>JAQJVK010000006.1:31568633-32768633 GCA_035578135.1 Flexamia atlantica
CTGTCTGTCTGTCTGTCTGTCTGTCTGTCTGTCTGTCTGTCTGTCTGTCTGTCTGTCTGTCTGTCTGTCTGTCTGTCTGTCTGTCTGTCTGTCTGTCTGTCTGTCTGTCTGGATGTGCAGGAGAATTGGAAGTAGGAAACACGAGTTTGAAAATGTAAAAGGATAGACTGCAACTTGAAACACTGGGAAAAAAAAGGAAAGTAGGAGGGAAAAAAAAAGAAGAAAGAAGAAAAAGCAAAAATCCGATGATCCTAGTGCTATGGTGCTAGGGGAGGGGACAGGTGTGTTGGGTGGGCACTAGAAGAGTGCCCGGTTAGGATAAGAAGACAGAAGAGGACTGAAGAAAGAAGTCTATTTCAGGAAAGAGGCCTGGCGAATAAGTCTCCGACTTAAGCCAGGGGTGGAGGAGGGATCGCGGGCTTCGGCCAACCACCTGTCTGTCTGTCTGTCTGTCTGTCTGTCTGTCTGTCTGTCTGTCTGTCTGTCTGTCTGTCTGTCTGTCTGTCTGTCTGTCTGTCTGTCTGTCTGTCTGTCTGTCTGTCTGTCTGTCTGTCTGTCTGTCTGTCTGTCTGTCTGTCTGTCTGTCTGTCTGTCTGTCTGTCTGTCTGTCTGTCTGTCTGTCTGTCTGTCTGTCTGTCTGTCTGTCTGTCTGTCTGTCTGTCTGTCTGTCTGTCTGTCTGTCTGTCTGTCTGTCTGTCTGTCTGTCTGTCTGTCTGTCTGTCTGTCTGTCTGTCTGTCTGTCTGTCTGTCTGTCTTCCGGCCTGGCGAGGTGGCGAACGCATGGCCCGGCTCTGTCCCTGACAGGGTCGCAATAGCCCAAACCCTATCACCCTTAAGGAGATAGGGCTGTATTGGACAAGCCAATTTTCTGGGACCGTGGATGGTTTTGTATTATCAACCATAGATTGTTGATAACTAGGCTTGCATCCCGGGGTGTTCCCGAACTTGCTAAGCACAAAAAGAAAAAAAAAAGAAAAAAAATAAACAAAAAAAACAAGGGTGATAGTAAATGAATGTTGGTGTATGGGTCTGGAAGTGAAAGGTTGAAGGATGATCGATGGAAAAAAAAAAAAAAAAAAAAAAAAAAACAAAGAAAATCACAGGATGATAGTGATTGGATGTTGATGAGTCTGTGTGTGAAAGATTGAAGAATGATTGTTGAAAAAAAAAAACGTGCTTGGCAAGGAGTCCTATGTCCTCTCCTTGCAGAAAGTGCCTGCCTGCCCCTGCTAAGGAGACGGATGCACATTTGTTGGATGGGCATTCAAGCGGCGGTCTGTATAAAAGAGGTAGCGTGTGAACTGGTCTTTGAAAAACACGGAGGCGGATTGGGGATCCGGGTACGCTTCGGCTAGTCCGTTGCAAATGGCCCCTTTTCGATGCTGGCTAGTCCAGACCTCCCCCTTCACTCTGGTCGGGGTGCTGGGGGACGCTTAGTGGGGACCTCTCACATGTGATCTCCGGACCTATGCTTGTTGGCAGCCACTGTTGTGAAATTGACATCAGTGGGTGGCCGCCGTTAGTAAGCACCCCCGCCACGCTGAAGACGGTGTTCAAAATTGTCAGAAACTGGCTCAGGAACCATGGGCATATTCTTGTGCATGCGACTGTGCTAGGCATGTACGGTGTCCGAGGAGGTTTGACCTGATTGGTGAAATGTAGGGTCTCGGTCGGTGGATGACGTTGGAGTCATTGGCAAGAGACTCCCATGAACCGGGGACCTCTAAAAACCCCAACACATGATTTTGATTGATTGTTTCAGGTTGCATGCAGATAGCATTCAGGTGATAAAGTAATTATCGGTCAATTAGCAAAAATTTTTGATTATTGTTTCTGAATTATTTCATCATGGGTGACGCAAATCAGAAAAAGATGGAAGAGGAGGCGAGAAGAAGGGCCGAGGAGGAAAGGATTGAGGCAGAGAAGGAGTTTATGGAAAGACACGAAAGGGAACGAAGACTAAGCAGCCAGAGGAAACTGTCTACGGATATGGCAACTGGTTATTCTTCTGCCACTAGTAGCCATCCGGAGTCGGAGTCGGAGGCAGAAAGGAAGAAAAGAGCAAGAAGCAGTCCTGAGGACAAGGAGAAGAAGAAGAAAACGAAGAAGACTGAGGATTTAGAGTCTGATGATGAAGAAGTGGATGAAGATCAGAGTGACACGTCAGCGAAGCTGAATGGAATTTTGAAAAAAATGAAGGCTTGGTTTAAACAGCCAACCATTACAAAGATGGTGACCAAGCCCCAGACAGAGAAATTTATGAGGTACCTGGACCAGTTTCAAGTGGAAATAATTAGAGTGAAAGAGCGAGAAAGGTTGACAACTGAGATTCAAGCTGAAGAGCGGGCAGAGTTCATGAGAATTGTGAAGACGGAACTAAACAAGGAACGACCCAAGGTGGAAGAACCGAGGAAAGAGGGGACTACGTTTGCTGAGGTTGCATCCCGCAGAACTACAGCGATACCTAAGGTAACTGGTGTAAAAGGACCCGTGCTCCCAGCCCCGAAAGTTGTCCTGGTAAGACATGAGTCTAAGGACAGTGAGGAGGTGAAGACAACTCTAAAGAGGTTGGTTAAACCTTCTGAGATAGGACTCAAAGTTAGGAGGCTGATCAACATTAGAAATGGAGTCATGGTGGAGGCGGAGAACGAGGAAGGAGTCGAAAACCTCATCAAGCAGGAAGCCCTGAAGGATGCAGGGCTGAAAGTTGAAAAACCACAGAAGAAGAGGCCGGTTATAATGATCTATGATGTAAATTCAAGCCTGAAGGACGAAGAGATCAGACAGGAGGTGTTCATGAGGAATATGCGAGGGAGTGACATAAAGGAAGAGGAGTTTAACCAGGAGTTCGAGGTGAAACATCAGTATAAGGATGTGAAGTCAGCAGGAAGAAAAATACATATTGTTGTGGAATGCTCGGTTAGGGTTAGGAACTGGTTGCGAAGACAGGAGAAGATCTTTGTCGAGTGGCAATGCTGCAGAGTCAAAGATTATGTGGATGTAGCTCGATGCTACAAGTGTCAAAGGTTTGGGCATATTGCCAAACATTGCACTGCTGTGAAGCCATGCTGCTCACATTGTGCTGGAGAGCATGAATATAAGGACTGCGAGAAGAAGAAGAATAAAGCTGCAGCATGCTGTGCAAATTGTAAGAGAGAAGGCCGCTCGGACACAAAACATGAAGCTGGTTCCAGAGTATGTCCGGCGTATGAGAAAGCGGTGAAGAGGCAAAATGAAAAGATAGACTATGGACTGTAGAATCGCCCAGTGGAATTTAGGAAGGGGAAAAACGGCAACAGATGAGGCAATTAGGAGGTGTATTGTAGAGAAGATTGATGTCCTCCTGGTCCAAGAGCCCTATACAGTAAACAGAAGAATGGTAGTGTCAGGTTGCAGAGTGTATCATGATAGGAGTGGAAGAGAGGATATTTGGAGTGCGGTTCTCGTCATGAATGAGAAGATTGGGGCATTAATGCATTCGGCGGAAACAAATGGATCTTGTGTCACCGTCAGATTAGAGATTGAAGGAAAGACCTTACATGTGATAAGCTTGTATTGCAGGCCGTCTGAACCGATTGAAGGGCACCTCGCACGGTTAGCAGACATTATCAGGAAGAAGGGAAATAAGGCAGTCTTGTGTGGTGGAGATGTAAACGCGAGATCAGGGATGTGGCTAAGTGGTTCAACTGATGATAGAGGCTCTAAAGTGGAAGATGTAATCATGGCTTGGGATTTGCAGGTTCTGAACAGGTTCAGTAGGTGGACAACCTATGAAAACACGCAAGGAGGCAAGTCAAATATTGATGTTACCATGGTAACCAGGGACTTATCAAGGTTTGTGGATGACTGGAAGGTGCATGATGAAACTATTAGTGATCATAGGTTGATAACAGTCAAGTTGTTAGGTGTACAGGGCAGCAGGGGGTTGCAGAACGAACAGAAGGAAGGAACCTATTGCTTGAGGAAAGTGAACTGGAAGAGCTTTGATCAGGCACTGCAGAGAAGCGTACAGAATGAAGAGTTTGATGTAATGGGGGCTCAGGAACATGCCGCGAGAATGACTGAACTGACGTGTACCCTCATGGAGGAGCAGTTTCCGAAGGCAACAAAAGGAACGAAGAAGGTATACTGGTGGTGCACGGAACTGGATGAATTGAGAATAGCTATGAGAAGAAACCATAGGATATGGCGGAGAACGGGAATGGAAGTAGATAGAAGAAGATTTGTGCGGGCTAGGACAGATTACATCTGGGGAATTAGGAAGCAGAAAAGGATCATGTGGGAAAAGATGATTGCTGAAGAGGAAGGCGACCCTTGGGGTAAGGTCTACAAAATTGTAGCAGGTAAGTTGAAGAAGGAAACTCCGTTGGTCGGTTTGGAGAAGGAAGACGGCACGTTGACTGAAACTGTAGAGGAGACTTTGGAGAGAATGATTACAGGACTATTGCCGGATGACAGGGAAGAAGAGGATAACGAGGACCAGGAAGTAATCAGAAGATTGGTGACGGAAGAGAGCACCGGACCAGATGAGGGGGACTTCACGGAGCAGGAGCTGACCACAAGCATCAAAGAACTGAAGGATAAGAAAGCACCGGGATATGATGGGATTAAGGGAGAGGTGGTGAAGAGGATGTATGGAAGAATTAAAGGTACTTTGCTGAGCCTCTACAACAAGATGTTGCGAGAGGGCGTGTTCCCAGACGTTTGGAAGAAAGGAATTGTGAAAGTGTTTCTGAAGGGCGATGATAAAGATCCAAGTAAGGTGAAGTCGTACAGGCCGGTAACCCTTCTGCCGGTACTGGGAAAGGTAGGCGAGAGGATGATAGTCAGGAGGATGACACAGTGGATGGAAAGAGAAAATAGGACAAACACTGCACAGTATGGATTCACAGAAGGTGTAGGAACGGTTGATGCGCTGTTGGACATGAGAAGAGAAGTAGAGGAGACGGAAGAGAAGTACGTCGTTGGATTGTTCTTGGACATCTCCGGGGCGTTCGACTCTGCATGGTGGCCAGAGATCCTGAGAGTTCTGAGGGAATGGCGGTGCCCAAACAACATCTACCGACTGGTCAGGGACTACTTCCGAGGCAGGACAGTGACTTTGAAAGCTGGCAACGGAGAAGTGAGCAAGACCATCACTAAAGGTTGTCCACAAGGATCCGTTGTGGGCCCTCTGCTGTGGAACGTCCTTTTCGACGGGTTTCTGCGGCTGCAGTTCGGCAATGGCATCTCTGCCAGAGCCTACGCGGATGACGGACTGCTCCTGGTGAAGGCAAATTCAAGTCCTGAGTTGATGAGGAAGGCGTCAAGAGCCTTGGATCTGGTCACCAGGTGGGGAGAAGAGAGGAAGATGACGTTCTCGAAGGAGAAGACAGTGATGGTGCTACTCAAGGGAAAATTGGTCGAAAGATTCATCAGAGTGAACATGGGTGAAGTCACGGTACGCTGCTCAGAGAAAACGAGGTACCTAGGGGTAGTGGTTAAAAGTGGAATGAAGTTCGCAGGACACTACGAGTATGTGGTCGAGAAGACGATGAAGGTATTCGGAAAGCTGAAAGGACTGGCGAAGGCAAACAACGGGATGAAATGTGGAAACTTGAGAAGGCTGTACATAGGGGCGTTGGAGCCGATGGTGCTGTACGGATGTGAAATGTGGGGACAAAGAATAAGAGGTCGAGGAGAGAAGACGAAGCTGATGAGTCTACAGAGGAAACTGTTGTTAGGAGTGATCAAGGGATACAGCACTATTTCCCACGAAGCCGTGAGAGTGATCGCTGGAGTGATCCCACTGGATTTGATGGTGGAAGAAAGGCTGAAAAGAAGAAGAGATAAAGAGGAAGGAATCGACAGCAGGGAAAGCAAGCGAACCCGGAGAGAGGAAACACTCGTCGAATGGCAAAGAAGATGGGAAACCAGCACCAAAGGAAGAGAAACCTTCGAGTTTGTTCCGGATGTTCGACAGAGAAAGAAGGTGAAATGGGAGACCGACCACTACACAACACAGTTCGTGAGCGGCCATGGTAATTTCAAGGCGAAGCTGAGGGGATTCAACCTAGTGGAAGATGACAGATGCACACACTGTGGACAGTTGGAGACCTCGACACATGTTCTGATGGTGTGTCCTTTCTACGAGGAAGAAAGAAGTGAAATGAGGGAATTCCTCCGAGGTAAGAATTGGAATTGGGAGAAGCGAAACTTTCTACGGTGCAAGAAAGCAGCTGAGGTGTTCTCAAGAATGTGCAGGAGAATTGGAAGTAGGAAACACGAGTTTGAAAATGTAAGAGGATAGACTGCAACTTGAAACACTGGGAAAAAAAGGAAAGTAGGAGGAAAAAAAAAAAAGAAGAAAGAAGAAAAAGCAAAAATCCGATGATCCTAGTGCTATGGTGCTAGGGGAGGGGACAGGTGTGTTGGGTGGGCACTAGAAGAGTGCCCGGTTAGGATAAAAAGACAGAAGAGGACTGAAGAAAGAAGTCTATTTCAGGAAAGAGGCCTGGCGAATAAGTCTCCGACTTAAGCCAGGGGTGGAGGAGGGATCGCGGGCTTCGGCCAACCACCTGTCTCAGGTCTCCCTGACCGACTGGTCAGGGACTACTTCCGAGGCAGGACAGTGACTTTGAAAGCTGGCAACGGAGAAGTGAGCAAGACCATCACAAAAGGTTGTCCACAAGGATCCGTTGTAGGCCCTCTGCTGTGGAACGTCCTTTTCGACGGGTTTCTGCGGCTGCAGTTCGGCAACGGCATCTCTGCCAGAGCCTACGCGGATGACGGACTGCTCCTGGTGAAGGCAAATTCAAGTCCTGAGCTGATGAGGAAGGCGTCAAGAGCCTTGGATCTGGTCACCAGGTGGGGAGAAGAGAGGAAGATGACGTTCTCGAAGGAGAAGACAGTGATGGTGCTACTCAAGGGAAAGTTGGAACATGGGTGAAGTCACGGTACGCTGCTCAGAGAAAACGAGGTACCTAGGGGTAGTGGTTAAAAGTGGAATGAAGTTCGCAGGACACTACGAGTATGTGGTCGAGAAGACGATGAAGGTATTCGGAAAGCTGAAAGGACTGGCGAAGGCAAACAACGGGATGAAATGTGAAAACTTGAGAAGGCTGTACATAGGGGCGTTGGAGCCGATGGTGCTGTACGGATGTGAAATGTGGGGACAAAGAATGAGAGGTCGAGGAGAGAAGACGAAGCTGATGAGCCTACAGAGGAAACTGTTGTTAGGAGTGATCAAGGGATACAGCACTATTTCCCACGAAGCCGTGAGAGTGATCGCTGGAGTGATCCCTCTGGATTTGATGGTGGAAGAAAGGCTGAAAAGAAGAAGAGATAAAGAGGAAGGAATCGACAGCAGGGAAAGCAAGCGAACCCGAAGAGAGGAAACACTCGTCGAGTGGCAAAGAAGATGGGAAACCAGCACCAAAGGAAGAGAAACCTTCGAGTTTGTTCCGGATGTTCGACAGAGAAAGAAGGTGAAATGGGAGACCGACCACTACACAACACAGTTCGTGAGCGGCCATGGTAATTTCAAGGCGAAGCTGAGGGGATTCAACCTAGTGGAGGATGACAGATGCACACACTGTGGACAGTTGGAGACCTCGACACATGTTCTGATGGTGTGTCCTTTCTACGAGGAAGAAAGAAGTGAAATGAGGGAATTCCTCCGAGGTAAGAATTGGAATTGGGAGAAGCGAAACTTTCTACGGTGCAAGAAAGCAGCTGAGGTGTTCTCAAGAATGTGCAGAAGAATTGGAAGTAGGAAACACGAGTTTGAAAATGTAAGAGGATAGACTGCAACTTGAAACACTGGAAAAAAGGAATGTAGGAGGAAAAAAAAAAGAAGAAAGAAGAAAAACAAAAATCCGATGATCCTAGTGCTATGGTGCTAGGGGAGGGGACAGGTGTGTTGGGTGGGCACTAGAAGAGTGCCCGGTTAGGATAAGAAGACAGAAGAGGACTGAAGAAAGAAGTCTATTTCAGGAAAGAGGCCTGGCGAATAAGTCTCCGACTTAAGCCAGGGGTGGAGGAGGGATCGCGGGCTTCGGCCAACCACCTGTCTGTCTGTCTGTCTGTCTGTCTGTCTGTCTGTCTGTCTGTCTGTCTGTCTGTCTGTCTGTCTGTCTGTCTGTCTGTCTGTCTGTCTGTCTGTCTGTCTGTCTGTCTGTCTGTCTGTCTGTCTGTCTGTCTGTCTGTCTGTCTGTCTGTCTGTCTGTCTGTCTGTCTGTCTGTCTGTCTGTCTGTCTGTCTGTCTGTCTGTCTGTCTGTCTGTCTGTCTGTCTGTCTGTCTGTCTGTCTGTCTGTCTGTCTGTCTGTCTGTCTGTCTGTCTGTCTGTCTGTCTGTCTGTCTGTCTGTCTGTCTGTCTGTCTGTCTGTCTGTCTGTCTGTCTGTCTGTCTGTCTGTCTGTCTGTCTGTCTGTCTGTCTGTCTGTCTGTCTGTCTGTCTGTCTGTCTGTCTGTCTGTCTGTCTGTCTGTCTGTCTGTCTGTCTGTCTGTCTGTCTGTCTGTCTGTCTGTCTGTCTGTCTGTCTGTCTGTCTGTCTGTCTGTCTGTCTGTCTGTCTGTCTGTCTGTCTGTCTGTCTGTCTGTCTGTCTGTCTGTCTGTCTGTCTGTCTGTCTGTCTGTCTGTCTGTCTGTCTGTCTGTCTGTCTGTCTGTCTGTCTGTCTGTCTGTCTGTCTGTCTGTCTGTCTGTCTGTCTGTCTGTCTGTCTGTCTGTCTGTCTGTCTGTCTGTCTGTCTGTCTGTCTGTCTGTCTGTCTGTCTGTCTGTCTGTCTGTCTGTCTGTCTGTCTGTCTGTCTGTCTGTCTGTCTGTCTGTCTGTCTGTCTTCCGGCCTGGCGAGGTGGCGAACGCATGGCCCGGCTCTGTCCCTGACAGGGTCGCAATAGCCCAAACCCTATCACCCTTAAGGAGATAGGGCTGTATTGGACAAGCCAATTTTCTGGGACTGTGGATGGTTTTGTATTATCAACCATAGATTGTTGATAACTAGGCTTGCATCCCGGGGTGTTCCCGAACTTGCTAAGCACAAAAAAGAAAAAAAAAAGAAAAAAAAAAAAAAAAAAAAAAAAAAAAAAAAAGGGTGATAGTAAATGAATGTTGGTGGATAGGTCTGGAAGTGAAAGGTTGAAGGATGATCGATGAAAAAAAAAAAAAAAAAAAAATCACAGGATGATAGTAAATGGATGTTGATGAGTCTGTGTGTGAAAGATTGAAGAATGATTGTTGGAAAAAAAAACGTGCTTGGCAAGGAGTCCTATGTCCTCTCCTTGCAGAAAGTGCCTGCCTGCCCCTGCTAAGGAGACGGATGCACATTTGTTGGATGGGCATTCAAGCGGCGGTCTGTATAAAAGAGGTAGCGTGTGAACTGGTCTTTGAAAAACACGGAGGCGGATTGGGGATCCGGGTACGCTTCGGCTAGTCCGTTGCAAATGGCCCCTTTTCGATGCTGGCTAGTCCAGACCTCCCCCTTCACTCTGGTCGGGGTGCTGGGGGACGCTTAGTGGGGACCTCTCACATGTGATCTCCGGACCTATGCTTGTTGGCAGCCACTGTTGTGAAATTGACATCAGTGGGTGGCCGCCGTTAGTAAGCACCCCCGCCACGCTGAAGACGGTGTTCAAAATTGTCAGAAACTGGCTCAGGAACCATGGGCATATTCTTGTGCATGCGACTGTGCTAGGCATGTACGGTGTCCGAGGAGGTTTGACCTGATTGGTGAAATGTAGGGTCTCGGTCGGTGGATGACGTTGGAGTCATTGGCAAGAGACTCCCATGAACCGGGGACCTCTAAAAACCCCAACACATGATTTTGATTGATTGTTTCAGGTTGCATGCAGATAGCATTCAGGTGATAAAGTAATTATCAGTCAATTAGCTAAAATTTTTGATTATTGTTTCTGAATTATTTCATCATGGGTGACGCAAATCAGAAAAAGATGGAAGAGGAGGCGAGAAGAAGGGCCGAGGAGGAAAGGATTGAGGCAGAGAAGGAGTTTATGGAAAGACACGAAAGGGAACGAAGACTAAGCAGCCAGAGGAAACTGTCTACGGATATGGCAACTGGTTATTCTTCTGCCACTAGTAGCCATCCGGAGTCGGAGTCGGAGGCAGAAAGGAAGAAAAGAGCAAGAAGCAGTCCTGAGGACAAGGAGAAGAAGAAGAAAACGAAGAAGACTGAGGATTTAGAGTCTGATGAGGAAGAAGTGGATGAAGATCAGAGTGACACGTCAGCGAAGCTGAATGGAATTTTGAAAAAAATGAAGGCTTGGTTTAAACAGCCAACCATTACAAAGATGGTGACCAAGCCCCAGACAGAGAAATTTATGAGGTACCTGGACCAGTTTCAAGTGGAAATAATTAGAGTGAAAGAGCGAGAAAGGTTGACAACTGAGATTCAAGCTGAAGAGCGGGCAGAGTTCATGAGAATTGTGAAGACGGAACTAAACAAGGAACGACCCAAGGTGGAAGAACCGAGGAAAGAGGGGACTACGTTTGCTGAGGTTGCATCCCGCAGAACTACAGCGATACCTAAGGTAACTGGTGTTAAAGGACCCGTGCTCCCAGCCCCGAAAGTTGTCCTGGTAAGACATGAGTCTAAGGACAGTGAGGAGGTGAAGACAACTCTAAAGAGGTTGGTTAAACCTTCTGAGATAGGACTCAAAGTTAGGAGGCTGATCAACATTAGAAATGGAGTCATGGTGGAGGCGGAGAACGAGGAAGGAGTCGAAAACCTCATCAAGCAGGAAGCCCTGAAGGATGCAGGGCTGAAAGTTGAAAAACCACAGAAGAAGAGGCCGGTTATAATGATCTATGATGTAAATTCAAGCCTGAAGGACGAAGAGATCAGACAGGAGGTGTTCATGAGGAATATGCGAGGGAGTGACATAAAGGAAGAGGAGTTCAACCAGGAGTTCGAGGTGAAACATCAGTATAAGGATGTGAAGTCAGCAGGAAGAAAAATACATATTGTTGTGGAATGCTCGGTTAGGGTTAGGAACTGGTTGCGAAGACAGGAGAAGATCTTTGTCGAGTGGCAATGCTGCAGAGTCAAAGATTATGTGGATGTAGCTCGATGCTACAAGTGTCAAAGGTTTGGGCATATTGCCAAACATTGCACTGCTGTGAAGCCATGCTGCTCACATTGTGCTGGAGAGCATGAATATAAGGACTGCGAGAAGAAGAAGAATAAAGCTGCAGCATGCTGTGCAAATTGTAAGAGAGAAGGCCGCTCGGACACAAAACATGAAGCTGGTTCCAGAGTATGTCCGGCGTATGAGAAAGCGGTGAAGAGGCAAAATGAAAAGATTGACTATGGACTGTAGAATCGCCCAGTGGAATTTAGGAAGGGGAAAAACGGCAACAGATGAGGCAATTAGGAGGTGTATTGTAGAGAAGATTGATGTCCTCCTGGTCCAAGAGCCCTATACAGTAAACAGAAGAATGGTAGTGTCAGGTTGCAGAGTGTATCATGATAGGAGTGGAAGAGAGGATATTTGGAGTGCGGTTCTCGTCATGAATGAGAAGATTGGGGCATTAATGCATTCGGCGGAAACAAATGGATCTTGTGTCACCGTCAGATTAGAGATTGAAGGAAAGACCTTACATGTGATAAGCTTGTATTGCAGGCCGTCTGAACCGATTGAAGGGCATCTCGCACGGTTAGCAGACATTATCAGGAAGAAGGGAAATAAGGCAGTCTTGTGTGGTGGAGATGTAAACGCGAGATCAGGGATGTGGCTAAGTGGTTCAACTGATGATAGAGGCTCTAAAGTGGAAGATGTAATCATGGCTTGGGATTTGCAGGTTCTGAACAGGTTCAGTAGGTGGACAACCTATGAAAACACGCAAGGAGGCAAGTCAAATATTGATGTTACCATTGTAACCAGGGACTTATCAAGGTTTGTGGAAGACTGGAAGGTGCATGACGAAACTATTAGTGATCATAGGTTGATAACAGTCAAGTTGTTAGGTGTACAGGGCAGCAGGGGGTTGCAGAACGAACAGAAGGAAGGAACCTATTGCTTGAGGAAAGTGAACTGGAAGAGCTTTGATCAGGCACTGCAGAGAAGCGTACAGAATGAAGAGTTTGATGTAATGGGGGCTCAGGAACATGCCGCGAGAATGACTGAACTGACGTGTACCCTCATGGAGGAGCAGTTTCCGAAGGCAACAAAAGGAACGAAGAAGGTATACTGGTGGTGCACGGAACTGGATGAATTGAGAATAGCTATGAGAAGAAACCATAGGATATGGCGGAGAACGGGAATGGAAGTAGATAGAAGAAGATTTGTGCGGGCTAGGACAGATTACATCTGGGGAATTAGGAAGCAGAAAAGGATCATGTGGGAAAAGATGATTGCTGAAGAGGAAGGCGACCCTTGGGGTAAGGTCTACAAAATTGTAGCAGGTAAGTTGAAGAAGGAAACTCTGTTGGTCGGTTTGGAGAAGGAAGACGGCACGTTGACTGAAACTGTAGAGGAGACTTTGGAGAGAATGATTACAGGACTATTGCCGGATGACAGGGAAGAAGAGGATAACGAGGACCAGGAAGTAATCAGAAGAATGGTGACGGAAGAGAGCACCGGACCAGATGAGGGGGACTTCACGGAGCAGGAGCTGACCACAAGCATCAAAGAACTGAAGGATAAGAAAGCACCGGGATATGATGGGATTAAGGGAGAAGTGGTGAAGAGGATGTATGGAAGAATTAAAGGTACTTTGCTGAGCCTCTACAACAAGATGTTGCGAGAGGGCGTGTTCCCAGACGTTTGGAAGAAAGGAATTGTGAAAGTGTTTCTGAAGGGCGATGATAAAGATCCAAGTAAGGTGAAGTCGTACAGGCCGGTAACTCTTCTGCCGGTACTGGGAAAGGTAGGCGAGAGGATGATAGTCAGGAGGATGACACAGTGGATGGAAAGGGAAAATAGGACAAACACTGCACAGTATGGATTCACAGAAGGTGTAGGAACGGTTGATGCGCTGTTGGACATGAGAAGAGAAGTAGAGGAGACGGAAGAGAAGTACGTCGTTGGATTGTTCTTGGACATCTCCGGGGCGTTCGACTCTGCCTGGTGGCCAGAGATCCTGAGAGTTCTGAGGGAATGGCGGTGCCCAAACAACATCTACCGACTGGTCAGGGACTACTTCCGAGGCAGGACAGTGACTTTGAAAGCTGGCAACGGAGAAGTGAGCAAGACCATCACAAAAGGTTGTCCACAAGGATCCGTTGTAGGCCCTCTGCTGTGGAACGTCCTTTTCGACGGGTTTCTGCGGCTGCAGTTCGGCAACGGCATCTCTGCCAGAGCCTACGCGGATGACGGACTGCTCCTGGTGAAGGCAAATTCAAGTCCTGAGTTGATGAGGAAGGCGTCAAGAGCCTTGGATCTGGTCACCAGGTGGGGAGAAGAGAGGAAGATGACGTTCTCGAAGGAGAAGACAGTGATGGTGCTACTCAAGGGAAAATTGGTCGAAAGATTCATCAGAGTGAACATGGGTGAAGTCACGGTACGCTGCTCAGAGAAAACGAGGTACCTAGGGGTAGTGGTTAAAAGTGGAATGAAGTTCGCAGGACACTACAAGTATGTGGTCGAGAAGACGATGAAGGTATTCGGAAAGCTGAAAGGACTGGCGAAGGCAAACAACGGGATGAAATGTGAAAACTTGAGAAGGCTGTACATAGGGGCGTTGGAGCCGATGGTGCTGTACGGATGTGAAATGTGGGGACAAAGAATGAGAGGTCGAGGAGAGAAGACGAAGCTGATGAGCCTACAGAGGAAACTGTTGTTAGGAGTGATCAAGGGATACAGCACTATTTCCCACGAAGCCGTGAGAGTGATCGCTGGAGTGATCCCTCTGGATTTGATGGTGGAAGAAAGGCTGAAAAGAAGAAGAGATAAAGAGGAAGGAATCGACAGCAGGGAAAGCAAGCGAACCCGAAGAGAGGAAACACTCGTCGAATGGCAAAGAAGATGGGAAACCAGCACCAAAGGAAGAGAAACCTTCGAGTTTGTTCCGGATGTTCGACAGAGAAAGAAGGTGAAATGGGAGACCGACCACTACACAACACAGTTCGTGAGCGGCCATGGTAATTTCAAGGCGAAGCTGAGGGGATTCAACCTAGTGGAAGATGACAGATGCACACACTGTGGACAGTTGGAGACCTCGACACATGTTCTGATGGTGTGTCCTTTCTACGAGGAAGAAAGAAGTGAAATGAGGGAATTCCTCCGAGGTAAGAATTGGAATTGGGAGAAGCGAAACTTTCTACGGTGCAAGAAAGCAGCTGAGGTGTTCTCAAGAATGTGCAGAAGAATTGGAAGTAGGAAACACGAGTTTGAAAATGTAAGAGGATAGACTGCAACTTGAAACACTGGAAAAAAGGAATGTAGGAGGAAAAAAAAGAAGAAAGAAGAAAAAGCAAAAATCCGATGATCCTAGTGCTATGGTGCTAGGGGAGGGGACAGGTGTGTTGGGTGGGCACTAGAAGAGTGCCCGGTTAGGATAAGAAGACAGGAGAGGACTGAAGAAAGAAGTCTATTTCAGGAAAGAGGCCTGGCGAATAAGTCTCCGACTTAAGCCAGGGGTGGAGGAGGGATCGCGGGCTTCGGCCAACCACCTGTCTGTCTGTCTGTCTGTCTGTCTGTCTGTCTGTCTGTCTGTCTGTCTGTCTGTCTGTCTGTCTGTCTGTCTGTCTGTCTGTCTGTCTGTCTGTCTGTCTGTCTGTCTGTCTGTCTGTCTGTCTGTCTGTCTGTCTGTCTGTCTGTCTGTCTGTCTGTCTGTCTGTCTGTCTGTCTGTCTGTCTGTCTGTCTGTCTGTCTGTCTGTCTGTCTGTCTGTCTGTCTGTCTGTCTGTCTGTCTGTCTGTCTGTCTGTCTGTCTGTCTGTCTGTCTGTCTGTCTGTCTGTCTGTCTGTCTGTCTGTCTGTCTGTCTGTCTGTCTGTCTGTCTGTCTGTCTGTCTGTCTGTCTGTCTGTCTGTCTGTCTGTCTGTCTGTCTGTCTGTCTGTCTGTCTGTCTGTCTGTCTGTCTGTCTGTCTGTCTGTCTGTCTGTCTGTCTGTCTGTCTGTCTGTCTGTCTGTCTGTCTGTCTGTCTGTCTGTCTGTCTGTCTGTCTGTCTGTCTGTCTGTCTGTCTGTCTGTCTGTCTGTCTGTCTGTCTGTCTGTCTGTCTGTCTGTCTGTCTGTCTGTCTGTCTGTCTGTCTGTCTGTCTGTCTGTCTGTCTGTCTGTCTGTCTGTCTGTCTGTCTGTCTGTCTGTCTGTCTGTCTGTCTAAAAGGCCTGTGATAATGATATACGACGTGAATGCAAAGTTGAGTGACGAAGACGTGAAAGATGAAGTATACCGGAGGAACATGCGTGACAGCGGCGTTGACGAAGGTGATTTTCAACAAGAATTTGAAGTCAGACACAAATATAACGATCAGAGATCGAATGGTCAGAAGAAACACATGGTGGTCGAGTGTTCAGTTAGGGTAAGGAACTGGTTGCGTAGGCAAGAGAAGATATACGTGGAGTGGCAATGCTGCAGAGTAAAAGATTATGTGGATGTAGCAAGATGCTACAAGTGCCAGAGATTTGGTCATGTTGCCAAGCACTGCACTGCGGGAAAGCCGACCTGCTCGTATTGCGCGGGCGAGCACGACTTCAAGGACTGTGCAAACAAAAAGAAGAAAGAGGCAGTCTGCTGTGCAAACTGTAAAAGGGATGGTCGTGGAGACCACAAACATGAAGCTGGTTCAAGAAGGTGCCCAGCGTACGAGAAGGCCGTGAAGAGGCAAAACGAAAAGACCGATTATGGACTGTAGGATCGCTCAGTGGAACTTGGGGAGAGGGAAAACTGCCACAAATGAAGCTTACAGAAGATGTCTGCAAGAGAAAGTCGATGTCCTTTTGGTGCAAGAGCCGTACACAGTGAATAGGAAGCTGAAAATGCCTGGTTGCAGAGTGTTCTATGACAGGAGTGGAAGAGAAGATATCTGGAGTGCTGTGTGTGTACTGAATGATAAGATCGGAGCAATCATGGATGTCAGGGAAACTAACGGAATGTGTGTCAGCGTCAGGCTAGAGGTTGAAGGAAAGTCGCTGCAGGTGATCAGCCTGTATTGCAGGCCATCAGAGCCCATCGATGGATTCCTCGCAGAACTGTCAGATATTGTCAGGAAGAGAGGCAACAAGGGAGTCGTCTGTGGTGCGGATCTCAACGCAAAATCGGGATTGTGGCTCAGTGGTTGTACGGACGAGAGAGGCTCGAAGGTGGAGGAAGTCCTGTTTGCATGGGACTTGCAGACCCTCAATAGATTCAGTAGATGGACAACATTTGAGAATACGCAGGGCGGGAAGTCGAACATTGATGTCACTATCGCCACGAGGGACGCGGTAAGTAGGATATCAGGTTGGGAAGTACATGAGGAAACGCTGAGTGACCACAGAATGATAACATTTAGGTATCAAGAAGAGCAAGGAAGGAGAGGAAGACTTAATGAACAAAGAGAGGGATCCTACTGTTTGAGGAAAGTGAACTGGGTGTCATTTGACCGCGAGCTGCAACGGAGCATTCAAGGTTTAGACATAGGAACGACGGAAGCGGGAGAACACGCGGAGAGAATCACAGAAATGATCTGCAGGCTAATGGAAGAGCAATTCCCGAGAGCAAAGAAAGGAATGAAGAAGGTTTACTGGTGGACGGAAGAACTCGATGAACTAAGGATTACTATGCGAAGAAAGAATAGGATCTGGAGAAGAACCAGTCTTGAGGCCGACAGGAGAAGCTTTGTGCAATCAAGAACAAATTACATATGGGCGATCAGGAAACAAAAGAAGAAGATGTGGGAGAAGCTCATCGTAGACGAAGAAGGAAACCCGTGGGGTAAGGTCTACAAGATAGTGATGGAAAAGATGAAGAGTGAAGTCCAACTAGCAAGCCTCGAGAAGGAAGACGGAACGATGACGAAGACTCTAAACGAGACTCTGCAAAGGATGATTGAAGGGTTGCTGCCGGATGATAGGGTAGAAGAGGACACCGACGAACAGCGAGAGATAAGGAGAGGTATGTTGGAAGAAAGTACAGGACCTAATGAAGAGGACTTTACAGAGGAAGAGCTAATTGCAAGCATCGCGCAAATGAGGGATAAGAAAGCACCGGGATACGACGGAATCAAGGGCGAAGTCGTCAAGAGAATGTGCGGTAGAATCAAGGGGACGTTGCTGGACATGTACAACAAGATGTTGAGAGAGGGTAGGTTCCCCGATATTTGGAAAACAGGCATCGTGAAAGTGTTTTTGAAAAGCGAAGACAAAGACCCTAGCAAGGTAAAGTCGTACAGGCCAGTGACCCTCCTTCCTGTTCTGGGTAAGATAGGTGAAAGGTTGATCGTAAAGAGGTTGAAACAGTGGATGGAGAGAGAAGATCGAACGAATACAGGTCAGTACGGATTCACAGAAGGTGTAGGAACGGTTGATGCGCTGTTGGACATGAGAAGAGAAGTAGAGGAGACGGAAGAGAAGTACGTCGTTGGATTGTTCTTGGACATCTCCGGGGCGTTCGACTCTGCCTGGTGGCCAGAGATCCTGAGAGTTCTGAGGGAATGGCGGTGCCCAAACAACATCTACCGACTGGTCAGGGACTACTTCCGAGGCAGGACAGTGACTTTGAAAGCTGGCAACGGAGAAGTGAGCAAGACCATCACAAAAGGTTGTCCACAAGGATCCGTTGTAGGCCCTCTGCTGTGGAACGTCCTTTTCGACGGGTTTCTGCGGCTGCAGTTCGGCAACGGCATCTCTGCCAGAGCCTACGCGGATGACGGACTGCTCCTGGTGAAGGCAAATTCAAGTCCTGAGCTGATGAGGAAGGCGTCAAGAGCCTTGGATCTGGTCACCAGGTGGGGAGAAGAGAGGAAGATGACGTTCTCGAAGGAGAAGACAGTGATGGTGCTACTCAAGGGAAAGTTGGTCGAAAGATTCATCAGAGTGAACATGGGTGAAGTCACGGTACGCTGCTCAGAGAAAACGAGGTACCTAGGGGTAGTGGTTAAAAGTGGAATGAAGTTCGCAGGACACTACGAGTATGTGGTCGAGAAGACGATGAAGGTATTCGGAAAGCTGAAAGGACTGGCGAAGGCAAACAACGGGATGAAATGTGAAAACTTGAGAAGGCTGTACATAGGGGCGTTGGAGCCGATGGTGCTGTACGGATGTGAAATGTGGGGACAAAGAATGAGAGGTCGAGGAGAGAAGAGGAAGCTGATGAGCCTACAGAGGAAACTGTTGTTAGGAGTGATCAAGGGATACAGCACTATTTCCCACGAAGCCGTGAGAGTGATCGCTGGAGTGATCCCTCTGGATTTGATGGTGGAAGAAAGGCTGAAAAGAAGAAGAGATAAAGAGGAAGGAATCGACAGCAGGGAAAGCAAGCGAACCCGAAGAGAGGAAACACTCGTCGAATGGCAAAGAAGATGGGAAACCAGCACCAAAGGAAGAGAAACCTTCGAGTTTGTTCCGGATGTTCGACAGAGAAAGAAGGTGAAATGGGAGACCGACCACTACACAACACAGTTCGTGAGCGGCCATGGAAACTTCAAGGCGAAGCTGAGGGGATTCAACCTAGTGGAAGATGACAGATGCACACACTGTGGACAGTTGGAGACCTCGACACATGTTCTGATGGTGTGTCCTTTCTACGAGGAAGAAAGAAGTGAAATGAGGGAATTCCTCCGAGGTAAGAATTGGAATTGGGAGAAGCGAAACTTTCTACGGTGCAAGAAAGCAGCTGAGGTGTTCTCAAGAATGTGCAGAAGAATTGGAAGTAGGAAACACGAGTTTGAAAATGTAAGAGGATAGACTGCAACTTGAAACACTGGAAAAAAGGAATGTAGGAAAAAAAAAAGAAAGAAGAAAGAAGAAAAAAGCAAAAAATCCGATGATCCTAGTACTATGGTGCTAGGGGAGGGGACAGGTGTGTTGGGTGGGCACTAGAAGAGTGCCCGGTTAGGATAAGAAGACAGGAGAGGACTGAAGAAAGAAGTCTATTTCAGGAAAGAGGCCTGGCGAATAAGTCTCCGACTTAAGCCAGGGGTGGAGGAGGGATCGCGGGCTTCGGCCAACCACCTGTCTGTCTGTCTGTCTGTCTGTCTGTCTGTCTGTCTGTCTGTCTGTCTGTCTGTCTGTCTGTCTGTCTGTCTGTCTGTCTGTCTGTCTGTCTGTCTGTCTGTCTGTCTGTCTGTCTGTCTGTCTGTCTGTCTGTCTGTCTGTCTGTCTGTCTGTCTGTCTGTCTGTCTGTCTGTCTGTCTGTCTGTCTGTCTGTCTGTCTGTCTGTCTGTCTGTCTGTCTGTCTGACAGGTGTGAAAGGCCCTGTGCTGCCACCACCAAAGTTGGTCACGGTGAGACACGATACTAAGGAGAGTGAAGAGGTAAAGACCATTCTGAAGAACCTAGTGAAGCCACAAGAGATCGGGTTAAAGGTCAGGAGGCTTGTGAACATCAGGCATGGAGTAATCGTAGAAGCGGAGAACGAAGAAGGAATAGAGGCCCTGATGAAACAGAAATCCCTGGGAGAGGCCGGTCTGAAAGTTGAGAAGCCAACGAAGAAAAGGCCTGTGATAATGATATACGACGTGAATGCAAAGTTGAGTGACGAAGACGTGAAAGATGAAGTATACCGGAGGAACATGCGTGACAGCGGCGTTGACGAAGGTGATTTTCAACAAGAATTTGAGGTCAGACACAAATATAACGATCAGAGATCGAATGGTCAGAAGAAACACATGGTGGTCGAGTGTTCAGTTAGGGTAAGGAACTGGTTGCGTAGGCAAGAGAAGATATACGTGGAGTGGCAATGCTGCAGAGTAAAAGATTATGTGGATGTAGCAAGATGCTACAAGTGCCAGAGATTTGGTCATGTTGCCAAGCACTGCACTGCGGGAAAGCCGACCTGCTCGTATTGCGCGGGCGAGCACGACTTCAAGGACTGTGCAAACAAAAAGAAGAAAGAGGCAGTCTGCTGTGCAAACTGTAAAAGGGATGGTCGTCGAGACCACAAACATGAAGCTGGTTCAAGAAGGTGCCCAGCGTACGAGAAGGCCGTGAAGAGGCAAAACGAAAAGACCGATTATGGACTGTAGGATCGCTCAGTGGAACTTGGGGAGAGGGAAAACTGCCACAAATGAAGCTTACAGAAGATGTCTGCAAGAGAAAGTCGATGTCCTTTTGGTGCAAGAGCCGTACACAGTGAATAGGAAGCTGAAAATGCCCGGTTGCAGAGTGTTCTATGACAGGAGTGGAAGAGAAGATATCTGGAGTGCTGTGTGTGTACTGAATGATAAGATCGGAGCAATCATGGATGTCAGGGAAACTAACGGAATGTGTGTCAGCGTCAGGCTAGAGGTTGAAGGAAAGTCGCTGCAGGTGATCAGCCTGTATTGCAGGCCATCAGAGCCCATCGATGGATTCCTCGCAGAACTGTCAGATATTGTCAGGAAGAGAGGCAACAAGGGAGTCGTCTGTGGTGCGGATCTCAACGCAAAATCGGGATTGTGGCTCAGTGGTTGTACGGACGAGAGAGGCTCGAAGGTGGAGGAAGTCCTGTTTGCATGGGACTTGCAGACCCTCAATAGATTCAGTAGATGGACAACATTTGAGAATACGCAGGGCGGGAAGTCGAACATTGATGTCACTATCGCCACGAGGGACGCGGCAAGTAGGATATCAGGTTGGGAAGTACATGAGGAAACGCTGAGTGACCACAGAATGATAACATTTAGGTATCAAGAAGAGCAAGGAAGGAGAGGAAGACTTAATGAACAAAGAGAGGGATCCTACTGTTTGAGGAAAGTGAACTGGGTGTCATTTGACCGCGAGCTGCAACGGAGCATTCAAGGTTTAGACATAGGAACGACGGAAGCGGGAGAACACGCGGAGAGAATCACAGAAATGATCTGCAGGCTAATGGAAGAGCAATTCCCGAGAGCAAAGAAAGGAATGAAGAAGGTTTACTGGTGGACGGAAGAACTCGATGAACTAAGGATTACTATGCGAAGAAAGAATAGGATCTGGAGAAGAACCAGTCTTGAGGCCGACAGGAGAAGCTTTGTGCAATCAAGAACAAATTACATATGGGCGATCAGGAAACAAAAGAAGAAGATGTGGGAGAAGCTCATCGTAGACGAAGAAGGAAACCCGTGGGGTAAGGTCTACAAGATAGTGATGGAAAAGATGAAGAGTGAAGTCCAGCTAGCAAGCCTCGAGAAGGAAGACGGAACGATGACGAAGACTCTAAACGAGACTCTGCAAAGGATGATTGAAGGGTTGCTGCCGGATGATAGGGTAGAAGAGGACACCGACGAACAGCGAGAGATAAGGAGAGGTATGATGGAAGAAAGTACAGGACCTAATGAAGAGGACTTTACAGAGGAAGAGCTAATTGCAAGCATCGCGCAAATGAGGGATAAGAAAGCACCGGGATACGACGGAATCAAGGGCGAAGTCGTCAAGAGAATGTGCGGTAGAATCAAGGGGACGTTGCTGGACATGTACAACAAGATGTTGAGAGAGGGTAGGTTCCCCGATATTTGGAAAACAGGCATCGTGAAAGTGTTTTTGAAAAGCGAAGACAAAGACCCTAGCAAGGTAAAGTCGTACAGGCCAGTGACCCTCCTTCCTGTTCTGGGTAAGATAGGTGAAAGGTTGATCGTAAAGAGGTTGAAACAGTGGATGGAGAGAGAAGATCGAACGAATACAGGTCAGTACGGATTCACAGAAGGTGTAGGAACGGTTGATGCGCTGTTGGACATGAGAAGAGAAGTAGAGGAGACGGAAGAGAAGTACGTCGTTGGATTGTTCTTGGACATCTCCGGGGCGTTCGACTCTGCCTGGTGGCCAGAGATCCTGAGAGTTCTGAGGGAATGGCGGTGCCCAAACAACATCTACCGACTGGTCAGGGACTACTTCCGAGGCAGGACAGTGACTTTGAAAGCTGGCAACGGAGAAGTGAGCAAGACCATCACAAAAGGTTGTCCACAAGGATCCGTTGTAGGCCCTCTGCTGTGGAACGTCCTTTTCGACGGGTTTCTGCGGCTGCAGTTCGGCAACGGAATCTTTGCCAGAGCCTACGCGGATGACGGACTGCTCCTGGTGAAGGCAAATTCAAGTCCTGAGCTGATGAGGAAGGCGTCAAGAGCCTTGGATCTGGTCACCAGGTGGGGAGAAGAGAGGAAGATGACGTTCTCGAAGGAGAAGACAGTGATGGTGCTACTCAAGGGAAAGTTGGTCGAAAGATTCATCAGAGTGAACATGGGTGAAGTCACGGTACGCTGCTCAGAGAAAACGAGGTACCTAGGGGTAGTGGTTAAAAGTGGAATGAAGTTCGCAGGACACTACGAGTATGTGGTCGAGAAGACGATGAAGGTATTCGGAAAGCTGAAAGGACTGGCGAAGGCAAACAACGGGATGAAATGTGAAAACTTGAGAAGGCTGTACATAGGGGCGTTGGAGCCGATGGTGCTGTACGGATGTGAAATGTGGGGACAAAGAATGAGAGGTCGAGGAGAGAAGACGAAGCTGATGAGCCTACAGAGGAAACTGTTGTTAGGAGTGATCAAGGGGTACAGCACTATTTCCCACGAAGCCGTGAGAGTGATCGCTGGAGTGATCCCTCTGGATTTGATGGTGGAAGAAAGGCTGAAAAGAAGAAGAGATAAAGAGGAAGGAATCGACAGCAGGGAAAGCAAGCGAACCCGAAGAGAGGAAACACTCGTCGAATGGCAAAGAAGATGGGAAACCAGCACCAAAGGAAGAGAAACCTTCGAGTTTGTTCCGGATGTTCGACAGAGAAAGAAGGTGAAATGGGAGACCGACCACTACACAACACAGTTCGTGAGCGGCCATGGTAATTTCAAGGCGAAGCTGAGGGGATTCAACCTAGTGGAAGATGACAGATGCACACACTGTGGACAGTTGGAGACCTCGACACATGTTCTGATGGTGTGTCCTTTCTACGAGGAAGAAAGAAGTGAAATGAGGGAATTCCTCCGAGGTAAGAATTGGAATTGGGAGAAGCGAAACTTTCTACGGTGCAAGAAAGCAGCTGAGGTGTTCTCAAGAATGTGCAGAAGAATTGGAAGTAGGAAACACGAGTTTGAAAATGTAAGAGGATAGACTGCAACTTGAAACACTGGAAAAAAGGAATGTAGGAGGAAAAAAAAAAAAAAAAAGAAGAAAGAAGAAAAAGCAAAAATCCGATGATCCTAGTGCTATGGTGCTAGGGGAGGGGACAGGTGTGTTGGGTGGGCACTAGAAGAGTGCCCGGTTAGGATAAGAAGACAGGAGAGGACTGAAGAAAGAAGTCTATTTCAGGAAAGAGGCCTGGCGAATAAGTCTCCGACTTAAGCCAGGGGTGGAGGAGGGATCGCGGGCTTCGGCCAACCACCTGTCTGTCTGTCTGTCTGTCTGTCTGTCTGTCTGTCTGTCTGTCTGTCTGTCTGTCTGTCTGTCTGTCTGTCTGTCTGTCTGTCTGTCTGTCTGTCTGTCTGTCTGTCTGTCTGCAAAAATTTTTGATTATTGTTTCTGAATTATTTCATCATGGGTGACGCAAATCAGAAAAAGATGGAAGAGGAGGCGAGAAGAAGGGCTGAGGGGGAGAGGATTGAGGCAGAGAAGGAGTTTATGGAAAGACACGAAAGGGAACGAAGACTAAGCAGCCAGAGGAAACTGTCTACGGATATGGCAACTGGTTATTCTTCTGCCACTAGTAGCCATCCGGAGTCGGAGTCGGAGGCAGAAAGGAAGAAAAGAGCAAGAAGCAGTCCTGAGGACAAGGAGAAGAAGAAGAAAACGAAGAAGACTGAGGATTTAGAGTCTGATGAGGAAGAAGTGGATGAAGATCAGAGTGACACGTCAGCGAAGCTGAATGGAATTTTGAAAAAAATGAAGGCTTGGTTTAAACAGCCAACCATTACAAAGATGGTGACCAAACCCCAGACAGAGAAATTTATGAGGTACCTGGACCAGTTTCAAGTGGAAATAATTAGAGTGAAAGAGCGAGAAAGGTTGACAACTGAGATTCAAGCTGAAGAGCGGGCAGAGTTCATGAGAATTGTGAAGACGGAACTAAACAAGGAACGACCCAAGGTGGAAGAACCGAGGAAAGAGGGGACTACGTTTGCTGAGGTTGCATCCCGCAGAACTACAGCGATACCTAAGGTAACTGGTGTAAAAGGACCCGTGCTCCCAGCCCCGAAAGTTGTCCTGGTAAGACATGAGTCTAAGGACAGTGAGGAGGTGAAGACAACTCTAAAGAGGTTGGTTAAACCTTCTGAGATAGGACTCAAAGTTAGGAGGCTGATCAACATTAGAAATGGAGTCATGGTGGAGGCGGAGAACGAGGAAGGAGTCGAAAACCTCATCAAGCAGGAAGCCCTGAAGGATGCAGGGCTGAAAGTTGAAAAACCACAGAAGAAGAGGCCGGTTATAATGATCTATGATGTAAATTCAAGCCTGAAGGACGAAGAGATCAGACAGGAGGTGTTCATGAGGAATATGCGAGGGAGTGACATAAAGGAAGAGGAGTTCAACCAGGAGTTCGAGGTGAAACATCAGTATAAGGATGTGAAGTCAGCAGGAAGAAAAATACATATTGTTGTGGAATGCTCGGTTAGGGTTAGGAACTGGTTGCGAAGACAGGAGAAGATCTTTGTCGAGTGGCAATGCTGCAGAGTCAAAGATTATGTGGATGTAGCTCGATGCTACAAGTGTCAAAGGTTTGGGCATATTGCCAAACATTGCACTGCTGTGAAGCCATGCTGCTCACATTGTGCTGGAGAGCATGAATATAAGGACTGCGAGAAGAAGAAGAATAAAGCTGCAGCATGCTGTGCAAATTGTAAGAGAGAAGGCCGCTCGGACACAAAACATGAAGCTGGTTCCAGAGTATGTCCGGCGTATGAGAAAGCGGTGAAGAGGCAAAATGAAAAGATTGACTATGGACTGTAGAATCGCCCAGTGGAATTTAGGAAGGGGAAAAACGGCAACAGATGAGGCAATTAGGAGGTGTATTGTAGAGAAGATTGATGTCCTCCTGGTCCAAGAGCCCTATACAGTAAACAGAAGAATGGTAGTGTCAGGTTGCAGAGTGTATCATGATAGGAGTGGAAGAGAGGATATTTGGAGTGCGGTTCTCGTCATGAATGAGAAGATTGGGGCATTAATGCATTCGGCGGAAACAAATGGATCTTGTGTCACCGTCAGATTAGAGATTGAAGGAAAGACCTTACATGTGATAAGCTTGTATTGCAGGCCGTCTGAACCGATTGAAGGGCATCTCGCACGGTTAGCAGACATTATCAGGAAGAAGGGAAATAAGGCAGTCTTGTGTGGTGGAGATGTAAACGCGAGATCAGGGATGTGGCTAAGTGGTTCAACTGATGATAGAGGCTCTAAAGTGGAAGATGTAATCATGGCTTGGGATTTGCAGGTTCTGAACAGGTTCAGTAGGTGGACAACCTATGAAAACACGCAAGGAGGCAAGTCAAATATTGATGTTACCATGGTAACCAGGGACTTATCAAGGTTTGTGGAAGACTGGATGGTGCATGACGAAACTATTAGTGATCATAGGTTGATAACAGTCAAGTTGTTAGGTGTACAGGGCAGCAGGGGGTTGCAGAACGAACAGAAGGAAGGAACCTATTGCTTGAGGAAAGTGAACTGGAAGAGCTTTGATCAGGCACTGCAGAGAAGCGTACAGAATGAAGAGTTTGATGTAATGGGGGCTCAGGAACATGCCGCGAGAATGACTGAACTGACGTGTACCCTCATGGAGGAGCAGTTTCCGAAGGCAACAAAAGGAACGAAGAAGGTATACTGGTGGTGCACGGAACTGGATGAATTGAGAATAGCTATGAGAAGAAACCATAGGATATGGCGGAGAACGGGAATGGAAGTAGATAGAAGAAGATTTGTGCGGGCTAGGACAGATTACATCTGGGGAATTAGGAAGCAGAAAAGGATCATGTGGGAAAAGATGATTGCTGAAGAGGAAGGCGACCCTTGGGGTAAGGTCTACAAAATTGTAGCAGGTAAGTTGAAGAAGGAAACTCTGTTGGTCGGTTTGGAGAAGGAAGACGGCACGTTGACTGAAACTGTAGAGGAGACTTTGGAGAGAATGATTACAGGACTATTGCCGGATGACAGGGAAGAAGAGGATAACGAGGACCAGGAAGTAATCAGAAGATTGGTGACGGAAGAGAGCACCGGACCAGATGAGGGGGACTTCACGGAGCAGGAGCTGACCACAAGCATCAAAGAACTGAAGGATAAGAAAGCACCGGGATATGATGGGATTAAGGGAGAAGTGGTGAAGAGGATGTATGGAAGAATTAAAGGTACTTTGCTGAGCCTCTACAACAAAATGTTGCGAGAGGGCGTGTTCCCAGACGTTTGGAAGAAAGGAATTGTGAAAGTGTTTCTGAAGGGCGATGATAAAGATCCAAGTAAGGTGAAGTCGTACAGGCCGGTAACCCTTCTGCCGGTACTGGGAAAGGTAGGTGAGAGGATGATAGTCAGGAGGATGACACAGTGGATGGAAAGGGAAAATAGGACAAACACTGCACAGTATGGATTCACAGAAGGTGTAGGAACGGTTGATGCGCTGTTGGACATGAGAACATGAGAAGAGAAGTAGAGGAGACGGAAGAGAAGTACGTCGTTGGATTGTTCTTGGACATCTCCGGGGCGTTCGACTCTGCCTGGTGGCCAGAGATCCTGAGAGTTCTGAGGGAATGGCGGTGCCCAAACAACATCTACCGACTGGTCAGGGACTACTTCCGAGGCAGGACAGTGACTTTGAAAGCTGGCAACGGAGAAGTGAGCAAGACCATCACAAAAGGTTGTCCACAAGGATCCGTTGTGGGCCCTCTGCTGTGGAACGTCCTTTTCGACGGGTTTCTGCGGCTGCAGTTCGGCAACGGCATCTCTGCCAGAGCCTACGCGGATGACGGACTGCTCCTGGTGAAGGCAAATTCAAGTCCTGAGCTGATGAGGAAGGCGTCAAGAGCCTTGGATCTGGTCACCAGGTGGGGAGAAGAGAGGAAGATGACGTTCTCGAAGGAGAAGACAGTGATGGTGCTACTCAAGGGAAAGTTGGTCGAAAGATTCATCAGAGTGAACATGGGTGAAGTCACGGTACGCTGCTCAGAGAAAACGAGGTACCTAGGGGTAGTGGTTAAAAGTGGAATGAAGTTCGCAGGACACTACGAGTATGTGGTCGAGAAGACGATGAAGGTATTCGGAAAGCTGAAAGGACTGGCGAAGGCAAACAACGGGATGAAATGTGAAAACTTGAGAAGGCTGTACATAGGGGCGTTGGAGCCGATGGTGCTGTACGGATGTGAAATGTGGGGACAAAGAATGAGAGGTCGAGGAGAGAAGACGAAGCTGATGAGCCTACAGAGGAAACTGTTGTTAGGAGTGATCAAGGGATACAGCACTATTTCCCACGAAGCCGTGAGAGTGATCGCTGGAGTGATCCCTCTGGATTTGATGGTGGAAGAAAGGCTGAAAAGAAGAAGAGATAAAGAGGAAGGAATCGACAGCAGGGAAAGCAAGCGAACCCGAAGAGAGGAAACACTCGTCGAATGGCAAAGAAGATGGGAAACCAGCACCAAAGGAAGAGAAACCTTCGAGTTTGTTCCGGATGTTCGACAGAGAAAGAAGGTGAAATGGGAGACCGACCACTACACAACACAGTTCGTGAGCGGCCATGGTAATTTCAAGGCGAAGCTGAGGGGATTCAACCTAGTGGAAGATGACAGATGCACACACTGTGGTCAGTTGGAGACCTCGACACATGTTCTGATGGTGTGTCCTTTCTACGAGGAAGAAAGAAGTGAAATGAGGGAATTCCTCCGAGGTAAGAATTGGAATTGGGAGAAGCGAAACTTTCTACAGTGCAAGAAAGCAGCTGAGGTGTTCTCAAGAATGTGCAGAAGAATTGGAAGTAGGAAACACGAGTTTGAAAATGTAAGAGGATAGACTGCAACTTGAAACACTGGGAAAAAACACTGGAAAAAAGGAATGTAGGAGGAAAAAAAAGAAGAAAGAAGAAAAAGCAAAAATCCGATGATCCTAGTGCTATGGTGCTAGGGGAGGGGACAGGTGTGTTGGGTGGGCACTAGAAGAGTGCCCGGTTAGGATAAGAAGACAGAAGAGGACTGAAGAAAGAAGTCTATTTCAGGAAAGAGGCCTGGCGAATAAGTCTCCGACTTAAGCCAGGGGTGGAGGAGGGATCGCGGGCTTCGGCCAACCACCTGTCTGTCTGTCTGTCTGTCTGTCTGTCTGTCTGTCTGTCTGTCTGTCTGTCTGTCTGTCTGTCTGTCTGTCTGTCTGTCTGTCTGTCTGTCTGTCTGTCTGTCTGTCTGTCTGTCTGTCTGTCTGTCTGTCTGTCTGTCTGTCTGTCTGTCTGTCTGTCTGTCTGTCTGTCTGTCTGTCTGTCTGTCTGTCTGTCTGTCTGTCTGTCTGTCTGTCTGTCTGTCTGTCTGTCTGTCTGTCTGTCTGTCTGTCTGTCTGTCTGTCTGTCTGTCTGTCTGTCTGTCTGTCTGTCTGTCTGTCTGTCTGTCTGTCTGTCTGTCTGTCTGTCTGTCTGTCTGTCTGTCTGTCTGTCTGTCTGTCTGTCTGTCTGTCTGTCTGTCTGTCTGTCTGTCTGTCTGTCTGTCTGTCTGTCTGTCTGCCTGTCTGTCTGTCTGTCTGTCTGTCTGTCTGTCTGTCTGTCTGTCTGTCTGTCTGTCTGTCTGTCTGTCTGTCTGTCTGTCTGTCTGTCTGTCTGTCTGTCTTCCGGCCTGGCGAGGTGGCGAACGCATGGCCCGGCTCTGTCCCTGACAGGGTCGCAATAGCCCAAACCCTATCACCCTTAAGGAGATAGGGCTGTATTGGACAAGCCAATTTTCTGGGACTGTGGATGGTTTTGTATTATCAACCATAGATTGTTGATAACTAGGCTTGCATCCCGGGGTGTTCCCGAACTTGCTAAGCACAAAAAAGAAAAAAAAAAGAAAAAAAAAAAAAAAAAAAAAAAAAAAAAAAAAATAAATAATAAAAAAAAATTAAAAAAAAACAAGGGTGATAGTAAATGAATGTTGGTGGATGGGTCTGGAAGTGAAAGGTTGAAGGATGATCGATGAAAAAAAAAAAAAAAAAATCACAGGATGATAGTAAATGGATGTTGATGAGTCTGTGTGTGAAAGATTGAAGAATGATTGTTGGAAAAAAACGTGCTTGGCAAGGAGTCCTATGTCCTCTCCTTGCAGAAAGTGCCTGCCTGCCCCTGCTAAGGAGACGGATGCACATTTGTTGGATGGGCATTCAAGCGGCGGTCTGTATAAAAGAGGTAGCGTGTGAACTGGTCTTTGAAAAACACGGAGGCGGATTGGGGATCCGGGTACGCTTCGGCTAGTCCGTTGCAAATGGCCCCTTTTCGATGCTGGCTAGTCCAGACCTCCCCCTTCACTCTGGTCGGGGTGCTGGGGGACGCTTAGTGGGGACCTCTCACATGTGATCTCCGGACCTATGCTTGTTGGCAGCCACTGTTGTGAAATTGACATCAGTGGGTGGCCGCCGTTAGTAAGCACCCCCGCCACGCTGAAGACGGTGTTCAAAATTGTCAGAAACTGGCTCAGGAACCATGGGCATATTCTTGTGCATGCGACTGTGCTAGGCATGTACGGTGTCCGAGGAGGTTTGACCTGATTGGTGAAATGTAGGGTCTCGGCCGGTGGATGACGTTGGAGTCATTGGCAAGAGACTCCCATGAACCGGGGAATTCAAAAACCCAACACATGATTTGTATTGTATTGTTTCAGGTTGCATCCTGACCTAGAAATCGAGTTAACAGTGAAAGTTGATTCGTTATTAGTTAATAGTTACCAGTTTTTGTGAATTTCAAATTGAAAAAATCAACATGGCGGGTAAAAGTACAAAGGTAAGTGAGCCTTCTTTGAGCGAAGAAGAGGAGCGTAGGAAAGAGGAAGACAGGATTGCTGCGGAGAAGGAGCTTATGGCAAAGTTCCAGAGTGAGAGAAGACTAAGCACCACCAGGTCGCTGTCGCAGGGACCTGGGTTCAGTTCTGCGAATAGCAGCGCGCAGGAGTCTGAATCGGAGGCAGAACGGAAACGGAAATTAAGAAGCCCCGAGGACAAGGAAAAAGAGAAGAAAAGGACCAAAACAAAGAAAATGGACGATGGAGATGAGGAAGGAGAAGAGACTGAAGATGAGAATGAAGTGGATCCTCTTGTGAGTCTAGGAAGGGTGCTGGAGAAGATGAGAGGGTGGTTTAGGCAGCCAACAATAATGAAGATGGTCACGAAGCCGCAGACCGAGAAGTTTCAACGGCACTTCATGAGGTTTCAGGAGGAACTCATAAGGGCCAGAGAGGAGAGGGCTAGGTTAGAAACCCGAATTGAGGAAAGAGCGGAGTTTGTGAAGATTGTTCGGGATGAACTGAGAAAGGGACCAGAACCGGAGGTGACGAGGAAACCGACTGGGTACGCTGCAGCAGTGGCAAGAGATGCCCCGCAGATTCCGAAGGTGACAGGTGTGAAAGGCCCTGTGCTGCCACCACCAAAGTTGGTCACGGTGAGACACGATACTAAGGAGAGTGAAGAGGTAAAGACCATTCTGAAGAACCTAGTGAAGCCACAAGAGATCGGGTTAAAGGTCAGGAGGCTTGTGAACATCAGGCATGGAGTAATCGTAGAAGCGGAGAACGAAGAAGGAATAGAGGCCCTGATGAAACAGAAATCCCTGGGAGAGGCCGGTCTGAAAGTTGAGAAGCCAACGAAGAAAAGGCCTGTGATAATGATATACGACGTGAATGCAAAGTTGAGTGACGAAGACGTGAAAGATGAAGTATACCGGAGGAACATGCGTGACAGCGGCGTTGACGAAGGTGATTTTCAACAAGAATTTGAGGTCAGACACAAATACAACGATCAGAGATCGAATGGTCAGAAGAAACACATGGTGGTCGAGTGTTCAGTTAGGGTAAGGAACTGGTTGCGTAGGCAAGAGAAGATATACGTGGAGTGGCAATGCTGCAGAGTAAAAGATTATGTGGATGTAGCAAGATGCTACAAGTGCCAGAGATTTGGTCATGTTGCCAAGCACTGCACTGCGGGAAAGCCGACCTGCTCGTATTGCGCGGGCGAGCACGACTTCAAGGACTGTGCAAACAAAAAGAAGAAAGAGGCAGTCTGCTGTGCAAACTGTAAAAGGGATGGTCGTGGAGACCACAAACATGAAGCTGGTTCAAGAAGGTGCCCAGCGTACGAGAAGGCCGTGAAGAGGCAAAACGAAAAGACCGATTATGGACTGTAGGATCGCTCAGTGGAACTTGGGGAGAGGGAAAACTGCCACAAATGAAGCTTACAGAAGATGTCTGCAAGAGAAAGTCGATGTCCTTTTGGTGCAAGAGCCGTACACAGTGAATAGGAAGCTGAAAATGCCTGGTTGCAGAGTGTTCTATGACAGGAGTGGAAGAGAAGATATCTGGAGTGCTGTGTGTGTACTGAATGATAAGATCGGAGCAATCATGGATGTCAGGGAAACTAACGGAATGTGTGTCAGCGTCAGGCTAGAGGTTGAAGGAAAGTCGCTGCAGGTGATCAGCCTGTATTGCAGGCCATCAGAGCCCATCGATGGATTCCTCGCAGAACTGTCAGATATTGTCAGGAAGAGAGGCAACAAGGGAGTCGTCTGTGGTGCGGATCTCAACGCAAAATCGGGATTGTGGCTCAGTGGTTGTACGGACGAGAGAGGCTCGAAGGTGGAGGAAGTCCTGTTTGCATGGGACTTGCAGACCCTCAATAGATTCAGTAGATGGACAACATTTGAGAATACGCAGGGCGGGAAGTCGAACATTGATGTCACTATCGCCACGAGGGACGCGGCAAGTAGGATATCAGGTTGGGAAGTACATGAGGAAACGCTGAGTGACCACAGAATGATAACATTTAGGTATCAAGAAGAGCAAGGAAGGAGAGGAAGACTTAATGAACAAAGAGAGGGATCCTACTGTTTGAGGAAAGTGAACTGGGTGTCATTTGACCGCGAGCTGCAACGGAGCATTCAAGGTTTAGACATAGGAACGACGGAAGCGGGAGAACACGCGGAGAGAATCACAGAAATGATCTGCAGGCTAATGGAAGAGCAATTCCCGAGAGCAAAGAAAGGAATGAAGAAGGTTTACTGGTGGACGGAAGAACTCGATGAACTAAGGATTACTATGCGAAGAAAGAATAGGATCTGGAGAAGAACCAGTCTTGAGGCCGACAGGAGAAGCTTTGTGCAATCAAGAACAAATTACATATGGGCGATCAGGAAACAAAAGAAGAAGATGTGGGAGAAGCTCATCGTAGACGAAGAAGGATACCCGTGGGGTAAGGTCTACAAGATAGTCATGGAAAAGATGAAGAGTGAAGTCCAACTAGCAAGCCTCGAGAAGGAAGACGGAACGATGACGAAGACTCTAAACGAGACTCTGCAAAGGATGATTGAAGGGTTGCTGCCGGATGATAGGGTAGAAGAGGACACCGACGAACAGCGAGAGATAAGGAGAGGTATGATGGAAGAAAGTACAGGACCTAATGAAGAGGACTTTACAGAGGAAGAGCTAATTGCAAGCATCGCGCAAATGAGGGATAAGAAAGCACCGGGATACGACGGAATCAAGGGCGAAGTCGTCAAGAGAATGTGCGGTAGAATCAAGGGGACGTTGCTGGACATGTACAACAAGATGTTGAGAGAGGGTAGGTTCCCCGATATTTGGAAAACAGGCATCGTGAAAGTGTTTTTGAAAAGCGAAGACAAAGACCCTAGCAAGGTAAAGTCGTACAGGCCAGTGACCCTCCTTCCTGTTCTGGGTAAGATAGGTGAAAGGTTGATCGTAAAGAGGTTGAAACAGTGGATGGAGAGAGAAGATCGAACGAATACAGGTCAGTACGGATTCACAGAAGGTGTAGGAACGGTTGATGCGCTGTTGGACATGAGAAGAGAAGTAGAGGAGACGGAAGAGAAGTACGTCGTTGGATTGTTCTTGGACATCTCCGGGGCGTTCGACTCTGCCTGGTGGCCAGAGATCCTGAGAGTTCTGAGGGAATGGCGGTGCCCAAACAACATCTACCGACTGGTCAGGGACTACTTCCGAGGCAGGACAGTGACTTTGAAAGCTGGCAACGGAGAAGTGAGCAAGACCATCACAAAAGGTTGTCCACAAGGATCCGTTGTAGGCCCTCTGCTGTGGAACGTCCTTTTCGACGGGTTTCTGCGGCTGCAGTTCGGCAACGGCATCTCTGCCAGAGCCTACGCGGATGACGGACTGCTCCTGGTGAAGGCAAATTCAAGTCCTGAGCTGATGAGGAAGGCGTCAAGAGCCTTGGATCTGGTCACCAGGTGGGGAGAAGAGAGGAAGATGACGTTCTCGAAGGAGAAGACAGTGATGGTGCTACTCAAGGGAAAGTTGGTCGAAAGATTCATCAGAGTGAACATGGGTGAAGTCACGGTACGCTGCTCAGAGAAAACGAGGTACCTAGGGGTAGTGGTTAAAAGTGGAATGAAGTTCGCAGGACACTACGAGTATGTGGTCGAGAAGACGATGAAGGTATTCGGAAAGCTGAAAGGACTGGCGAAGGCAAACAACGGGATGAAATGTGAAAACCTGAGAAGGCTGTACATAGGGGCGTTGGAGCCGATGGTGCTGTACGGATGTGAAATGTGGGGACAAAGAATGAGAGGTCGAGGAGAGAAGACGAAGCTGATGAGCCTACAGAGGAAACTGTTGTTAGGAGTGATCAAGGGGTACAGCACTATTTCCCACGAAGCCGTGAGAGTGATCGCTGGAGTGATCCCTCTGGATTTGATGGTGGAAGAAAGGCTGAAAAGAAGAAGAGATAAAGAGGAAGGAATCGACAGCAGGGAAAGCAAGCGAACCCGAAGAGAGGAAACACTCGTCGAATGGCAAAGAAGATGGGAAACCAGCACCAAAGGAAGAGAAACCTTCGAGTTTGTTCCGGATGTTCGACAGAGAAAGAAGGTGAAATGGGAGACCGACCACTACACAACACAGTTCGTGAGCGGCCATGGTAATTTCAAGGCGAAGCTGAGGGGATTCAACCTAGTGGAAGATGACAGATGCACACACTGTGGACAGTTGGAGACCTCGACACATGTTCTGATGGTGTGTCCTTTCTACGAGGAAGAGAGAAGTGAAATGAGGGAATTCCTCCGAGGTAAGAATTGGAATTGGGAGAAGCGAAACTTTCTACGGTGCAAGAAAGCAGCTGAGGTGTTCTCAAGAATGTGCAGAAGAATTGGAAGTAGGAAACACGAGTTTGAAAATGTAAGAGGATAGACTGCAACTTGAAACACTGGAAAAAAGGAATGTAGGAGGAAAAAAAAAGAAGAAAGAAGAAAAAGCAAAAATCCGATGATCCTAGTGCTATGGTGCTAGGGGAGGGGACAGGTGTGTTGGGTGGGCACTAGAAGAGTGCCCGGTTAGGATAAGAAGACAGGAGAGGACTGAAGAAAGAAGTCTATTTCAGGAAAGAGGCCTGGCGAATAAGTCTCCGACTTAAGCCAGGGGTGGAGGAGGGATCGCGGGCTTCGGCCAACCACCTGTCTGTCTGTCTGTCTGTCTGTCTGTCTGTCTGTCTGTCTGTCTGTCTGTCTGTCTGTCTGTCTGTCTGTCTGTCTGTCTGTCTGTCTGTCTGTCTGTCTGTCTGTCTGTCTGTCTGTCTGTCTGTCTGTCTGTCTGTCTGTCTGTCTGTCTGTCTGTCTGTCTGTCTGTCTGTCTGTCTGTCTGTCTGTCTGTCTGTCTGTCTGTCTGTCTGTCTGTCTGTCTGTCTGTCTGTCTGTCTGTCTGTCTGTCTGTCTGTCTGTCTGTCTGTCTGTCTGTCTGTCTGTCTGTCTGTCTGTCTGTCTGTCTGTCTGTCTGTCTGTCTGTCTGTCTGTCTGTCTGTCTGTCTGTCTGTCTGTCTGTCTGTCTGTCTGTCTGTCTGTCTGTCTGTCTGTCTGTCTGTCTGTCTGTCTGTCTGTCTGTCTGTCTGTCTGTCTGTCTGTCTGTCTGTCTGTCTGTCTGTCTGTCTGTCTGTCTGTCTGTCTGTCTGTCTGTCTGTCTGTCTGTCTGTCTGTCTGTCTGTCTGTCTGTCTGTCTGTCTGTCTGTCTGTCTGTCTGTCTGTCTGTCTGTCTGTCTGTCTGTCTGTCTGTCTGTCTGTCTGTCTGTCTGTCTGTCTGTCTGTCTGTCTGTCTGTCTGTCTGTCTGTCTGTCTGTCTGTCTGTCTGTCTGTCTGTCTGTCTGTCTGTCTGTCTGTCTGTCTGTCTGTCTGTCTGTCTGTCTGTCTGTCTGTCTGTCTGTCTGTCTGTCTGTCTGTCTGTCTGTCTGTCTGTCTGTCTGTCTGTCTGTCTGTCTGTCTGTCTGTCTGTCTGTCTGTCTGTCTGTCTGTCTGTCTGTCTGTCTGTCTGTCTGTCTGTCTGTCTGTCTGTCTTACGACGGAATCAAGGGCGAAGTCGTCAAGAGAATGTGCGGTAGAATCAAGGGGACGTTGCTGGACATGTACAACAAGATGTTGAGAGAGGGTAGGTTCCCCGATATTTGGAAAACAGGCATCGTGAAAGTGTTTTTGAAAAGCGAAGACAAAGACCCTAGCAAGGTAAAGTCGTACAGGCCAGTGACCCTCCTTCCTGTTCTGGGTAAGATAGGTGAAAGGTTGATCGTAAAGAGGTTGAAACAGTGGATGGAGAGAGAAGATCGAACGAATACAGGTCAGTACGGATTCACAGAAGGTGTAGGAACGGTTGATGCGCTGTTGGACATGAGAAGAGAAGTAGAGGAGACGGAAGAGAAGTACGTCGTTGGATTGTTCTTGGACATCTCCGGGGCGTTCGACTCTGCCTGGTGGCCAGAGATCCTGAGAGTTCTGAGGGAATGGCGGTGCCCAAACAACATCTACCGACTGGTCAGGGACTACTTCCGAGGCAACTTCCGAGGCAGGACAGTGACTTTGAAAGCTGGCAACGGAGAAGTGAGCAAGACCATCACAAAAGGTTGTCCACAAGGATCCGTTGTAGGCCCTCTGCTGTGGAACGTCCTTTTCGACGGGTTTCTGCGGCTGCAGTTCGGCAACGGTATCTCTGCCAGAGCCTACGCGGATGACGGACTGCTCCTGGTGAAGGCAAATTCAAGTCCTGAGCTGATGAGGAAGGCGTCAAGAGCCTTGGATCTGGTCACCAGGTGGGGAGAAGAGAGGAAGATGACGTTCTCGAAGGAGAAGACAGTGATGGTGCTACTCAAGGGAAAGTTGGTCGAAAGATTCATCAGAGTGAACATGGGTGAAGTCACGGTACGCTGCTCAGAGAAAACGAGGTACCTAGGGGTAGTGGTTAAAAGTGGAATGAAGTTCGCAGGACACTACGAGTATGTGGTCGAGAAGACGATGAAGGTATTCGGAAAGCTGAAAGGACTGGCGAAGGCAAACAACGGGATGAAATGTGAAAACTTGAGAAGGCTGTACATAGGGGCGTTGGAGCCGATGGTGCTGTACGGATGTGAAATGTGGGGACAAAGAATGAGAGGTCGAGGAGAGAAGACGAAGCTGATGAGTCTACAGAGGAAACTGTTGTTAGGAGTGATCAAGGGATACAGCACTATTTCCCACGAAGCCGTGAGAGTGATCGCTGGAGTGATCCCTCTGGATTTGATGGTGGAAGAAAGGCTGAAAAGAAGAAGAGATAAAGAGGAAGGAATCGACAGCAGGGAAAGCAAGCGAACCCGAAGAGAGGAAACACTCGTCGAATGGCAAAGAAGATGGGAAACCAGCACCAAAGGAAGAGAAACCTTCGAGTTTGTTCCGGATGTTCGACAGAGAAAGAAGGTGAAATGGGAGACCGACCACTACACAACACAGTTCGTGAGCGGCCATGGTAATTTCAAGGCGAAGCTGAGGGGATTCAACCTAGTGGAAGATGACAGATGCACACACTGTGGACAGTTGGAGACCTCGACACATGTTCTGATGGTGTGTCCTTTCTACGAGGAAGAAAGAAGTGAAATGAGGGAATTCCTCCGAGGTAAGAATTGGAATTGGGAGAAGCGAAACTTTCTACGGTGCAAGAAAGCAGCTGAGGTGTTCTCAAGAATGTGCAGGAGAATTGGAAGTAGGAAACACGAGTTTGAAAATATAAGAGGATAGACTGCAACTTGAAACACTGGAAAAAAGGTATGTAGGAGGAAAAAAAAAAGAAGAAAGAAGAAAAAGCAAAAATCCGATGATCCTAGTGCTATGGTGCTAGGGGAGGGGACAGGTGTGTTGGGTGGGCACTAGAAGAGTGCCCGGTTAGGATAAGAAGACAGGAGAGGACTGAAGAAAGAAGTCTATTTCAGGAAAGAGGCCTGGCGAATAAGTCTCCGACTTAAGCCAGGGGTGGAGGAGGGATCGCGGGCTTCGGCGAACCACCTGTCTGTCTGTCTGTCTGTCTGTCTGTCTGTCTCTTAGGTATGGCTGTAGTTCTGCGGGATGCAACCTCAGCAAACGTAGTCCCCTCTTTCCTCGGTTCTTCCACCTTGGGTCGTTCCTTGTTTAGTTCCGTCTTCACAATTCTCATGAACTCTGCCCGCTCTTCAGCTTGAATCTCAGTTGTCAACCTTTCTCGCTCTTTCACTCTAATTATTTCCACTTGAAACTGGTCCAGGTACCTCATAAATTTCTCTGTCTGGGGCTTGGTCACCATCTTTGTAATGGTTGGCTGTTTAAACCAAGCCTTCATTTTTTTCAAAATTCCATTCAGCTTCGCTGACGTGTCACTCTGATCTTCATCCACTTCTTCCTCATCAGACTCTAAATCCTCAGTCTTCTTCGTTTTCTTCTTCTTCTCCTTGTCCTCAGGACTGCTTCTTGCTCTTTTCTTCCTTTCTGCCTCCGACTCCGACTCCGGATGGCTACTAGTGGCAGAAGAATAACCAGTTGCCATATCCGTAGACAGTTTCCTCTGGCTGCTTAGTCTTCGTTCCCTTTCGTGTCTTTCCATAAACTCCTTCTCTGCCTCAATCCTTTCCTCCTCAGCCCTTCTTCTCGCCTCCTCTTCCATCTTTTTCTGATTTGCGTCACCCATGATGAAATAATTCAGAAACAATAATCAAAAGTTTTTGCTAATTGACTGATAATTACTTTATCACCTGAATGCTATCTGCATGCAACCTGAAACAATCAATCAAAATCATGTGTTGGGGTTTTTAGAGGTCCCCGGTTCATGGGAGTCTCTTGCCAATGACTCCAACGTCATCCACCGACCGAGACCCTACATTTCACCAATCAGGTCAAACCTCCTCGGACACCGTACATGCCTAGCACAGTCGCATGCACAAGAATATGCCCATGGTTCCTGAGCCAGTTTCTGACAATTTTGAACACCGTCTTCAGCGTGGCGGGGGTGCTTACTAACGGCGGCCACCCACTGATGTCAATTTCACAACAGTGGCTGCCAACAAGCATAGGTCCGGAGATCACATGTGAGAGGTCCCCACTAAGCGTCCCCCAGCACCCCGACCAGAGTGAAGGGGGAGGTCTGGACTAGCCAGCATCGAAAAGGGGCCATTTGCAACGGACTAGCCGAAGCGTACCCGGATCCCCAATCCGCCTCCGTGTTTTTCAAAGACCAGTTCACACGCTACCTCTTTTATACAGACCGCCGCTTGAATGCCCATCCAACAAATGTGCATCCGTCTCCTTAGCAGGGGCAGGCAGGCACTTTCTGCAAGGAGAGGACATAGGACTCCTTGCCAAGCACGTTTTTTTTTCCAACAATCATTCTTCAAACTTTCACACACAGACTCATCAACATCCATTTACTATCATCCTGTGATTTTTTTTTTTTCATCGATCATCCTTCAACCTTTCACTTCCAGACCTATCCACCAACATTCATTTACTATCACCCTTGTTTTTTTTTTTTTTTTTTTTTCTTTTTTTTTTCTTTTTTGTGCTTAGCAAGTTCGGGAACACCCCGGGATGCAAGCCTAGTTATCAACAATCTATGGTTGATAATACAAAACCATCCACAGTCCCAGAAAATTGGCTTGTCCAATACAGCCCTATCTCCTTAAGGGTGATAGGGTTTGGGCTATTGCGACCCTGTCAGGGACAGAGCCGGGCCATGCGTTCGCCACCTCGCGTGAGCCTACAGAGGAAACTGTTGTTAGGAGTGATCAAGGGATACAGCACTATTTCCCACGAAGCCGTGAGAGTGATCGCTGGAGTGATCCCTCTGGATTTGATGGTGGAAGAAAGGCTGAAAAGAAGAAGAGATAAAGAGGAAGGAATCGACAGCAGGGAAAGCAAGCGAACCCGAAGAGAGGAAACACTCGTCGAATGGCAAAGAAGATGGGAAACCAGCACCAAAGGAAGAGAAACCTTCGAGTTTGTTCCGGATGTTCGACAGAGAAAGAAGGTGAAATGGGAGACCGACCACTACACAACACAGTTCGTGAGCGGCCATGGTAATTTCAAGGCGAAGCTGAGGGGATTCAACCTAGTGGAAGATGACAGATGCACACACTGTGGACAGTTGGAGACCTCGACACATGTTCTGATGGTGTGTCCTTTCTACGAGGAAGAAAGAAGTGAAATGAGGGAATTCCTCCGAGGTAAGAATTGGAATTGGGAGAAGCGAAACTTTCTACGGTGCAAGAAAGCAGCTGAGGTGTTCTCAAGAATGTGCAGAAGAATTGGAAGTAGGAAACACGAGTTTGAAAATGTAAGAGGATAGTCTGCAACTTGAAACACTGGAAAAAAGGAATGTAGGAGGAAAAAAAAAGAAGAAAGAAGAAAAAGCAAAAATCCGATGATCCTAGTGCTATGGTGCTAGGGGAGGGGACAGGTGTGTTGGGTGGGCACTAGAAGAGTGCCCGGTTAGGATAAGAAGACAGGAGAGGACTGAAGAAAGAAGTCTATTTCAGGAAAGAGGCCTGGCGAATAAGTCTCCGACTTAAGCCAGGGGGTGGAGGAGGGATCGCGGGCTTCGGCCAACCACCTGTCTGTCTGTCTGTCTGTCTGTCTGTCTGTCTGTCTGTCTGTCTGTCTGTCTGTCTGTCTGTCTGTCTGTCTGTCTGTCTGTCTGTCTGTCTGTCTGTCTTACGACGGAATCAAGGGCGAAGTCGTCAAGAGAATGTGCGGTAGAATCAAGGGGACGTTGCTGGACATGTACAACAAGATGTTGAGAGAGGGTAGGTTCCCCGATATTTGGAAAACAGGCATCGTGAAAGTGTTTTTGAAAAGCGAAGACAAAGACCCTAGCAAGGTAAAGTCGTACAGGCCAGTGACCCTCCTTCCTGTTCTGGGTAAGATAGGTGAAAGGTTGATCGTAAAGAGGTTGAAACAGTGGATGGAGAGAGAAGATCGAACGAATACAGGTCAGTACGGATTCACAGAAGGTGTAGGAACGGTTGATGCGCTGTTGGACATGAGAAGAGAAGTAGAGGAGACGGAAGAGAAGTACGTCGTTGGATTGTTCTTGGACATCTCCGGGGCGTTCGACTCTGCCTGGTGGCCAGAGATCCTGAGAGTTCTGAGGGAATGGCGGTGCCCAAACAACATCTACCGACTGGTCAGGGACTACTTCCGAGGCAGGACAGTGACTTTGAAAGCTGGCAACGGAGAAGTGAGCAAGACCATCACAAAAGGTTGTCCACAAGGATCCGTTGTAGGCCCTCTGCTGTGGAACGTCCTTTTCGACGGGTTTCTGCGGCTGCAGTTCGGCAACGGCATCTCTGCCAGAGCCTACGCGGATGACGGACTGCTCCTGGTGAAGGCAAATTCAAGTCCTGAGCTGATGAGGAAGGCGTCAAGAGCCTTGGATCTGGTCACCAGGTGGGGAGAAGAGAGGAAGATGACGTTCTCGAAGGAGAAGACAGTGATGGTGCTACTCAAGGGAAAGTTGGTCGAAAGATTCATCAGAGTGAACATGGGTGAAGTCACGGTACGCTGCTCAGAGAAAACGAGGTACCTAGGGGTAGTGGTTAAAAGTGGAATGAAGTTCGCAGGACACTACGAGTATGTGGTCGAGAAGACGATGAAGGTATTCGGAAAGCTGAAAGGACTGGCGAAGGCAAACAACGGGATGAAATGTGAAAACTTGAGAAGGCTGTACATAGGGGCGTTGGAGCCGATGGTGCTGTACGGATGTGAAATGTGGGGACAAAGAATGAGAGGTCGAGGAGAGAAGACGAAGCTGATGAGCCTACAGAGGAAACTGTTGTTAGGAGTGATCAAGGGATACAGCACTATTTCCCACGAAGCCGTGAGAGTGATCGCTGGAGTGATCCCTCTGGATTTGATGGTGGAAGAAAGGCTGAAAAGAAGAAGAGATAAAGAGGAAGGAATCGACAGCAGGGAAAGCAAGCGAACCCGAAGAGAGGAAACACTCGTCGAATGGCAAAGAAGATGGGAAACCAGCACCAAAGGAAGAGAAACCTTCGAGTTTGTTCCGGATGTTCGACAGAGAAAGAAGGTGAAATGGGAGACCGACCACTACACAACACAGTTCGTGAGCGGCCATGGTAATTTCAAGGCGAAGCTGAGGGGATTCAACCTAGTGGAAGATGACAGATGCACACACTGTGGTCAGTTGGGAGACCTCGACACATGTTCTGATGGTGTGTCCTTTCTACGAGGAAGAAAGAAGTGAAATGAGGGAATTCCTCCGAGGTAAGAATTGGAATTGGGAGAAGCGAAACTTTCTACGGTGCAAGAAAGCAGCTGAGGTGTTCTCAAGAATGTGCAGAAGAATTGGAAGTAGGAAACACGAGTTTGAAAATGTAAGAGGATAGACTGCAACTTGAAACACTGGAAAAAAGGAATGTAGGAGGAAAAAAAAATAAGAAGAAAGAAGAAAAAGCAAAAATCCGATGATCCTAGTGCTATGGTGCTAGGGGAGGGGACAGGTGTGTTGGGTGGGCACTAGACAGGTGTGTTGGGTGGGCACTAGAAGAGTGCCCGGTTAGGATAAGAAGACAGGAGAGGACTGAAGAAAGAAGTCTATTTCAGGAAAGAGGCCTGGCGAATAAGTCTCCGACTTAAGCCAGGGGTGGAGGAGGGATCGCGGGCTTCGGCCAACCACCTGTCTGTCTGTCTGTCTGTCTGTCTGTCTGTCTGTCTGTCTGTCTGTCTGTCTGTCTGTCTGTCTGTCTGTCTGTCTGTCTGTCTGTCTGTCTGTCTGTCTGTCTGTCTGTCTGTCTGTCTGTCTGTCTGTCTGTCTGTCTGTCTGTCTGTCTGTCTGTCTGTCTGTCTGTCTGTCTGTCTGTCTGTCTGTCTGTCTGTCTGTCTGTCTGTCTGTCTGTCTGTCTGTCTGTCTGTCTGTCTGTCTGTCTGTCTGTCTGTCTGTCTGTCTGTCTGTCTGTCTGTCTGTCTGTCTGTCTGTCTGTCTGTCTGTCTGTCTGTCTGTCTGTCTGTCTGTCTGTCTGTCTGTCTGTCTGTCTGTCTGTCTGTCTGTCTGTCTGTCTGTCTGTCTGTCTGTCTGTCTGTCTGTCTGTCTGTCTGTCTGTCTGTCTGTCTGTCTGTCTGTCTGTCTGTCTGTCTGTCTGTCTGTCTGTCTGTCTGTCTGTCTGTCTGTCTGTCTGTCTGTCTGTCTGTCTGTCTGTCTGTCTGTCTGTCTGTCTGTCTGTCTGTCTGTCTGTCTGTCTGTCTGTCTGTCTGTCTGTCTGTCTGTCTGTCTGTCTGTCTGTCTGTCTGTCTGTCTGTCTGTCTGTCTGTCTGTCTGTCTGTCTGTCTGTCTGTCTGTCTGTCTGTCTGTCTGTCTGTCTGTCTGTCTGTCTGTCTGTCTGTCTGTCTGTCTGTCTGTCTGTCTGTCTGTCTGTCTGTCTGTCTGTCTGTCTGTCTGTCTGTCTGTCTGTCTGTCTGTCTGTCTGTCTGTCTGTCTGTCTGAAGGGCACCTCGCACGGTTAGCAGACATTATCAGGAAGAAGGGAAATAAGGCAGTCTTGTGTGGTGGAGATGTAAACGCGAGATCAGGGATGTGGCTAAGTGGTTCAACTGATGATAGAGGCTCTAAAGTGGAAGATGTAATCATGGCTTGGGATTTGCAGGTTCTGAACAGGTTCAGTAGGTGGACAACCTATGAAAACACGCAAGGAGGCAAGTCAAATATTGATGTTACCATGGTAACCAGGGACTTATCAAGGTTTGTGGATGACTGGAAGGTGCATGATGAAACTATTAGTGATCATAGGTTGATAACAGTCAAGTTGTTAGGTGTACAGGGCAGCAGGGGGTTGCAGAACGAACAGAAGGAAGGAACCTATTGCTTGAGGAAAGTGAACTGGAAGAGCTTTGATCAGGCACTGCAGAGAAGCGTACAGAATGAAGAGTTTGATGTAATGGGGGCTCAGGAACATGCCGCGAGAATGACTGAACTGACGTGTACCCTCATGGAGGAGCAGTTTCCGAAGGCAACAAAAGGAACGAAGAAGGTATACTGGTGGTGCACGGAACTGGATGAATTGAGAATAGCTATGAGAAGAAACCATAGGATATGGCGGAGAACGGGAATGGAAGTAGATAGAAGAAGATTTGTGCGGGCTAGGACAGATTACATCTGGGGAATTAGGAAGCAGAAAAGGATCATGTGGGAAAAGATGATTGCTGAAGAGGAAGGCGACCCTTGGGGTAAGGTCTACAAAATTGTAGCAGGTAAGTTGAAGAAGGAAACTCTGTTGGTCGGTTTGGAGAAGGAAGACGGCACGTTGACTGAAACTGTAGAGGAGACTTTGGAGAGAATGATTACAGGACTATTGCCGGATGACAGGGAAGAAGAGGATAACGAGGACCAGGAAGTAATCAGAAGATTGGTGACGGAAGAGAGCACCGGACCAGATGAGGGGGACTTCACGGAGCAGGAGCTGACCACAAGCATCAAAGAACTGAAGGATAAGAAAGCACCGGGATATGATGGGATTAAGGGAGAAGTGGTGAAGAGGATGTATGGAAGAATTAAAGGTACTTTGCTGAGCCTCTACAACAAGATGTTGCGAGAGGGCGTGTTCCCAGACGTTTGGAAGAAAGGAATTGTGAAAGTGTTTCTGAAGGGCGATGATAAAGATCCAAGTAAGGTGAAGTCGTACAGGCCGGTAACCCTTCTGCCGGTACTGGGAAAGGTAGGCGAGAGGATGATAGTCAGGAGGATGACACAGTGGATGGAAAGGGAAAATAGGACAAACACTGCACAGTATGGATTCACAGAAGGTGTAGGAACGGTTGATGCGCTGTTGGACATGAGAAGAGAAGTAGAGGAGACGGAAGAGAAGTACGTCGTTGGATTGTTCTTGGACATCTCCGGGGCGTTCGACTCTGCCTGGTGGCCAGAGATCCTGAGAGTTCTGAGGGAATGGCGGTGCCCAAACAACATCTACCGACTGGTCAGGGACTACTTCCGAGGCAGGACAGTGACTTTGACAGCTGGCAACGGAGAAGTGAGCAAGACCATCACAAAAGGTTGTCCACAAGGATCCGTTGTGGGCCCTCTGCTGTGGAACGTCCTTTTCGACGGGTTTCTGCGGCTGCAGTTCGGCAACGGCATCTCTGCCAGAGCCTACGCGGACGACGGACTGCTCCTGGTGAAGGCGGATTCAAGTCCTGAGCTGATGAGGAAGGCGTCAAGAGCCTTGGATCTGGTCACCAGGTGGGGAGAAGAGAGGAAGATGATGTTCTCGAAGGAGAAGACAGTGATGGTGCTACTCAAGGGAAAGTTGGTCGAAAGATTCATCAGAGTGAACATGGGTGAAGTCACGGTACGCTGCTCAGAGAAAACTAAGTACCTAGGGGTAGTGGTGAAAAGTGGAATGAAGTTCGCAGGACACTACGAGTATGTGGTCGAGAAGACAATGAAGGCATTCGGAAAGCTGAAAGGACTGGCGAAGGCAAACAACGGGATGAAATGTGAAAACTTGAGAAGGCTGTACATAGGAGCGTTGGAGCCGATGGTGCTGTACGGATGTGAAATGTGGGGACAAAGAATGAGAGGTCGAGGAGAGAAGACGAAGCTGATGAGCCTACAGAGGAAACTGTTGTTAGGAGTGATCAAGGGATACAGCACTATTTCCCACGAAGCCGTGAGAGTGATCGCTGGAGTGATCCCACTGGATTTGATGGTGGAAGAAAGGCTGAAAAGAAGAAGAGATAAAGAGGAAGGAATCGACAGCAGGGAAAGCAAGCGAACCCGAAGAGAGGAAACACTCGTCGAATGGCAAAGAAGATGGGAAACCAGCACCAAAGGAAGAGAAACCTTCGAGTTTGTTCCGGATGTTCGACAGAGAAAGAAGGTGAAATGGGAGACCGACCACTACACAACACAGTTCGTGAGCGGCCATGGAAACTTCAAGGCGAAGCTGAGGGGATTCAACCTAGTGGAGGATGACAGATGCACACACTGTGGACAGTTGGAGACCTCGACACATGTTCTGATGGTGTGTCCTTTCTACGAGGAAGAAAGAAATGAAATGAGGGAATTCCTCCGAGGTAAGAATTGGAATTGGGAGAAGCAAAACTTTCTACGGTGCAAGAAAGCAGCTGAGGTGTTCTCAAGAATGTGCAGGAGAATTGGAAGTAGGAAACACGAGTTTGAAAATGTAAGAGGATAGACTGCAACTTGAAATACTGGAAAAAAAAGGAAAGTAGGAGGGGAAAAGAGAAGAAATAAGAAAAACAAAAATCCGATGATCCTAGTGCTATGGTGCTAGGGGAGGGGACAGGTGTGTTGGGTGGGCACTAGAAGAGTGCCCGGTTAGGATAAGAAGACAGGAGAGGACTGAAGAAAGAAGTCTATTTCAGGAAAGAGGCCTGGCGAATAAGTCTCCGACTTAAGCCAGGGGTGGAGGAGGGATCGCGGGCTTCGGCCAACCACCTGTCTGTCTGTCTGTCTGTCTGTCTGTCTGTCTGTCTGTCTGTCTGTCTGTCTGTCTGTCTGTCTGTCTGTCTGTCTGTCTGTCTGTCTGTCTGTCTGTCTGTCTGTCTGTCTGTCTGTCTGTCTGTCTGTCTGTCTGTCTGTCTGTCTGTCTGTCTGTCTGTCTGTCTGTCTGTCTGTCTGTCTGTCTGTCTGTCTGTCTGTCTGTCTGTCTGTCTGTCTGTCTGTCTGTCTGTCTGTCTGTCTGTCTGTCTGTCTGTCTGTCTGTCTGTCTGTCTGTCTGTCTGTCTGTCTGTCTGTCTGTCTGTCTGTCTGTCTGTCTGTCTGTCTGTCTGTCTGTCTGTCTGTCTGTCTGTCTGTCTGTCTGTCTGTCTGTCTGTCTGTCTGTCTGTCTGTCTGTCTGTCTGTCTGTCTGTCTGTCTGTCTGTCTGTCTGTCTGTCTGTCTGTCTGTCTGTCTGTCTGTCTGTCTGTCTGTCTGTCTGTCTGTCTGTCTGTCTGTCTGTCTGTCTGTCTGTCTGTCTGTCTGTCTGTCTGTCTGTCTGTCTGTCTGTCTGTCTGTCTGTCTTGGAAAGAGGCCTGGCGAATAAGTCTCCGACTTAAGCCAGGGGTGGAGGAGGGATCGCGGGCTTCGGCCAACCACCTGTCTGTCTGTCTGTCTGTCTGTCTGTCTGTCTGTCTTACGACGGAATCAAGGGCGAAGTCGTCAAGAGAATGTGCGGTAGAATCAAGGGGACGTTGCTGGACATGTACAACAAGATGTTGAGAGAGGGTAGGTTCCCCGATATTTGGAAAACAGGCATCGTGAAAGTGTTTTTGAAAAGCGAAGACAAAGACCCTAGCAAGGTAAAGTCGTACAGGCCAGTGACCCTCCTTCCTGTTCTGGGTAAGATAGGTGAAAGGTTGATCGTAAAGAGGTTGAAACAGTGGATGGAGAGAGAAGATCGAACGAATACAGGTCAGTACGGATTCACAGAAGGTGTAGGAACGGTTGATGCGCTGTTGGACATGAGAAGAGAAGTAGAGGAGACGGAAGAGAAGTACGTCGTTGGATTGTTCTTGGACATCTCCGGGGCGTTCGACTCTGCCTGGTGGCCAGAGATCCTGAGAGTTCTGAGGGAATGGCGGTGCCCAAACAACATCTACCGACTGGTCAGGGACTACTTCCGAGGCAGGACAGTGACTTTGAAAGCTGGCAACGGAGAAGTGAGCAAGACCATCACAAAAGGTTGTCCACAAGGATCCGTTGTAGGCCCTCTGCTGTGGAACGTCCTTTTCGACGGGTTTCTGCGGCTGCAGTTCGGCAACGGCATCTCTGCCAGAGCCTACGCGGATGACGGACTGCTCCTGGTGAAGGCAAATTCAAGTCCTGAGCTGATGAGGAAGGCGTCAAGAGCCTTGGATCTGGTCACCAGGTGGGGAGAAGAGAGGAAGATGACGTTCTCGAAGGAGAAGACAGTGATGGTGCTACTCAAGGGAAAGTTGGTCGAAAGATTCATCAGAGTGAACATGGGTGAAGTCACGGTACGCTGCTCAGAGAAAACGAGGTACCTAGGGGTAGTGGTTAAAAGTGGAATGAAGTTCGCAGGACACTACGAGTATGTGGTCGAGAAGACGATGAAGGTATTCGGAAAGCTGAAAGGACTGGCGAAGGCAAACAACGGGATGAAATGTGAAAACTTGAGAAGGCTGTACATAGGGGCGTTGGAGCCGATGGTGCTGTACGGATGTGAAATGTGGGGACAAAGAATGAGAGGTCGAGGAGAGAAGACGAAGCTGATGAGTCTACAGAGGAAACTGTTGTTAGGAGTGATCAAGGGATACAGCACTATTTCCCACGAAGCCGTGAGAGTGATCGCTGGAGTGATCCCTCTGGATTTGATGGTGGAAGAAAGGCTGAAAAGAAGAAGAGATAAAGAGGAAGGAATCGACAGCAGGGAAAGCAAGCGAACCCGAAGAGAGGAAACACTCGTCGAATGGCAAAGAAGATGGGAAACCAGCACCAAAGGAAGAGAAACCTTCGAGTTTGTTCCGGATGTTCGACAGAGAAAGAAGGTGAAATGGGAGACCGACCACTACACAACACAGTTCGTGAGCGGCCATGGTAATTTCAAGGCGAAGCTGAGGGGATTCAACCTAGTGGAAGATGACAGATGCACACACTGTGGACAGTTGGAGACCTCGACACATGTTCTGATGGTGTGTCCTTTCTACGAGGAAGAAAGAAGTGAAATGAGGGAATTCCTCCGAGGTAAGAATTGGAATTGGGAGAAGCGAAACTTTCTACGGTGCAAGAAAGCAGCTGAGGTGTTCTCAAGAATGTGCAGAAGAATTGGAAGTAGGAAACACGAGTTTGAAAATGTAAGAGGATAGACTGCAACTTGAAACACTGGAAAAAAGGTATGTAGGAGGAAAAAAAAAAAGAAGAAAGAAGAAAAAGCAAAAATCCGATGATCCTAGTGCTATGGTGCTAGGGGAGGGGACAGGTGTGTTGGGTGGGCACTAGAAGAGTGCCCGGTTAGGATAAGAAGACAGGAGAGGACTGAAGAAAGAAGTCTATTTCAGGAAAGAGGCCTGGCGAATAAGTCTCCGACTTAAGCCAGGGGTGGAGGAGGGATCGCGGGCTTCGGCCAACCACCTGTCTGTCTGTCTGTCTGTCTGTCTGTCTGTCTGTCTGTCTGTCTGTCTGTCTGTCTGTCTGTCTGTCTGTCTGTCTGTCTGTCTGTCTGTCTGTCTGTCTGTCTGTCTGTCTGTCTGTCTGTCTGTCTGTCTGTCTGTCTGTCTGTCTGTCTGTCTGTCTGTCTGTCTGTCTGTCTGTCTGTCTGTCTGTCTGTCTGTCTGTCTGTCTGTCTGTCTGTCTGTCTGTCTGTCTGTCTGTCTGTCTGTCTGTCTGTCTGTCTGTCTGTCTGTCTGTCTGTCTGTCTGTCTGTCTGTCTGTCTGTCTGTCTGTCTGTCTGTCTGTCTGTCTGTCTGTCTGTCTGTCTGTCTGTCTGTCTGTCTGTCTGTCTGTCTGTCTGTCTGTCTGTCTGTCTGTCTGTCTTCCGGCCTGGCGAGGTGGCGAACGCATGGCCCGGCTCTGTCCCTGACAGGGTCGCAATAGCCCAAACCCTATCACCCTTAAGGAGATAGGGCTGTATTGGACAAGCCAATTTTCTGGGACCGTGGATGGTTTTGTATTATCAACCATAGATTGTTGATAACTAGGCTTGCATCCCGGGGTGTTCCCGAACTTGCTAAGCACAAAAAAGAAAAAAAAAAAAAAAAAAAAAAAAAAAAAAAAAAAAAAAGGGTGATAGTAAATGAATGTTGGTGTATGGGTCTGGAAGTGAAAGGTTGAAGGATGATCGATAAAAAAAAAAAAAAAAAAAAAAACAAAAAAAAAAAAACAAAGAAAATCACAGGATGATAGTGAATGGATGTTGATGAGTCTGTGTGTGAAAGATTGAAGAATGATTGTTGGAAAAAAACGTGCTTGGCAAGGAGTCCTATGTCCTCTCCTTACAGAAAGTGCCTGCCTGCCCCTGCTAAGGAGACGGATGCACATTTGTTGGATGGGCATTCAAGCGGCGGTCTGTATAAAAGAGGTAGCGTGTGAACTGGTCTTTGAAAAACACGGAGGCGGATTGGGGATCCGGGTACGCTTCGGCTAGTCCGTTGCAAATGGCCCCTTTTCGATGCTGGCTAGTCCAGACCTCCCCCTTCACTCTGGTCGGGGTGCTGGGGGACGCTTAGTGGGGACCTCTCACATGTGATCTCCGGACCTATGCTTGTTGGCAGCCACTGTTGTGAAATTGACATCAGTGGGTGGCCGCCGTTAGTAAGCACCCCCGCCACGCTGAAGACGGTGTTCAAAATTGTCAGAAACTGGCTCAGGAACCATGGGCATATTCTTGTTCATGCGACTGTGCTAGGCATGTACGGTGTCCGAGGAGGTTTGACCTGATTGGTGAAATGTAGGGTCTCGGCCGGTGGATGACGTTGGAGTCATTGGCAAGAGACTCCCATGAACCGGGGAATTCAAAAACCCAACACATGATTTGTATTGTATTGTTTCAGGTTGCATCCTGACCTAGAAATCGAGTTAACAGTGAAAGTTGATTCGTTATTAGTTAATAGTTACCAGTTTTTGTGAATTTCAAATTGAAAAAATCAACATGGCGGGTAAAAGTACAAAGGTAAGTGAGCCTTCTTTGAGCGAAGAAGAGGAGCGTAGGAAAGAGGAAGACAGGATTGCTGCGGAGAAGGAGCTTATTGCAAAGTTCCAGAGTGAGAGAAGACTAAGCACCACCAGGTCGCTGTCGCAGGGACCTGGGTTCAGTTCTGCGAATAGCAGCGCGCAGGAGTCTGAATCGGAGGCAGAACGGAAACGGAAATTAAGAAGCCCCGAGGACAAGGAAAAAGAGAAGAAAAGGACCAAAACAAAGAAAATGGACGATGGAGATGAGGAAGGAGAAGAGACTGAAGATGAGAATGAAGTGGATCCTCTTGTGAGTCTAGGAAGGGTGCTGGAGAAGATGAGAGGGTGGTTTAGGCAGCCAACAATAATGAAGATGGTCACGAAGCCGCAGACCGAGAAGTTTCAACGGCACTTCGTGAGGTTTCAGGAGGAACTCATAAGGGCCAGAGAGGAGAGGGCTAGGTTAGAAACCCGAATTGAGGAAAGAGCGGAGTTTGTGAAGATTGTTCGGGATGAACTGAGAAAGGGACCAGAACCGGAGGTGACGAGGAAACCGACTGGGTACGCTGCAGCAGTGGCAAGAGATGCCCCGCAGATTCCGAAGGTGACAGGTGTGAAAGGCCCTGTGCTGCCACCACCAAAGTTGGTCACGGTGAGACACGATACTAAGGAGAGTGAAGAGGTAAAGACCATTCTGAAGAACCTAGTGAAGCCACAAGAGATCGGGTTAAAGGTCAGGAGGCTTGTGAACATCAGGCATGGAGTAATCGTAGAAGCGGAGAACGAAGAAGGAATAGAGGCCCTGATGAAACAGAAATCCCTGGGAGAGGCCGGTCTGAAAGTTGAGAAGCCAACGAAGAAAAGGCCTGTGATAATGATATACGACGTGAATGCAAAGTTGAGTGACGAAGACGTGAAAGATGAAGTATACCGGAGGAACATGCGTGACAGCGGCGTTGACGAAGGTGATTTTCAACAAGAATTTGAGGTCAGACACAAATATAACGATCAGAGATCGAATGGTCAGAAGAAACACATTGTGGTCGAGTGTTCAGTTAGGGTAAGGAACTGGTTGCGTAGGCAAGAGAAGATATACGTGGAGTGGCAATGCTGCAGAGTAAAAGATTATGTGGATGTAGCAAGATGCTACAAGTGCCAGAGATTTGGTCATGTTGCCAAGCACTGCACTGCGGGAAAGCCGACCTGCTCGTATTGCGCGGGCGAGCACGACTTCAAGGACTGTGCAAACAAAAAGAAGAAAGAGGCAGTCTGCTGTGCAAACTGTAAAAGGGATGGTCGTGGAGACCACAAACATGAAGCTGGTTCAAGAAGGTGCCCAGCGTACGAGAAGGCCGTGAAGAGGCAAAACGAAAAGACCGATTATGGACTGTAGGATCGCTCAGTGGAACTTGGGGAGAGGGAAAACTGCCACAAATGAAGCTTACAGAAGATGTCTGCAAGAGAAAGTCGATGTCCTTTTGGTGCAAGAGCCGTACACAGTGAATAGGAAGCTGAAAATGCCTGGTTGCAGAGTGTTCTATGACAGGAGTGGAAGAGAAGATATCTGGAGTGCTGTGTGTGTACTGAATGATAAGATCGGAGCAATCATGGATGTCAGGGAAACTAACGGAATGTGTGTCAGCGTCAGGCTAGAGGTTGAAGGAAAGTCGCTGCAGGTGATCAGCCTGTATTGCAGGCCATCAGAGCCCATCGATGGATTCCTCGCAGAACTGTCAGATATTGTCAGGAAGAGAGGCAACAAGGGAGTCGTCTGTGGTGCGGATCTCAACGCAAAATCGGGATTGTGGCTCAGTGGTTGTACGGACGAGAGAGGCTCGAAGGTGGAGGAAGTCCTGTTTGCATGGGACTTGCAGACCCTCAATAGATTCAGTAGATGGACAACATTTGAGAATACGCAGGGCGGGAAGTCGAACATTGATGTCACTATCGCCACGAGGGACGCGGCAAGTAGGATATCAGGTTGGGAAGTACATGAGGAAACGCTGAGTGACCACAGAATGATAACATTTAGGTATCAAGAAGAGCAAGGAAGGAGAGGAAGACTTAATGAACAAAGAGAGGGATCCTACTGTTTGAGGAAAGTGAACTGGGTGTCATTTGACCGCGAGCTGCAACGGAGCATTCAAGGTTTAGACATAGGAATGACGGAAGCGGGAGAACACGCGGAGAGAATCACAGAAATGATCTGCAGGCTAATGGAAGAGCAATTCCCGAGAGCAAAGAAAGGAATGAAGAAGGTTTACTGGTGGACGGAAGAACTCGATGAACTAAGGATTACTATGCGAAGAAAGAATAGGATCTGGAGAAGAACCAGTCTTGAGGCCGACAGGAGAAGCTTTGTGCAATCAAGAACAAATTACATATGGGCGATCAGGAAACAAAAGAAGAAGATGTGGGAGAAGCTCATCGTAGACGAAGAAGGAAACCCGTGGGGTAAGGTCTACAAGATAGTCATGGAAAAGATGAAGAGTGAAGTCCAACTAGCAAGCCTCGAGAAGGAAGACGGAACGATGACGAAGACTCTAAACGAGACTCTGCAAAGGATGATTGAAGGGTTGCTGCCGGATGATAGGGTAGAAGAGGACACCGACGAACAGCGAGAGATAAGGAGAGGTATGATGGAAGAAAGTACAGGACCTAATGAAGAGGACTTTACAGAGGAAGAGCTAATTGCAAGCATCGCGCAAATGAGGGATAAGAAAGCACCGGGATACGACGGAATCAAGGGCGAAGTCGTCAAGAGAATGTGCGGTAGAATCAAGGGGACGTTGCTGGACATGTACAACAAGATGTTGAGAGAGGGTAGGTTCCCCGATATTTGGAAAACAGGCATCGTGAAAGTGTTTTTGAAAAGCGAAGACAAAGACCCTAGCAAGGTAAAGTCGTACAGGCCAGTGACCCTCCTTCCTGTTCTGGGTAAGATAGGTGAAAGGTTGATCGTAAAGAGGTTGAAGCAGTGGATGGAGAGAGAAGATCGAACGAATACAGGTCAGTACGGATTCACAGAAGGTGTAGGAACGGTTGATGCGCTGTTGGACATGAGAAGAGAAGTAGAGGAGACGGAAGAGAAGTACGTCGTTGGATTGTTCTTGGACATCTCCGGGGCGTTCGACTCTGCCTGGTGGCCAGAGATCCTGAGAGTTCTGAGGGAATGGCGGTGCCCAAACAACATCTACCGACTGGTCAGGGACTACTTCCGAGGCAGGACAGTGACTTTGAAAGCTGGCAACGGAGAAGTGAGCAAGACCATCACAAAAGGTTGTCCACAAGGATCCGTTGTAGGCCCTCTGCTGTGGAACGTCCTTTTCGACGGGTTTCTGCGGCTGCAGTTCGGCAACGGCATCTCTGCCAGAGCCTACGCGGATGACGGACTGCTCCTGGTGAAGGCAAATTCAAGTCCTGAGCTGATGAGGAAGGCGTCAAGAGCCTTGGATCTGGTCACCAGGTGGGGAGAAGAGAGGAAGATGACGTTCTCGAAGGAGAAGACAGTGATGGTGCTACTCAAGGGAAAGTTGGTCGAAAGATTCATCAGAGTGAACATGGGTGAAGTCACGGTACGCTGCTCAGAGAAAACGAGGTACCTAGGGGTAGTGGTTAAAAGTGGAATGAAGTTCGCAGGACACTACGAGTATGTGGTCGAGAAGACGATGAAGGTATTCGGAAAGCTGAAAGGACTGGCGAAGGCAAACAACGGGATGAAATGTGAAAACTTGAGAAGGCTGTACATAGGGGCGTTGGAGCCGATGGTGCTGTACGGATGTGAAATGTGGGGACAAAGAATGAGAGGTCGAGGAGAGAAGACGAAGCTGATGAGCCTACAGAGGAAACTGTTGTTAGGAGTGATCAAGGGATACAGCACTATTTCCCACGAAGCCGTGAGAGTGATCGCTGGAGTGATCCCTCTGGATTTGATGGTGGAAGAAAGGCTGAAAAGAAAAAGAGATAAAGAGGAAGGAATCGACAGCAGGGAAAGCAAGCGAACCCGAAGAGAGGAAACACTCGTCGAATGGCAAAGAAGATGGGAAACCAGCACCAAAGGAAGAGAAACCTTCGAGTTTGTTCCGGATGTTCGACAGAGAAAGAAGGTGAAATGGGAGACCGACCACTACACAACACAGTTCGTGAGCGGCCATGGTAATTTTAAGGCGAAGCTGAGGGGATTCAACCTAGTGGAAGATGACAGATGCACACACTGTGGACAGTTGGAGACCTCGACACATGTTCTGATGGTGTGTCCTTTCTACGAGGAAGAAAGAAGTGAAATGAGGGAATTCCTCCGAGGTAAGAATTGGAATTGGGAGAAGCGAAACTTTCTACGGTGCAAGAAAGCAGCTGAGGTGTTCTCAAGAATGTGCAGAAGAATTGGAAGTAGGAAACACGAGTTTGAAAATGTAAGAGGATAGACTGCAACTTGAAACACTGGAAAAAAGGAATGTAGGAGGAAAAAAAAGAAGAAAGAAGAAAAAGCAAAAATCCGATGATCCTAGTGCTATGGTGCTAGGGGAGGGGACAGGTGTGTTGGGTGGGCACTAGAAGAGTGCCCGGTTAGGATAAGAAGACAGGAGAGGACTGAAGAAAGAAGTCTATTTCAGGAAAGAGGCCTGGCGAATAAGTCTCCGACTTAAGCCAGGGGTGGAGGAGGGATCGCGGGCTTCGGCCAACCACCTGTCTGTCTGTCTGTCTGTCTGTCTGTCTGTCTGTCTGTCTGTCTGTCTGTCTGTCTGTCTGTCTGTCTGTCTGTCTGTCTGTCTGTCTGTCTGTCTGTCTGTCTGTCTGTCTGTCTGTCTGTCTGTCTGTCTGTCTGTCTGTCTGTCTGTCTGTCTGTCTGTCTGTCTGTCTGTCTGTCTGTCTGTCTGTCTGTCTGTCTGTCTGTCTGTCTGTCTGTCTGTCTGTCTGTCTGTCTGTCTGTCTGTCTGTCTGTCTGTCTGTCTGTCTGTCTGTCTGTCTGTCTGTCTGTCTGTCTGTCTGTCTCTTAGGTATGGCTGTAGTTCTGCGGGATGCAACCTCAGCAAACGTAGTCCCCTCTTTCCTCGGTTCTTCCACCTTGGGTCGTTCCTTGTTTAGTTCCGTCTTCACAATTCTCATGAACTCTGCCCGCTCTTCAGCTTGAATCTCAGTTGTCAACCTTTCTCGCTCTTTCACTCTAATTATTTCCACTTGAAACTGGTCCAGGTACCTCATAAATTTCTCTGTCTGGGGCTTGGTCACCATCTTTGTAATGGTTGGCTGTTTAAACCAAGCCTTCATTTTTTTCAAAATTCCATTCAGCTTCGCTGACGTGTCACTCTGATCTTCATCCACTTCTTCCTCATCAGACTCTAAATCCTCAGTCTTCTTCGTTTTCTTCTTCTTCTCCTTGTCCTCAGGACTGCTTCTTGCTCTTTTCTTCCTTTCTGCCTCCGACTCCGACTCCGGATGGCTACTAGTGGCAGAAGAATAACCAGTTGCCATATCCGTAGACAGTTTCCTCTGGCTGCTTAGTCTTCGTTCCCTTTCGTGTCTTTCCATAAACTCCTTCTCTGCCTCAATCCTTTCCTCCTCAGCCCTTCTTCTCGCCTCCTCTTCCATCTTTTTCTGATTTGCGTCACCCATGATGAAATAATTCAGAAACAATAATCAAAAGTTTTTGCTAATTGACTGATAATTACTTTATCACCTGAATGCTATCTGCATGCAACCTGAAACAATCAATCAAAATCATGTGTTGGGGTTTTTAGAGGTCCCCGGTTCATGGGAGTCTCTTGCCAATGACTCCAACGTCATCCACCGACCGAGACCCTACATTTCACCAATCAGGTCAAACCTCCTCGGACACCGTACATGCCTAGCACAGTCGCATGCACAAGAATATGCCCATGGTTCCTGAGCCAGTTTCTGACAATTTTGAACACCGTCTTCAGCGTGGCGGGGGTGCTTACTAACGGCGGCCACCCACTGATGTCAATTTCACAACAGTGGCTGCCAACAAGCATAGGTCCGGAGATCACATGTGAGAGGTCCCCACTAAGCGTCCCCCAGCACCCCGACCAGAGTGAAGGGGGAGGTCTGGACTAGCCAGCATCGAAAAGGGGCCATTTGCAACGGACTAGCCGAAGCGTACCCGGATCCCCAATCCGCCTCCGTGTTTTTCAAAGACCAGTTCACACGCTACCTCTTTTATACAGACCGCCGCTTGAATGCCCATCCAACAAATGTGCATCCGTCTCCTTAGCAGGGGCAGGCAGGCACTTTCTGCAAGGAGAGGACATAGGACTCCTTGCCAAGCACGTTTTTTTTTCCAACAATCATTCTTCAAACTTTCACACACAGACTCATCAACATCCATTTACTATCATCCTGTGATTTTTTTTTTTTTTCATCGATCATCCTTCAACCTTTCACTTCCAGACCTATCCACCAACATTCATTTACTATCACCCTTGTTTTTTTTTTTTTTTTTTTTTTTTTTTCTTTTTTTTTTCTTTTTTGTGCTTAGCAAGTTCGGGAACACCCCGGGATGCAAGCCTAGTTATCAACAATCTATGGTTGATAATACAAAACCATCCACAGTCCCAGAAAATTGGCTTGTCCAATACAGCCCTATCTCCTTAAGGGTGATAGGGTTTGGGCTATTGCGACCCTGTCAGGGACAGAGCCGGGCCATGCGTTCGCCACCTCGCGTGAGCCTACAGAGGAAACTGTTGTTAGGAGTGATCAAGGGATACAGCACTATTTCCCACGAAGCCGTGAGAGTGATCGCTGGAGTGATCCCTCTGGATTTGATGGTGGAAGAAAGGCTGAAAAGAAGAAGAGATAAAGAGGAAGGAATCGACAGCAGGGAAAGCAAGCGAACCCGAAGAGAGGAAACACTCGTCGAATGGCAAAGAAGATGGGAAACCAGCACCAAAGGAAGAGAAACCTTCGAGTTTGTTCCGGATGTTCGACAGAGAAAGAAGGTGAAATGGGAGACCGACCACTACACAACACAGTTCGTGAGCGGCCATGGTAATTTCAAGGCGAAGCTGAGGGGATTCAACCTAGTGGAAGATGACAGATGCACACACTGTGGACAGTTGGAGACCTCGACACATGTTCTGATGGTGTGTCCTTTCTACGAGGAAGAAAGAAGTGAAATGAGGGAATTCCTCCGAGGTAAGAATTGGAATTGGGAGAAGCGAAACTTTCTACGGTGCAAGAAAGCAGCTGAGGTGTTCTCAAGAATGTGCAGAAGAATTGGAAGTAGGAAACACGAGTTTGAAAATGTAAGAGGATAGACTGCAACTTGAAACACTGGAAAAAAGGAATGTAGGAGGAAAAAAAAAAGAAGAAAGAAGAAAAAGCAAAAATCCGATGATCCTAGTGCTATGGTGCTAGGGGAGGGGACAGGTGTGTTGGGTGGGCACTAGAAGAGTGCCCGGTTAGGATAAGAAGACAGGAGAGGACTGAAGAAAGAAGTCTATTTCAGGAAAGAGGCCTGGCGAATAAGTCTCCGACTTAAGCCAGGGGTGGAGGAGGGATCGCGGGCTTCGGCCAACCACCTGTCTGTCTGTCTGTCTGTCTGTCTGTCTGTCTGTCTGTCTGTCTGTCTGTCTGTCTGTCTGTCTGTCTGTCTGTCTGTCTGTCTGTCTGTCTGTCTGTCTGTCTGTCTGTCTGTCTGTCTGTCTGTCTGTCTGTCTGTCTGTCTGTCTGAAATTAAGAAGCCCCGAGGACAAGGAAAAAGAGAAGAAAAGGACCAAAACAAAGAAAATGGACGATGGAGATGAGGAAGGAGAAGAGACTGAAGATGAGAATGAAGTGGATCCTCTTGTGAGTCTAGGAAGGGTGCTGGAGAAGATGAGAGGGTGGTTTAGGCAGCCAACAATAATGAAGATGGTCACGAAGCCGCAGACCGAGAAGTTTCAACGGCACTTCGTGAGGTTTCAGGAGGAACTCATAAGGGCCAGAGAGGAGAGGGCTAGGTTAGAAACCCGAATTGAGGAAAGAGCGGAGTTTGTGAAGATTGTTCGGGATGAACTGAGAAAGGGACCAGAACCGGAGGTGACGAGGAAACCGACTGGGTACGCTGCAGCAGTGGCAAGAGATGCCCCGCAGATTCCGAAGGTGACAGGTGTGAAAGGCCCTGTGCTGCCACCACCAAAGTTGGTCACGGTGAGACACGATACTAAGGAGAGTGAAGAGGTTAAGACCATTCTGAAGAACCTAGTGAAGCCACAAGAGATCGGGTTAAAGGTCAGGAGGCTTGTGAACATCAGGCATGGAGTAATCGTAGAAGCGGAGAACGAAGAAGGAATAGAGGCCCTGATGAAACAGAAATCCCTGGGAGAGGCCGGTCTGAAAGTTGAGAAGCCAACGAAGAAAAGGCCTGTGATAATGATATACGACGTGAATGCAAAGTTGAGTGACGAAGACGTGAAAGATGAAGTATACCGGAGGAACATGCGTGACAGCGGCGTTGACGAAGGTGATTTTCAACAAGAATTTGAGGTCAGACACAAATATAACGATCAGAGATCGAATGGTCAGAAGAAACACATGGTGGTCGAGTGTTCAGTTAGGGTAAGGAACTGGTTGCGTAGGCAAGAGAAGATATACGTGGAGTGGCAATGCTGCAGAGTAAAAGATTATGTGGATGTAGCAAGATGCTACAAGTGCCAGAGATTTGGTCATGTTGCCAAGCACTGCACTGCGGGAAAGCCGACCTGCTCGTATTGCGCGGGCGAGCACGACTTCAAGGACTGTGCAAACAAAAAGAAGAAAGAGGCAGTCTGCTGTGCAAACTGTAAAAGGGATGGTCGTGGAGACCACAAACATGAAGCTGGTTCAAGAAGGTGCCCAGCGTACGAGAAGGCCGTGAAGAGGCAAAACGAAAAGACCGATTATGGACTGTAGGATCGCTCAGTGGAACTTGGGGAGAGGGAAAACTGCCACAAATGAAGCTTACAGAAGATGTCTGCAAGAGAAAGTCGATGTCCTTTTGGTGCAAGAGCCGTACACAGTGAATAGGAAGCTGAAAATGCCTGGTTGCAGAGTGTTCTATGACAGGAGTGGAAGAGAAGATATCTGGAGTGCTGTGTGTGTACTGAATGATAAGATCGGAGCAATCATGGATGTCAGGGAAACTAACGGAATGTGTGTCAGCGTCAGGCTAGAGGTTGAAGGAAAGTCGCTGCAGGTGATCAGCCTGTATTGCAGGCCATCAGAGCCCATCGATGGATTCCTCGCAGAACTGTCAGATATTGTCAGGAAGAGAGGCAACAAGGGAGTCGTCTGTGGTGCGGATCTCAACGCAAAATCGGGATTGTGGCTCAGTGGTTGTACGGACGAGAGAGGCTCGAAGGTGGAGGAAGTCCTGTTTGCATGGGACTTGCAGACCCTCAATAGATTCAGTAGATGGACAACATTTGAGAATACGCAGGGCGGGAAGTCGAACATTGATGTCACTATCGCCACGAGGGACACGGCAAGTAGGATATCAGGTTGGGAAGTACATGAGGAAACGCTGAGTGACCACAGAATGATAACATTTAGGTATCAAGAAGAGCAAGGAAGGAGAGGAAGACTTAATGAACAAAGAGAGGGATCCTACTGTTTGAGGAAAGTGAACTGGGTGTCATTTGACCGCGAGCTGCAACGGAGTATTCAAGGTTTAGACATAAGAACGACGGAAGCGGGAGAACACGCGGAGAGAATCACAGAAATGATCTGCAGGCTAATGGAAGAGCAATTCCCGAGAGCAAAGAAAGGAATGAAGAAGGTTTACTGGTGGACGGAAGAACTCGATGAACTAAGGATTACTATGCGAAGAAAGAATAGGATCTGGAGAAGAACCAGTCTTGAGGCCGACAGGAGAAGCTTTGTGCAATCAAGAACAAATTACATATGGGCGATCAGGAAACAAAAGAAGAAGATGTGGGAGAAGCTCATCGTAGACGAAGAAGGAAACCCGTGGGGTAAGGTCTACAAGATAGTCATGGAAAAGATGAAGAGTGAAGTCCAACTAGCAAGCCTCGAGAGGGAAGACGGAACGATGACGAAGACTCTAAACGAGACTCTGCAAAGGATGATTGAAGGGTTGCTGCCGGATGATAGGGTAGAAGAGGACACCGACGAACAGCGAGAGATAAGGAGAGGTATGATGGAAGAAAGTACAGGACCTAATGAAGAGGACTTTACAGAGGAAGAGCTAATTGCAAGCATCGCGCAAATGAGGGATAAGAAAGCACCGGGATACGACGGAATCAAGGGCGAAGTCGTCAAGAGAATGTGCGGTAGAATCAAGGGGACGTTGCTGGACATGTACAACAAGATGTTGAGAGAGGGTAGGTTCCCCGATATTTGGAAAACAGGCATCGTGAAAGTGTTTTTGAAAAGCGAAGACAAAGACCCTAGCAAGGTAAAGTCGTACAGGCCAGTGACCCTCCTTCCTGTTCTGGGTAAGATAGGTGAAAGGTTGATCGTAAAGAGGTTGAAACAGTGGATGGAGAGAGAAGATCGAACGAATACAGGTCAGTACGGATTCACAGAAGGTGTAGGAACGGTTGATGCGCTGTTGGACATGAGAAGAGAAGTAGAGGAGACGGAAGAGAAGTACGTCGTTGGATTGTTCTTGGACATCTCCGGGGCGTTCGACTCTGCCTGGTGGCCAGAGATCCTGAGAGTTCTGAGGGAATGGCGGTGCCCAAACAACATCTACCGACTGGTCAGGGACTACTTCCGAGGCAGGACAGTGACTTTGAAAGCTGGCAACGGAGAAGTGAGCAAGACCATCACAAAAGGTTGTCCACAAGGATCCGTTGTAGGCCCTTTGCTGTGGAACGTCCTTTTCGACGGGTTTCTGCGGCTGCAGTTCGGCAACGGCATCTCTGCCAGAGCCTACGCGGATGACGGACTGCTCCTGGTGAAGGCAAATTCAAGTCCTGAGCTGATGAGGAAGGCGTCAAGAGCCTTGGATCTGGTCACCAGGTGGGGAGAAGAGAGGAAGATGACGTTCTCGAAGGAGAAGACAGTGATGGTGCTACTCAAGGGAAAGTTGGTCGAAAGATTCATCAGAGTGAACATGGGTGAAGTCACGGTACGCTGCTCAGAGAAAACGAGGTACCTAGGGGTAGTGGTTAAAAGTGGAATGAAGTTCGCAGGACACTACGAGTATGTGGTCGAGAAGACGATGAAGGTATTCGGAAAGCTGAAAGGACTGGCGAAGGCAAACAACGGGATGAAATGTGAAAACCTGAGAAGGCTGTACATAGGGGCGTTGGAGCCGATGGTGCTGTACGGATGTGAAATGTGGGGACAAAGAATGAGAGGTCGAGGAGAGAAGACGAAGCTGATGAGCCTACAGAGGAAACTGTTGTTAGGAGTGATCAAGGGGTACAGCACTATTTCCCACGAAGCCGTGAGAGTGATCGCTGGAGTGATCCCTCTGGATTTGATGGTGGAAGAAAGGCTGAAAAGAAGAAGAGATAAAGAGGAAGGAATCGACAGCAGGGAAAGCAAGCGAACCCGAAGAGAGGAAACACTCGTCGAATGGCAAAGAAGATGGGAAACCAGCACCAAAGGAAGAGAAACCTTCGAGTTTGTTCCGGATGTTCGACAGAGAAAGAAGGTGAAATGGGAGACCGACCACTACACAACACAGTTCGTGAGCGGCCATGGTAATTTCAAGGCGAAGCTGAGGGGATTCAACCTAGTGGAAGATGACAGATGCACACACTGTGGACAGTTGGAGACCTCGACACATGTTCTGATGGTGTGTCCTTTCTACGAGGAAGAAAGAAGTGAAATGAGGGAATTCCTCCGAGGTAAGAATTGGAATTGGGAGAAGCGAAACTTTCTACGGTGCAAGAAAGCAGCTGAGGTGTTCTCAAGAATGTGCAGAAGAATTGGAAGTAGGAAACACGAGTTTGAAAATGTAAGAGGATAGACTGCAACTTGAAACACTGGAAAAAAGGAATGTAGGAGGGAAAAAAAAGAAGAAAGAAGAAAAAGCAAAAATCCGATGATCCTAGTGCTATGGTGCTAGGGGAGGGGACAGGTGTGTTGGGTGGGCACTAGAAGAGTGCCCGGTTAGGATAAGAAGACAGGAGAGGACTGAAGAAAGAAGTCTATTTCAGGAAAGAGGCCTGGCGAATAAGTCTCCGACTTAAGCCAGGGGTGGAGGAGGGATCGCGGGCTTCGGCCAACCACCTGTCTGTCTGTCTGTCTGTCTGTCTGTCTGTCTGTCTGTCTGTCTGTCTGTCTGTCTGTCTGTCTGTCTGTCTGTCTGTCTGTCTGTCTGTCTGTCTGTCTGTCTGTCTGTCTGTCTGTCTGTCTGTCTGTCTGTCTGTCTGTCTGTCTGTCTGTCTGTCTGTCTGTCTGTCTGTCTGTCTGTCTGTCTGTCTGTCTGTCTGTCTGTCTGTCTGTCTGTCTGTCTGTCTGTCTGTCTGTCTGTCTGTCTGTCTGTCTGTCTGTCTGTCTGTCTGTCTGTCTGTCTGTCTGTCTGTCTGTCTGTCTGTCTGTCTGTCTGTCTGTCTGTCTGTCTGTCTGTCTGTCTGTCTGTCTGTCTGTCTGTCTGTCTGTCTGTCTGTCTGTCTGTCTGTCTGTCTGTCTGTCTGTCTGTCTGTCTGTCTGTCTGTCTGTCTGTCTGTCTGTCTGTCTGTCTGTCTGTCTGTCTGTCTGTCTGTCTGTCTGTCTGTCTGTCTGTCTGTCTGTCTGTCTGTCTGTCTGTCTGTCTGTCTGTCTGTCTGTCTGTCTGTCTGTCTGTCTGTCTGTCTGTCTGTCTGTCTGTCTGTCTGTCTGTCTGTCTGTCTGTCTGTCTGTCTGTCTGTCTGTCTGTCTGTCTGTCTGTCTGTCTGTCTGTCTGTCTGTCTGTCTGTCTGTCTGTCTGTCTGTCTGTCTGTCTGTCTGTCTGTCTGTCTGTCTGTCTGTCTGTCTGTCTGTCTGTCTGTCTGTCTGTCTGTCTGTCTGTCTGTCTGTCTGTCTGTCTGTCTGTCTGTCTGTCTGTCTGTCTGTCTGTCTGTCTGTCTGTCTGTCTGTCTGTCTGTCTGTCTGTCTGTCTGTCTGTCTGTCTGTCTGTCTGTCTGTCTGTCTGTCTGTCTGTCTGTCTGTCTGTCTGTCTGTCTGTCTGTCTGTCTGTCTGTCTGTCTGTCTGTCTGTCTGTCTGTCTGTCTGTCTGTCTGTCTGTCAGGGACTACTTCCGAGGCAGGACAGTGACTTTGAAAGCTGGCAACGGAGAAGTGAGCAAGACCATCACAAAAGGTTGTCCACAAGGATCCGTTGTAGGCCCTCTGCTGTGGAACGTCCTTTTCGACGGGTTTCTGCGGCTGCAGTTCGACAACGGCATCTCTGCCAGAGCCTACGCGGATGACGGACTGCTCCTGGTGAAGGCAAATTCAAGTCCTGAGCTGATGAGGAAGGCGTCAAGAGCCTTGGATCTGGTCACCAGGTGGGGAGAAGAGAGGAAGATGACGTTCTCGAAGGAGAAGACAGTGATGGTGCTACTCAAGGGAAAGTTGGTCGAAAGATTCATCAGAGTGAACATGGGTGAAGTCACGGTACGCTGCTCAGAGAAAACGAGGTACCTAGGGGTAGTGGTTAAAAGTGGAATGAAGTTCGCAGGACACTACGAGTATGTGGTCGAGAAGACGATGAAGGTATTCGGAAAGCTGAAAGGACTGGCGAAGGCAAACAACGGGATGAAATGTGAAAACCTGAGAAGGCTGTACATAGGGGCGTTGGAGCCGATGGTGCTGTACGGATGTGAAATGTGGGGACAAAGAATGAGAGGTCGAGGAGAGAAGACGAAGCTGATGAGCCTACAGAGGAAACTGTTGTTAGGAGTGATCAAGGGGTACAGCACTATTTCCCACGAAGCCGTGAGAGTGATCGCTGGAGTGATCCCTCTGGATTTGATGGTGGAAGAAAGGCTGAAAAGAAGAAGAGATAAAGAGGAAGGAATCGACAGCAGGGAAAGCAAGCGAACCCGAAGAGAGGAAACACTCGTCGAATGGCAAAGAAGATGGGAAACCAGCACCAAAGGAAGAGAAACCTTCGAGTTTGTTCGAGTCTGTCTGTCTGTCTGTCTGTCTGTCTGTCTGTCTGTCTGTCTGTCTGTCTGTCTGTCTGTCTGTCTGTCTGTCTGTCTGTCTGTCTGTCTGTCTGTCTCTTAGGTATGGCTGTAGTTCTGCGGGATGCAACCTCAGCAAACGTAGTCCCCTCTTTCCTCGGTTCTTCCACCTTGGGTCGTTCCTTGTTTAGTTCCGTCTTCACAATTCTCATGAACTCTGCCCGCTCTTCAGCTTGAATCTCAGTTGTCAACCTTTCTCGCTCTTTCACTCTAATTATTTCCACTTGAAACTGGTCCAGGTACCTCATAAATTTCTCTGTCTGGGGCTTGGTCACCATCTTTGTAATGGTTGGCTGTTTAAACCAAGCCTTCATTTTTTTCAAAATTCCATTCAGCTTCGCTGACGTGTCACTCTGATCTTCATCCACTTCTTCCTCATCAGACTCTAAATCCTCAGTCTTCTTCGTTTTCTTCTTCTTCTCCTTGTCCTCAGGACTGCTTCTTGCTCTTTTCTTCCTTTCTGCCTCCGACTCCGACTCCGGATGGCTACTAGTGGCAGAAGAATAACCAGTTGCCATATCCGTAGACAGTTTCCTCTGGCTGCTTAGTCTTCGTTCCCTTTCGTGTCTTTCCATAAACTCCTTCTCTGCCTCAATCCTTTCCTCCTCAGCCCTTCTTCTCGCCTCCTCTTCCATCTTTTTCTGATTTGCGTCACCCATGATGAAATAATTCAGAAACAATAATCAAAAGTTTTTGCTAATTGACTGATAATTACTTTATCACCTGAATGCTATCTGCATGCAACCTGAAACAATCAATCAAAATCATGTGTTGGGGTTTTTAGAGGTCCCCGGTTCATGGGAGTCTCTTGCCAATGACTCCAACGTCATCCACCGACCGAGACCCTACATTTCACCAATCAGGTCAAACCTCCTCGGACACCGTACATGCCTAGCACAGTCGCATGCACAAGAATATGCCCATGGTTCCTGAGCCAGTTTCTGACAATTTTGAACACCGTCTTCAGCGTGGCGGGGGTGCTTACTAACGGCGGCCACCCACTGATGTCAATTTCACAACAGTGGCTGCCAACAAGCATAGGTCCGGAGATCACATGTGAGAGGTCCCCACTAAGCGTCCCCCAGCACCCCGACCAGAGTGAAGGGGGAGGTCTGGACTAGCCAGCATCGAAAAGGGGCCATTTGCAACGGACTAGCCGAAGCGTACCCGGATCCCCAATCCGCCTCCGTGTTTTTCAAAGACCAGTTCACACGCTACCTCTTTTATACAGACCGCCGCTTGAATGCCCATCCAACAAATGTGCATCCGTCTCCTTAGCAGGGGCAGGCAGGCAGGCAGGCACTTTCTGCAAGGAGAGGACATAGGACTCCTTGCCAAGCACGTTTTTTTTTCCAACAATCATTCTTCAAACTTTCACACACAGACTCATCAACATCCATTTACTATCATCCTGTGATTTTTTTTTTTTTCATCGATCATCCTTCAACCTTTCACTTCCAGACCTATCCACCAACATTCATTTACTATCACCCTTGTTTTTTTTTTTTTTTTTTTTTTTTTTTTCTTTTTTTTTTCTTTTTTGTGCTTAGCAAGTTCGGGAACACCCCGGGATGCAAGCCTAGTTATCAACAATCTATGGTTGATAATACAAAACCATCCACAGTCCCAGAAAATTGGCTTGTCCAATACAGCCCTATCTCCTTAAGGGTGATAGGGTTTGGGCTATTGCGACCCTGTCAGGGACAGAGCCGGGCCATGCGTTCGCCACCTCGCGTGAGCCTACAGAGGAAACTGTTGTTAGGAGTGATCAAGGGATACAGCACTATTTCCCACGAAGCCGTGAGAGTGATCGCTGGAGTGATCCCTCTGGATTTGATGGTGGAAGAAAGGCTGAAAAGAAGAAGAGATAAAGAGGAAGGAATCGACAGCAGGGAAAGCAAGCGAACCCGAAGAGAGGAAACACTCGTCGAATGGCAAAGAAGATGGGAAACCAGCACCAAAGGAAGAGAAACCTTCGAGTTTGTTCCGGATGTCCGACAGAGAAAGAAGGTGAAATGGGAGACCGACCACTACACAACACAGTTCGTGAGCGGCCATGGTAATTTCAAGGCGAAGCTGAGGGGATTCAACCTAGTGGAAGATGACAGATGCACACACTGTGGACAGTTGGAGACCTCGACACATGTTCTGATGGTGTGTCCTTTCTACGAGGAAGAAAGAAGTGAAATGAGGGAATTCCTCCGAGGTAAGAATTGGAATTGGGAGAAGCGAAACTTTCTACGGTGCAAGAAAGCAGCTGAGGTGTTCTCAAGAATGTGCAGAAGAATTGGAAGTAGGAAACACGAGTTTGAAAATGTAAGAGGATAGACTGCAACTTGAAACACTGGAAAAAAGGAATGTAGGAGGAAAAAAAAAAGAAGAAAGAAGAAAAAGCAAAAATCCGATGATCCTAGTGCTATGGTGCTAGGGGAGGGGACAGGTGTGTTGGGTGGGCACTAGAAGAGTGCCCGGTCAGGATAAGAAGACAGGAGAGGACTGAAGAAAGAAGTCTATTTCAGGAAAGAGGCCTGGCGAATAAGTCTCCGACTTAAGCCAGGGGTGGAGGAGGGATCGCGGGCTTCGGCCAACCACCTGTCTGTCTGTCTGTCTGTCTGTCTGTCTGTCTGTCTGTCTGTCTGTCTGTCTGTCTGTCTGTCTGTCTGTCTGTCTGTCTGTCTGTCTGTCTGTCTGTCTGTCTGTCTGTCTGTCTGTCTGTCTGTCTGTCTGTCTGTCTGTCTGTCTGTCTGTCTGTCTGTCTGTCTGTCTGTCTGTCTGTCTGTCTGTCTGTCTGTCTGTCTGTCTGTCTGTCTGTCTGTCTGTCTGTCTGTCTGTCTGTCTGTCTGTCTGTCTGTCTGTCTGTCTGTCTGTCTGTCTGTCTGTCTGTCTGTCTGTCTGTCTGTCTGTCTGTCTGTCTGTCTGTCTGTCTGTCTGTCTGTCTGTCTGTCTGTCTGTCTGTCTGTCTGTCTGTCTGTCTGTCTGTCTGTCTGTCTGTCTGTCTGTCTGTCTGTCTGTCTGTCTGTCTGTCTGTCTGTCTGTCTGTCTGTCTGTCTGTCTGTCTGTCTGTCTGTCTGTCTGTCTGTCTGTCTGTCTGTCTGTCTGTCTGTCTGTCTGTCTGTCTGTCTGTCTGTCTGTCTGTCTGTCTGTCTGTCTGTCTGTCTGTCTGTCTGTCTGTCTGTCTGTCTGTCTGTCTGTCTGTCTGTCTGTCTGTCTGTCTGTCTGTCTGTCTGTCTGTCTGTCTGTCTGTCTGTCTGTCTGTCTGTCTGTCTGTCTGTCTGTCTGTCTGTCTGTCTGTCTGTCTGTCTGTCTGTCTGTCTGTCTGTCTGTCTGTCTGTCTGTCTGTCTGTCTGTCTGTCTGTCTGTCTGTCTGTCTGTCTGTCTGTCTGTCTGTCTGTCTGTCTGTCTGTCTGTCTGTCTGTCTGTCTGTCTGTCTGTCTGTCTGTCTGTCTGTCTGTCTGTCTGTCTGTCTGTCTGTCTGTCTGTCTGTCTGTCTGTCTGTCTGTCTGTCTGTCTGTCTGTCTGTCTGTCTGTCTGTCTGTCTGTCTGTCTGTCTGTCTGTCTGTCTGTCTGTCTGTCTGTCTGTCTGTCTGTCTGTCTGTCTGTCTGTCTGTCTGTCTGTCTGTCTGTCTGTCTGTCTGTCTGTCTGTCTGTCTGTCTGTCTGTCTGTCTGTCTGTCTGCAAGACCATCACAAAAGGTTGTCCACAAGGATCCGTTGTAGGCCCTCTGCTGTGGAACGTCCTTTTCGACGGGTTTCTGCGGCTGCAGTTCGGCAACGGCATCTCTGCCAGAGCCTACGCGGATGACGGACTGCTCCTGGTGAAGGCAAATTCAAGTCCTGAGCTGATGAGGAAGGCGTCAAGAGCCTTGGATCTGGTCACCAGGTGGGGAGAAGAGAGGAAGATGACGTTCTCGAAGGAGAAGACAGTGATGGTGCTACTCAAGGGAAAGTTGGTCGAAAGATTCATCAGAGTGAACATGGGTGAAGTCACGGTACGCTGCTCAGAGAAAACGAGGTACCTAGGGGTAGTGGTTAAAAGTGGAATGAAGTTCGCAGGACACTACGAGTATGTGGTCGAGAAGACGATGAAGGTATTCGGAAAGCTGAAAGGACTGGCGAAGGCAAACAACGGGATGAAATGTGAAAACTTGAGAAGGCTGTACATAGGGGCGTTGGAGCCGATGGTGCTGTACGGATGTGAAATGTGGGGACAAAGAATGAGAGGTCGAGGAGAGAAGACGAAGCTGATGAGCCTACAGAGGAAACTGTTGTTAGGAGTGATCAAGGGATACAGCACTATTTCCCACGAAGCCGTGAGAGTGATCGCTGGAGTGATCCCACTTGATTTGATGGTGGAAGAAAGGCTGAAAAGAAGAAGAGATAAAGAGGAAGGAATCGACAGCAGGGAAAGCAAGCGAACCCGAAGAGAGGAAACACTCGTCGAATGGCAAAGAAGATGGGAAACCAGCACCAAAGGAAGAGAAACCTTCGAGTTTGTTCCGGATGTTCGACAGAGAAAGAAGGTGAAATGGGAGACCGACCACTACACAACACAGTTCGTGAGCGGCCATGGTAATTTCAAGGCGAAGCTGAGGGGATTCAACCTGGTGGAAGATGACAGATGCACACACTGTGGACAGTTGGAGACCTCGACACATGTTCTGATGGTGTGTCCTTTCTACGAGGAAGAAAGAAGTGAAATGAGGGAATTCCTCCGAGGTAAGAATTGGAATTGGGAGAAGCAAAACTTTCTACGGTGCAAGAAAGCAGCTGAGGTGTTCTCAAGAATGTGCAGGAGAATTGGAAGTAGGAAACACGAGTTTGAAAATATAAGAGGATAGACTGCAACTTGAAACACTGGAAAAAAGGAATGTAGGAGGAAAAAAAAGAAGAAAGAAGAAAAAGCAAAAATCCGATGATCCTAGTGCTATGGTGCTAGGGGAGGGGACAGGTGTGTTGGGTGGGCACTAGAAGAGTGCCCGGTTAGGATAAGAAGACAGGAGAGGACTGAAGAAAGAAGTCTATTTCAGGAAAGAGGCCTGGCGAATAAGTCTCCGACTTAAGCCAGGGGTGGAGGAGGGATCGCGGGCTTCGGCCAACCACCTGTCTGTCTGTCTGTCTGTCTGTCTGTCTGTCTGTCTGTCTGTCTGTCTGTCTGTCTGTCTGTCTGTCTGTCTGTCTGTCTGTCTGTCTGTCTGTCTGTCTGTCTGTCTGTCTGTCTGTCTGTCTGTCTGTCTGTCTGTCTGTCTGTCTGTCTGTCTGTCTGTCTGTCTGTCTGTCTGTCTGTCTGTCTGTCTGTCTGTCTGTCTGTCTGTCTGTCTGTCTGTCTGTCTGTCTGTCTGTCTGTCTGTCTGTCTGTCTGTCTGTCTGTCTGTCTGTCTGTCTGTCTGTCTGTCTGTCTGTCTGTCTGTCTGTCTGTCTGTCTGTCTGTCTGTCTGTCTGTCTGTCTGTCTGTCTGTCTGTCTGTCTGTCTGTCTGTCTGTCTGTCTGTCTGTCTGTCTGTCTGTCTGTCTGTCTGTCTGTCTGTCTGTCTGTCTGTCTGTCTGTCTGTCTGTCTGTCTGTCTGTCTGTCTGTCTGTCTGTCTGTCTGTCTGTCTGTCTGTCTGTCTGTCTGTCTGTCTGTCTGTCTGTCTGTCTGTCTGTCTGTCTGTCTGTCTGTCTGTCTGTCTGTCTGTCTGTCTGTCTGTCTGTCTGTCTGTCTGTCTGTCTGTCTGTCTGTCTGTCTGTCTGTCTGTCTGTCTGTCTGTCTGTCTGTCTGTCTGTCTGTCTGTCTGTCTGTCTGTCTGTCTGTCTGTCTGTCTGTCTGTCTGTCTGTCTGTCTGTCTGTCTGTCTGTCTGTCTGTCTGTCTGTCTGTCTGTCTGTCTGTCTGTCTGTCTGTCTGTCTGTCTGTCTGTCTGTCTGTCTGTCTGTCTGTCTGTCTGTCTTCCGGCCTGGCGAGGTGGCGAACGCATGGCCCGGCTCTGTCCCTGACAGGGTCGCAATAGCCCAAACCCTATCACCCTTAAGGAGATAGGGCTGTATTGGACAAGCCAATTTTCTGGGACTGTGGATGGTTTTGTATTATCAACCATAGATTGTTGATAACTAGGCTTGCATCCCGGGGTGTTCCCGAACTTGCTAAGCACAAAAAAGAAAAAAAAAGAAGAAAAAAAAAAAGACAAAAAAAAAACAAGGGTGATAGTAAATGAATGTTGGTGGATGGGTCTGGAAGTGAAAGGTTGAAGGATGATCGATGAAAAAAAAAGAAAAAAAAAATCACAGGATGATAGTAAATGGATGTTGATGAGTCTGTGTGTGAAAGATTGAAGAATGATTGTTTGAAAAAAAAACGTGCTTGGCAAGGAGTCCTATGTCCTCTCCTTGCAGAAAGTGCCTGCCTGCCCCTGCTAAGGAGACGGATGCACATTTGTTGGATGGGCATTCAAGCGGCGGTCTGTATAAAAGAGGTAGCGTGTGAACTGGTCTTTGAAAAACACGGAGGCGGATTGGGGATCCGGGTACGCTTCGGCTAGTCCGTTGCAAATGGCCCCTTTTCGATGCTGGCTAGTCCAGACCTCCCCCTTCACTCTGGTCGGGGTGCTGGGGGACGCTTAGTGGGGACCTCTCACATGTGATCTCCGGACCTATGCTTGTTGGCAGCCACTGTTGTGAAATTGACATCAGTGGGTGGCCGCCGTTAGTAAGCACCCCCGCCACGCTGAAGACGGTGTTCAAAATTGTCAGAAACTGGCTCAGGAACCATGGGCATATTCTTGTGCATGCGACTGTGCTAGGCATGTACGGTGTCCGAGGAGGTTTGACCTGATTGGTGAAATGTAGGGTCTCGGCCGGTGGATGACGTTGGAGTCATTGGCAAGAGACTCCCATGAACCGGGGAATTCAAAAACCCAACACATGATTTGTATTGTATTGTTTCAGGTTGCATCCTGACCTAGAAATCGAGTTAACAGTGAAAGTTGATTCGTTATTAGTTAATAGTTACCAGTTTTTGTGAATTTCAAATTGAAAAAATCAACATGGCGGGTAAAAGTACAAAGGTAAGTGAGCCTTCTTTGAGCGAAGAAGAGGAGCGTAGGAAAGAGGAAGACAGGATTGCTGCGGAGAAGGAGCTTATTGCAAAGTTCCAGAGTGAGAGAAGACTAAGCACCACCAGGTCGCTGTCGCAGGGACCTGGGTTCAGTTCTGCGAATAGCAGCGCGCAGGAGTCTGAATCGGAGGCAGAACGGAAACGGAAATTAAGAAGCCCCGAGGACAAGGAAAAAGAGAAGAAAAGGACCAAAACAAAGAAAATGGACGATGGAGATGAGGAAGGAGAAGAGACTGAAGATGAGAATGAAGTGGATCCTCTTGTGAGTCTAGGAAGGGTGCTGGAGAAGATGAGAGGGTGGTTTAGGCAGCCAACAATAATGAAGATGGTCACGAAGCCGCAGACCGAGAAGTTTCAACGGCACTTCGTGAGGTTTCAGGAGGAACTCATAAGGGCCAGAGAGGAGAGGGCTAGGTTAGAAACCCGAATTGAGGAAAGAGCGGAGTTTGTGAAGATTGTTCGGGATGAACTGAGGAAGGGACCAGAACCGGAGGTGACGAGGAAACCGACTGGGTACGCTGCAGCAGTGGCAAGAGATGCCCCGCAGATTCCGAAGGTGACAGGTGTGAAAGGCCCTGTGCTGCCACCACCAAAGTTGGTCACGGTGAGACACGATACTAAGGAGAGTGAAGAGGTAAAGACCATTCTGAAGAACCTAGTGAAGCCACAAGAGATCGGGTTAAAGGTCAGGAGGCTTGTGAACATCAGGCATGGAGTAATCGTAGAAGCGGAGAACGAAGAAGGAATAGAGGCCCTGATGAAACAGAAATCCCTGGGAGAGGCCGGTCTGAAAGTTGAGAAGCCAACGAAGAAAAGGCCTGTGATAATGATATACGACGTGAATGCAAAGTTGAGTGACGAAGACGTGAAAGATGAAGTATACCGGAGGAACATGCGTGACAGCGGCGTTGACGAAGGTGATTTTCAACAAGAATTTGAGGTCAGACACAAATATAACGATCAGAGATCGAATGGTCAGAAGAAACACATGGTGGTCGAGTGTTCAGTTAGGGTAAGGAACTGGTTGCGTAGGCAAGAGAAGATATACGTGGAGTGGCAATGCTGCAGAGTAAAAGATTATGTGGATGTAGCAAGATGCTACAAGTGCCAGAGATTTGGTCATGTTGCCAAGCACTGCACTGCGGGAAAGCCGACCTGCTCGTATTGCGCGGGCGAGCACGACTTCAAGGACTGTGCAAACAAAAAGAAGAAAGAGGCAGTCTGCTGTGCAAACTGTAAAAGGGATGGTCGTGGAGACCACAAACATGAAGCTGGTTCAAGAAGGTGCCCAGCGTACGAGAAGGCCGTGAAGAGGCAAAACGAAAAGACCGATTATGGACTGTAGGATCGCTCAGTGGAACTTGGGGAGAGGGAAAACTGCCACAAATGAAGCTTACAGAAGATGTCTGCAAGAGAAAGTCGATGTCCTTTTGGTGCAAGAGCCGTACACAGTGAATAGGAAGCTGAAAATGCCTGGTTGCAGAGTGTTCTATGACAGGAGTGGAAGAGAAGATATCTGGAGTGCTGTGTGTGTACTGAATGATAAGATCGGAGCAATCATGGATGTCAGGGAAACTAACGGAATGTGTGTCAGCGTCAGGCTAGAGGTTGAAGGAAAGTCGCTGCAGGTGATCAGCCTGTATTGCAGACCATCAGAGCCCATCGATGGATTCCTCGCAGAACTGTCAGATATTGTCAGGAAGAGAGGCAACAAGGGAGTCGTCTGTGGTGCGGATCTCAACGCAAAATCGGTATTGTGGCTCAGTGGTTGTACGGACGAGAGAGGCTCGAAGGTGGAGGAAGTCCTGTTTGCATGGGACTTGCAGACCCTCAATAGATTCAGTAGATGGACAACATTTGAGAATACGCAGGGCGGGAAGTCGAACATTGATGTCACTATCGCCACGAGGGACGCGGCAAGTAGGATATCAGGTTGGGAAGTACATGAGGAAACGCTGAGTGACCACAGAATGATAACATTTAGGTATCAAGAAGAGCAAGGAAGGAGAGGAAGACTTAATGAACAAAGAGAGGGATCCTACTGTTTGAGGAAAGTGAACTGGGTGTCATTTGACCGCGAGCTGCAACGGAGCATTCAAGGTTTAGACATAGGAACGACGGAAGCGGGAGAACACGCGGAGAGAATCACAGAAATGATCTGCAGGCTAATGGAAGAGCAATTCCCGAGAGCAAAGAAAGGAATGAAGAAGGTTTACTGGTGGACGGAAGAACTCGATGAACTAAGGATTACTATGCGAAGAAAGAATAGGATCTGGAGAAGAACCAGTCTTGAGGCCGACAGGAGAAGCTTTGTGCAATCAAGAACAAATTACATATGGGCGATCAGGAAACAAAAGAAGAAGATGTGGGAGAAGCTCATCGTAGACGAAGAAGGAAACCCGTGGGGTAAGGTTTACAAGATAGTCATGGAAAAGATGAAGAGTGAAGTCCAACTAGCAAGCCTCGAGAAGGAAGACGGAACGATGACGAAGACTCTAAACGAGACTCTGCAAAGGATGATTGAAGGGTTGCTGCCGGATGATAGGGTAGAAGAGGACACCGACGAACAGCGAGAGATAAGGAGAGGTATGATGGAAGAAAGTACAGGACCTAATGAAGAGGACTTTACAGAGGAAGAGCTAATTGCAAGCATCGCGCAAATGAGGGATAAGAAAGCACCGGGATACGACGGAATCAAGGGCGAAGTCGTCAAGAGAATGTGCGGTAGAATCAAGGGGACGTTGCTGGACATGTACAACAAGATGTTGAGAGAGGGTAGGTTCCCCGATATTTGGAAAACAGGCATCGTGAAAGTGTTTTTGAAAAGCGAAGACAAAGACCCTAGCAAGGTAAAGTCGTACAGGCCAGTGACCCTCCTTCCTGTTCTGGGTAAGATAGGTGAAAGGTTGATCGTAAAGAGGTTGAAACAGTGGATGGAGAGAGAAGATCGAACGAATACAGGTCAGTACGGATTCACAGGAGGTGTAGGAACGGTTGATGCGCTGTTGGACATGAGAAGAGAAGTAGAGGAGACGGAAGAGAAGTACGTCGTTGGATTGTTCTTGGACATCTCCGGGGCGTTCGACTCTGCCTGGTGGCCAGAGATCCTGAGAGTTCTGAGGGAATGGCGGTGCCCAAACAACATCTACCGACTGGTCAGGGACTACTTCCGAGGCAGGACAGTGACTTTGAAAGCTGGCAACGGAGAAGTGAGCAAGACCATCACAAAAGGTTGTCCACAAGGATCCGTTGTAGGCCCTCTGCTGTGGAACGTCCTTTTCGACGGGTTTCTGCGGCTGCAGTTCGGCAACGGCATCTCTGCCAGAGCCTACGCGGATGACGGACTGCTCCTGGTGAAGGCAAATTCAAGTCCTGAGCTGATGAGGAAGGCGTCAAGAGCCTTGGATCTGGTCACCAGGTGGGGAGAAGAGAGGAAGATGACGTTCTCGAAGGAGAAGACAGTGATGGTGCTACTCAAGGGAAAGTTGGTCGAAAGATTCATCAGAGTGAACATGGGTGAAGTCACGGTACGCTGCTCAGAGAAAACGAGGTACCTAGGGGTAGTGGTTAAAAGTGGAATGAAGTTCGCAGGACACTACGAGTATGTGGTCGAGAAGACGATGAAGGTATTCGGAAAGCTGAAAGGACTGGCGAAGGCAAACAACGGGATGAAATGTGAAAACCTGAGAAGGCTGTACATAGGGGCGTTGGAGCCGATGGTGCTGTACGGATGTGAAATGTGGGGACAAAGAATGAGAGGTCGAGGAGAGAAGACGAAGCTGATGAGCCTACAGAGGAAACTGTTGTTAGGAGTGATCAAGGGATACAGCACTATTTCCCACGAAGCCGTGAGAGTGATCGCTGGAGTGATCCCTCTGGATTTGATGGTGGAAGAAAGGCTGAAAAGAAGAAGAGATAAAGAGGAAGGAATCGACAGCAGGGAAAGCAAGCGAACCCGAAGAGAGGAAACACTCGTCGAATGGCAAAGAAGATGGGAAACCAGCACCAAAGGAAGAGAAACCTTCGAGTTTGTTCCGGATGTTCGACAGAGAAAGAAGGTGAAATGGGAGACCGACCACTACACAACACAGTTCGTGAGCGGCCATGGTAATTTCAAGGCGAAGCTGAGGGGATTCAACCTAGTGGAAGATGACAGATGCACACACTGTGGACAGTTGGAGACCTCGACACATGTTCTGATGGTGTGTCCTTTCTACGAAGAAGAAAGAAGTGAAATGAGGGAATTCCTCCGAGGTAAGAATTGGAATTGGGAGAAGCGAAACTTTCTACGGTGCAAGAAAGCAGCTGAGGTGTTCTCAAGAATGTGCAGAAGAATTGGAAGTAGGAAACACGAGTTTGAAAATGTAAGAGGATAGACTGCAACTTGAAACACTGGAAAAAAGGAATGTAGGAGGAAAAAAAAAAATAAGAAGAAAGAAGAAAAAGCAAAAATCCGATGATCCTAGTGCTATGGTGCTAGGGGAGGGGACAGGTGTGTTGGGTGGGCACTAGAAGAGTGCCCGGTTAGGATAAGAAGACAGGAGAGGACTGAAGAAAGAAGTCTATTTCAGGAAAGAGGCCTGGCGAATAAGTCTCCGACTTAAGCCAGGGGTGGAGGAGGGATCGCGGGCTTCGGCCAACCACCTGTCTGTCTGTCTGTCTGTCTGTCTGTCTGTCTGTCTGTCTGTCTGTCTGTCTGTCTGTCTGTCTGTCTGTCTGTCTGTCTGTCTGTCTGTCTGTCTAGGTGTTCATGAGGAATATGCGAGGGAGTGACATAAAGGAAGAGGAGTTCAACCAGGAGTTCGAGGTGAAACATCAGTATAAGGATGTGAAGTCAGCAGGAAGAAAAATACATATTGTTGTGGAATGCTCGGTTAGGGTTAGGAACTGGTTGCGAAGACAGGAGAAGATCTTTGTCGAGTGGCAATGCTGCAGAGTCAAAGATTATGTGGATGTAGCTAGATGCTACAAGTGTCAAAGGTTTGGGCATATTGCCAAACATTGCACTGCTGTGAAGCCATGCTGCTCACATTGTGCTGGAGAGCATGAATATAAGGACTGCGAGAAGAAGAAGAATAAAGCTGCAGCATGCTGTGCAAATTGTAAGAGAGAAGGCCGCTCGGGCACAAAACATGAAGCTGGTTCCAGAGTATGTCCGGCGTATGAGAAAGCGGTTAAGAGGCAAAATGAAAAGATAGACTATGGACTGTAGAATCGCCCAGTGGAATTTAGGAAGGGGAAAAACGGCAACAGATGAGGCAATTAGGAGGTGTATTGTAGAGAAAGAAAGAAATGAAATGAGGGAATTCCTCCGAGGTAAGAATTGGAATTGGGAGAAGCAAAACTTTCTACGGTGCAAGAAAGCAGCTGAGGTGTTCTCAAGAATGTGCAGGAGAATTGGAAGTAGGAAACATGAGTTTGAAAATGTAAGAGGATAGACTGCAACTTGAAATACTGGAAAAAAAAAGGAAAGTAGGAGGGGAAAAGAGAAGAAATAAGAAAAACAAAAATCCGATGATCCTAGTGCTATTGTGCTAGGGGAGGGGACAGGTGTGTTGGGTGGGCACTAGAAGAGTGCCCGGTTAGGATAAGAAGACAGAAGAGGACTGAAGAAAGAAGTCTATTTCAGGAAAGAGGCCTGGCGAATAAGTCTCCGACTTAAGCCAGGGGTGGAGGAGGGATCGCGGGCTTCGGCCAACCACCTGTCTGTCTGTCTGTCTGTCTGTCTGTCTGTCTGTCTGTCTGTCTGTCTGTCTGTCTGTCTGTCTGTCTGTCTGTCTGTCTGTCTGTCTGTCTGTCTGTCTGTCTGTCTGTCTGTCTGTCTGTCTGTCTGTCTGTCTGTCTGTCTGTCTGTCTGTCTGTCTGTCTGTCTGTCTGTCTGTCTGTCTGTCTGTCTGTCTGTCTGTCTGTCTGTCTGTCTGTCTGTCTGTCTGTCTGTCTGTCTGTCTGTCTGTCTGTCTGTCTGTCTGTCTGTCTGTCTGTCTGTCTGTCTGTCTGTCTGTCTGTCTGTCTGTCTGTCTGTCTGTCTGTCTGTCTGTCTGTCTGTCTGTCTGTCTGTCTGTCTGTCTGTCTGTCTGTCTGTCTGTCTGTCTGTCTGTCTGTCTGTCTGTCTGTCTGTCTGTCTGTCTGTCTGTCTGTCTGTCTGTCTGTCTGTCTGTCTGTCTGTCTGTCTGTCTGTCTGTCTGTCTGTCTGTCTGTCTGTCTGTCTGTCTGTCTGTCTGTCTGTCTTCCGGCCTGGCGAGGTGGCGAACGCATGGCCCGGCTCTGTCCCTGACAGGGTCGCAATAGCCCAAACCCTATCACCCTTAAGGAGATAGGGCTGTATTGGACAAGCCAATTTTCTGGGACTGTGGATGGTTTTGTATTATCAACCATAGATTGTTGATAACTAGGCTTGCATCCCGGGGTGTTCCCGAACTTGCTAAGCACAAAAAAAGAAAAAAAAGGAAAAAAAGGGAAAAAAAAGACAAAAAAAAAAAAAAAAAAAACAAGGGTGATAGTAAATGAATGTTGGTGGATGGGTCTGGAAGTGAAAGGTTGAAGGATGATCGATGGAAAAAAAAAAAAAAAAAAAAAAAAAAAAAAATCACAGGATGATAGTAAATGGATGTTGATGAGTCTGTGTGTGAAAGATTGAAGAATGATTGTTGGGAAAAAACGTGCTTGGCAAGGAGTCCTATGTCCTCTCCTTGCAGAAAGTGCCTGCCTGCCCCTGCTAAGGAGACGGATGCACATTTGTTGGATGGGCATTCAAGCGGCGGTCTGTATAAAAGAGGTAGCGTGTGAACTGGTCTTTGAAAAACACGGAGGCGGATTGGGGATCCGGGTACGCTTCGGCTAGTCCGTTGCAAATGGCCCCTTTTCGATGCTGGCTAGTCCAGACCTCCCCCTTCACTCTGGTCGGGGTGCTGGGGGACGCTTAGTGGGGACCTTTCACATGTGATCTCCGGACCTATGCTTGTTGGCAGCCACTGTTGTGAAATTGACATCAGTGGGTGGCCGCCGTTAGTAAGCACCCCCGCCACGCTGAAGACGGTGTTCAAAATTGTCAGAAACTGGCTCACGAACCATGGGCATATTCTTGTGCATGCGACTGTGCTAGGCATGTACGGTGTCCGAGGAGGTTTGACCTGATTGGTGAAATGTAGGGTCTCGGCCGGTGGATGACGTTGGAGTCATTGGCAAGAGACTCCCATGAACCGGGGAATTCAAAAACCCAACACATGATTTGTATTGTATTGTTTCAGGTTGCATCCTGACCTAGAAATCGAGTTAATTATCTGTCAATTAGCAAAAATTTTTGATTATTGTTTCTGAATTATTTCATCATGGGTGACGCAAATCAGAAAAAGATGGAAGAGGAGGCGAGAAGAAGGGCCGAGGAGGAAAGGATTGAGGCAGAGAAGGAGTTTATGGAAAGACACGTAAGGGAACGAAGACTAAGCAGCCAGAGGAAACTGTCTACGGATATGGCAACTGGTTATTCTTCTGCCACTAGTAGCCATCCGGAGTCGGAGTCGGAGGCAGAAAGGAAGAAAAGAGCAAGAAGCAGTCCTGAGGACAAGGAGAAGAAGAAGAAAACGAAGAAGACTGAGGATTTAGAGTCTGATGATGAAGAAGTGGATGAAGATCAGAGTGACACGTCAGCGAAGCTGAATGGAATTTTGAAAAAAATGAAGGCTTGGTTTAAACAGCCAACCATTACAAAGATGGTGACCAAGCCCCAGACAGAGAAATTTATGAGGTACCTGGACCAGTTTCAAGTGGAAATAATTAGAGTGAAAGAGCGAGAAAGGTTGACAACTGAGATTCAAGCTGAAGAGCGGGCAGAGTTCATGAGAATTGTGAAGACGGAACTAAACAAGGAACGACTCAAGGTGGAAGAACCGAGGAAAGAGGGGTCTACGTTTGCTGAGGTTGCATCCCGCAGAACTACAGCGATACCTAAGGTAACTGGTGTTAAAGGACCCGTGCTCCCAGCCCCGAAAGTTGTCCTGGTAAGACATGAGTCTAAGGACAGTGAGGAGGTGAAGACAACTCTAAAGAGGTTGGTTAAACCTTCTGAGATAGGACTCAAAGTTAGGAGGCTGATCAACATTAGAAATGGAGTCATGGTGGAGGCGGAGAACGAGGAAGGAGTCGAAAACCTCATCAAGCAGGAAGCCCTGAAGGATGCAGGGCTGAAAGTTGAAAAACCACAGAAGAAGAGGCCGGTTATAATGATCTATGATGTAAATTCAAGCCTGAAGGACGAAGAGATCAGACAGGAGGTGTTCATGAGGAATATGCGAGGGAGTGACATAAAGGAAGAGGAGTTCAACCAGGAGTTCGAGGTGAAACATCAGTATAAGGATGTGAAGTCAGCAGGAAGAAAAATACATATTGTTGTGGAATGCTCGGTTAGGGTTAGGAACTGGTTGCGAAGACAGGAGAAGATCTTTGTCGAGTGGCAATGCTGCAGAGTCAAAGATTATGTGGATGTAGCTCGATGCTACAAGTGTCAAAGGTTTGGGCATATTGCCAAACATTGCACTGCTGTGAAGCCATGCTGCTCACATTGTGCTGGAGAGCATGAATATAAGGACTGCGAGAAGAAGAAGAATAAAGCTGCAGCATGCTGTGCAAATTGTAAGAGAGAAGGCCGCTCGGACACAAAACATGAAGCTGGTTCCAGAGTATGTCCGGCGTATGAGAAAGCGGTTAAGAGGCAAAATGAAAAGATAGACTATGGACTGTAGAATCGCCCAGTGGAATTTAGGAAGGGGAAAAACGGCAACAGATGAGGCAATTAGGAGGTGTATTGTAGAAAAGATTGATGTCCTCCTGGTCCAAGAGCCCTATACAGTAAACAGAAGAATGGTAGTGTCAGGTTGTAGAGTGTATCATGATAGGAGTGGAAGAGAGGATATTTGGAGTGCGGTTCTCGTCATGAATGAGAAGATTGGGGCATTAATGCATTCGGCGGAAACAAATGGATCTTGTGTCACCGTCAGATTAGAGATTGAAGGAAAGACCTTACATGTGATAAGCTTGTATTGCAGGCCGTCTGAACCGATTGAAGGGCATCTCGCACGGTTAGCAGACATTATCAGGAAGAAGGGAAATAAGGCAGTCTTGTGTGGTGGAGATGTAAACGCGAGATCAGGGATGTGGCTAAGTGGTTCAACTGATGATAGAGGCTCTAAAGTGGAAGATGTAATCATGGCTTGGGATTTGCAGGTTCTGAACAGGTTCAGTAGGTGGACAACCTATGAAAACACGCAAGGAGGCAAGTCAAATATTGATGTTACCATTGTAACCAGGGACTTATCAAGGTTTGTGGAAGACTGGAAGGTGCATGACGAAACTATTAGTGATCATAGGTTGATAACAGTCAAGTTGTTAGGTGTACAGGGCAGCAGGGGGTTGCAGAACGAACAGAAGGAAGGAACCTACTGCTTGAGGAAAGTGAACTGGAAGAGCTTTGATCAGGCACTGCAGAGAAGCGTACAGAATGAAGAGTTTGATGTAATGGGGGCTCAGGAACATGCCGCGAGAATGACTGAACTGACGTGTACCCTCATGGAGGAGCAGTTTCCGAAGGCAACAAAAGGAACGAAGAAGGTATACTGGTGGTGCACGGAACTGGATGAATTGAGAATAGCTATGAGAAGAAACCATAGGATATGGCGGAGAACGGGAATGGAAGTAGATAGAAGAAGATTTGTGCGGGCTAGGACAGATTACATCTGGGGAATTAGGAAGCAGAAAAGGATCATGTGGGAAAAGCTGATTGCTGAAGAGGAAGGTGACCCTTGGGGTAAGGTCTACAAAATTGTAGCAGGTAAGTTGAAGAAGGAAACTCTGTTGGTCGGTTTGGAGAAGGAAGACGGCACGTTGACTGAAACTGTAGAGGAGACTTTGGAGAGAATGATTACAGGACTATTGCCGGATGACAGGGAAGAAGAGGATAACGAGGACCAGGAAGTAATCAGAAGATTGGTGACGGAAGAGAGCACCGGACCAGATGAGGGGGACTTCACGGAGCAGGAGCTGACCACAAGCATCAAAGAACTGAAGGATAAGAAAGCACCGGGATATGATGGGATTAAGGGAGAAGTGGTGAAGAGGATGTATGGAAGAATTAAAGGTACTTTGCTGAGCCTCTACAACAAGATGTTGCGAGAGGGCGTGTTCCCAGACGTTTGGAAGAAAGGAATTGTGAAAGTGTTTCTGAAGGGCGATGATAAAGATCCAAGTAAGGTGAAGTCGTACAGGCCGGTAACCCTTCTGCCGGTACTGGGAAAGGTTGGCGAGAGGATGATAGTCAGGAGGATGACACAGTGGATGGAAAGGGAAAATAGGACAAACACTGCACAGTATGGATTCACAGAAGGTGTAGGAACGGTTGACGCGCTGTTGGACATGAGAAGAGAAGTAGAGGAGACGGAAGAGAAGTACGTCGTTGGATTGTTCTTGGACATCTCCGGGGCGTTCGACTCTGCCTGGTGGCCAGAGATCCTGAGAGTTTTGAGGGAATGGCGGTGCCCAAACAACATCTACCGACTGGTCAGGGACTACTTCCGAGGCAGGACAGTGACTTTGAAAGCTGGCAACGGAGAAGTGAGCAAGACCATCACAAAAGGTTGTCCACAGGGATCCGTTGTGGGCCCTCTGCTGTGGAACGTCCTTTTTGACGGGTTTTTGCGGCTGCAGTTTGGCAACGGCATCTCTGCCAGAGCCTACGCGGACGACGGACTGCTCCTGGTGAAGGCGGATTCAAGTCCTGAGCTGATGAGGAAGGCGTCAAGAGCCTTGGATCTGGTCACCAGGTGGGGAGAAGAGAGGAAGATGATGTTCTCGAAGGAGAAGACAGTGATGGTGCTACTCAAGGGAAAGTTGGTCGAAAGATTCATCAGAGTGAACATGGGTGAAGTCACGGTACGCTGCTCAGAGAAAACTAAGTACCTAGGGGTAGTGGTTAAAAGTGGAATGAAGTTCGCAGGACACTACGAGTATGTGGTCGAGAAGACGATGAAGGTATTTGGAAAGCTGAAAGGACTGGCGAAGGCAAACAACGGGATGAAATGTGAAAACTTGAGAAGGCTGTACATAGGGGCGTTGGAGCCGATGGTGCTGTACGGATGTGAAATGTGGGGACAAAGAATGAGAGGTCGAGGAGAGAAGACGAAGCTGATGAGCCTTCAGAGGAAACTGTTGTTAGGAGTGATCAAGGGATACAGCACTATTTCCCACGAAGCCGTGAGAGTGATCGCTGGAGTGATCCCTCTGGATTTGATGGTGGAAGAAAGGCTGAAAAGAAGAAGAGATAAAGAGGAAGGAATCGACAGCAGGGAAAGCAAGCGAACCCGAAGAGAGGAAACACTCGTCGAATGGCAAAGAAGATGGGAAACCAGCACCAAAGGAAGAGAAACCTTCGAGTTTGTTCCGGATGTTCGACAGAGAAAGAAGGTGAAATGGGAGACCGACCACTACACAACACAGTTCGTGAGCGGCCATGGTAATTTCAAGGCGAAGCTGAGGGGATTCAACCTAGTGGAAGATGACAGATGCACACACTGTGGACAGTTGGAGACCTCGACACATGTTCTGATGGTGTGTCCTTTCTACGAGGAAGAAAGAAGTGAAATGAGGGAATTCCTCCGAGGTAAGAGTTGGAATTGGGAGAAGCGAAACTTTCTACGGTGCAAGAAAGCAGCTGAGGTGTTCTCAAGAATGTGCAGAAGAATTGGAAGTAGGAAACACGAGTTTGAAAATGTAAGAGGATAGACTGCAACTTGAAACACTGGAAAAAAGGAATGTAGGAGGAAAAAAAAGAAGAAAGAAGAAAAACAAAAATCCGATGATCCTAGTGCTATGGTGCTAGGGGAGGGGACAGGTGTGTTGGGTGGGCACTAGAAGAGTGCCCGGTTAGGATAAGAAGACAGAAGAGGACTGAAGAAAGAAGTCTATTTCAGGAAAGAGGCCTGGCGAATAAGTCTCCGACTTAAGCCAGGGGTGGAGGAGGGATCGCGGGCTTCGGCCAACCACCTGTCTGTCTGTCTGTCTGTCTGTCTGTCTGTCTGTCTGTCTGTCTGTCTGTCTGTCTGTCTGTCTGTCTGTCTGTCTGTCTGTCTGTCTGTCTGTCTGTCTGTCTGTCTGTCTGTCTGTCTGTCTGTCTGTCTGTCTGTCTGTCTGTCTGTCTGTCTGTCTGTCTGTCTGTCTGTCTGTCTGTCTGTCTGTCTGTCTGTCTGTCTGTCTGTCTGTCTGTCTGTCTGTCTGTCTGTCTGTCTGTCTGTCTGTCTGTCTGTCTGTCTGTCTGTCTGTCTGTCTGTCTGTCTGTCTGTCTGTCTGTCTGTCTGTCTGTCTGTCTGTCTGTCTGTCTGTCTGTCTGTCTGTCTGTCTGTCTGTCTGTCTGTCTGTCTGTCTGTCTGTCTGTCTGTCTGTCTGTCTGTCTGTCTGTCTGTCTGTCTGTCTGTCTGTCTGTCTGTCTGTCTGTCTGTCTGTCTGTCTGTCTGTCTGTCTGTCTGTCTGTCTGTCTGTCTGTCTGTCTGTCTGTCTGTCTGTCTGTCTGTCTGTCTGTCTGTCTGTCTGTCTGTCTGTCTGTCTGTCTGTCTGTCTGTCTGTCTGTCTGTCTGTCTGTCTGTCTGTCTGTCTGTCTGTCTGTCTGTCTGTCTGTCTGTCTGTCTGTCTGTCTGTCTGTCTGTCTGTCTGTCTGTCTGTCTGTCTGTCTGTCTGTCTGTCTGTCTGTCTGTCTGTCTGTCTGTCTGTCTGTCTGTCTGTCTGTCTGTCTGTCTGTCTGTCTGTCTGTCTGTCTGTCTGTCTGTCTGTCTGTCTGTCTGTCTGTCTGTCTGTCTGTCTGTCTGTCTGTCTGTCTGTCTGTCTGTCTGTCTGTCTGTCTGTCTGTCTGTCTGTCTGTCTGTCTGTCTGTCTGTCTGTCTGTCTGTCTGTCTGTCTGTCTGTCTGTCTGTCTGTCTGTCTGTCTGTCTGTCTGTCTGTCTGTCTGTCTGTCTGTCTGTCTGTCTGTCTGTCTGTCTGTCTGTCTGTCTGTCTGTCTGTCTGTCTGTCTGTCTGTCTGTCTGTCTGTCTGTCTGTCTGTCTGTCTGTCTGTCTGTCTGTCTGTCTGTCTGTCTGTCTGTCTGTCTGTCTGTCTGTCTGTCTGTCTGTCTGTCTGTCTGTCTGTCTGTCTGTCTGTCTGTCTGTCTGTCTGTCTGTCTGTCTGTCTGTCTGTCTGTCTGTCTGTCTGTCTGTCTGTCTGTCTGTCTGTCTGTCTGTCTGTCTGTCTGTCTGTCTGTCTGTCTGTCTGTCTGTCTGTGTCTGTCTGTCTGTCTGTCTGTCTGTCTGTCTGTCTGTCTGTCTGTCTGTCTGTCTGTCTGTCTGTCTGTCTGTCTGTCTGTCTGTCTGTCTGTCTGTCTGTCTGTCTGTCTGTCTGTCTGTCTGTCTGTCTGTCTGTCTGTCTGTCTGTCTGTCTGTCTGTCTGTCTGTCTGTCTGTCTGTCTGTCTGTCTGTCTGTCTGTCTGTCTGTCTGTCTGTCTGTCTGTCTGTCTGTCTGTCTGTGTGTGTGTGTGTGTGTGTGTGTGTGTGTGTGTGTGTGTGTGTGTGTGTGTGTGTGTGTGTGTGTGTGTGTGTGTGTGTGTGTGTGTGTGTGTGTGTGTGTGTGTGTGTGTGTGTGTGTGTGTGTGTGTGTGTGTGTGTGTGTGTGTGTGTGTGTGTGTGTGTGTGTGTGTGTGTGTGTGTGTGTGTGTGTGTGTGTGTGTGTGTGTGTGTGTGTGTGTGTGTGTGTGTGTGTGTGTGTGTGTGTGTGTGTGTGTGTGTGTGTGTGTGTGTGTGTGTGTGTGTGTGTGTGTGTGTGTGTGTGTGTGTGTGTGTGTGTGTGTGTGTGTGTGTGTGTGTGTGTGTGTGTGTGTGTGTGTGTGTGTGTGTGTGTGTGTGTGTGTGTGTGTGTGTGTGTGTGTGTGTGTGTGTGTGTGTGTGTGTGTGTGTGTGTGTGTGTGTGTGTGTGTGTGTGTGTGTGTGTGTGTGTGTGTGTGTGTGTGTGTGTGTGTGTGTGTGTGTGTGTGTGTGTGTGTGTGTGTGTGTGTGTGTGTGTGTGTGTGTGTGTGTGTGTGTGTGTGTGTGTGTGTGTGTGTGTGTGTGTGTGTGTGTGTGTGTGTGTGTGTGTGTGTGTGTGTGTGTGTGTGTGTGTGTGTGTGTGTGTGTGTGTGTGTGTGTGTGTGTGTGTGTGTGTGTGTGTGTGTGTGTGTGTGTGTGTGTGTGTGTGTGTGTGTGTGTGTGTGTGTGTGTGTGTGTGTGTGTGTGTGTGTGTGTGTGTGTGTGTGTGTGTGTGTGTGTGTGTGTGTGTGTGTGTGTGTGTGTGTGTGTGTGTGTGTGTGTGTGTGTGTGTGTGTGTGTGTGTGTGTGTGTGTGTGTGTGTGTGTGTGTGTGTGTGTGTGTGTGTGTGTGTGTGTGTGTGTGTGTGTGTGTGTGTGTGTGTGTGTGTGTGTGTGTGTGTGTGTGTGTGTGTGTGTGTGTGTGTGTGTGTGTGTGTGTGTGTGTGTGTGTGTGTGTGTGTGTGTGTGTGTGTGTGTGTGTGTGTGTGTGTGTGTGTGTGTGTGTGTGTGTGTGTGTGTGTGTGTGTGTGTGTGTGTGTGTGTGTGTGTGTGTGTGTGTGTGTGTGTGTGTGTGTGTGTGTGTGTGTGTGTGTGTGTGTGTGTGTGTGTGTGTGTGTGTGTGTGTGTGTGTGTGTGTGTGTGTGTGTGTGTGTGTGTGTGTGTGTGTGTGTGTGTGTGTGTGTGTGTGTGTGTGTGTGTGTGTGTGTGTGTGTGTGTGTGTGTGTGTGTGTGTGTGTGTGTGTGTGTGTGTGTGTGTGTGTGTGTGTGTGTGTGTGTGTGTGTGTGTGTGTGTGTGTGTGTGTGTGTGTGTGTGTGTGTGTGTGTGTGTGTGTGTGTGTGTGTGTGTGTGTGTGTGTGTGTGTGTGTGTGTGTGTGTGTGTGTGTGTGTGTGTGTGTGTGTGTGTGTGTGTGTGTGTGTGTGTGTGTGTGTGTGTGTGTGTGTGTGTGTGTGTGTGTGTGTGTGTGTGTGTGTGTGTGTGTGTGTGTGTGTGTGTGTGTGTGTGTGTGTGTGTGTGTGTGTGTGTGTGTGTGTGTGTGTGTGTGTGTGTGTGTGTGTGTGTGTGTGTGTGTGTGTGTGTGTGTGTGTGTGTGTGTGTGTGTGTGTGTGTGTGTGTGTGTGTGTGTGTGTGTGTGTGTGTGGATGTATGTGTGTCTGTGTGGATGTAAACAAAGCTAGAGACGACACCAGTGGTCCGATTTTCATGAAATTTGGCATGTAGGTATAAAGCCGTGGTATCTCCAGGCGTTTTTTTCATTTTTTTTAGAATTTTTGATTTTTAAGGGTATTTACCCCATAAATACCCATAAAAAATGACAAATATCCAAATTTCTCAAAAACGGCTCTAACGATTTTGATAAAAATTTCATGGTTTTTAGTGCTTAAGATGGCAAAAAAATGACACCACCAGCATATCTGTAAAAATTCAGGTTCAGAAGTTATGGGGGTTTAAGTGTTAAAAAATTAATATTTTTCAAATTTCACAAAAACTGTAACTTTTAAAGAAAATATACTTGCAACCATAAAAACCGAAATAATCTAGTATTTATTGAATCATTAGTCTACGTCAACTGGTTGCAAAGATATTTAGTTAGGTTTTTAGTTCTGGTTCATATTTAAGTTCGGTGGTAAACGCAGTACGTTGTCCAACGTTATTGTCATGGCAAATATTCAAAAACCGATATCTCCATTGTTTACTAACCGATTTTGATAAAATTTTGTATATATATGTGTGATAATTAATTGTTAATTTGTTTTATTTCACCATATATGTTTTCTGGTTTTAAATGACTTGGAGGGAGAAAGTATGTGTCAATTTCCTGATACCGTTTATTAGGTGTACTTTCTAGATATGAAGGGAGTTTATTGTTAAAACGCATTTTTACCTGCAAACATCACGATTTGTTTCAAAATTCAACGTGGGCTTATATGGGAAATAGAATTTACATTTTTTGATTGTCTTTAAGCACGATAACTCTCGAAAATATCCTCCGATCGTAACATTTGGTACAGACATGTAAAACTAGATTCTCTTGGACGAGTTCGTAAACCAGCCAGATCGATATATCCCAAGTGGGGTAAAGGCTCCATTTTACCCCCCAAAAATGTTTTTGAGTTTTTCAAATTGAAAAATTATATTTATCCACTTATTATTTCGCCATTGGATTTAGCTCGAAAAAACAAACACTTTGGTATCTTAAATCATTTCTTAGAGTCCATTGGTCTCCGAGATATTAGCAAAAATACCTCTGGAAGGCCCCTTTTTTCCCACCAAAAAATGGGTTTTTTGAGATTTTCAAAGTGAAAAATCAAAGTTATCGAATTATAGCTTTTACCTTTGGATTCAGCTCGAAAGAACAAACAATCTGGTAGCTTCGATCATTGCTCTAAGTCCATTGGTCTTTAAGATATTAGCGAATTTACTCTGAAATTACTATTACTGTCGCCGTCGTTTTAACAGAATGAACAAAAAATATCCGTTCATGGTAACCTCAGCAACTATATTAATATTTATATTAATTAATATCTTTTTATGTGTAATTTCTGGTTATGAAGTGAGTTTATTGTTAAAACGCAATTTTGACCTGCAAAAATCACGATTTGTTTCAAAATTTAACATGGGCTTGTATGGGAAATAGAATTTTCATTTTTTGATTGTCTTTAAGCACGATAACTCTCGTAAATATCCCCCGATCGTAACAAAATTTGGTACAGACATGCAAAACTAGATTCTCTTGGACGAATTCGTAAACCAGCTAGATCGACATGTCCCAAATGGGGTAAAGGCTCCATTTTACCCCCAAAAATGGGTTTTTTGAGTTTTTCAAATTGAAAAATTATATTTCTCCAATTATTATTTTCACCATTGGATTTAGCTCGAAAAAACAAACAATTATTTAAAGTATTTAAAGTATTTTAAATCATTTCTCCAAGTCCATTGGTCTCCGAGATATTACCGATATTTTTCCCTGTGTTTTAAGTATCAGTGCAGCAGAATGTTGTCTTAGCCAATTTCTTATTCACTCTCCACTGAGGTTTTCAACGAATCCCTTTGAGTGATTTCTCAATTTATTAATGTATTTAATAGGATTTTGGTTTTTTAAACAATTTTATTTTAATATAATTTAAAAAAATAAACATTCTTGCCTACTTAATTAAAAAAATCTTAATGTTTTTTCATCTAAGTCATTTACCAATTTCTTTTACAGAGGTTTTGTAAAACAAGCTATAATACAATATTTTAATATATAATTATATCACTTGTTTATTTTTCTTTGTTTCGTAATAATGGATTATACTGGATATTTTGTAATTGGAAATTCGCTGAGTACGTAGGTATGCTGCGACAGGGGTACTTTTATCTATTTGGTTCTAAAACAAAGTCCTTTATCAACATCGTTATGTGGGATTAGGAGGCAAAGACGTGTAGACCAACCGTGCGGATAATCCCTTCTTCAGAATAACATAATTTTCAGAAACGCGCGTTGTAAAAATACTAGACTACAAAAATTAAATCTAGGTTGGTATATGGAAGTTTTTCGTAAAGAAATTCCTAATGCAGGACTTACAAATAAATCACGGTTTTGTTTCACCTTCCAGATAATACAGGGTATCTATAAAAGAACTCCGGGATTTAAAAAATTCATATCAGAAGATAGCAAAATGTAGTTAATTTCTCTATAAAGAGTAGCTCATTAAGACTCATACTAATTGGAAATGTATTCGTCGAGATTTGGCAGCGCTGCGGAGCGTTGACCATGAAACAACGTAGCGCGGCTAATAGAGCGGTCAGGATTGCTGCACTATGGTGACTCCGCAACTACAGACTGAATGAGATATTTTGCTAATAGAAACTAAATTTGTTTTTACGGAACAAAGAATTTTTACGTAATTAGGATGTTGACCATCTCAAGCAACAAATAATCAATTGTGTGGCAACCTTCCCCCCCTACCATACTGGCCATGACATGGGCAGAGGTGGAATAACGTTACGATTTGTGCCATGACACTATCTAGGCTCATATTGAACTTTATTAAATTGCTAACAAAAAACTTGAAAATCAAGCATGCTTCCAACCAACTTGCTTTCCAATCATGTATTAATCATTCATAAGGGTTTTTTATTTCATTAAAATATTTAGCCTCAAAACCCCGGAGTTCTTTTATAGACACCATGTATTTCTTAAAACTCTCTTCGCATTTATCTTTGAGCCGTATAAAGTTAAATTTAATGTTTTTCTAACATTAAACATACATACCTCATTCAAGAAAACATAAGTGCTTCATGTCGAGAACATTCAGACAAGGTTAGCAACAATACCGTAAGATTTCTGTGTGCGTAAGGTAAACATGAAGAGAGAAAGAAGATTCTTGTAGCTAAAGGTTGATGTGATGAATGAGCTGCAAACTCTCTGAACAACAATGTTGCAGATGTAATGCTAAATAACTCCGAATATACATTATTTGCATTTTTTTCTTTACCACTCACCACTCTATAAATCTTCAGGTTTGTTAGCGCTAAAAGGTGGAATCGTGGCATCAAGTAGTTAGGCAACTGCAAATGCTATTCTTATCTTATAATCGCCTTAAGGTTAAAAACTATAATTTACTTTAATTATAATACATTTTGGCTGATCTATTTTTCTAAATGATTACTTGTAAAATCTTTATTTGTTCGTAAACAAGTACTTTTGTTTGAGTTAAATATTCAAAATATATTCCTTTCCTTCTAAATGTTTTGTGTTTACTTTTGTGAATCAACTTATACTAATGTTTAATAAAAAATATTAGTATTAATCCATATTTAAATATATTTATTTGAGGTCATTTTCCTGCGCTCATTTCAAACCAGTTTTACGAGATTCGGGATCTGACCCCTTCTTAAAAGATAGAGTAACCAAGACTAGTAACGAAACAACCAGGCAGACCAGTTCGAGAAACAAATAAAATGCAAAAGCAGACAAAATACCAAGTACTCCTGTGTTTTGTTTTAGAGTTCAGTTCGTATTTAATTTTTTACCGCTTTAGTCTTGTTTCTAGTCCAGGCCATCCAAATTGTTATTTAGTTTTGTAAACGTTCACTATCACTCTTTCAGGGTTCTGTAGATCCTTCTATGCAAATAGAAAAAAACGTTGTAAAAATATTTTTTAATAAGTGATGAAGTGATAGAAAGTTTATGCAAAAATTATAACAAAACATAAATCTCTCTCTCCATAACAATGGATGTCTCGTAAAGATAAGAAAATTTAAAGTGTTTAGTATTAATTAAGAGACGCAAACCTAAAATTATACGAATATATTCAATATCATCTGGATGTTATGGTTTTAAGAGAATCAACATTAAGTGAACCGTCCAAAATATGGCGATCCCTTAGGGCGAATCATTCAAATGCTCATTGTGTGCAAATGGCCCTGGTTATCAAAAAAAATATATATTCCAAAAGTCATTCAATCACAAGATTCCAAAATATATTTTAAAGAATAACTTTTTTCTAACCCTGTCTTAAAATGTTCAATTAGGTCACTGGGGTAGCTCGTGAATGCGCAGAACGGATTGCGGCATATTAATGTTTTAGAAATATCCGAACTATTTTTAACTCATGGATTCTAAAATATTGTTAAACAATCTCAAAATTCATCGAAAAGCTTCTCAAACCTTTCTTGTGAATGTTGTTTCCGAACTATTGTAGAACTATGCGTAAAATTAAAAACGTGTCTGTTGTCAATAGTTCTGTTTTTTATTCCCTTTGTTTTCCTACACCAGTGTGTAGGAAAACAAAGAAAACAGTTCATACACTATTCTCGCAACTTTATGTTATTTATTTTGTATTTTAATTAACTTAGAAAAATGAAATTGATTAATTATGTTTAAAAGAGGTATAGATCTTAGGTACAATTTCGGTCCAATTATTGTCGTTAAAGTATCTTTATTAATTCTCTTAAAGATTTAAATTATTCCAATTAATTATTAGTTTGATTGTTACTTTTACTTATCTCGATTATTTCTAGCGTCGTTGAAATGTTTCAGCGTCGACACGGAGCCGGAGAGCCGGAGTCAGGGCAGGTAATGGCCGTCGCCGAGTAGAAACAGTTAAAAGCTTTCCTCAGTTTGTGTAGCGTTTATCGCACTTTTAATGTTTCGTTTAATGGGTCTTTTAATTTAACGTTTGAAGAGCTGTAAACACATTAGTCCAGTGCACTTGAGAACAAGAAAATTAGTTGAGTATAGTCAACGTATGAAGTCAAAACGTTGAAACAAAACTTGTCTGAACCTTAATCCAACTAGAATTTATAAAATAATAATTCTGCTTAATTAGATTTTCTAGGATCACTCAATGCTTTTCAACCAAAACATACGTTATTTAGGGATCTATGTACATTGCGGTTTATTGCAGGTTATAATGAAACTAAACTGAACGTCAAATTCACATTTCTTTTGGTTTTGTGACCTACATAACAAACACATTACATTTCAGTTCATTTCGCATTATATTTATTTTGGTGTTGTGTTCTCAATACATACAAGACCTACATGTATATGTTATGTTATAAAATAATTAAAAAATCAAATTACAAAGTTATTTATTCTGCATGAATTTTATCAGCTTCGATAATAATCGATTAATAATATTAATGAGCAACATGTGTATGAGTATAAGGAAATGCAAACACTCTATGTAGTTGAGAAAAGGCATGGGCCGTCAAAAACCAAACCACAAAATTTGATGTAAATTAATTTAATACTTAAGAGAAACGCATATCTATATATTTAAAGCCGTAAGGAAAAAACCTTGGGACAGTTCGTCTGAGACTTCTACTGGGCCGATTTACATGAGGGTTGTACCAAAACAAAGGGTTTCGGTCCTATATTAGCAGGTTTTAACTGTATTTTGAAAATGTTTACGTTAACTGGGTTAAAAATGGAAAATAAACTTTTCTTATGGAGATTTAACATGGGGGAAAAGTACTTTTTTCAAACCTTGGGACAGTTCGTCTGAGACTGGACCGTTTTAGATGAGGGTAGTACCAAAACAAAGGTTTTCAGTCCTATATTAGCAGGTTTTATTCGTATTTTGAAAACATTATGTTGAATGGGTCAAAAATGAAATAAGCTTTTCTTATGGAGATTTAACATGGGGAAGAAAGTCAACTTTTTCAATTCTTCAGACAGTTCGTCTGAGACTTCCACTGGGCCGATTTACATCCAGTTTGTACAAAATAAAAGCTCGACTTATCTATATTTGCAGGTTTTATTTACTTTTACATTATCTTGCTTTTTTAAATTAAAAAACCCGAAATTTCTAAACCTTTGCAATAATCTTATTTAACAGTTCTTCAATCAGCTGATTTCTTAACGTCACGGGTTATTTGTCTAACAACAGACGAAGAGCAAACGCTCAAGAAGCATTAGCATAGAGTAATAATATTAACGGAATTTGTTTTATGTTATGTCCAGTACCCAAAATCCAATACTTTAAATTGAAAGGGATAATAATACAGTTTTATATTATTTTAACCAAACAAGTTTATAGTTAGTAAATTATAAAAAAAATTTTGATCGTTAAATTTTGTTGGGCTATATTTAAAGTTACTTAATTTGTGAAACAGCTGATTGCAACCGTTAATGGTCCAAGTGATTACTACAATGGCAAATTAATTGTAAAGGCGGGTTAGTTTAAATGGTTTACATTCATAGTAAATACCATTTTTAGCGTAATAAGGAACTAATTATCAGTAATTTAAAACTTAGCAGTGGATCTGACTACATGTTGCCTAGACAATTAATTATAAAATATGGAAGCAGTTTACCTTTAAAAACTCATATTAACCCCGATTTCATTAATACTTTTTCAGTAATAATGCACCAGTTTTAAATCGACGCGTGCTCCAAATCCAGTGCGTGTCAAGAAAATAATTATCGTAACAAATAGATTTATTCCCAGTTCCGATATTAATTCATTCTGCTTACTTATTCGCGCGGGCGAACGGCACTGTAGCTCTATCGGCAGCGCATCGGGCTACCAACTCGGCGAGCCAGGTTCGAATCCGCACAGCGCCACTGTACTGATATTGATACGTCGCTACAAATGGCGTCACTAAGGTCTGCTTTTTACTAATAGTGATATATATTTTAGGTCAACTAAGTTTTATAGGAATTACAATGTCTATAGGCCTTCGAAAATTCTCGAAAGACTTATTTCTTGAACATTTTATAAACCATTTAATCCAATACAAATTTATAGTTTTAGGCCAACTTATTTCTGACGTTTTTGAACTTAACACAACAGAGCGCTTTAATTAGGCCACAAAAATCTAAGACTAAGTAATGAGGCCTTAGGTTTAGTCCTAAGGTTAGACCTAAGGTTTATAAGCTTTAAGCTTAGACCTAAAGAGGGTCTGTGTATGCAATGATGCAGCATTATTGTTTTAAGGGGTACTTTGACCGACGATGAAACTAAAGTAGGCTAATTTTTATTTTCTGCGAAATATCTTTTTTGCTGTTAGCAATTGAGGTTCAGCTATAAACCTACTTATTACAACTTAACACATTGGATCATTTAAAGATATTTTAAAACTGTAAATGGTTATATGTTGTGCTTTCATCATTTAGGTACACTTTTGCCACCTCACTGCATAAAACACTGACGTTTTAACCGGTTTCCGGTAAAAAGTAAACGTCCTACCTTTCAGCAGTTTCCGAAGTTGTGACACTTAGTCAATCACTGTGTTTAACTTGCTTTGAATTAAACTGTAAGTAAAATATTTTCGTGTATAAATATAGTGTAAGTAGTTTTATTTAATTCCTGATTCATTTATTAATTTCACTGAGAAAAAAATTACATCAACCAGTGAGAAAAAGATTGTGCCCTTGTAGGCGGTGGAAATTGCCTGTTCCGTGCAGTTTCTTATTTAATGTTTTGGAATCAAGACCAGCATAAACTTATAAGAAGTAAAGCTGTGTGCTACATATTGATTCACTGGTAACAATATGAACATTTTAATGTTGGGGATACTTCCTATATAGTACCAGTAACATGCAAAAATGATTAACCCCCCCCCCCCCAAATGTCCCTAGATGGTGAATAATGCAGTCATGCAGCACTGCACGTATTCTATCTGTATTAATATCCCAGAAAAGTAGATTATGAGTATAAAATATTAGTTAATTTCACTGATGGCTGAAACCATTTTTTACTTTTTGAAATTTGCTGAAAGAAAACTGCTTGGAAGAAATACCAGTTTAAAAAGGACATTTTATAAATATTTCGCACCAACTGCGCCTTGCGCTCCACTCACCACGACACCACGAAAATGGATGAGCCGAGTCCGTCGAGTATCGACGGGCAACAACTAGTTTCGTTTAATAAGTTGGAAAATGGCTTTACCCCGCAAATCAGTACTTAATTTAGTAATTAATACCAAAGTTATCAGTATAACTGCTAATGTTATTTTATATTAAATTCATTTTATATCAAAGCTGCTTATTAGGAAGGTTCCCAACATCTCAAAAACCCTTTATCCGTTTGCTAATTAAATCCTTGTTATAATTTAAAATGTCTTAATATGTATTCATAATATTTGCGGTAATATCCGTACTGTTTGCGCGTTTACGTGTTTACCCTCATACGTATAAACGTATTAGTTTTAAGGATTCGAAACAAAAACATATTTATTTATCCAAACCTGGACGAGTCATGTTGTATCTCAGAAATATGAGGCTATGAGGTATTTAAAACTCAAGAGTTAGCCAAAGATTTGGTTTAGAGTTAATTAGCAAAGTTTCTCCAGGAATGGCAGTGAAATCCGAGACGAGTGGACAGAAGAGTGCCGCTCTCAATCCTCTGCAATAAATTTGAAGCACACTCCATGATAAATTTTGGAAAAGCATGGATTTTTATCGCATTTTACACGATTATATTAATCGCTATTTCTGTTTATTTATACTTATCATTTACACTTTGTATTGATTGAGAACAGCGTTACTGTATGTGTGTATTTTTGGGAGAGGTATGATTGTATTACAGATGAAGAACTCAATTTCATCAGAAATAATGGACCAAAGTAATTTGCAAACATTATTCATATACTACATGATGAACCTTCATTAAAACGAATAAGTTATCATTATATATTAAAAAATATTGGACAGACAGACTTTTACGAGTCTGTTGGGTTTTTCTACCAGATCTACTTTCTAACTTAATGTCTTTAATTAAAGGTATGCACATGAGGATTAGTCATCAAATATTTGCATTATCTACCATATAACTCTACACATACTGAAAAAAAAAACTTCGTCTTCGTCCCCATGTATTTCTTATAATAGAAGTTAAAAATTTTCAATATTGCCTTTTTATTGTCATTACATATATCCGGATAGAATCTAGGTAGATATTTATATTTTATCTTGAAATGCTCATTGAGTTGCAAGCTTTCATAAGATCAAATCGATAGAATTTAGAGGGGATTATGGACCTCCAGCAAGATAAATTTGAATTTTTCTCATATTTGATTGGAGTTTAAGATCTATATCTCTATTGATCATTTCGTTACTCGTTACCTCAGGTGTTGATCTAAGAACCTGCAGATAAAAACCGGCTTTCATTTGAGCAATTGATTATATAAATATGACAAGTTTTAAGCGATCGCAAGGTGGACAACGAACATTAATTTGAATTATTCCCAAATTTACCGTTAATCAACGCTCCATAGCTCCAGAATTATTTATGTAATTATAAATGTTTTGCTGTAAGAACTCTCATTGAGTTATAGGCTCTCATTTGAGCTATACGTCGTTCTGAAGAATATGCAACAAACGGTAGCCCTCAAAACAATTTTTTTTAATTGCCTGCAATTATTTATTAATATTTCGTTTTATTTCATATGTATTGGTCTTAATACTCTCTCTAAATTACGGGCTTGAATTTTAGCTATTTTAAATTTAAGTTGGACAGGTTGTAAACTTCAAACTAATATGAATTTTCATTCTTTCAAAACGAATAATTCATTTTAGTATTAATTCATTAATAATTCACCTAGTGTTGGTTTTGACAGGGATCTCACCACCGCGCTCAAATTGGGTATACCCAATAAAATAATACCAAGGTTTTTAAATCAATTATCAATAAATTACGTAGCATATTTAGCTCGTAACGAAATAAATATGTAGTATTCATAAGTAAGCACAAACCAAAATTAATAAATAGTATGCATCAACTAGGATAAACAAAAATTTCTCATCTTTCCACTCAGTGGCATCGGCAGCGGCAGGAAGCGCGCGGGAGGCTAGGTCCGTGCGTAAAAAGTGGTAGGGTTTGTCGGAGGTGGTCTTTGCGGAAATGGGCCAAGCAGAAAAATGATATCGTTTGGTGGGACCGGCCATGACAAACTCTACCACTTTGGAATGTGGTAGTTCTTTACGTTGGCAGACGGTGGTGGAATTTGCGGATTTGGTTCAAATAAAAGTAGCGGTATTTGTCGCTGGCAGACCTTGTCATCGACAGGGGACAAGGTCAGGCGGACACATTAGGCGAGGCGAAACTTCATTTTGTACAGTTTTCGTGCCGGTTGCGCTGTGAATCTGCAAACACAGTAGTGTGAGTGGTGTATACAATTGAAGATTTGGAGGCAGTGGCTGTAGTAGCTTGTGTAATATTAATTTAAAAAAAAAAACAAAGAAAACAATTCGGACAAAATCGTGCCTCGAAAGGAGAAGATTTACTAATGTAAATTTACTCTTCGAACTGAATTCCACCCGAAAGGTTGGAGGATCTATTGGAGATTTCAACCATCCAGCCAATGTTCCTTGATGATTTAGAATGGCCACACTGTTTATCGTTGAGCTATTCACAGTAATAAGAACATATTACAATTTTGGCGTGTAAACATCTGCCCCCATTTCTAATTCATAGGAGCCTGAACTTTTTTGATTCTTTCCTAAAATTACTTCAGAGTTATAGTGTCAATTGTTGCTTTTGGGTCAAACACTCGAAAATCCAATAAAATCAATACAAAATCCAATAAAATCCACATGCGCTGATTCGAGCATTTATACGGGGTGGACCAAAAAAACAGGGATATTTAAAAAATAGAATTACTCAATAACTAAATATAGTTTAATGTTACAAATCACACCAAAATATTTACATTGTTTTGCCATTTTTACTTATGGAAGATGATGTCCCTCAGGTGTCGTCCCTCCACGTCCACACAGGCCTCCCATCTTTTCTGCATACTTGCTGTAACCTTTCGCAACATTGTCTGAGGAATCGCAGCGATCTCGTTCCTTATGCACTGCTTCAGTTCGACAATGTTCTGGGGCTTAGAAACAAAGACTTTACTTTTCAGATAGCCCCACAGCCAACAATCACAAGAGGTCAGGTCCGGGGATCGCGCGGACCATGAAACATCGCCAAACCGGGAAATCAAATGTCCCGGGAAGAGTTGACGTAAAACAGCCATCGACTCATCTGATGTGTGACACGTAGCACCATCCTGCTGAAACCAAACTGAGCGTCGGTTGATTCCTAACTGACGCAATTGTGGCATCAGAAAACCTCTGAGCATGGCTATATAGCGTTCTGAGTTAACAGTAACAGCCATTTCTCTATCGTTCTCAAAAAAATATGGACCAATAATTCCAAACCGCGCCACTCCAAACCAAACAGTTACTCTTTGTGGATGAAGTGGTCGTTAATGGATTTCTCTGGGATTTTCGGCAGACCAAAAAAAAGAAATTCTGCTTATTAACTTTACCGGAGAGTTCAAAATGAGCCTCATCCGACATAATCAAGACTTGAAGAAGATTTTCTGATTCCACAAGCTGCAATACGCACATGGTTAGGCGTGCACCAAAATCCCTCTCATTGAGTTTCTGTGCCATTACTATTTTATAGGGATGGAAATTTAAATCTAAATGCAATATTCTGCAAACGGATGATTTTGACAATTGCAAAGCCATTGACTGTCTTCGAGCTGACCGCTTAGGACTACGAAGCACGCTCGCGCGAACCGTTTCAACGTTTTCCGGCGTTCGAACAGTCCGAGGTCTCCCACTAGGTTTGATTTTGAGTGCAGAAGCCGTGTTCCGGAAATTACTTACCCATCTTTGAATGGTTTTTCGGTTTGGGGTTGCACCATGACGGCCGACGTTGAAGTGAACACGAAACTGACGTTGAGTAGAAATTAAAGACTCATTACTCTTGAAAAAAGTCTCTATTACAAAGGCACGATTTTGCGGTAACCATTGATGATCCATGGTAACCATTCACCAAATGGCATCAAATAAACATTCATTTGCCGCAACAATGAACTCTCCAGCCGTTATAACAGCTGAGAAATAACATTTTAAAATTGTCCCTGTTTTTTGGGACACCCGGTATGTTGTGGTAATACTTGCTTTGTACTTTCCAAATTCAAGGGTAACTGCAGTATTTATCGATTAATTCTACAGTAAAATCCTTAGTCCAGCCTGACACCATATAAAACAGTACACTCACTACAAAACGTCCGGATTTTTCCGGTATCGGAATACCGGAGCGATCCAGTTTTGACCGAATGGATTGCGTTGTATCATTCACGTACGCGAAGTTTTAAACTTTTAAACGTATGTAATCCATCAGGACAAACAGAATCACTTTGGAACACAGTTAATTTACAATTTTTGACTGTCATTATAGTGATTCATAGACAAGGCAATCATGAAAATTAAAACTTCGCCTAGGACACTCACTCACGACACAAAACAATGCTGTCGCGAACAAGGTTGGGTTCCCACTGAAGGTAAAAAGCACATGGTACGTACAGGGCTGACTCGGTAGGCGGAAGGGCGGTGGGGGTTGGCTCGACTGTTATTGGTAATCACGTACAGTTGTAGCCTTTAGTCCAGGACTGCACAGTTCCGGCCTCGAGTGTTTCTCGTCCGTCCGTCCGGCCCAAGATCCCCACAAGGAATCGCCATGCACGTCGAGTTCTGCTTTCAGACAACAACTGTACAAACCCGGCCTTGAGGCAAAAGAACGTGTATGGTAGGCCTTATTAGTAGCTCGGGAGCTATCTTCAGAAATTACCATTATGTTCTTTTGGTTTAATAAACTAGAGATTGGTTAAGAAAATGTTTCTATGTATTAGCAGCACGATAGAAGCCCAAATGATGGCCTTTTTAAACGCTGTTTGTAACAGATCCATAGGTCATAATTATTTTTAACTTGTACTGCAAATGAATTTAACACAACACATCGAATATTTGCCGATGTTTTATTAATCTATTAAATTTGTCCTATTTTAATTTACAGAAAGAAAGTATGTAAAATTTCGTTAGAGTTACACAGCTTATTTTTATTTTAATGATTATACGGACAGTGCCGCTGATTAAAAATTAGCTAAATACATTTTTTATGATTGTGAATTAGTTTTTGATTAACTTTATTAAGTATCAAGCAGGATTAAACGATTAAATCAAGCCAGTAAACATCTGGAATCAAGCAAGATTATTTATGCACTTGATCATTGCGGTGAAAATAAGATAAATCGCAATGGAGAATACAATGCAGTGAGGCAAGGTATAAGATTCCATTTTGTTTATTTACTTTTCTCTGGGAGGGCGGAGTTGTGATTATTTCAGGGCTACAAAGGCAGCAATAAACGCCGTCTGACGTGCACCTTTACTTCTCTCTCAGGCGTCGTCCTTTTAATGAAAGCACACTAAACAACATGAGAATAAATTAATGATATCTAAAAACATACAACCAAAAAAATACTCAAAACATCAACTAGCGAGGTCTAAGTTCATTTTACATAATTTTATTTCTGACCATTCAAAATGTAAATGAACGGATTGCTTGGTGTAAATAATTCATTGTTTAAGACATGAATTATTAATTTGTTTTCAAACTTGTTTTCCTTGAGTAGCACTTTATTACTACTTTATTTATTGCCTCTTTTCAAGCCTATTGCAACACTTAAGTATTAATTTAAGTATTAGCATAAGTAGCAGTTCTTATGTGTAGTATAAACAACAGTATTTAGTACGAATTTAATTATTTATGTAACTTAAAAAATTCAATTTTATCAGAAAATATCTTATCACTAATTAATTTCAACCTAAATGAATTTCTAATATAGCAGTATTTTTGTTAAAAATACTAACCGGGCGTTGTAGCTTAGTAGTGCGGTGCTCGCCCATTTATTCAGACACTGTGTCTGACACTAGGTTGTAGATGACGAAGTCATCTACAACCTAGTCAGTGCACCGGCTTCACAGCAGGGACATTTATCGACTGTATTCCCTTGGTATAGTCCTTTTTGTGTTTTATTTAAGTAGCAACATACAATTTTATTTCTAATAATACTCTACAGTCAATTATTACGAATTTGTATCAGGCCAAATTCAGTTTTAGTTCACTGAAATATCTTAGCAATCTACGCACTCACTGCAGTATGCACGATTTTTGGTATTGCATGTAAATACTGTAAACAAATTTTCATAAAACAATCTATTCATACGAGCCTAATTTTTAACGACTGCAGCAGGTGTTTTTTTGTATGTATAAATTATAAAAAATATTGGTAGCGGATTAATATTAAACAACTTTTTGTAAAGTTTTAGGATTCTCTAAAAAAATAATGGTGTAACATAGGTATATTATATAATTAATTTAATAATGTGTTACTGCATGTATGCTAGGTTCTTGTCTTGGTTAATTTTGCACCTAAAAATATGAACAATCACTATTTATCTAGGATAGTAGGGCAATTGGTATTGCATGTTAAACCGTATTTGGGGTTTCATTGGAATTTTGCATAAACATTTTATTCAAAAACATAATTTTATAACATATTTTTATAACAGGTGTTTTTATTGCTATATATATTTTAAATTATAAAAAAATAGTGACAGCCGATTTATTTTATAAACAACGGTTTGCAAAGTTTTAAGGATCCTCTGTAAAAAATAAAGGTTTAAACATGACATATAATGATTTAATTTAGGAATTTAGTTATGTGATTGTGCATGGTTTGGCTTAAGTTCTTGTTTTGGCTTAATTTGCACCTGAATTTACAACCATGCATTCAATATTATTGTGTAGGATAGCTCCGTAAGCTTGAGGTGTAACTTGAGTTTATGCATGTATTGTAAATCATTAAAAAACCCTTTTTTTGTCCAAGCAAAGGATCTGCATTTTTTCCAAATTAGGTCTACATTAATAACTTTTTATTGGTGAACCCTAAAGCTTGTTTGTGTATGATTGGACGCTAAGTTTGTAAAGATTTATTTTTCTGTGGATACCATTATAATTTTTTGTAGGAATTTAATTCAGATTGATATGTGGTTGCACTTTTCAGTTTTCTTAAATAATATTTTGTAAACTTGTATATTAATTTTTTAAAAAGATTGCACATTATGTTTTAAGTTGTTTAAAATTACTATAATTTGATTTAATCTGCAGTATCTCGTTCCGGTGTTTTTCTTTTTTTTACTAAGCTCAAGTTTTATTTCATATCGGTTTTCCTATCCTGTAAAACTATGTAATTTTTATGACAGGTTTTATACGACCTTATGCAACTTTTTTTGGGGTTGGTAGGTGGGTCTTTGAACTTGATGGAAGATTTTTTGGATGACGTTAATTCTTTTCAAAATGTAAATGCATGTGTATATGATGATTTTTCAGATTTTAAATTTTTTAGGGAGCACAATGTTGACGTAAAAAATAGTTTTAATATTCTTAGCTTAAATATTCGCAGCTGCAACAAAAATTTCGATGAATTATCTATTATTTTAGACAGCTTGGAAAACAGGTTTGATATAATTGTATTAACTGAAACTTGGGTGGATGAATGTAGTGTGAATGTGAGATTGTATGGTTATAGTATGTTTGTGAACAAAGAGTGTAGAAATCAGAATGATGGTGTGATCGTGTTTGTGAAAGAATGTCTTGTCGCGTGCTCTGAGGAGGTGAGTATGTTTGGGGCAACGTGTGTAAGAGTGGATGTAACGTTTGGCGGGGCGGGGCTGTCGCTGCTAGCGGTGTACCGGAGTCCATCGGCTGATCTGTCCCTCTTTATCGACGACCTTGAGACATACTTAGATAACAGAGTTAAGGATAGGACATACTGGCTGGCTGGGGATCTAAACTGTTGCATTTTACCAAGCACAACTGATGGTCTGTCTCAGCGTTACCTCGATGTTCTGTATGGGTCAGGTTTTATTAGCTGTATTAATGTGCCAACCAGAGTTACAGAATTTACTGAAAGTTGTTTAGACCACATTTTTACTGATTTCAAAAATACCCAATTCATTAAATCTGCTGTTATTAAATGTGCGCTAACCGACCACTTTTTTACTGCTGTTCAATTTCAACATAATTTTAATAAAACAATGGGTAGCTCCAACCTCCAGATTAAATTAGAAAATAGTTTTTTAGATTTTGATATGGCTGGTCGTCTTGTCTCTGAGGCGGATTGGTCTGATGTTACAAATGTAATCGATGTCAATTTAAGCTGCCAGTTGTTAATCAACAAATTACAAGATATAATATTAACTTCAACAAAAAATAAGAAATTTTCATCGAAAGAATTTAAAATTAAGCCCTGGATTACCTCGGGCATTGTTAGATCAATCCGCGTCAGAGACAGGATGAGTAGGCAAGTAAAAAACCAACCTTTCAATTTAGCTCTGAAATTGCGCTTTAAAAAATATAGGAACGTCTTAAGTAAAATAATAGTCACTGCAAAAGTTTTATACTATCGTAATAAGATAACGGAATCAAGAAATGACAATAGGAAGCTATGGAACAACATTACTGAAATAATGGGAACTAAAAAGACTAAAGTTGATTTTCCAATTGAGCAATTCTTGGGAGACAGAACATCTGTGGAAGCTGAAGACATAAAAACAGTAGCAAACCAATTTAACGAATATTACGTCAGTGTGGGAGCCGACCTTGCCAGTACAGTTCCCTCTGTTGCTGAGGACGTTGTGAGAGATGAGGACTTCAGGATGGACTCCAACTTCCGGCTGTCGCCGATCTCCGAGGCAGAACTGTTTAGCCTAGTTAACAATCTGAAAGGTGGGTCTGCACCTGGTGTAGACAATATTCCTGCAAAACTTATAAAGGAAAACATTGTTGCTTTAAAATTTCCGCTTCTCCACGTCATCAATCAAAGTTTAGTATCCGGTGTTTTTCCAAATTCATTCAAAATGGGGAAAGTCATACCAATTTATAAAAGTGGCAAAAAAAATCTTTGCATTAGTTACAGACCTATTACATTAGCTAGTGTTTTATCCAAATTACTAGAGAAGTGTGTTAGGGGACAACTGGAAAAATTTTTGATTGATAATAGTGTTCTTTTTGAAAACCAATTCGGCTTTAGAAAAGACAAAAATCTTAATGATGATCTCTTTTTACTTACCAAAAATATTCACGATGCAATCGGACGTAATAAAAAACCGCTTCTAATTTTCATTGACTTAGCAAAAGCTTTTGATACGGTTGACAGAGGAATTTTGCTAAAAAAATTAGAAATAATTGGGGTCAGAGGAATAGCACTGGATTGGTTTAAAAGCTATTTTAGCGAGAGATATCAAATAGTGTCAATTTTGGGACAATCCAGTGCACCTCTGTTGATTGAATATGGGGTTTTACAGGGTAGCACGTTAGGACCACTTCTGTTTTTATTGTACATAAATAATTTAGGAAAAGTGAATTTGGAGGATGGTAAGGTCTTCCTCTACGCTGATGATTCGGCCTTGCTCTTTGAGGGCGACAGCTGGGAGGACGTTTACCGTGTCGCGGAGCGGGGCCTCCGCACCGTCAAGCGGTGGTTTGATCAAAGTCGGCTCTCGGTAAACATTTCTAAAACGAAGTGTATGCCTGTTTCCCTGAGATCCGACCACGATCCGATGAACCTGCATCTGCGTTTGCACGCGTGCGGGACTGATTGGCCGAATGCTTGTGAGAATTGTGAATGTATTGAGAGAGTGTCGGAGTACAAATATTTAGGTGTCATCTTCGATAACCGTTTGAAATGGAATGGCCACGTGGTTAATCTAAGGACTAGACTACGAAAATTTTGTTTTATATTTTCTCGTATAAATAAACTACTTCCGCCTGATTTGCTCAAAACTGTTTATTTTGCTTACGTCCAATCTTTATTACAATACGGAATTTTAGCCTGGGGCGGATGTTTTCCTAACGTTTTAAAACCTCTTGAAATCATCCAAAAATCTATAATTAAAATTATTATGCAAAAAAACCGTCGCTATCCATCAGATCTTTTGTTTGACGAATTTAAAGTTCTTAATATTTCCCAAATATTTATAAAAACTCTAATTTTGTACATTCATAAAAATAAAGATTTTATTTTTCAACACACTACGCATTCTTATACAACAAGATCCTCAGTGAATTGCGGAATCGCCACTCCCAGATTAGCTAAGTCAATCAATACGACGTCTTCTTTTTATCTTGCCCATATAATTTTTTCACAACTTCCATTCAGTATTAAGTCACCACCTCAATGCAGTCTTCGAACATACAAAAAAATTATTGACAAATGGTTGTTGGAAATTGGCCGTCATAGAATCCGCGAATTATTTATCTCCCAGTATGCTTGATTTCCGACTGAATGATTAGAGAATCTCCTCAGTGTGTGTGTGTGGGTGTGTGGGTGTGTGTGTGTGCGTGTGTGTGTGTGTGTGTGTGTGTGTGTGTGTGTGTGTGTGTGTGTGCGCGCGCGCGTGGATTGCGTGGTGGGGTGGGGAGGGAAGAGAGGGCATGAGAGATAGGTTGCGTGAGTGTGTGTTGTCTGGATGTAAGTGTGTGTATCTTGTGTGATTGAGCAAGTTTCAGTTATGTATAATTAATCAGTTGACATTGTGTTTCTGTTTACCTCTAAATACACATGCATCCTTCATCTTTTATATATTTTTCTCTTCAATTTCTTCTATGTTATCAACATGGTTTTTTTAATGTGTCTTAATTAAGTAAGCATGGACTGACTCTGCTGCTGATAATGGGCTCGGTCCCCAACCACAGGCAATAGCCCATTTGGGGATCATTTCTATTTGTTTTTGTAAACTTTCTATGTATATTTGAACGAAATAAACCATTCATTCATTCATTCATTCATTAAAAACTGTGTAAATATTTCAATAGAAAAGGTCATCCAAACACACAATCGCTTCATTTATCATAAAATGTAAGTATCAGCAATTATTGAATGGCTTGATAAAAAAGTCTAAATAATTTAAGTGTTTTTTTACTTTTCCGTAATTTTATAATCATGAGCGGATTTCCTATTTGGAATATTGGCATCACCCGCACGGTGGCTCTGACGCCGTCTGATGGTCTGACCTGTGGGTCCATGCTAAACAACATCCAAAAAACAAACCATCCGTCCATTTATGAACATATAATCATAAATTATATTAGTCATTAGTTATTATATTATATAAGTAATATCTTCGGACACCATAAATACTCACATACTGCCAACATCTATTTATTTGATAACTCTTATAAAACAGTACCCAACTTTTTATTAAACAACTGACAATATCACTGAAAAATTCAGGATATCTAAAAAAAATGCACGAAAAAACATTGATCGACCAAAAAACCAACGACAAAATAATTTTACAGTCAATAATACAAAATTTATCACAAAATACTACCCAGGCCTCCATAAAGTTAACCATGTTTTAAACCTCTTTTAATACACTGCAAACGGCAGAAGACACTAACAAAACTTTTCTTCAAGACCCTCAAATTCAAAGAACTTGTAGTTAGTAAAAACCTACCCACAAATTTAATGGAGCTTAAAAAAAGCAAATTTAAGCATTGTAGAAAACCACGGTGCAGTACTTGCAAATTAAATAAAAGGCCACTCAGTTTGAAAGCAGCACCACTAAAAAAATGAGTTATTGAGTGTGATGTTGCAAATTCTGTAACAAGCAATACTTAGGTCAGACATCGAACCCTCTACCAGTAAGAATGAATGGGCAGCCTTACTGCCCATTTTTATGTGATTTTTATCTGATTTACGAAATATTAGTTATTTTTGAGTTATTTGTTTATGTTGATACATTTGTTAGCTTATATTTTGTTCCTTATATTTTTTTCCTGTACTGTACATATTTATACACCATATTTATAATATTTGATAAAGTTTACATAAACGAAAAGTAATAAAACTTTTGAAACTTGAAAACGAAACGCTAATACTAACATTTACTACTAATATTTACTACAAATATTAGTAGTACTAATATTATATTATACTACCTTACTAATATTTACTACAAATATATGTATTACTAAAATAATCTATTATTGCACCGCGTTTGGAACAATATTCTTCATCATCAAGACTATATTGAACTCAGGAGAAAGCTCATTTTTGACGTAACCCTTTCTCTATTTACGATGTGTCACCCATACACGCTGACATTCAAGCAAACGTTTTTGAGAACGGGGCTGATTTTGGTAAAAACTTTTCCTTTGAAGAATAAATATTTAACGCCACAGAAATGGAATAAGTAACAACAAAAGAGTTAAAATGTGAACATCAAAAGAAGTGCCGATGAAATGTTCAAAAGCTATTTCCTTAGTGTCAAGTTTACCACTCACAAAAGAAAGTTACACAATAGATTTATTTACAGGTCCTCTTCTATAAGAGATCTCTAGAATTTTCGTTAGACCAAGTTTTTCAAATGTTTATCTATCCTTTTTTCAATTTTAGTAATAACTGTAATTCTTTAGCAACTTTCTTTAATATTCTCAATTACTCTTCTGTTACCAACTTAATTATTAAACACTGATTTTGAAAATTTTTTCAAACATCTGTTATGATTACTTGATTACTTTTTCCACCATATACATAGTACACAGGGAATGTATTGTTTTATTAAGAGTGTTAGAATTTGAGTTGTTTGTGAAAATATTCGTTCCAGTAGTCTCCGAACAAAAAACTATCTTCAGAATAGTGTTTTGTCTGTTCGTCCGCCCTTCCGTGTGCGTGCGCGTATATATACAGGGTGTTGATAGAAAAAAACTCTTCAGGACTTCGGGATATGGTTACTTACATCAAAACTAAGAAAAAAGTTCCTATAAATATGGGTCCTAAAATGCTCGGTTATCAATCTGTCGGTTTGTGTGTGTTTTTAACATTATTTTGCATAACTTTGGAACTACTAAAGATACCAACTTTAAACTTGGTACATATATGCTCAATAATAGGACCTATTTTGGTGCGGAGTGTCAATTTTTTACTTTGTACCATTTCAAAATGGCAGCCACTTTTATATCTTAAAACTTAATATCTTAAAAACTGTAAATTTTACAAAAATTGTACTTACAAGAGACAAAAACGTTGTGCAATTTTGTTTCATACGACCTTACTAAGATTATTAACATCGAACTACAATTAACGGAGTTATTGCAATTTTTCCAACAGAATAGGCCTACATGCTTGTTTTATGGCGGTTAAAGCAAATTTGCTTGAGCTAACAACTAAAATACAAACATGCGGTTGGTTTCCAATCTGCATATATTCATTTACAAGATTTGGACATGGCACCGCCCTTACTGCAGATTATAAAATGATTCCAAGTATGTCAAAAGTCAGAAGATTGCACAGACGAGAACCCAATAAAAATGCAAATAGAGCCTAATCTTACGTCTGTGTTTAAAGTGAAGTAGACGTCACAAACTTACGTTCGATTAAATCTGGTTACTTTTTCGATAACCATTTATAAAATATATGTTGGAGATTAGTGATATTCCATGGATTTGGAATAATTTTTATCCTACGACATAATTTCGATGAGACAAAACATATTGCTATAACACAAAATCATTAAATGTATTACGATTAAATTTGGAACTTTCAAAGAATGGCCTATCCAACTCATGGAGTAAAATCCTTCTTATTAATTTCAATTTACTTAAGGTTATAATTCCCTATTTAGCGAAAGTTTAACAGGATCTAATTTTGACGCGAGAGTAATTCTCCGGGGAAGGGGAATAGAAAGAATTTACAAACCATGAAAAAAATGTATTCCCTTTTTTTCGAGAGGCACTCTTTTTTGTACAATGTACTAGGCGGAGTCAGCCAACGGGAAATTAACTCTTGCTTTTAGGTAAAACTATAACTATCATTTTGCTATTGTCATTTTCAGCATCCATATTCGGGATATTCCATAAAAAAAGATCCATGGATATGGTGGTGGTATGTCTATGCACCATTGTAAACCGGGTGCTTGAGCTGGAGGAGTAAATTAAATAATCAATTTTAAGGTGTCCGTTTTTTGGGACAATTAATTCTTCCTGTAACGGAAGGCAAGATTGCAAAGATTACGCGTGCAAAGTTCAGGGCCACAAACCACATGTTATTCCTAAAACTACAGCACAATTGACAATCTATTTTTTCGCTAAACCAATTCTAATAATCATTTAATATAAGTCAAAAACCTAATCACTTATCAAATGATAACACTATGATTTTTAATTATTATTATTACTAAAAAGAATGTCACTAGTACTTATATATTCTGAAGCGGAAATACAATTTATGTTTCTGAGTCAGTATCTATATTATCAATTCTGTAAGCGATTTTTTTCAATCAAAATTGTGAGAGTTTGACAGCTCGCAGGATGATGGGAGAGGGCTCAAATTAAAGGTCTTGGTCCCAGGGGGTCGGGAAAAATAGCAGATTATGTTCAATTCTACCAGAAAATGAGAAATAACGAAAAATATCTTCCATTTAAAATGCATTGTGATTGAAAAACGTCTGCTTTGTTTACATTAAACATGTGGTGCTAATGCTTGATTCAAAGCCATATGGTAGATGTTGATATGTGGGTTTTTTTTTCAAAATGCCGCTAACTATGCACGTTCAATGTATTATAACAAATAAATATTTTGAATTTAAGATTTTCCGATTTTATTATAACTAAGGGTTTAAGTTTTTCATAATTTATAAAAAGTTAAGTAAGTTTGTTTAGTTTATGTTATAACGATACAGATTTTATACCAAGTGATCTATAAATATAATTACGTAAGGGAAATTTTTGCGCCAAAACTGAGGGCGTTTGGAAGGTTGCAGGATGATGGGAGGGGGCTTATCCCAGGGAGAATAATGAAATTGTTTTAAGCTTATTAGAAAATAAGAAATAACGTAAAATAGCTATACATCTAATACATTTAAAACCACTGATATGTAAAAAGGTCTGCTTTGTTTACTCAAAACATGTGGTACGGATACTTGATTGAAAATCATACGCTAGATATAATCGTAATTTTGTGGATCCAAAAGCCTATTTTCGATGAAGATATTTTGTACTATTTTGTACTATAATAAAGAATGATTATGCTTAGGGGCTATTAGCCCCTTCAAGCCTCTAGTCATATATTTAATTTCGTAAGGCGATTCTTTGCGTCAAAATTGTGAGCGTCTGGCAAGTCGTAGAAAGATGGAAGATGGCTCAAATTATAGGTGTCTATTCCGTGATGCCGGGAAAAATACTGAAATTGCTTTAAATTCACCAGAAAACGAGAAATAACGTAAAATATCTGTCATTTAAATAGCATTGGGATCTAAAAAGATCTGCTTTGTTTACATGAAACATGTGATAATGATACTTGATTCAAAGCCATCATATGCTAGACGTTGACATACGTTTATTTTTTCAAAAGACAGCTAACTATGCACGTTTAATATACTATAACAAATAAATATTTTACCTTTACGTTTCCCGATTTTACAACTAGGGGTTCGAGTGTATTCATGATTTAAAATGATAAAGAGTTAAGTACGCGTGTTTCGTTTACGTTATAGCGATGCCGATTTAATGCCAAATGATCTACAGCTATGTAGGTATATAAATACGTAAGTAATATTTTTGCACCGAAATTGTAGGCGTTTGGCAAGTCGCAGGATGAGGGGGGAGGGCTCAAATTGAAGGTCTTAATGCCCGAGACTCGGGGATAATACTGAACGATTTCTTAAATTTTATCAAAAAATAAGAAAACTTCTTGATATTCATCATTACCTATTTGCCTATTGGGTAAAAATGTAACCTCAATCGGAGGTTTCCATAATAAGTACCATTTAACTGTCCAATATAATTTGTTCTTTTGAACTAGGTGGGGGCTAAAAACGACATTTGTTTACATTTTGTGTTAAATGTCATCACATTCATTGGGAAATAAACGAAGTGCTGCAATCTGCGGTTAACCTTAAGAACTTCTTTAAACAATGTCCATGTGCAATGTATACAACATTGCCATATGTTTTGCAAACAAGGTGGACTGATTTTGTTTTGATTTCGACAGATAGCGCTACTGTTCCAAAAATTTCAGCCCTTTACGATGCTTTATAAACATTCTGACACATATTACTGACAAAATTCTGACAGAATATTTGTCAGAATTTTTATAAAGGGTTGAAAATATCTTTGACATTACACTTTAAACGTTTTAATCCGTCAATCATCAGTTTGTGAGTGTGGAGGGAACATTAAATATTCAGCGTTTGTATTTGACTTTTTAGGTGCATTTGCCCCTATAAGCCACTATTCCCAAATATTTCTCGCGCAAATAGCGAAATATGAAAAAATTATTATTATTTTTTCGAAATTCCAGAGATCTGTAATAAAAGCTTATTTAAGATTAGTATATTAAAATGTACAGCATTTAACATGTGAGATCCTTGGTAAATTAAGTATTGCATAAGGGGAACGCACCAGTAGGTGACATTATAAGAAACTATGAGCAGGGGACCCGACACTGAAAATTATCATGTCCCCGGTCTTAGGTCTTATCATGCGACTTTAGGGGAAATTAGCTAAAACATAAAAACAAAAGGTGTAATTTACCTAAATTTTTACTTTCAGGGAAACCTTAAACCTCTCTATTTCAGTTAAATACACAAGAAAAGAAATTTTGATGCCAATAAACATGCAAATGTTAGGAAATGAAATTTCATTCTTTAAGTGAAGAAGGCAGTATGCATCTAAACTGTGTCCGTAATCAGCTCCCACCTCGTTTACGCAAAATGGAATTGCAGATATAATTTTTTGGTCCCTCTCATTTCATAGGAAAAGTCTTCTTAATTCTTCAACTCATGATTCAATTATTTTAAAATAAAAGGATAATCGTGGCGAGTCACAGAGTGGACTAAAAACATTTTTAACCAATTTACATTCTATTATAGCAGTTTACAACTAGTATTCTGGCTACAATAATAAAATAATTCCATTGCATACCCAGTGCATACTCGGTGAATTTATAATGCTTATAATCATATTTCAACCCCAACATACTCGATATATGATGTTTTTAATTTCCTCTATAAGAAAAACATGGGGAATGAAAATGCAGGACTGCTGTTTCAGGCTTGTAAATATTGGGTAGTTTAAAAATCATCCAGAAGTACTTACATAGAGGAGACCATTCAGTCTAGGCAACAAAAATGAATGGGGGGAAGGTTTTGGAACACAATTTTTGACTTTGCAACTTGTATGGACCAGTTAGGAGATGAACATATTGAAAGTCCCCGTGCCTGCCATTGGGCGGGGAGATGGCGTGGGGTCTGAAGGTACAATTTTTATATTTTTCCCAAATATCTTGAAAACTATAAACTTTTATCATATCTTATTAAATTGGAAAATTGAAAGAAATTATAATAGCACATAAAATGTTTATTTTGGCCCACCCATTTAGGAGATAAACACTATTGTTATTGATATCTGAAAATACTGAGGTTAGTGTGATACTCCCCAGTAACTTTTTCACTAATCATAGTAGGAAAACCAAACTCGGCATGCCTTTGCAACATGAAAAACTCTACTTTTCAACGAAATCCTTTTTCTGCCCCTACCCCTAAAATGGGTAGGATTTTGGGGGCAACCCCAAATCTTTAAATGTAAACCCCTTTCGAGTGGCCCCTCATTTTAAAGGTATTTTCAAAAGAAATACAATTGCGCAAATCGGAGGTCAATACTACACCCGTAACAAAAATGGCAGCAAAATATCAAAATTTGAGACGAATAAACAAGCTAAAGTGTGGATACCCCCATGTAACTTTTTAACGTGTCATAGTAGGAAAACCAAACTTGGCATACCTTTACAACATAAAAACTCCATTTTTAACGAGAGTCCCATTTCTGTCCCCGCCCTCAAAATGGGGCCTTTTGGGGACAGCTTACGGGACATATCCGCCCCAAATCTTTGGGGCATATACGCCCCAAACTTTGGAACGTAAACCCCTATCGAGTGACCCCTTATTTTTAAAGGTTTGTCAAAAGAAATACATTGTTGCAAACCGAGGATTAATATCACACCCCTAACCAAAATGGCGGCCATTTCAAAATCCTAACAAAAAATTAGACATGTTTTATTGTTTAAATAATGAATCGGCAGATTTTCACTCGATCAGTGCACTATAGGTGATGTCCTCGACCGTGTTATCAAATGATCAACTTGTTCCTTTGGCGCAAAAATATCATCTTGATCTATTTAGTGCGAGAGAGAGTTGGTGACTAGGTTATTGTATATCTCTCAAAAATTACTCTACTAAACATGTTTTATAAATGTAATTTTGGCGAATTCCCTAATTTCATAGATTAAATATAGAGAATTGCCAGTTTCAGAGGAAATCGTCAGTTATTCCAGTAATAGAACACGCAAATCACCTAATGACGGCGATCGACCGACTGTAAAGCCGAGGTTCAGTGGGACTTTCTTCATTAATGTGATTGTATTAAAAAAGAAAACCACAGGGTTTTAAACATTTTTAACAAATATTAACCTTTGTTGTTGAAAGGATATTTTAATAAAATATTCTCAAGCATCAAACAAATAATTCCCTTATATTTTTTATTCTTATAGTCTCTCTCATAATTTCTGAAACATTTTTTCAACAGGTGAAAAACAGACTAAAGAAATCATAACTAAGGGAAGAAGAACTAAGAGAGCATTAGTGTCTGATATGCTCTTACAATCTTTGTTACGCATCCTGGGAATAATACCGGATGTTCCGAAAAAGGAACAGTTAAAAACGTAACCTCTCGGCCGTAACAAGTGTTAGAGAGTTTCTTTTTTCGCCTGTTTAGTTTTTATGTCATTTAGGAGTTTGTAATATACAGGGTGTTTACTAAAAAGCCTTCAGAACTTCCGGATATGATTACTTACATCAAAACTAAGAAATAAGCACCTGTATACATGGGTCCTAAAATGCTCAGTTATCCGACTTCTGGTATGTATGTGTTTTAACATGATTTTGCCTAACTTTGGAACCACTAAAGATATCAGCTTCAAACGTGTTACGTATATGTTGACTACCGGGACCTATTTTTGCGAGGAGTATCAAATTTCTACTTTGTACCTTTAAAAAATAGCAGCCATTTTTATATTTTTAAACTTAATATCTTAAAACCGTAAATTTTAAAAATGTACAAAAGACAAAAGGCTGTGCAAATTAATTTCCTCACAAGCATATAAAGATTAATAAGATCAAACTGCAACTAACGAAGTTATTACAATTTTTCTATTAGAATACATGCTTGTTTACAGTCATTATAGCAATTACTGTTAGAAAAATTGCATGCGAAAATTTGCCGTAACTACCATAAACTAGCATGTATTCTGTTAGAAAAATTGCAATAACTCCGTTAATTGTGATTCGATCCTAATAATCTTTGTTATGGTTTTTAGGAAATAAATTTGCCCAACTTCTTTGCCTTTTGTACAACTTTCTTTTTAAATTTACGGTTTTTAAGATATTAAGTTTTTAATTATAAAGGTGGCTGCAATTTTTTAATGGTACAAAGTAGGATACTCTGCACCAAAATAGGTCATATTAGACAAAATATGCGTACCAAGTTTAAAGTTGATATCTCCAGCTGTTCTAAAGTTATGCAAAATCATATAAAAAAACATACATACCTGCAGACGGAAAACCGAGCATTTTAGGATTCATGTTTATAGGAACTTTTTTCTTAGTTTTCATGTAATTAACTATATACCGAAGTCCTGAAGGGTTTTTAGGAAACACCCTGTAGACCATCACTCCACCACCACGACTGACAGATCATAATCACACTTGTAAGTGTCTGTTGAAGCAAAAGCAATGAATTCGACTTGGGTGCACGTTATCTTCGGTTATTATATTAGTAGTCTAGGCTGCACACACACAACTGAAAGTGGTAATATCCAATTTATTTAAAATAATTTTTTTCCGATTTGTGTTGGAACTCAAAAGAGACCGTTTTTGTGCACAAATAGGAGATATTTGGTAGTCTATAGACAACCAAATACTAGACTGGCCTACTATAGACCTGGCCTACTACCTACTATAGACTGTTGGGTCTTCAGCCGACAATTATATTTTTTTATCATATAATGTATTTGTTTATGTTTACCTCTTGCTCAGTTAATGTCTGCAGCACCTGGTGGACCAAGCCTTGCTCGGTGTTATTTCATGTTTACCAGTTCATCCAGTTTACTACAAAATATTTCAATGACATAAAATTGATAAATAGAAACCCTTTTTATTGCTCCATGAACTCGATTTTCATACCACTCACTGAATTTTTCCTTGATGGCTGTAGATTGCAAGCAGCTGTTATGATTACTTCATTGTACACTTTCCTTGTCTATTTTCGTTGCTATCATGGCAACTCATAAGGCTAATGTTAAAATTTTACAACTTTAAAATTCGATTTAGTACGTTATTAGATTTTCTCTGGCAAAGTAATCTGCATAAAAGACGTTTTTGAGTCATGAATTACTTAATTCCAGACTTTGAAGGAAATCTTCGGATCCATTTTTGAGATCGTTGTACAAACATGCAAGCAAGCAAGCACGCACGCACGCAAGATAACATTGCTCATATAAGAGTATAGGATTTTCTCAAATTAATTTTTGTATTATTTAATTTTGTAACTTTCAACGCAACGCAAAGGGCATTGTGGTCCTCCGGGCCGGATTCCAAATACTTATGGAAATACTGGAAGCTAAGGTAGTTACCTTTTACGTCCACATTTGCTCCTTAATGATAGAAGTTCCTAGAATGCATTTATAACTTAAGTTTTTGGTGTTTTTACAAAGTATTAATACAATTTTATTACTTTTTACTTAAGTTGGTTAAATTACGTTTCAATATTTAAAAAAATCAGTAATAACTTGTAAAAAGAGGAGATTAATTTTTGAATTGAAATTTTGGAAAAAATCGCCTATAACTACAAAAAATGGAACGATGGGTCAATGGTGATGAAAGAACCATTGATGATCACATTAACGTAACTTGTAAATTGCATTTAGGAAACGGTCCTTTGACGCAATAACGTACTTTCCAAGACTTATACTGCCCAAGACATTACATTTTAAACTGTCCCTATTTTTTTTGTTTACCTCGTACAGGTAAATTATGATTGTTACGATTGCTGGAAGGATGAGATGCCATTTTTTCGAAGACGCTGACCACATAAAGGTTTTTAAGGCAAATACGAATGAAAGGTGAGTGGAGGAAGAGTTTTTATCACCAACACAACCTGACGCTTTAGCTAGGATCATTAGTTATAAGTCCATCGATGACACTGGGTCGAGAAAAAACCACATTGCAGATGGTGTTTTTGTAGTTTTGAATAACTTGCTATATATGTATGATTGGTTCAACAAAAAACTTGTTTTGATTCATATTTTTCACACGCCCGTTTAAGTTCAGAACCCCAACAACTTGGCTGAGTTTCTTTTATGAATGAACTGGAAGTATAGAATGAGTTAATTGCCTTTTTGTAGCTCGGTTACTGATAAACAATCAATGGGTGGTTCATTTGCCAGAATAATTATTAAAAACCTAGTAAACAATGTCAGTTTCGAAAGAGAATAGTAAAGATAGTAAGGAAAATTAGACCTCATTGAATCTTCAAATTTCGGAACAAATATTTTGCTATACAAACAAAAATTGCTTGGTCGAAATTAGATTTTATAATCCAACAAATATCGACATCAGTCAGAGTAATGAATAAATTATATTAACAATAATTAACAATTTTGATTTGGGTTGTTGCGGACATTTGCCATCACTGATTAGTAAAAAACAAGTTTCAACAAGTGACACTTGTTTTTTACTAATCAGTGATGGCAAATGTCCGCAACAACCCAAATCAAAATATAAACTCACCATCACCAACAATGAATTTCAAACAAAGAATAATTAACAAGTCGTGTATTTTATATAAGGAGACCTACGTTTAATTAAAATAACTTAGTCATGAGTATGAAATGCAACCGGACGTTGCTGTTAAAAACCAAACTCCGATAGGTGAAAGTGTTGGAGATAGCTTTGAGGCACTCGGGGTCGAGATGTTTTATTCACAAAGCGGTGTAGCTTGACCGCACTTTAATTTATAGCCCTTAATATGTATTTATTCTCATTGAGAAAATTAAATTACTCATTTTCACTTCGGTTCATGAAATTGGTTTGATAGTTAGGAAAATATTACGGATATGGTCTATCTAGCTCAATTTCCCGTCCATGGGAAATTCGCGAGTAATAGAAAAACGATTGTTCGCAGCGATGATTTATACTACAGAACTATCGCAAACGGGAGTTTATTAATGCATGGAAGGAGCACATCCAAACTAAATAATTTTCCCTGATTTTTTATTAAAACTTTCACATGTAAGGTATAAATGAAATTATTTTTTCCTCAACCGGATGTGCTGCGGGATGATAATCGAAACTTGCGTCAACATAATCCTGGCACTGTGGTAAATTTAACAAGGGATGTAAAACCGTTTTGTAACCTGTATTTTCATTGTAACTTCGTTGGTATTTTCAAATGGGTAATGATGAATTTCCTAAATAAAATCATCAATGATTACTAAGGCATAAATAAAAAGAGTGACACGGTCTAGAATATCATGTTCAATTATGATAGCATTGGTGTAGGTGGCCACTTAGTCTTTAACTGCCATCCATTGCAAACTCCTCAGTCAAACATGTTTTTGGTACATTAACTATTCATGGCATTTAAGCACAAGTTAGGTCGAGAGGTGGCACTAGATAAAGTGGTTTCAATTCTCCACTCCAATATCGCACACGTTTTGGAATATATTTTGTAAGGTTTATAGAATTTGTACTTTTGACGTAGTAAGGGGTTTCCACTTGGTACAATAAGCACTGTTTTTCAGCGGGTTTTGCCTCGCTAAAGTTTGAAAACAGTTTTAAAATGAAAATTAACTCCTAAAATTCTCCTAAAATACATTTTGAAATAACTACCCGAAGGTCAATGATGGTTAAAATTTCAAGTAACAATGTATTGGCTTTATTATTCGGACCGAAAAATACACCTGTTCAACTGTAGATCGCGCATGATAGTAACGACCATTTGCTAACCACCTTGGGAGAGACATGGCTAATGAATGTTTAGAGTGAGATAGACGACTCCTAAATATGCGTATGTCATTGGCTTCACCAATGTGGGTTTTTGTACCGGTTTGATTTCCTTTTGCATGATAATTTGTTTTTCGGTTTTTTTCTTGAAATATTTTTGTGGTTTCGCCAGATAGAGAGTCTTAAACTTGAAAGTCACAAACCCGTCTTTACAGCTGTTTTCAATCTAGGAAAACAAACATGATTCGATCACTTCTGGAAACATAATTTATTAAATTAATCTAGTTGAAACATCAATATTTTCAATTTAAACTCTCATTTAATACAAAATAAATAAAAAATACCTAGGATATTATATAGATTTCCAATTTAATAAATGAATTGAGAGGGATAAAACTTACGTAAGCAAAACTCAAACCATAACCTTAAATATATTTTGACAACTAAGAATTTTACTTTTGTTTTGAATATTAGTTCACTTATTTACAGCTACGTAGCAGCAGTCAAGGGGTGGGGCTTGAGTAGCGGAGTATACTTCCCATCTCCCGATGCGCGAACAATAGTCTAAGTTTTAATTATAAAGAGATTGAAAATTGTATCCCAAAGGTTTTCAATATCACATCCGAACTTAATGAAAAAAAATTCTTTGAAGATTGATCAAATGTACGAAAACATGACATTATTAAATTCATAGTAAAAAAGTTTGTTATTTTATATGAATGAAAATAATTCAACATGCGAGAAAGTTTTCTTGCTGCCTGATACAACTAAAAAGCGACGTTCAAAGGAAATATTATTTGTTTTGTTGACGTAAGCTAAAATAAGTAATTCATAGAATTAATCTCCTTTGAAACTGTTGTCAAAGGATTGCCCTAAATAAATTGCAGGGTTTCAGCAGCTTTGGAAGCGAACGCTTCGTGTCACGGATCTCTATATTCATTGTTCAATCGTTTGTTAGTTAAATATATACAGGTATCCAGCTACGACTGTCTGGAATAACTTTTTCAGGTTATTCAGCAAGTCGGATCAAACGATAAAAATGATTACGGATATGGTCTATCTAGCTTCGTTTCCCGTTTGTCAGCCTGTACGTATTTTTATATTTTCTGGCGTAAATTTAAAAGCACTTGAGGCAGCAAATTCAAACTTTGTACTCGTATGAGGACACATAAAACATATTTTTGCGCACAGTAATAAGTTTCTAATTTGTTGTACCATTTCAATCCGACGGCCATTTTTAATGCTCAAAAATTATTATCTCAAAAAATGTTACCTATAAAAAGATAAACAATTTAATGTGCTATCCAAAAGTGTTTTGTTTTCTTAGATATGCAATAAGCCCACACACCCGAATCGCGCCCCTTGCGCTCGCGCTTCTTGTGTTTAATCGAGAATTTTTGATATCGTTTAATAGGCTAAAGCCAGGTAAGAAGCACCAGCAGGTTGTTGGACGTTGGCAATGGTGAAGGGCCTGCGGAGACCTAAGTCAAGATTGAACAGTTTTACACCATAAGCAGCTATAGTTGATCCATTTGCAGCATAGAGTATTCGAACAGAAGGTTTAGGTTATTTCTTATTCAGAGGAGGATTCACTGATATATCCGCGCCGGAGTCAATCAGAAATTTGATGTTAGTAGAAACATCGTACACAAAGAGATTGTGATTTTGCGCTGTCTTCCGCCGCGTCAAGACAGTGCTGACCTTGTTTTCCGAAAATTTTGTTGGATGGGATTGATAGTTGAAAGGTGTTAAGCATTTTTCTCGATTTATTCCCGAAAGCGATGTGGTATCATCAAGTTTACCGCACAGAGTTTGAAGTAGTGTTGGAATTGTCAGTAGGTTTACGGGATCTGTTTCTGGATATTGAGCGCAAAGCGGAAATTTCTTTTGTTAGCATTAAAAATTGCTCCTCCAACCTAGACAAAGTGTAGGTTTCTGTCCTGGGTAAAGATTGACCCGTGTCAGAATGACACGGGCAATGTTAAATAATTTTGTCAACCATGCCTGCCAAATCATCGAGAGTGTCTGAGCTAAAAGCTAGTATTGTGGAATGTGGAAATGTGAGATGGAATATGTTAAAAAATATAGTTTTGAGGAAGTCATCTTTCACGCGAGTACCTGCAAGTTTTCGGATTTCCCTTAGGAATTGAGTTGGATTTTTGTCACCTAGTTCAACTTCGTTCATCAATTTAGCGACTTTCCTACTTCCTGACTCCTCGAATTCAGAATTAAGACGTTGGCACGGTCCTGGTAAGGAGTTGCGTCCAAAGGTGTGTCCAAAAAATCAGAAATAAGTTCAGCATCATCAGTGACAAGATTACCAAGAACATGGCAATATTCAGTCTGCTCTTGTGTGACGCCTTTTGTGATAATTGGGCATCAACTTGACAACCAAACTCTTAACATTCTTGGGCAACCAAACTCTTAACATTCTTCCTCCTGAAAGGAGATACTTTCACTGATCTTTATTTACAGATCTTTTTGATTCTTCTTCTGATTAGAGTACATTATTTTTCAAACAAGAAGTAATCCTGTGTTGATGTCCGTCGAAAATCACGTCGGTAGTAACCATTGTGGCTTTCTGTTAATTATGAAATAACTAGGTTTATATTAAAAGGATGAATTTATTGGAACATTAACTCTTGTCGGTATGAATGTTTTTGTGATGGCATTGTTATTGTTTGATTTTTCGCTACTCATCACTATGGTTTTAGTGTTATTATACAATATGTTATAATTATAATAAACTATAATCTCGTTGTTAAAAACTATTTGTTTGTTTTTATTATTATAGTGATGAGTAACGAAAAATCACATAAGTATTGGAACATTTTAGAGAACATGCCAAACTAGTGAAAATATAAAATAATACCATTATAAACTTTTGTAATGGTAAACAAACAAATTGAATAATAAAAACAGATGTTTTAGTCGAGTAAGAATAGGTTTATACCTAGAAATAATTGCAATATAAATTGGAATGGTTGTTTCTTAATGGAAAAAATGTGATAAACACGATGGAACATAGTCTACTCATGTACGAGCCTGGTTTAGCCGCCATCTTGAAAAATAGGCGGCCATCTTGGATTTTATGCAAACATTTACTGAATCCTCTACTGTATGGAAACCAATTAACCTAAAAGGTCAACTTTTTTACTAAAATGTTCCCAGTGAACCAGGCTTTCATATAAATATATATATATCTGATTACTTTTTCATTTTTCAGAAATATACTAACTGAAACTTTAAAATTTGCAAAAACTTTGTTGTACTTTTACAGTTATTATGAATTTAAACATTAAAACTTAATTTTTGTTTTTGAACCGCCATATTCATTTTAAAGAGGGAAAAATTTGCTACAGAATCAGTCTGTTGGTATGGTCTTATAGCCATTTGATAGTGGAACGGGGGCGAACTAAATATTTCTTTTCACGACTTAACAGGACAGTCAGACCATAGTATAGATCTATAATGTTACAATCTATCAAACTTCTGACCACTAGGACAATCACAATATAAAGTTAATTTGCTGTACCTAGATGAAAAGAGTGCAATTAACACGATAAAACATAGTCTACTCATGTACGATCCCGGGTTGAGCCGCCATCTTGAGAAACAGGCCGCCATATTGGATTTCATGAAAGTTTTTACCAAATCCTCCCTTGTTTGGAAACCAATGACTCAAAAGGTCAATTTTGTTATTAAAACATTTCCAGTGATCCATGCTTTGATTAAACACATATATAGCTCATTATTCATTCATTTACTAAAAAGGTGTAGCCGAAATATTAAAACTCTCGGGAAATTTCTTTTACTTTTACAGTTATTATATGTTTGTCAATTAAAATTTAGTTTTTATTTTTGAACTGTCTTATTTTGAATACTATTTATTTTAACTGAACAATGTTCATTGTTGCAAACCAAAATACGATTTGAATTTTTTCTCTTTTTATTTTAGCTATTTCTTAAGATCTTTGTTCTTAGTCTAATGATTTGTATTTAAATAGGAAATTCGTTAAATGTAAAATAATTTTAAAACACAATCATTATTAACAATCATGACAATAAAACAATTTTCAAAGTATTAAATATAATATTGAAGACATCCTTCGATTATACTAGGTATCACGAAATTGCGACCCTCAAAACTCGAAACAGCTGGTAATTTTCTCATTTTATGATTTTGATTTTATTGCAAAAAGTACAGCAGTTTCATATTGGCAGGACTGATTTAACTTACCAGCTGACTGTTTTCACAACAATTATTAATTTGAAAACATTACACATTTTATGATTGAAGTTTAGTGCATGCTGTGTTTTTAATGATTCCAAAATTTAAAGTTTTCAATACAGTTATTATGTATTTCAAATTATTACCAATTTTTGCACTGAAGTTCTTTGTTTTTACGTAAATGAAAGTGCGTGATGTAGTGTTTTTGTACGACCTCATGGGCGGATTTAGGATGTAACCAAGAGGGTGCAAACTTGCTGGAAAGTACGAAAGAATCATTCCATTGCCAAAACAAATTACCGATGTCTATTTAAATATGTTTAAGCCGAATTCATATCTGAATATCTAATCAATTTAATACTGTATAACTTTACTTGTAGCTTCACTATTTTCGAATTAACAGATTAAAGTTTATTATACTTTCTAAATTAGACTCAATTAGTTCCTACATCACAAATATAAACTTCCTTTTTCACAATATGATGTAGTGAAAAACTGAGTAATTTATGTGCCTAAAAAGGAGGCTAAATGCAATTTCAGTCGAGCTGGCGGCCGAGGGAGGATCTAGCAGTTATTCCACGCGGATGCTCGTATTAAGAAACAAGCACGAATTAATATATAAATCATCTTTATATGGTTCTAACAAGTATATAAGATACATACATTTCATATTTAATGTTAGAATATAGCTTTAGAAGTGACAAAAATAATTGACAAGAGAAAATGGCCAGCTGTTTCGAGTTTTGAGGGTTGCAATTTCGTGATACCTAGTATAATCGAAGGATGTCTTCAATATTATATTTAATACTTTGAAAATTGTTTTATTGTCATGATTTTTAATAATGATTGTGTTTTAAAATTATTTTACATTTAACGAATTTCCTATTTAAATACAAATCATTAGACTAAGAACAAAGATCTTAAGGTATAGCTAAACTAAAAAGAGAAAAAATTCAAATCGTATTTTGGTTTGCAACAATGAACATTGTTCAGTTAAAATAAATAGTATTTAAAGTAAGACAGTTCAAAAATAAAAACTAAATTTTAATTGACAAACATATAATAACTGTAAAAGTAAAAGAAATTTCCCGAGAGTTTTAATATTTCGGCTACACCTTTTTAGTAAATGAATGAATAATGAGCTATATTTGTGTTTAATTAAAGCATGGATCACTGGAAATGTTTTAATAACAAAATTGACCTTTTGAGTCATTGGTTTCCAAACAAGGGAGGATTTGGTAAAAACTTTCATGAAATCCAATATGGCGGCCTGTTTCTCAAGATGGCGGCTCAACCCGGGGTCGTACATGAGTAGACTATGTTTTATCGTGTTAATTGCACTCTTTTCATCTAGGTACAGCAAATTAACTTTATATTGTGATTGTCCTAGTGGTCAGAAGTTTGATAGATTGTAACATTATAAATCTATACAATGGTCTGACTGTCCTGTTAAGTCGTGAAAAGAAATATTTAGTTCGCCCCCGTTTCACTATCAAATGGCTGTAAGACCATACCAACAGACTGATTCTGTAGCAAATTTTTCTCTCTTTAAAATGGATATGGTGGTTCAAAAACAAAAAACTAAATTTTTATGTATAAATTCATAAAATCTGTATAAGTACAAAAAATTCTTTGAAAATTTTAAGGTTTTAGTTACTATATTTCTAAGAAATGAATGAGTAATCAGGTATATATGTATTTATATGAAAGCCTGGTTCACTGGGAACATTTTAGTAAAAAACGTGGCCTTTTATGTTAATTGGCTTCTATACAATAGAGGATTTAGTAAATGTTTGCATAAAATCCAAGATGGCCGCCTATTTTTCAAGATGGCGGCTACACCCAGGGTCTTAAATGAGTAGACTATGTTTTATTGTGTTTATCGTACATTTTTCAACAAGGTACGTTAAATTAACTTTATATTGCAATTGCCCTAGTGGTCAGAAGTTTGATAGTTTGTAACATTATAGATCTATACTATGGTCTAACTGTCCCGTTATGTCCTGAACAGAAATATTTAGTTCGCACCCGTTCCACTATCAAATGGCTGTAAGACCATACCAACAGACTGATTCTGCAGCAAATTTTTCTCTCTTTAGAATGAATATGGTGGTTCAAAAACAAAAAACTAAAATGTTATGTATAAATTCATAAAAACTGTATAAGTACAAAAAATTCTTTGCAAATTTTAAAGTTTCAGTTACTATATTTCTAAGAAATGAATAAGTAATCAGGTATATATGTATTTATATGAAAGCCTGGTTCACTGGGAACATTTTAGTAAAAAAGTTGACCTTTTAGGTTAATTGGTTTCCATACAGTAGAGGATTTAGTAAATGTTTGCATAAAAACCAAGATGGCCTCCTATTTTTCAAGATGGCGGCTAAACCCAGGGTCGTACATGAGTAGACTATGTTCCATCGTGTTTATCGCAGTTTTTCCATTAAGAAACAACCATTTTAATTTATATTGCAATTACTTCTAGGTCGAGCTGTTTTTTGTGTTAATTTTACTCAACTATTTTATGAAATGACAGGCCACAGCCACAATTGAAACTTACACTTTACACGCATGATGACTATAGGATCTTATTTTATTGCGGAGGACCAGGTTTCATACTTTGTAACAATTAAAAATTGCAGTCATTATTAATTTAACAAACTTGTTACTTGGACTAGCAATTGTTATAGAGCTGAAAAGTTCCGACATTTAATCAACTTTTTTAAGAATTTACATTTGTGTGAGTTTTTTAGAATTATAACATGAATAACGCAGAGACTTCAATGTAACGTGTTTACCATAGTTTTAATTTAAAAAAAGCTTATTTGTTTTATCTACGTTATCCAAACGTTTCAAAAGGGCTACTCGTTTCAGCTCCTTGTGGAACAATGTATTTAAACTTACTTGAGCTACAATTAATGATCATAACCAAGATAACTCATCCAAACTATACAAATTATGCATTTAACATTTTTAATGAAGTCAGGATAGAAATCAAATCAACAAATATTTCGCTGTTACCGCATATAAATATGGTATTTATCTATGCAATTTTCAATGAAAAATTGTCAAACTAGGAACTAAAACAAAATGTGTCATCAAACGTGAAAATGTGTATCAAGCGTCTGCGTAAATGTTTGTTTGCTGACCCACATCGGACCGTAATTACATTAGCGCTGCAAACTTTACTCACCGTGAATTAACCTAGATAGCGTAATAATTGAGTGTTATTAATCCATCTCATTAGATAAACACTGGATTTACTAATGTAACTGCGTTAGGAAAAAATACATATTTGACATTGGATTTTTATTATATTTTTTCAAAACGCTTAAATAACTATTGGGAAAGTTTTCAAAGGCTCGTTTTTTAGTCATCAAACAAACATACAAGCAATAGACCACATTATATTTAATAGGATGAGCGTACTAGTTAATGACTGGTTGAAACGATGTCTCACGTCAGTTCAACATTACTCTCTTATATCCCAGTTACAGTAATAAATTATACTTTACAAAGCTCATTTATCCCGTAATGATTAATGATAAAGAAGTTTTAATAATAGTATATTTCATTACAAGGACCTAAAGTAACGCTTTTCGTAAAAGGTCAAGTTTTACAACCGAGGCTGTAAGCCGAGGTTGAAAAATGACCGAGTAACGAAAAGCAGCTTTAGGTCCGTGTGATGAACTATATTTTTCGTTATATTGCTCAATACAATACGTAAACTACTTAAGAAAACCAAAATGTTACAGCTTGTTTACCTTTAAAGATGCCTTCAAAAGATGCCACCGTCACCGGTCTGACACTTAAATGGAGCCAAGTGGTAAGCTTATTGGAGCGGGTTAGTTCGATACACTTTATTCAGATGGCGTTGTAAAAACATTACTTTCTTCTTCTTCACTGATTCAGCCAATCAGAACGACGATAACGATCTGCTAACTTCCCGTTCCGTTTCCCCTGATTTTCTGTCACGACGCGACGTGTACACAACCATAACGAGTTGGAATTAATTTGAGTGTGGGAAAATACCTAAAGTACGTTTGCAGAAAGTTGTTCTAGTGTAAGTTGTTTCGCGAAATACTGTACTGCGTGATTCATGTTGCGCTTAAAGCTATTGATGGAAAATAATTACGTAGATGTTTACATAAAATCACTTAATAAAAATTAACTAAGTTAATTTTTACTAAGTGCTTTTATGTAAAGATCTACGTATTTATTTTCTATCAATCGCTTTAAGCACAATAAGAATTACTCAGTACAGTATTTCGCGAAACAACTTGCACTAGCGGCAAACGCACTTAATCTAAACAAACCGGTAAAGTCATTAAAATTGAAAGTCTAGCAAACAAAACAAGAAAACGAAAATATAAACAAAGCAGACGACGACGATCGATATGTCGCATCGACGACCATCGATATATCGCATCGATCTTTTTAGTTCGTAGCACTTTGTTCAGATAGCGCTGCTGTTCCCTTACCACCGAGTTAACATGGGAGTGCCATCTCTTTACGAAGTTCATTATTACTCTATGCCACCGTCTTGTTCTTGCTATTTGGAGCAATCAGCTGATTGTCTGTTTTATTTGTGTTAGGGTAGACTGACAACAATGAACAACTATCGACGTATCGAACGCATGTAATAATCGATTGGTGAAATGAGCGAGTTTCACAAATTGATTAAACTGACAACAATGAATGTTTCGATAATAACGATGAATGTTTCGATTATTTGTAATCGAATGAATATTGTTCGATTATTACGAAATACTCGGCACTTTTTGACTTTTATAGTCCTAGGACTATAAAGAGTCAGCTGGTATCGAGTACATCAGCTTTTAATTCCTAAAGGGGCTTATAGACGGGGAGAGTACTAGCTTCTAATAATAGCCGCTAGTATTTGCCGCTAGTAAAAGTGACGGATAGTAGCCGTACACACGAAGATAGTATTCGCCGCTAATTTCCGTAGCTATTAGCCTGGCGAGTCACATTGTTGTCATTGTTGTCAACGAGCCGGACGATGAATTTACTCGCCACTCCAACTGGCGAGTGAATGCGAATTCGTGTTTAGACCGGGAGAGTACTAGCGGCGAATAGGTCACGTGATCTCTACTCGCGTGCTAGTGGTGAGTAAAATTGAACATGTTTGATTTTATTCGCCGCGAGTACCTATTCGCACCTGCAAAGGCGAGTAGGTATTTAGACAGGGATAGTAAGCAGCTAGTAACTAGCGGCTAGTACATTACGCGTCTACTAGCAGCTAGTACTATCCCCGTCTATAAGCCCCTTAAGAATAAAAAGAGTGTATTTAGGCCCGGAAAACATGCATTAAAACATCTGTTTTTGAAGCAGTATGACGAAAAATTGGTTTCTTGATGAAAATACTGACCAATTAAGAACTATGTCTACTCCTATGAACGAGTGGTCCCTTTTGGTTGTATTATATTGTCGGGTAGAAACATATGTTTCACGTCTGCAGCGTACAAAAAAAATCCTCAGTCCCTTATTTTAACACCCATTCAAATTTCAATCACTTCATAAAGTTCCTCTTGCGCATGCATACAATTAAATACCAAAATAGTAAAAATATTAATACAAAATCAAATTGAAAACGTTACAAGACTTCGGGATGTGATTTCTTCCATCCAAACTAAGAAAAAAGTTGATATGAGGGTATGTAATTAAGTGAATTTCTATCCAAATATCCTTCATTTTGTGTTATTTTACAAAATATTTTTATCTTCGAAGTTTTCAACAAATCTTTTTCATATTTAACCGGTGAAACTTTAGAATCCATCTCCACCGTTAAAATCGAAGTTTTCTATTCTGTGCATTATTTTAGTCAAGTGGACAAAATAAGTTTGGAATATATTTCCAAATTAATAAGATGAATACGATTTTGTGATAAAATTATATATTTCTTATAAAAAAAAGTAATTTTGCCTATATGGTAAGATAAATTAATTTAATTTATGCACCATTTTCGAATATGTTTGTGTGAGTTTTACGTACATGTGAACACAACCAAACCATTTTGACAGGAAAGTCGGAGGTTCCCGCGACGTGATCTTATCAAGGAGATCCGTGAGCGAGGTCGTAATTTATGATGAGGGTCGTATCGTAAAATATCTTGTACACAGAGAGAAAGTGAAACGCATAAAAAGTCCAATAATTGAAAGTTTATAGACTTTCTTTATAAATATTAAATGACGCGGTAAATTAAATTTAACCTCCTTTTAAGATTATATTAACTTTATCAAAGAGTTTTCTTTATCAAAAGACTTTATGCAGTGTTATAATCGTCATTTATTATTTGATTTGCATTTTTATTGTTTCACATTCATTGTAAAAAAAGGTATATCGAAGAAAAAAGTACAGTTTTTTGTGATCGTATTATTCAAGGATAGCACAGGTTATTGAATGCAATAGGGATGAATCAAGTAATCTGAGATCTCAACTGTAATATACAATTTGATCAAAGAAAATCTTGAGTACCGTGCCACGGTTTAAGCAACATTTTTGGACCTCAGCTAAACCAAAGTAAATTAAATTGTATGTTTATTTTTTTTTGCGAATTTCCCCTATAGGGAAGAAGCTATCGAGCGTAGGTCTCATCGTAAGACCTAAGCTCGGGACCACTATAACTTTTCGTTTTGGGGCCCCCAGAAGCAAAAAACACTATTCGTTCGAATATATATATATATATATATATATATATATATATATATATATATATATTCCGCAAAAATGGTCCGATCTTTATGAAATTTGGTACGGACATGTAAAGTGGTAATCAATTAGACGAGTTCGTGAACCAGCCCGATCGGACCACCGGAAGGGGGGGGAAAGGGGAATAAACCCCCAAAAATGTTTTTTTTTAGTTTTTTACATAGAAAAATAAAATTTATCAAATTTTCATGGGCACCATTGAATTCAGCTCAAAAAACTAACAATTTAGTATCCTGAATCACTGCTCTATGTCCATTGATTACCGAGATATTGAAAGTGGTAAACACAGTACGTTGTCCCAATGTTAACCTTATGGGAAGTAAGTAAAATTCTATGTCTCGGTTATTTCTCAACACATCTTGTTAAAACTTGGTAAACAGCATCTTCTAGTTCAGATCTACTAAATATTGAATAATTAAAACCACCCAGTTTTAATATACCTGTAGCAGCAAACCTGCATACTCATTCTCCATGTTATTCTTATTGAGCTTCCCAAAACGTGTCAAATGTTGCTATGTTTGATTGAAATATGTTGTTTTGCATTTGAAATTCGCTGAGTATGCAGGTCTGCTCCAACGGGGGTATTTTGTACATGTGTTGCTCCTAGGAGCTGTTACTTCCCTGAACGTAAAACATACAGGGTTCGGAAAAGTTTGGAATATATTATTTAACTTCTATATTATTTTGCTCAATTTAATGAATCTTTGCAGTTGTGTATTAGTCCTAAATAGAAATATATTCACTTGATTTATTATTTTTTCGCAAGACCAAGGGACGTCCCACGCTGGAAGTCTTGAAATTCTTAAACGTAAGCATACCTCGATTTGTACCTCATTTTGAAGTTCTTAATTAGTACATCATAACAGCGCAAACTGCGGCTCAAAAGGCTTGTCCGTTCAGAAGTTACAGCTCCTCGAATATTTTAATGTTGGCCACTAAACTCTTAAGCTGTCAGGAGAACAGTCTAACTGATAAGCACTCGAAACGTTGTAATTTAATTTTATTTTTTTCAATACGTCAAATTATCCTTATTAATGAGAAATATATGTATCTAAAACTAAACTACATCGTTCCAAAGGTTTTATCAGTAATTAGAATTTTCCTTAATTTTAGCCTAGAGTTTAATGACCAACATTAAAATCTTTGAGGATCTGTAACTTCTGATTGGATTAACCTTTTGAGGCGCGTTTTGCGTTGTTGTGGTCTGCTAATTAAGACGTTTAAAATGAGTTATGATTCGAGGTATGCTTACAATTAAGAATTTAAAGACTTCCAGCATTAACCGTCCCCTCATCGTGGGAAAAACTAAGAAAATACGCCAAAATATTTCTGTTTGTAATAGATACACAACTGTAAATTTTCATTACTTTCTGCAAAATGATATAAAAGTTTTTTAATATAATCCAGACATTTACCGAATCCTGCATACATATTTTGTTTCAAAGAAGTCAGTCTGTAGAAAAGGGACAAACAAAGAAATCCTATGTTTGATTCATAAAATAAACATATTAACTACGTGAAAATATAAAATTTTAAACATTAACAATTTATTTTCAGCCAAAACGTTTTATCTTCTGTGATGAACGTTTGAATTGAACGTACTCTTGAAACAGTTCTCGTGTTAAGGGGAGGTAGGAAACTGAGAACCCTGTACAGGGTTAACTCTTCCTGTATTTTAAGAAGAAACATGAAAATGAGATCCTGGCAGAAGTTGTTTCAGCTCCGGAAATTCTGTGTTTCATCGCTTCCGGCGACACACGCTTTATGCTGCCAAAAGTTATACCACAATTTATACTTTACAACATTAGTTTGTAGCAGAACCTACTTTGTTTTCTCTGACTTAAAGAGTTCATGTGTATTTAAAAAGAGGAAGAAGAATCGATAAAAGCTCACACATTAGTGATAGATGTTTTTATTAAAACGTCGACGCTGGATTGACAAGGTTTATTGAAAGAGCAAAGGTTCGTCTGATTTTAACTGATTTTTTTTTTTAAATTTGTTCCTTTATAATTATCTTTAAAGTTAGGAAACAATCTGTGATTCGTTGATGGAATACATGAATATTTAATCATTTTCCCCATCATACGACTTTCTCCTGAAGCACAGGTTCATCTGATTTGAAATGGATTTTTAATTTCATGCCTTTGTAATCAGGCTTTAAGTCGGCAGAACAATCTGTGATTCCATCGCTTGTGAGATTAAAATGACATTTAAATTGTGCTCCAAAAAAATACATGAGGTTGATTGAATTTGTCGAACGATTATATTTGTTTTTGTTGCATTGTTTCTTGGAAATTGGCAGATCTTAAAAATGTAACGCGTGATATTAAAATATTATAAATGGAGTTAATAAGGCAATTAGTCCTCAATAATGTCCACCAGGTGTCCCAAAAATGGAACGCTAGAGTACATTTGCATTGAATTGCACTAATTTCTCTTGACACACTGATGTAATTTGAACGGAACATCGTAACTTGCTTTTAGGAATCAGAGATGCCAAATTTACACAAAAATAAAAAACAAAACATGGGAGATGAGTGTACAGGTTTTCTGCTGCAGGCGGAGGTATTTGGAAATTGAGTGTGTAATATCTCAATTAGAAGAGTTGGTATATCAAGTTTTATCTAGATATGTTTATGTTGCGTACAGAGGCACCATCACTTTTATCACCCACCACTTTCATTTATATATATATATATATATATATATATATATATTCAATTCTTTCAATTCATAATATTTCCTAATTTCTTTAACCTAATTTCTTTCTATATAATAATTTCTATTCCTTTTCTATTTTTGATCATATGTTTCAATTAAAATTTATATTTGTTCTTGTCAGACTGTTCCATTATTAACTCTGTTTTTTCATAAAAAGGTAATCATGTAGATTTTTTCTTTGTTTTGTTAAAATTATTTTGATTGGACTAAAAGTGGAGCAAGAAGTATGAATATCAAGAAAGAAAATAGTGAAAATTCATGAACATTAAGGACAATGTCCGAAAAATGATGTGGTACTGTATACGCCCTTAGAGGCCGATTTGGCGTACAGATTTTATAAATTTTATTTGAAGTAGGAGTAAAAGTTAGAGTGATAGTTGATATGACACAGTAACTTAATCTTTATTGACTTGGCATTTACACAATGATCTGCTTATTCACAAATAACCTAGGATCTTACTCTCAGACGGGTACTTTCAGCACTGCACCATTTTAATAATTACACGAACTCGTCTGCAAACAAGCAAATGAAATAATAATAGGTAAATGAAGTTTAATATTTAAAATAAATTGAAATACAACAAAAACTTAACAATCAGGAATGGATACGTTAAGACAATGAGAATGGTTTTAACATGAATTATTACAATTTGCAAATATAAAATCTTAAATACAATAAATCTTTTGAATCATATTATTTTAACATTGCTACATTCAATTTTCATTTACACAGATTTTACAATTAAGAACAAGGTTGAATACAATAAGAATCTTTTCTAATTTACTTACATTTCACGAGTGGTAATTTAATTTACTTATTGCTTCGTGCTGCCCCTTTTAAGAATGAGAATAAAGACGGTTAGCATTTGATTTTTCAATAAATTAGTCAGCTTGACCTATATGATGCCAACACAACAAAACCGAATAACCTGACATCTAATTAAAGGTAAGAATATACATATATAATAACATTTAATTTTGGGGATAAATATTTTGGTATAAAAATCAGTATAACTGTAGAATATTAATTTAGAATACAGTGTCAATTGTTTTATTTTTTATAATAATGATTATTAATTACAAAAGGTCCTCCTATTAATTTAAATACCCCATTTTTTCTCGGCATTTAAATACCCCATTTTTTCTTGGTCCTCCGGGCCGGATAGATCAAAGCTCTTTGGAACTTACAGTTCATTCCCTTTTTTATCAATTTTCCCCATGTTATTTCCTTTATTTTATCAATATTTTTCCCTGTGTCTGTGCCTCTCTGTATGTACATAACCGCATAATATTATTAGATCTAAATACAAATACTTGATCTAATCTCTCCACTATGGTACCTCCTAGAAGTGAATTCAAGGTCGAGACGAACCAACGTCTCACTGCATTAGCTAAAACACGCCTATTAAATATAAAGGCGATTGTAGATAATTTAGTTACTCAAACCGATCCTTTATCTGTTGTGCAACTAAAAAGCTTGAACACATACAAAACAGAGGTGCAGAGAAAAAGGGATGACTTTGAACTAAATGTTCAAAGGTTATTAAATGTTTGGGACGAAGAGGTTTTGTCACTAGAATCTTTGTCCACTGACCAAGAGGAGATTAATGAATTATATGTTCACATTTCTAGCCATATCGAGTCCTTGATCTCGATTAATGAGCCACAAGGTAACGGTGATAACGGCAGTGTAAATAATGTTTCCACTACATCTAATATGCATTCAAATGTCAGGTTACCTAAGTTTGAACTTCCCAAGTTTTCTGGTGACTTGGCAACGTGGACATCCTTCATCAATCTTTATGATACCACAATACATAATAACGATTCCCTTTCGGAAGTTATGAAGTTTCAATATCTCTTAAGTACATTGGAAAAGGAACCGCTCAATTTGATTCGTAGTCTTAACTTAACCGCACCCAACTATATGATTGCTTACAACTTGCTCAGGGACAGGTACCATAATGATCGTCGACTTCAATTAATACATCTCAACAGTTTAATAGATCTGCCTAACATTTCTAGCTTGAATATACCTGGTGTTCGACAATTCCTTAATTCGTTTAACGAAAACACGCAAGCTCTGATTGCTCTTCAATGTGATATCTCCCAATCGGATCCTTTGATGGTAGCAACTCTTCTAAGGAAAATGGACGTGAAACTTCGCACCCGATTAGAATCTTTTCGTTCGACTTCATCGTTAACCAAACATACCCTACCTACCGCCAAACAAATCATTGATTTCTTAACGTCTGAGTGTACTCACCTTGAAGATGCAACTTTGTCCCATAGTATTGAATATAAGGAACTTACTTACTCTCCTAATCAAAATAAAGCTTTCAAACGTGAAAAACTTCCTTTTAAAAACTCTGTGAACATAGTAGCCGCTCAATCCTTTCCGCAGACTCAAACAAATCATAGCATAAATATGCAATGTTTTGTGTGTAATCAAACTTCTCATAAGGTCTATGCTTGTCCTATTTTCAAGAGCAAAACACCCAAAGAACGATATCAGCTAGTAAAACAACACAAAAGGTGTGCTTCATGTTTAGGGAGTCATGTTACTAAGTCATGTCAGTCACAATCAATGTGTAAAATCTGTAACAAGCGTCACAATACTTTACTACATTTCAACGAAGAAACTAGTAACAAGGGTAATCATCCACTTGTTCAAGCTCCTAGTAAACAATCCCCTGTTAAAGATAATCCATCATTCAAGTCTGACTCTGTTATACCGGTTTTAACATCTCAAGGTAATCCCCAGACTCCAACAACTGATACTACAGTATTATTAGGGACACTATTGGTGCAGCTTAGTTCCACTGATGGTAACTCGCATGTTTTTAGAGCGCTTCTTGACTCTGGAAGCATGTGCAATTTGATTACCGAACGTGCAGCAAACATTCTGAATGCCAGGCGTCATAAATCTGACATTCAACTCTCAGGCATTAATCATCATGTTACTAGTAATAAAGGGCAGATATTTTTGACTTCAAAACTTTGTCTGGAAAGGTTATAGCCCCGAATCAACCTTCATTAATCCTAGACAAGCTCACAGTTGACCTTCCCCGTGTACCTCTATCAATGGACTTGGTAAAACTAACCAGATCCTATACTCTTGCTGATCCTTCTTTCCATATTCCCAGCCGCATTGACGTTGTCATCGGAGGTTCACTCTTCCCGCAGTTGTTCACCCAAGAACAAATTTCTCTTGGTCATAATATGCCTTACATTTTAGGCACTCATTTTGGATATGTCCTCATAGGCACTGCACCATGTATGCCAACTCATTCCACGATTTCGTCTACCTTACCATCTGCTACTTTTAACGTTTGCCTTCATTCAATAAGTGATGCAGATCTTCATTCCTCAATTCAACGTTTTTGGCTTCAAGAAGAGCCTCCCGCATGTTCGACCAAAACTCACGAAGAACAACTTTGTGATGAACACTTTCTTAAGACACATTCTCGTGACACAAATGGACGTTACATAGTGCGTCTTCCATTTAAGGATTCTGGCACTGTCCTTGGTGAGTCACAAACTGCTGCCAAACTTCGCCTTTGTGCAATGGAACGTAAATTTAATTCCAATCCGCATTTCGCTCAATTGTACCATGACTTCATGGACGAGTACTTCTCTCTAGATCATATGTCAGAATTAAATGACTTAGACCTCTCGAACCCACATTATTACCTCCCTCATCATGGAGTGCTTAAAGAGGGTAGTAGCACTACCAAACTTAGGACTGTTTTTGATGCCAGTTGCAAATCTAGCTCTGGAAAATCTCTTAATGACATCCTTTTAACTGGGCGCAAATTGCAAAACAACATTTGTGACTTGCTCATGCAGTTTCGCATAAACAATGTTGTATTCTGTTGTGACATTCGTCAAATGTACCGCCAAATTTTGGTTCATCCTGAAGATAGGAATTTTCAATTGATTCTGTGGCGGAATCGACCCGATCAAACGGCTACTACCTATCAGCTGAACACCGTCACCTACGGTATGAATAGTTCTCCATACCTTGCTATAAGGACATTACATCAACTAGCTGAGGATGAGGGTAAAAACTTTCCTGATGCTGCCCGTGTTTTGCGGAACCATAGTTATGTAGACGACATAATTACAGGAGCTGAAAACGAAGATGAAGCTATCATGCTACAACAACAACTTATTTCACTCCTTAACAAAGGTTGTTTCGAGCTTCGCAAATGGGTTTCAAACTCACCAAAACTGTTAGGTAATCTACCAGAAACTCACCTTGAATCACCTAAGTTTCTTCAAAACTCTGATACTCCGCATTTTAAAGTATTAGGTCTCCAATGGTCACCCACTAATGATGCATTTTCTTACAATGTTCAAATCCCTAATTCTGGTAAACCCCCCACTAAACGTAGTGTTTTAAGCACTATTGCACAAATCTATGATCCATGTGGATTTCTAGTACCCTTCATCATGCTCCCTAAGTGCTTTATGCAATTACTCTGGACAAAAGGTTTATCCTGGGATGCTCCACTGCCACTTGATCTCCGTGCACAATGGAATTCTTTCACCGAAAACATCAAATGGTTAACCAACGTTTTAATACCTCGCTCATTAAACTTTTCCTCTTCGTGCAGTGTAGAATTACACGGTTTTTGCGATGCTTCAGAGCTTGGATATGCTGCAGTGATTTATTTGAAGTTTGTATCTAGTACTCAAGATGTGTCGATAAAACTCTTAATGGCTAAAAGTCGTGTAGCCCCTCTAAAACGTGTTACCATACCACGGTTAGAGCTGTGCGCAGCGCACTTACTAGCACAACTGGTATCTCATTGCAAGTCTGTATTTCCTAATAGATTCTCTCCAAGTAACATATACTTGTGGTCTGACTCTACCGTAGCGTTAACATGGCTTCAAACTCCACCATACCGATTAAAGACCTATATTGCAAACCGTGTGTCACAGACACAAGAAATGGTTCCAACTGAGTCTTGGAAACACATTTCATCAGAAGACAACCCCGCTGATTGTGCTTCCCGTGGACTTTTGGTGTCACAGTTGAATAACCACCAACTCTGGTGGGAAGGTCCTTCATGGCTTGTACTCCCTTCTTGTAAATGGCCGACACCCAAATTTGTTCCTATCACTTTAGATGCAACACATGAGCTTAAAGAAACCTCTCTCACTGTATTAACAACTTCCCCACAAGAAGAATGGTCCCTATTAACCAAATATTCTTCATGGTCAAAACTACTTTGGGTAATGTCTTTTGTGCTAAGGTTTATATATAACTGTCGCAATTCATCACGACGCCTTGGTCATCTTGGAACAATTGAACTTCAAGAAGCACGCTTTAAAATATTTGCTTTGGTACAACGCACAGCATTCGCAGACGAATTGATCTCTCTTTCAAAACTGCAAGATTGTTCAAAACGCATTCAACGATTGAATCCATTTCTAGATTCAAACAATTTAATACGTGTAGGTGGACGTCTCAGTCAATCTTCCCTTCCCTATGATGCACGTTACCCAATACTCCTGCCTAAACAACATCATATTGTTAATCTAATTATCGATTATTACCACAAACAGTACCTTCATGCTGGGCCACAGTTGGTCCAATCTTTGATCTCTAAACATGTATGGATACTTTGCGCTAGAAACGTTATCCGTCTTCGCATATTTAAATGTATAACATGCTTCAAACATCGTCCAAGAACCACAACACCGTTAATGGGAGATCTGCCCGCTTGCCGCATAACCCCTGCAAGACCTTTCTTGTCAACAGGAATTAATTATGGTGGCCCATACAATGTCAAAGTGGTCAATTTACGATTTATCAAACAAATCAAAGTTTACATATGTATTTTTATATGCATGGTAACTAAGGCTGTACACATTGAAGTAGTGACGGATTTATCTACAGACGCCTTCATCGCAGCTTTAACAAGATTCACTTCTAGACGAGGATTGTGCGCTGATATATATTCAGACTGCGGTTCGAACTTCATTGGGGCAAATACATTACTTCGTAACATTGTTCATTCAACTATTCGTAATCCCAAGTCACAAGATCAAATTAGTCACTTCACTTCTAATCATGGAATAACATTCCATTTCAATCCTCCTGCTGCCCCACACCAAGGTGGGTTATGGGAGAGTGCTATCAAAGGAGCTAAACACCATTTAAACCGTGTGTTAGGTGAATCTATTTTGACTCTTTCCGAATTCATTACGTTGACTGTACGAATCGAAGCGATGTTAAACTCCAGGCCGTTGACTCCTTTGTCATCTGATCCATCCGACCTATCTGCTTTGACGCCAGGACATTTTTTGATTGGTGCACCTTTAATATCAATACCTGAACAAGACTTGACTCACATCCCTTCCAATCGACTGAAACATTGGTACTTGGTGCAGCAGTTCTTTCAAAATATTTGGCGTAGATGGAACCTCGAATACCTTCATACCCTTCAACAGCGGTCCAAGTGGATAAACAATGGAAGAAATTTGAAGATTGGAGACCTTGTTCTGGTGAATTCACAATCCAGCCCTATGAAATGGCCATTGGCAAGGATTATTCAGGTCTTCCCTGGAAAAGATGGAATCGTTCGAGTCGCAAAAGTCAAGACCGAAAATGGTACTCTTATACGACCAGCAATCAAACTTTGTCCCTTACCAGTTTAGTGTCTTGTTGAAGTGATGGACACTTCAAGGGGGCCGGTTATGTTGCGTACAGAGGCACCATCACTTTTATCACCCACCACTTTCATTATATATATATATATATATATATATATATATATATATATATATATTCAATTCTTTCAATTCATAATATTTCCTAATTTCTTTAACCTAATTTCTTTCTATATAATAATTTCTATTCCTTTTCTATTTTTGATCATGTTTCAATTAAAATTTATATTTGTTTTTGTCAGACTGTTCCATTATTAACTCTGTTTTTTCATAAAAAGGTAATCATGTAGATTTTTTCTTTGTTTTGTTAAAATTATTTTGATTGGACTAAAAGTGGAGCAAGAAGTATGAATATCAAGAAAGAAAATAGTGAAAATTCATGAACATTAAGGACAATGTCCGAAAAATGATGTGGTACTGTAGAATATTAATTTAGAATACAGTGTCAATTGTTTTATTTTTTATAATAATGATTATTAATTACAAAAGGTCCTCCTATTAATTTAAATACCCCATTTTTTCTCGGCATTTAAATACCCCAGTTTAGAAATAGTCGAATTATAAAAACGCACATATTCCCATAAGGATACCATTGAGACACTGTGTATACCGCCCAACGAAAATAAAACAATTTCCCCCGCAAGCGGTTCACATATACATTCAGAAAATGGGATTTATTGTTTTTTTTATCAAATAATCATATTTTACATGTTTTTTTCCCAAACAACTAAAACATGATTATTTCTAACCTGCAAAATCATCACCGGGGATGAAGGAGGCATTTTAGAATGTTTTTCCAGACTTTAGGAAAAACTTAATTTGCAACTCTTGTGTAAATCGCACTCAAGGAACTTACCGGCGGCTCGTGTGTAAACATTTTTCTTGAGTGCAGTAAAGAGGCACTCTGAAAGAACTTTATCTTTAAAGTGCCATATCTCCGGATCCATCAATGCTACAGAGCTGCAAGAGCACTCAAATTGTGGGGAATCCAGTCCTCTTTAGATTTGTTATTTGATAATTTTCTGTAGGATGCATGGTTATATATGTGTTTTGAAAAAAGTACCATTTGAGGAGGATATTTTTACCCAACCACCACTTTAGAACAAGCCCGCCGAGGGGGAAAACCTTGGATATTAAAATTGGGTCATAAATTATTTGACGCATAAAAACTTTTGTAGGAATTTTTCCTATCAATCTATTTTTTTAATCCTACTGGCCATATATCCAATATATACCGCGTTATAGATGGTATATACTCTGCTTTTCCGCTAAGATATTTTCCTCAGTGCGGGTGTGTTGAAAGTCTCACACCCCCTTGGTATTTTAGCGAATTTCCCCTATAGGGAAGAAGCTATTACCGTATAGGTCTCATGGTAAGACCTAAGCCCGGGACCACTATAACTTTTTGTTTTGGTGCCCTCATAAGTCAAAAACACTATTCGTTTAAATATTATATACTATATATTGCTATTGTCTTGTGTGGCAAAGTGTCCGTCCGATTACAAGCGATCGTCTCTTACGACAAATACCCCGGCCGATTATACGCAATTGTATTTTCCGGCAAATAATCCGTCCGATTAACGCGACCGCCTCTTGCAAAAAATACACCGACCGATTACACACGATCGACTCTTGCGGCAAAAAGAGGTCCTGGAACGCCGTTCCGCCGCAAATCAAGCACTGTATATACAGTGTGTAAAAAACCCTGAACGGCTAAACTTTTTTTGAACCGAATTGGTTAGAGAAATAAAACTTTACACATTCACTCGTATGTAAAAAATCTACTTTCTGAGGTACTTACCGACTCTTGGTCCCCGATGGGGGGCGGCCCACAAGGAGTCGGCACAAAATCTTAAATGTAAGCATAGGTCGATATGCACATCATTTTAAAGGGCTAATCAAGTAGAATTCAATGCCGCAAACCGCACTTCAAAAGGTCCATTCGCTACAAAATGGCGGGTGATCAAAAATCTAAAGGAAATACACAGTGTTCGCTCAAAGATTGCTTAAAAATTGTTTACAGACTATGTCTGAAAGATCTAAACTCCGAGATAGTTTGTCAGACCTAAAATCCTAAATTTTAGGGTGCCGTAGAGGATATTACCTCCAAGGGGGGATGGTCCACAAGGAGTCGGTACAAAATCTTAAATGTAAGCACAGGTTGATATGCACATCATTTGAAAGAGCAAATCAAGTAGAGATCAATGCCGCAAACCGCACTTCAAAAGATTCATTTCTTACAAAATGGCGGCTGATTCAAGTTTTCAACAAAAGTTCATAGGTTTAGGTTTGGGGGGGGAGGGGGGTTGGAATAAAAAATTTAATAAATCAATTTGCGTAACAAACCTAAGCCTACGTATTTTTATTGCAAACCTAAATAACCCGCCATTTTTTAACCAACAATCCTTTTAAAATGCGGTTTGCGGCATTGAATTTTATTTGATTAGACCTTTAAAATGATGTGCATATGGACCCATGCTTACAGTTAAGATTTTGCACCGACTCCTCGTGGGCCGTTCCCCATTGGATCTAACATCCTCTTCGACATCCTAAAATATAGGCTTTTAGGCCTGACATTTAATCCCGGAGTTTTGATTCTCCAGACATAGGCTGTGAACAATTTTTAGACGAAATTTAGGCGAAAACTTTGTAAGTCTATTAGATTTTTGATCAGCCGCCATTTTGTAACGAATGGACCTTTTGAAGTGCGGTTTGCGGCATTGAACTCTACTTGATTAGCCCTTTAAAATGATGTGCATATCGGACCTATGCTTACATTTAAGATTTTGTACCGACTCCTTGTGGGCTGTCCCCCACCGGGGCCCAAGAGTCAGTAAACACCTCAGAAAGTAGTTTTTTTACATAGGAGTGAATGTGCAAAGTTTGATTCCTCAAACCAATTCGGTTAAAAAAATATTAAGCCGTTCCGGGACTTTTTTTACACACTGTATATCTATATATGTGTCTGTAAGCACGATAGCGCTCGCAAAAATGGTCCGATTGGAATGAAATTTGGCACAGACGTGTAAAGTTGTTATTATTCGGACAACCAGCCCGATCGGGCCATCCGAAGGGGGGGTAGGGAGGGATAAACCCCCCAAAAATGGGTTTTTTGAGTTTTTTTTACATAGAAAAATATAATTAATTCGATTTTTGTTAGTACCATTGAATTCAGCTCAAAAAAAATTTAGTATTTTGAATCACTGCTCTATGTCCACTGGTTACCGAGATATTGAAAATGGTAAACACAGTACGTTGTCCCAATGTTAACCTTATGGGAAATAAGTAAAATTCTATATCTCTGTTATTTCTCAACATATCTTGATAAAACTTGGTAAATAGCTTCTTCTAGTTCAGATCTATGAAATAATGAATTAAAAACCACTCAGTTCTAATATACCTGTAGCAGCAAACCTACATACTCATTCCCCATGTTATTCTTATGGAGCTAACCAAAACATGTCAATTCTCACTATATTGGATTGAAATATATTGTTTTGCACTTGAAATTCGCTGAGTATGCAGGTCTGCTGCAACGGAGGTATTTTGTATTAATAAAGTATAAAAGATCATCTTTCGGCAGTTTACATGACCTCAGGAGGATGTTTTTGGTGTGTCTAAAGTTTCACCCCCTCCCACCAAAATGGGGTAGGTCAAAATTATCAAATACTAACCCTACCTTGTGAGACATCGAAGAATGTGGAATACATATTTCAATTGGATGACTTTTCTTACTGCGGGTCATTTCAACAATAAAAATAAGTAAATCGATAGAGATATCTTAAACTATCTTTTTTTATATAATCCATGAAATAAAATGAAACCCAATTACAGAGAGCGACGCTCTGAAGCGGGAGTTGGGCCAGGAGACGGGAGACTTCAAGGTCTTCCTGACCAGACCCAACGCCCGTGAGCAGAGGTTGGCGGTCGTCGATCTCGACGCCTCAAGCGGCCAGAAGCTCCTGCAAAGGGGCAAGGTCAAGGTCGAGTGGGTTGTCTGCCGAGTGCGAACTCGAGTAGAGATCCCACGATGCTTCCGCTGTTTGGAGTACGGCCACACTCGACGAGAGTGCAAAGGTCTGGACCGCAACGAGGCATGCTGGAAGTGTGGTGGTGTCGGGCACAAGTCGTCCGCTTGTAGCCAAGCACCCTCGTGCGAGGCCTGCAAGAAGGCAACCGACGGCCGACCGTCGGATCATGTCCAAGGCTCCGGCGCTTGTCGGACCTTCAGAGACCTTCTGGTCTCAAAGAAGACTGACAGGCGCGGCCGCTGAGGGTCATCCAGGGAAACCTAAACGGGAGCATCGCGGCAAGCTCCCTGGTGGACCAAATCGTTCGGGAGACGAGGACATCACTCATCTTCGTGAGGGAGCCTCACAGGGCTAAAGGTCCACTATGGTTCCCTGACCGCACAGGATGGGCTGCGCTGTGGGTGCCCGACCCGCGCGTGGTCCCCATCGAAAGAAGTGGGAACGGCGAAAATTTCGCCTGGATCACGAGCAACGGAGTCACGTTCGTGAGCTGTTATTTTTCCCCGAATGACAGCATTCCACGATTCACGGAGAAGTTGGAGGCCATGGAGGACGCGATCCGAGCGATCGCCGGTCCGTGTTTCCTGGCCGGCGACTTCAACGCCAGAGCGAGTGAGTGGGGGATGCCACACTTAGACACCCGGGGAAGGTTGTTGTTGGAGATGGCATCCAGGCTGGGGCTACTGACAATGAACGAGGGGGACACGCCAACCTACCGGAGGCCGGGATTCGGGGAATCGATCCCCGACGTGACCCTGGCATCGGAAGGGCTGGCTTCCCGAATCGTCGGCTGGAGGGTGATGGGTGATTACTCGGGGAGTGATCACGAATAGCCTACATCACCTTTGAGTTGGCCGAAAGAAGACAAGGAAATCGCAGCAACAGCCGGCGCCCGCTCGGCTGGAACCTGGCGATATTGGACGAACGGAGGCTGACAGAGGCTCTGCAGAACGGCATGGGGGACATCCCCCAGATGCCGGACGTCCAGTCAAGCAGGGCAGACGCGGAGGCAGTGGTGGAACCCACATCGCGCCTCATTCATCGCGCTTGCGACGCGTCGATGCCCCGCAAGTCGGCACGTACCGGAAAGCGCCCGGTGTACTGGTGGACCGACCGCATCGCCGAGCTGCGGCGAAACTGCCTGAGACTCAGGCGGCGAGCCCAGCGTTCCCGGGACAGCCCCAAAGCGGCGGAGAGTTCGAGCCAGTACAGAGCGGCAAAAAGAGAACTGGTCAAAGCGATCAGAGAAAGCAAGGCGCGCTGCTGGAGCGCACTGCGCGAGGACGTGAACAGCGACCCCTGGGGACAGGGGTATAAGCTGGTCATGAGGAAACTCGCGCAGGGACCCGGGTACGTGCCGATGGAGGCTGAGAAGATGCGGACCATCGTGGACGGACTGTTCCCGGATCACCGGGTCAGAGACGACACCCCTTTGCGAGTGATCACCGAAGAGGTCCCTTTGTTCACGCGAAGATGAGAAGTATGCATTTAGGATATTGGGAGTTCGAGGAAAAGTTGATGATAAAGCGAAAATCAAAAGGAACAAATAAAGGCTTAATACGAGTAGTTAATCTCACATTCAGGTTCGAGACCACTTCTATACAGCCCGAAGAAATTCACACATGGAAAATCTATAAACACATCAACTATGCTGTACCTCAGAGGAGAGCAAATATTGATTATTATACTTCTAGAAATCATCAGAAAAAATATGAAAATTAAAGAGAAAACCAAACTGCTAAGATAACATAAACTTATAAGAATTAAACTAATAATGATATCCGATATTTTGCAAACTATATAATATATGCCTCCTCAAAGTTGACAAAATTTTCTCTCATCATTTAAATAGTTAATTTCATTAACTGGAAACGACTAGTTGGATGTTAATTACTCATTCCCCAAGTTATTCTTATGGAGCTTACCAAAACATGTCAAATCTCGCTAGCCTATATTGGATTAAAATATGTTGTTTTGCATTTGAAATTCGCTGAGTATGCAGGTCTGCTGCAACGGGGGTATTTTCTTATATTACTCAAATTTATGTCAAAAATTTTTTGCCTATCCCCTTATAACTTATTAATTAATATTATTACTCTTATCATCAGCAAATCTAGAAAAAATCAAAAACATCTTCAAAAAAGTTTATTTATTGCATAATTAATAACATTATTTAAAAGAAAACAAATAAAACATGATTTAGCGAATATAGTTTATACGAATGGGGTCTTATTTAATATTTTGAAGGTGGAGTACTTAATTTCAAAAGATGAATGCCTTGCCTGGCTTGGCTTCTGATCAAATGAGGGGTTTTCATGCTAATCTGCGCCATCACCCTCGTCTGGGTACTGGGCTTGCTACTTTCCACCAATCACAAGCTATTTAACTTTTAATTGAGGAGAACCAGCAAACCATGCTGCAAGTCCGGATTTTATACGAAAACCTAGCACTGCCCAACTTAAGTCTAACCAGATAAAACTTGGCTAGGCAACGTCCACCACGTGCAAATATATTCCTGTTCATCAAACTAATAACCAAATTAACTAAAATAATTAATTAACAAAATTGGTTTAGTAAAATACTAGAAAATATTTATTTTAATATCTATCATTGTTAATTTACTATTATTTTACGACGTGGTATAAAACATAGAAATAAAAACCCGTCCAATATTAATAGTTTAGTTAGTTCTCAGGGATAATATAAAAACAATATTTTTAGTATATTTTTATTACGAAACAAATATCTGCAACATAGCATTAAACCTAAGAAAATACACTAAACATTATAATACATCAAACATTTATTTCAACTATATCACATTTTGAATTATGGTACAAAATTGATATGTACATTAATATTATTTTTATTGAAGAAATGTATTAACACCAGAGATAAAACATCAAATATTTTGTAGAGGTATTTTGTTTTATATTCTGTTTACCGAAATGCACTACACTAAACGATCTATGCAATTCTAAAGGGGAAAAACAAAATAAGTTAAAATACTGAATGATTAAATCAAATATGCTTAAATGAAATCCTTGAAATTAAGATTTGCAATGAATCAATCGTAAAATAAAAACCATGTTATTATTTACAGTCAACATTAGTTTATAATTAGCTTCTTAAGGAATGTTTACAAAAAAAATTAAAAAAATAAATTTATTTATTTGGGAAGCTTTGATATTTTTCAATGTTAACAAGCGAGCAACACATGCTTACATGCTTGAAAGTGTTTTTTGAAATCTGCATGGAAATGTGGGTGACAAATTTTCTTAATTTCATTTCGACGATTTTATTGGCAATAAAAATTATTGTTAGAAATAGTCTGTAGAAGTAGTATATTTCATTCCTATATTAAAGACCGTATGAGTATTGTGGTATTAATAACAGTTTAGGCAGCAATTATAATTTGTATTATTGTAATACCAAAATGAGTATGTTATTGTTGGAAATCCGTAACAAACATTAAGATATAATCTTAAGAATTAATTTAGCTACGTATTTCACCCCTTTACATTGTGTATAGAAGAAAACGTAAATAATTAACATCATAATAATGAATAATGTACAGCAGTGTAAGTAAAAGAAATGAGAAAAATCAAGAAGTCGCTTTGTACTATACAAATATTACATATAAAATAAATAAAACGTGGCCTGCATGGTCTTATCTTTTGAGTGACTGGGAATTAAAAGGAATGACACTATAAGTTCATTGTTTGACGAATTTACTTTTTGATTTTCATTTATTCACTAATCAGTGATCGGATTCAACATCCTTAGTGTGTATTGGTTAGTTGAGAATTTTACGACTATTTAAGTGACTTAAATAAAGAGTTCACAGTTTTGAAGAGTCGGCGCCACGTTTTATTTACTTCGTCCAATACCTCATATATAATTAGATACCGAAGTACATTATGTTTGGGAATTCTTTTGTCATTTTATTTTTCAAGGGGAATACAAAATCGTCTATGCGCCCGTGTGTCTAGTGGGTTTGGTCGCCGGCGCACTTGTACACCGTGCGGTAGAAGGTCTTGTAGACCGTCTGGTACTCAGCTATTGTTCTCAAACAGACTTTTGAACTCACTCCGCATTTCGTCTGCACCCGCCTTTTCACTAATTTTCGAAATCCTCTGGTATATGGCTCTTGGACAAATCTGTAGTCACAATTCCTGAAACATCAATTCAGTTGAAACACTAATATACGATTGAAAACACGTGCAACAAAATTCTTACCATAGTCATCAAATTATTGTACAGTATACAAAATACTTAAAGTTGACTCTACAATTTCCTTACGGTAAACCTAACCATGGGCATATATTAAGCTTCAATGCTCGGTCAGGAATATTTTACAATGGTATAAATAACCTTGCGCTAAATGTTTACATTACATATTTAGTTTGAGTTGAGTAAAATGTAAGACTAATTAGGTTATACCACTTTTTCAACGTCATTATTCATTGGATCCGCTACTTATCATCTGTTAACTATTCTTAAAACCGATTAGCAATACATGCCGTGCACGTGGTCAGCATATTTTAGGTTACAAAAAAAAACTTAAAAAAGGTTGAATGAAGAGATGAATAATTAATTAAGCTTTATTTGTGGTGAAGGATTCATGGTTAAAAAATAGCAAGGTCAAAATGTCTTGCACTAAAACTTATTATACGTGTCTTTATTGGGATTATTTGTAAGGGTTAAAAAATATAATAAAATATACAAAACCACATTGGAAATTCCGCAAAGCACTTATATATTATATATATATATATATATATATATATATATATATATATAGAATGAGGAAAGCAATTAAATAAATATTTAAAACTAACATATGTTCCTTTTAGTAAATAACTTTATCCGCAATAACACGTTTAGACTATAATAGTCATGACTAATTTTTACTTCCAATTTCTCTACATTTTACTTCTAAATAACCTTATTGTATTATCAACAAAAAATGTTTGCTGTCTAATAAAATATCTGAAAGCCAAGGGTCCGTACTTGGTCTGGCAGCGGGCGCCCTCGGTGTGGGGCGCGCACAGGCAGGTGTTGCCGGGGCCGCAGGTGGCGCCGTTCTCGCAGGGAGGGTCACACAGCGGCTGGCCGCAGGTCGGGCCCGTGGCGTTGGCGGGGCACTCGCACAGGTCCGGGCCCACACACACGCCGCCGTTCTGGCAGCCTCCCGTGCACGTGACTGTAACACAGTCGCATACATACATTCGGTGTATGATCACTCAGGTCCGGGCCCACACACACGCCGCCGCGCCGTTCTGGCAGCCTCCCGTGCACGTGACTGTAACACAGAGACATGCAGTGCTGGGTCGCACAGGTCCGGGCCCACACACACGCCGCCGTTCTGGCAGCCTCCCGTGCACGTGACTGTAACACAGTCGCATACATACATTCGGTGTATGATCACTCAGGTCCGGGCCCACACACACGCCGCCGTTCTGGCAGCCTCCCGTGCACGTGACTGTAACACAGAGACATGCAGTGCTGGGTCGCACAGGTCCGGGCCCACACACACGCCGCCGTTCTGGCAGCCTCCCGTGCACGTGACTGTAACACAGTCGCATACATACATTCGGTGTATGATCACTCAGGTCCGGGCCTACACACGCGCCGCCGTTCTGGCAGCCTCCCGTGCACGTGACTGTAACACAGCCGCATACATACATTCGGTGTATGATCACTCAGGTCCGGGCCTACACACACGCCGCCGTTCTGGCAGCCTCCCGTGCACGTGACTGTAACACAGACACATACAACTTGCAGTGTAGGGTCGCACAGCGTCTGGACTTACACGCACGCACACACAAGTACTGCTGGGTCACTCACTGGATGTGTTAGACCTGCCATAGTCACTGGAGCTTAAGCGACCTGATTCGTATAAGGTCTAGATCCTTATCATGCTTCGAAAGGTGAATGTTTGCAGTTTTTGCAAAATAAGAAGTATAGAGTTGAAGTAATGAATACTCATATGAAATAACTGTCTTTGTTAAAACGTGTCACAATGAATAATATACTATCATTTGTTGTTAGAAATAACGTTTCGAATAAATGTACGCCTACTTATTTTTTATGATGTATTTGATGATCGAACAGCTTTAATGTTTTTATATCATTATTTAGAAACAATGTAACTTATATAAGAAGGTAAATATACTCTAGGCCCGGCTTAAATGATAGCTTTAGCAACTAAAATAATGAATTCCTAATCCGAGGCAAGTACACTTGTGTAAAAGGGGATTTTAGGATAACAAACTTGACGGCACGTATTACAACTTTGACCGGATGGGTGGGTTTGATAACGTCAAGGGTTCACTTTTTCACCTTTATTCGACATTTTAATAATCATCCAGCTCATTATAAATTATTTAGAGTAAGATATTGTACCAGATCTCCGACACGTATTTTACTCATTGAGATAAATTTTATGCTAAAAAGGTAGTTTTATTTTAACCTCTCAGTATTATCTCCAGTACATAAATGGAGTAACAAAGTGCACATTGTTATAATGTTGTTTAAACGTGTTATTCAAAATATTATAACAGAAACAGGTTACTATAAGGTCTTGATAAATACCTAATTAATTTTTGTACAAGTAAAAAACTACATACCTATGTAAATTGCATGTATTTTTTATCTAAATTTCGACTAGCTAAACTTTTTTGAGGCCATAATAATAATAATGAACTGAACCATTTGAGTTTGAGACTAGTAAATGAATAAATATTTTTTATATTTAAACGTAGTTAGTTGTGCTTACAGTTCTGACAGTGACGGCCGTGAGTGCCGGGCGGGCAGAGGCAGCGCTGCGGGCCCACACAGCGGCCGCCTCGCTGGCACGCCGGCTCGCACACCGCTGCAAACACATCACAAATCACTTTTTCTACAATATTTTCTTAGGGCAAGAAGGAAAATTTCTAATCTTTATTATGTTTAAATTAATCCTTTTATTTACTTAGTTGTTTTTTAAACATTGCCCGGCCGCAAAATACATCGCACGTCCAAGCGATGACATAATAAAAGGTAGAACTGAATATTTTATACTTTCAATGGCTTTGAAATGTTATAAAATATCAAAATTGATAAAATATCAAACAGTTGATACAGGATATGTGCGAAAATACCTTTTTTTGTCTATCGCTAAAGACCTAGACTTACGAAATCATTAACTGCCGATTGACAGAGTACATATTTTTTCATAACTGATACGGTTTCTGAAAAATCTCAAAATACAGTACAGTACAATATTTACGTCAGGAATTCGATAGAGCAGTAAAAGCTTTCCTTGACTACTTAGCTTTCCTCTTCTAACAAACAATCTACAATTGGTTGACCATTATTAGCAGTTGTCGTTATGACTGAATATTAAAATTCTGAAGCCATTTTATTGTATTGTGTTTTCTTATTGAATTTGATTTTGTGAAATAATTTTATCCCTTGTTTGAGAGGAAACCTGCATAACATTTTAGCATGTGTGTAAGTATTTAGCACTATTCCGATTAATAATGAATCGTGTAAATCTTTTTATCAGGCTTTAAAACGTGTTTAAAGCAGACATCACCAAATATTAAAATACTACTGTTAACAAACAGTAACTTATAGCTCCATTACCATCCAAACGCGAATTCAATTTTTTATAGTATTAAATCATTGACTCTAACAAGAATTGAAATATTAACAGGTTTTATCTCATATATTAAAACAATAATAATGATACTAAAATAATACCGACCATATAATAATACTGACCATAATACTTGCTTAAGTGGTCTTTATAATATAATATTTCCATGATTTTATCGTATTACTTTGTTTTAATAAATTCATAATTTCATTATAATACGTGCTTTTGCAGTACAAACACCATCCACACAACTACCATTATACAACCACAACTTGCCAACTTGCAACTTGCGTTGCTTTGTACAACTTTCCATTTTGTGATTTTTTTGTTGAACCAGGTAACTTTATGGTTTTGCGTTAAAGTACATCGGCCAATGTATCTGTGAGGAGGTACTGACGTGTGGAGCAGTCGGCGCCGGCCCAGCCGGGGGAGCAGCGGCACGTGTCGGCGGCCACGCAGACGCCGCCGTTCAGACAACCCTTGGGGCACAGCGACTCCTGACACAGGGACCCGTGGAACCCGGGCAGACAGCGGCACACGCCGGGGGACACGCAGGCGCCGCCCGGCTCGCACCCGTCCGGACACATGGCTAAGGGAAATATCGAAGTGCAAAAAGAATAATGGTATCCTGAAAATTCACCTTGAATTTGAAGAGGATGCTTGAAGAATACGTTTATATAATTTACCATTAGCCTTGGTGCACATTAAATCAAATATAGGTAAACATACATCCCGTTTTCGATTTATATAAATTGTTATGAACAATCATCTCCAATGACTTGATTGTTTACAAACAAATTACACGCTCTAAAGATATGTACTTAAGGGTTAATCCAATACTCAGAATGTACTTAAAATTTGGCGATGATAATTATTAAAAATTTAACATCTCGTTTCCAGACAAATTTACATTTCTGAACCCTTTATTAAAATTCTTGGTTTCAACGTTTTGGCCAAACGATAGCAATAATTTAAGTTTCTTATCCAAGCAGTCAGTTACGTCTTACATTTAAGAGTCTTCATCACCCGCGTGAGAATTTCGTAGATACAGTCTCATTTACTTAAAATAGTCCTAGTATAGTCTGGTACGAGAGCCTTAGGCGAGGGGCGAGGAGGGGGTACTTTTCTAAAAACATAAAACTGTTGACGTCCCGTCAAGGTCAATCACCAACTCACACCGCTCGCCCGCACGAGCCCAGCCTTACAGAGAGGCCCATTGTTTTTGACTGACCGGCAGTTCCCGAACGTCGCGTCGCGCGCGTCGTCGTTCACCCATTGTACCCTTTTGTTTGAATATAATTAAAATAACACTTAGGTAGTTTTTTTTTCAGAGTAAAATGCTGTATGTAACGTAATAGGCTACATTTCTGTTCTGTTAAAATTATCTGTGATTATGAGTATTGGAAAATATAAAATAGTTACAACTGTAGAATACTAAAAACACTCACTAACTCACTAAGCAAAGATTTAGTTTATCAATAAATGAATGAGATTTATTAATACAGAAGTTAACTGAATGTACATAAGTCATCAAATTTACTTTTTAAAAGGTAATTAAAATTTCCTCCTTATCATGTGACGCAATTAGCCTTAATATGGTAGCGAAATGACCCTCAAACTTTCTGGTCGTTGTTATTAAAATGTACTCAAATATTGTAAACTGCTCACGATGTTCTGTAGATAACGAGTTTTTTAACTGTTAAAGCACAATAAACGGTTATAATATATACATTGTGCTTGTAAAAATTAACAACAAAATATTGATGAAATACTGTAGTCTATTACATTTTTGTTATTAATTGAAGTAGACCTATATTAAAACTACCAGTCTGATTGAAAAAATACAAATATTTTTAGCTAATGTTTATATAAACAAATTTAAACCATAGAACCCTTAAAACAGGGCCTTTATAATTATTTCAGAGTATATTCTAGAGTAAGATTATAGTATTTTCATAAACTCTATGGTTATTTAAGAGTAGAGAAATCTTTATCAACCATAAATTAATCATTTATTTTATATTTTCTCCTCCGACGATTCATTCATCGTGTATATTTCCATCCGAAATAGGAAAAAATAAATGAAATTAAGTACATAGGTAAATTATATTTTATGCTACAATTAAGTATTTACAACTTTGTGGTTTTCGTTTATTAATGTACGTTTCCAACACTTTGTTCCATTTTCCTCTTTTTACATTCTCCTTTGGCATCCAAAATATATTGGGGGTCCCTAATGGGCATAGATCGAGGGTGCCTGGGATCAACTAACTCTGGGAGCAAGCAATCAAGATAAAACTTCTGGAGTTCTCTGATCATACTTTCTTTCCAGAAAACGTCATCTCGACTTATAATTTTTAATTTTGCCCCAAGAGGAGTCCACATCACGAACCAACAATTTTGTCTGTTTGTTACTTGTAACTGTCCTTGAACCTGGAAATAGTAGTTATGTTTTTTATTGACAACTACATCCCCATCCTCGGTAGCACTCCAAAATGGGAACTTCTTTTTGAGGATCGCTTCCTCGGGAGTAAGTTTTTGACATGACTGTGGGCATTTAACCTCCACTATGGCATCACTGCCAACGAGGCCATCAGGTGTAGCACCAAGATAAGGGATGTTTTCATGAATAAAGAGTCCACATTTCTTAACTTTTACCGAAGAATGCTCCTCAAGCCATGTTATCGCATTGATTTCATTGCCCCTACCGTATTTCATGGCAGGGCAGTCGACATCTGTGTATAAAAGTGATTTTACAAGATTGGCACAACTGGTGGTTTTTCTTCTCTTGCACACCACCCCGAAATTAGAAGCTGTTAGCAACTTTCTCCTTTCTTCCTTCCACATACCACATTCAGACTGCAAAACTGTCGCCTTTTCAAGTTCTTTTCTTTCTTCTTCAGTTTTTTTCAAACCCTTCAAGAAATCCAATTTTTTTCTTTCGAAAATTTCATTGGGTAAATCTGGTTTTTCCGACATTGTTCCGTAACTTTTTCTTGATTCCTTTTTTTCTGTGACACTCAATTTCTTTGGTTTGTTTCTTTTGTAATTTGGATCTTTTCTTTTGAGGGCGGCTTTCCGTACCTTTTCAGCCCTTTTCATCTGCAGCAGCTTCAGCACTTTCTTCGGGCTTTTTTTGTACATATTTTTGTGTAGAGTGTACAATGGTAGCCTCGTGTTGTGAGATACAACAGCTGCTGAGCATCTAGCCTTATAAGACCTACTCTTAGCAAAATTTACACGTTTGCCTCCGATGACTTTGGCAACTATCGAGTTAAAATGTTCCCCTGGGTTGTTATTAGCATGTAGTAATAAACTCCTAGCGTTGTCTGTTAAGTAGCTAATGTGACGCATTATCTTTTGGTATATACCACACTGTTTCAACCCCGGCACATTGTTTTTCTCATTTTCCTTGGGACCATCACAAAAATATGCTAGATCCTTACAACGTAAATGTTCTCCAAAAACGTGGCTGGGAGAGTTTGTAATGTCTTGTTGAAGCAACAAAATCTTTTTACCTCCTGTCACATCACTTTGCTGTTGTCTGTATTGCGCAGCTTTAGTTACTGCCGTTCTCAGTCTTAAAATATTACCGTTGAGAACTTTACGCATTTCTACAGGACCAGAATCTGTGGTTGAGGAGATTTCTCTTAGCTTTGAACAATAGTTCCTAAGTAAGTGGTTTGTACATTCTATTTTATCTACAGTCCAATTGGAATAAGGTCTTGAATCTAAAATTTGACTATATACATTTGAATCACCATCAGCCAAAATGGTCCCATAAACTGCACTATACATATCCATGCTTCTTCGGAAACCTTCAACAATAATGTCAGCTTCCATACTTGCCGAACTTGAGTTCCAGTTCTTGTAGCAGGTGTGATCTGGGACTAGGGTAGACTTTGCCTCTGCTCGAGCACAGATTGTACAATACTTGTTTCTTACTCCAAGGAAAAGAACTTTTTTTGAATACGCTCCAACGATGGCTGCCTGGAAAAATTTCGTTTGTTTTAGTTTACTCAGCAAGAAGCCTTACTAAATTAGACGGGCGAAAAACACTGTTAACTAATCAGATCGTTTGATAAACCTCAGCTGAAATGACAGTATTAAATGTTTTACGGCATTCTACTCTCTTTTACGAACTCCCCGTGCGTGTATTTAGTCTGGAAACAGCTGTTTGCAAAAAAATAATAACACCATTCGCATGTCAGTAAAAATTAAGGTCCAGAAGTTATGGGGAGAAGATTTAAGTGTTTAAAAAAATCATATTTTAGAAATTTCACAAAATCTAACTTCTGAGGAAAATAAACTTGCAACCATAAAATTTGGCTTGAAAACTAAATACTGTAATCCAGTATTTTGAATCACTAGTTTACGTCAATTGGTAGTGGAGATAATTTATATTTTAGTTCGGCGGTAAACACAGTACGTTGTTCAATGTTACTCTTATGGCGAATATTTAAAAACCGATATCTCTGATATTTACTAACAGATTTTGACCAGATTAATTTAAAGTTAATTTGTTTCATTTAATATTATATAATTTTTCATAATAAAATTTCATAGGCCTAATTTTAATTTTTCAATTTGAAATATTGAGAAAACCCATTATTGAGGAGCCCTCCAGAGGTATTTTCGCTAATATCTCGGAGACCAATGGACTTAGAGCAACGATTCAAGATACCAAATTTTTGTTTTTCTAGCTGAATCCAATGGTGATAACAACAATTTGATTACTTTAATTTTTCAATTTGAAAAAGCAAAAAACCCATTTTTTTGGGGTAAAAGTAGTCTTTACCCCACTTTGGATATGTCGATCTGGCCGGTTTACGAACTCGTCCAAGAGAACCTAGTTTTAGATGTGTGTACTAAACTTTGTCACGATCGGGCGATTTTTACGAGAGTTATCGTGCTAACAGACACTCAAAAAATGAAAATTCTATTCCCCATATAAGCTTATGTTCAATTTTGAAACAAATCGTGATTTTTGCAGGTAAAAATGCATTTCTGCGATAAACTCACTTGATATCCAGAAAGTATACATAAAAATGTTTTAATTGATATAAAAATTGATATGATTGCTAAGGTTACCCAGAACGGATGTGTTTTGTCCATTCTGTTAAAACGACGGTAATAGCTTATTTCTAAGGAAATTCGCTAAAAAACTTGATTTTATGATTATTGGTTCTTGTATGCACTTCTGTTTATTGAATATGATTAGCTTTTGTTACCTGTATTTTTTTCTTTACATTTTAAACACCCCATGAACCAATATGTTACGAAAAAAGTTAAAATAAAAAATCTAACTTACTACTCCAGATAAGGCGTTGTAGTTTGTGCGATACGACCGCTTGGACCAGCTACCATCCGCAACTACTGTTAGTACAGGAATCCCATCAGGGGTAAATCTGCCCTCGTTTATGGCATGCTGCATCTCTTCTTTTGCAGCTCGGTCCATTTCTTCAAGAGCAGTAGCCTCCCATCCATCTGCGACTTTATGGTGATATTTAGAATATGTATTTATAGACATCGCCGGCACCTCCATAGCAGACAAAAGTTCTTCCAGTTGGGAATGGCCAATCCCAACGGCCATGGCACCAGCTACACTGGCGGTATTGATGTCCATACTATGGCTATTGTTTTGTTCGGTATTCAGTGTACACTCTAAATTGCACATGTCACATTTTAGGGACATCACTGATTTCAGACCAAATCTTTGTTCTTTGACAATTTTCATGTTCCCTATTGTGCAACCCATTGCAGGGTTATGGTTATTTATAGTTTTGATTTCATTAAAAATGTGACAGAAATTGACTATTCGTCTTCCGATAAGTTCTGTAATGCTGGATTCTTGATCACAACTAGGCTCGAGCGATATCACTCCTTCCATTTCTTCATAATCGTTTTCAGAAACTTTATTATCCATTGTAGTGTCGTCAAACTGTAAACTTTTCCTGCTTTTTTTTACAACTGGCATCGGCGTACTGCTACAACAACTGAAAAAAAACATAACAGAACTTTACAATGATATACTTTGATACTACAGGGGTTTTTTTAACGCAACCCATTTTTAAGATTCAATAATGCCCATATGAGTGTGTAATGAGTATTGTTTTATTGATCTTTACATTTTATACAACCTATTATTTAAGTTTGATCACATTTAGTTTACATTATGTGCTCAAACAGTCCGCCATTGGCATTTGTAAGAAGTTGAGCTCTCTCCATCAAATTCCCGAACACGTGTTGCAAGGTACCTCTTTAAATTTCTTGCATAAATTTGTTATGTTTGTTTTGAGGTGCTGAATATCTTGTGAGTTATTTTCGAAGGATAACTTTACATGCCTGTGGCAAATTTCATTCAGATCGGACCATTTTTACGCGAGTTATCGTTTTAAAGATACACACATTAAAACGCAACTCAAAACTTGATTTTATCGGTGAAGGATTACTTCCCCCCAAGATCCCGGATTTGACCCAACTATATTATTTTATTTGGGGGTACATACAAAGTAAGGCTTACGAAAACAATTCACAGGATATTCAGCACCTCAAAACAAACATAACAAATTCAACGCAAGAAATTCAAAGAGGCCCCTTGCAACACGTTTTCGGGAATTTGATTGAAAGAGCATAACTTTATACAAATGCCCATTGCGGACTGTTTGACCACATAATGTAAGCTAAATGTAATCAAACTTAAATAATAGGTTGTATAAAATGTTAAGATAATAAAAAAATACTCATTTCATATTTATATGTGCATTATTAAATCTTAAAAATGGGTTGCGTTAAAAAAAACACCCTGTATAATAACGTTTAGTTTAATATTCCTTTCACAATATTCTTCCGTCACATGAATCATAGTGATTACTGCCATGATTATGATTGCAGTGTACCTACTTACATAATCGAGAATTAAATAAAAAATATTGACATAATCAGTAAAAAATTAATGGAATCATAGTTTTTTCAATAGTTAAACTTAATTTATGCTGGGTGTCCGGAAGTTATGGTAAACTATTTTTATATTATAGTATAGGTAAAAATAAGAAAAACAACTTTATATAAACCTGGGTCCTGAAGTGCTTCGTTTTTCGACTGTGTTTCTGTTTGTGATTTGCACATAGGCCTATTTAATTATATTAAACGAACCTCTCAACGTATAAACTTCAAACTTGGAACATCTTTATACCACTTAAAAATTGTGACTGTGTTTTGTTTTCAAAGCAAAAAATCTTAAAAGCCGTAAATTTTAGAAAAATTATACAAGAATCGAAACATTTGCAAAATTTAATCCAATTAACGCTGATATTAAGATTATATTCATCGGACAGCTAATAATGGAGAAATTGTACATTTTCCAAATAAAAACACGCAAATTTCAGACTGAACATACTAAAGAACCATGGTTTTATTCAGAACAGCTACAATGTCTCCGTTATTAGTAGTCCGAACATTATATTATCTTAATCAGCATTAATTGGATTATTTTCGCAACTTTTTTGCCACTTGTATAATTTTTCTAAAATTTGTGGTCTTCAAGATATTTAGCTTCGAAAATCAAAAAGGGTCCGGTCTTTTGAAATGGTACAAAGTAGAAACTTGATATTTTAAAAAAGGTTATTGATATAGGTCATCCATGTACTAATTTTGAAGTTTATACATTGAGAGGTTCGTGAGATATAAAGAAATATGTAAAAAAACAGTCACTCAGACGGAAAACGAAGCACTTTACGGCCTATGTTTTCATATAAAGGTTTTTCTTATTTTTACCTCTACTATCATATACTAGAATATTTTACCATACTTCCCGGACACCCTTTATAATACTAAAACTAATAGTAGGTAGCCCAAGTAAGGGAGGTAAATAATGTTAACAAACTCTTACAAACTTACGGATTGAAATTGTCAGAAGATAAGTTTTGAGTAGTCGTGTATTCGAGCTTTTCTTCTAATTGTATTGCTGATGACTGGGATCTGAAACATAGGAAAATCAATTATTACATAGAAATAATTTATACTAATAAATGGGCTAAAACATAATACTAAATTATTGGCATCAATGTTCTGATAAAACCAGGCGCGGGCGGACAGCGTAGAGAGGACAAGTACCGCCTTTTCAGGAGCTCTTTCGCGACGTCCGCGCGAAGCCAGTGAGCGTTGCGCCGGCGCCGCTCGTTGCGCCTTTCCTTCGAAATTTGGCGCGAATGGAATGAGCCACTAACAAGAGGGTTGGAATCTACTCTGGAGGTACCGCAACAATGTTTTTCTTGATGAAGAAGCGCCGCGGCCCTTCCATTTTATCAGGTTGGCAATATTATGAGGGGGAGTAATTAGTAATAAGATACCGATCTTTGAAAGGCAATTTATACGATTCAAATCTTATAGATGAATGATCAAATATTCATGCAGTTACTTAGATACGTCATAAATAATCTCAGATTGGTTAATGTTAATTATTGTTTCGTATTTTCTCAAACTGACGTACGGGGATACTATCAACTCGATTTAATATTTTCAATCTTTGAAAATATATCTGTATTGTTCGATGAATCGAATCGTATGACTCCCATTACACAATTGTTTAATTTTGGGTTAGTAATGCATAGAACGAAATTACTCAAATGTTAAAATCCACTTCTTAGATAAATAAGGATCCCCCTGTTAGTCCTGATTTTATATTCACGCTGAATGACATTATTACATCAATTTAATTATAAAGTTGTGTTTTTAAAACTTATTACCTAGTTTAACAATATGTAGCCTACTTACCTTATACGTTGTTCTTGACGCCATTTCAAAAGACCAATGTTCACTATCTTCTTTTTACGTTTGGCGTTCAAAAACAACCTCTTCTTATCAGACTTCCTCCGAGCCATCTTCACGATAATGCAAACTAAGACGTATTCGAACTGTCAATTTCGTACAACTTCACACACAAAGTGAACACGTGAATGACAGATAGCGCGGGACTTTCTCCCACCCTGCGACCTGCGACAGCCAGTAGGGCCACAATTACTAACCTATCATCCCCACGTTTCTACCCTTACAGTGATGGTCTAGCCAAAGCAACACTGCCGAGCCCGCCAACGCGCCGCCACTACAGTATCGGCGGTATCGGTAACATATTCCCCACAGTCTTGTATGGTATTCCCCTTATAAAATAAATTAATTATGTAGCAGAGTAATTTCTTCTTTTAAAAAAATCATACAAAAATGTGCACCGCAATTTGTTGGTTATACGTAACTGTTATTTTACTCCATATGATGGAAGTTAGTTATTCGTGGTATTAGGATTTTATCCTCCACCAACAATTATGAGTTTAAAGTCACTATTCCGCTAAGATCTTGAACACGTGTTCGTCTATTCTCAGTGGAAATCTATTACCGTGTGCTTGTGTGAGTAAAAGTCGATGTTTGCAGGAAGGCTAGTAGCGTCTCAGCCGATCCGATTCGCCAGTCGCGTTTTTAGCCCCAACATGCTTTCGTAGTACCCTGTTTCCGACGCTATGCTTTGTAATTAATTCATGGGATGAATTTCATAGCAAAATTAATACCTTTTTGCATGTCCGTATAACCTTAAATTTTTCATTTTTTTCTTGAAAATATTTTTTTCTAATTATGAAAATGAAGTATTTTTGTGTTTTTTGTATACGATTTTTTCTCATCACCTTGCATTTTTTCATTATTATGAGGTTATAGAGACATGGAGGCACTCTTTCTGAATAGTTTAAGAATAATTTTATGGAAAGTGTTTGAAAAATGGCGTCCGAAACAGGGTACTACGAACGCTTGTTTTCGACGTTTTTCGCAGGGGTGATGAAGACTCTTAAAGCAGGTTAAACAAATTTTAGTGAAAACTTGTTTACAAAATGTTGATAATCTCTCATCGTTATACCGGCCGTGCATGACTACTATTCAACAGCGATCGTCAACTAAAATCTTAACGTTTAATACGTTTTACTAGTGTACAGTAAACTAATGATATGCTTTTTACAGTAGAAATTTGTTTTTACTTTTACATTTTTAGGATGTTTTGTGGTCAACAGGTATCTAATAATTATTGATTATTTATAATTATAATATAATTGTTTTAAAATTATTTTAAAAGACGATAAATTTTTAAAGCAGTTGATTTTGCATAACTTAAACAAACTATTTATATTATTGGCTATAAGTAATATTATAAAATTACCAATAAACATAATTATGGTACTAGCACGATGTACTAAGAAGTGGGTCAGTGCTATTTCAAACTTTATCCGAACCATAACAGCTTCAAACTTACCATCTTGGTATTCGTTAATAAAAATAACAATAAAATGTAACGAAAAAATAATTAAGAAATAATATATTATTGCGATACAGACAGTGTAATTTTTTTTATTAATGGGTTGATTGTTATTGGTTCAAGGACATTGATGAGTATTATAATCAAATTTTGGTGCAAGGTACAAATCCTTAGAGTATAACTTACATGCACAGCGAGGATGGTTGAATTGATCAGGACAAGAGCAGACTCCTGGCTTGATGCACTGTCCACCATTCATGCAGGGTGGGCGACACACAGCTTGAAAACAAACAAATTATAATAAATTGAATGTAATGTTTTTAAAATTATGATTCTTTTCACTATTAGCCTTTCTATGTCATAGTTACAAATTTCACTGCTTTGTAATAATAATGATACCAATTTAGAATTATCGAATGTTATTCCATTAAAAAATTCAAATGATAATTTTTAATAGGAAAAGTTTAGATTACATCTCAAACCTTACCTTTTTTGAAGGAAAATACGTATTAATACCTTAATACGTCAAATCAAACCATTTGACGTATTAAGGTATTAATTATATGTTAACCAACCAGCATTTGTAACGATAATTTATTTGCGGAAGTGGAGTTTAGTCTGTATCTAAGATGAGTTTTACTCTCATTACCTTTCAAACCGAAAAATGACCGTGATCCGATAAGTGGATTATGAAAGATCCTCATTTTTAATCAAGTTCTGGGTCGCCATAACGATAACTTCATAACCGCAAAATTACCAGATGCAGATAACCTGTTTTTTTACCTTTCGGTCTAAAACTTTTACACACAGTGGCATTAAACAGAAATTTTAATATCGTTACTACACGACTTTTACACTAAGTCTTAGTCAGATACTAGACCACATATATTTTATTTAGCTTACTTTACCTAAAATACAAATTATGCACACTTTTACTTGATATATGTAAGAAAATTCATTTTATTACTAAAGTAAATCAATGTAAATCAACAACGATTAGTAACAAAAATTAAAAACGTAAATTTATTTGATTAAGAGGGGTTGGAAAATATTCAATTTGTGTATCGAAATAAATTGCAGATACGACGACTCACGTATTTGGCAAGTTTGGCCGGTGTATTCAGGCGGGCAGGAGCAGTAGCCGCTGTTGTGGCACACGCCGCCGTGCAGGCAGGGCCCGGGGCACGAGCGGATCTCGCAGCGCCGCCCCTGGAACCCCGGGGCGCAGTGGCAGGTCCGCCGCTTCACGTGGCACTTGCCCCCGTTCTGGCACCCGCACACGTCGTCGCCCTCTGCAACAGTGTCCATGCCAGGGGTCGGAGTGACTTTCGCTTTACAGACTGAGTAATGCAGAGCAATCCTCCTAATTTATCCCCTTGACAAAGCTATTTCTTTGTAGGTACCGGCACCTTAAGGAACACAATGTGAATACTGCAGTTCCTGCAATAGTAAGAAATGTTGTTGACAAGCCGCAGTTTAGAGCTCACTCTAACAATATTTATAGTGAAATGGTACTGAATGCATTAGGAGGAAGTGCTTCCAGTTACTCTAATTCTCTTTCAGGGTTGTCGGCGAATCATTAGATATGACCTGAGAAAATTTAGGCTACACGTGGTAGTCTCTTGACTCGTAAATCAAATAAGAGCACATCAAAAATCTTTATTTCTTTTTGTATAATACAATCTTTGTACATTAAAAACTTATATATATGATATGAAGCCCTACATTGGTCCTTCGACCTGTGCATAGGACTGAGTCTATCAAAACTGCTTTGCACCCACTTTCACAAAAGAAGAAACTACACTTATTTAAATTAACAAACGAATTAATATCTTATCATATTAACAGGACAGGCAGGGAAACTGAAGATAGAAGAGAACTATATCTGACAATATTTAAAAAAAGTTATAAGAAAAGATGAAATACAACAACATTATTTACTGAATCTAGAGTTCAAATTTTTAATTAAGGCGGAAAAACTTCGGTTTGTCAGCTTGGGCTTGACCTTAATCAGCGCAGTAGTCAAAATTCGTAGTGCCTGTTGGTCATGTAAACTCATAAATGGAAGTCAGTAACTGGTCCTAGTTGCTTAAACCCATCTCTAAGAGCCATGCAGGCTCTTAGAGATAAGGTAAACTAAAGGTCATAATCACTTACCAACATGTAACCCTAATGTGACGAGATTAACTTACTTTTCTCGGAAGTATTAGCTGGCACCGATTCACTGCTGATAGTACAAGGCGCCAGGTTACAGGGTCGAGTCTCGACCTTGTCGCGAGCAGACTCCAGACAGAAGTCCGTCCAGACGCCGGCGTTGGCGCAGGACACGCGGCGCGTCTGCAGCCCCAGGCCGCACGTCACGCTGCACCGCGACCACGCCGCCCACTCCAGCTCTGCTCCGTGACAAACGACAAGTTAATCTTATGTTAATCCTGTTCAGAAAGCATATATTATATGATGTGTTGAATTTTTATAGTTCTTGTATGAAAAGGCGTAATTCTTGTTTGCAACGGACATAGATGAACCCTTCAAATCTAGTTTACACGAGAAAAGTAAACTAGAGAAGAAATTATGTCTCAGTTACCCCAAACTGTGCGGTCTTAATGTTTGTATATTTAATGTTCCTTTTATCCAGAAAAATTTTCCATTTGCAATGCCAAGGCAAAGGCATGCTATTTTACAGAAATCCGACAGGGCTTTAATGCAAACTGAGCCCCTGAGGAATGCAACAAAATGTTGACTTTACCACTGAATTATAAAGTATCTCCCTTTACCGCCGACAGGAAGAATATCACCAACTGCAACAATGTTATCTGGTACCGAGCTCATTTATCACTCACCGTATTGCTCCAGAGTTCCGCCTCCGCCTCCACCTCCGCTGGCTTCGAATAAATCTTCATCATCTTGCCAGATTTCGTTTTCTTTCCCAAAATATGAGGAATCTTTTGACATTGGCCTGTTAATCAGTAATCATCCATTATAATAAGTTTGTCCAGTATACCTGAATGTTATTACAGTAAATATAATGGCATAGTCAATATGAAACAAATAAAGTAGTCAAGTCGTATTAAGAACAATATTCAAATGTCTAACTTTAAAATCGTCACTCATAGTGATAGGTAAAAAATAGAGAATTACGAAAAAATAGATTTATTTTGTGACCACCGATAACTTCTTTGATCACAAAAGACACGCACAAAGTATACAAAACTTAAAACTTATACGAAAGCATAGTATATGGATTTTATAGAATATGATTTTTATTAATAACTAGAAAAACCCGTGGCTTCGCTCACGATTAAAATTATATATACACTATCACCCATGAATTATATAGTTTTGCTTTCCCATTTATTTTTCTTATTGTAAAATCTAATGTATGTAATGTACCTATCTACTTCTTTGAACATATCAAATGTACTTCCATAAAGCAAACGTTTTTAAAAATTCGCTCTTAGTACGAAGGTCTGCTACGACGGGGGTATTATATTCCTGCATAAACTGCCTGTACATAAAAAAATGTGACCATATCCAACGCCCCACCGACAAAGCCCCAAATGGTGTTGCTGCCCTGGGTAGGCTCATGCCCAATATGGTGGTCCTTCCTCTTGCAAGTGCGTTTTGCTTGTGTCGGCTGTCCAGTCGATCGTGCTATCAGGAGAGGAGGATTGCGCTCACTCACTCAAGAGGCCAATTTACAGAGACGAACGCCGAGAAGCATTTAATGGTCGTTTCCACGGTACCTGAGCTTGCCCTGATGATGATCATGGGGCACAATATAAGGAACGGCACCCTTGGCTTTTTCGAAGGCACTTTGAATCTGCTCGCATATGTTACCCTTAATTAAAACTTTATTATGCACCCCCGTCGCAGCAGACCTGCGTATTAGAAATCCTATTTATTTCCTTCATGAAGGCATACGTGTTAGAGGAATCAAAGAAGTTAGCTTGAAATTTTATTCACTGTAAAAGATAATTTTCTTAAGGTTTTAGGGTCTACCTTGAACAAAAAATTACAATGCCACTGCAGCAATTATTAAAAAGTGCTGTCTTACGTTTTTAGACTCTATATTGAGCAAAACGTTTGAATGAGCCGTCCCGGCAATTTTTTTAAAGTGTTGTAGGTAAAATTAATTCTTTACAGTAGCACACTCTTCCTCTTTAAATAGCAGTTAGTTGTCATAAAAAAGTCCTTCACGTATAAGTGATCAGTGATCACTGGAGTCCTTCAGTAAATCAGTTATTTATTTTATGTTATACTACATATTATCAGAATTTTATATAGTGTATTGCACTTTGAAAAAATGCTAAAGTCTAATTCATTGACCACCTGGCACCAAGTAACAAATCTTCATTTTAACAAAAATACAGTTAAATAGCAGAAAGAAATACCATTAATTTACATCACCTGTTTTAAATTTTACTTTCATATGTTTTGTTGGTAAACAAATCTAACTCAAATTATTTCAAAATCCCTGACATGGGTACCTTTAAGACGGTCCCAGGGCTAAGCCCTGAAAGTTATCACGAAATTGAAGGTGTATAAACCTACTCCATGAAATTCTACATGTATGTACCAAGTTTCGTGGCCATCGGTCCAGCGGTTTTTGTGTTTATCCCTGCCAACTAAATATATATATATATATATATACCAACATCCTCTTTTATACTTGTAGATATAAAATTTAGTACCATGTACATAAAATAAGTCCTAAAGAATGATTAGATTACTAATCTTTTTTTGGCATGATTTGACATTCATGAAACCTTTCAAAACTCTATACATATAAGTGTAGAAAATTGCAACATCATTAAGAATTTGATACAATCTTAATAAAGCTTCCAAACCTTTAAATAATGTAATCTAACGTCAAAAATTTTAATAACTAAAATTAAATAATGAAGACTGTTGAATAATTTTTAGATGTTGTAAATAACTAACTATTAATTCTTGGTCGATTTGATAGTCGCTTACACCAACACAAATCCATTTTTTATATACTTTGAAAGGATTGCGATGCCTTAAAGCCTATTTTCTTCCACTCTATAAGAATAATTTTAAAATGCATAACATAAGGGAATGATTTAACTCTAAAAACTATTGGTTTAAAAACGCAATTATCAGATAGTGTGTTGAAAATTTGTAGTTGAGATTTATTTTCACACAAGCACGCACCCTGCGCTGGGGCCGGCGGGAGGCGGGACGGGGTCGGAGCTGGACACGTGGTTGGTGGCGCACTGCTGACTGACGGCCGCCGCGTCCGGCACGACTACCAGCTGCTCCAGGTCCCCCTGCGACCACAGACATGCAGCTTGACATCGGTTGCCTTGTTGTTTTCCGTGTATGTGCTGGTTCACGAGAATTCATGAGAGATAATTTTCTAACAAAAAATATGACTTTATATGAAACTAGCTGATCAACTCGGTTTCACCCGTGGATAAACAGAAATACCCCCGTTGCAGCAGACCTGCATACTCAGCGAATTTCAAATGCAAAACAACATATTTCAATCCAACATAGCGAGATTTGACATGTTTTGGTAAGCTCCATAAGAATAACATGGGAAATGAGTATGCAGGCTTGCTGCCACAAAAATGGAAATTTTGGGGATTGTAGACCAAAATATATTACATCTCATGTAGATGAAGCCACAAACCAAGTTTTATTAAGATATGTTGAGAATTAAGCGAGATATAGAATTTTACTTATTTCCCATAAGGTTAACATTGGGACAACGTACTGTGTTTACCACATTCAATATTTCGGTAGCCAATGGACATAGAGCAATGATTCAAAATACTAAATTGTTTGTTTTTTCGAGCTGAATTCAATGGTGCTAACAAAAATTCGATAAATTTTATTTTTCTATGTAAAAAACTCAAAAAACCCATTTTTGGGGGGGTTTATCCCCCTTTACCCCCCCCTTCCGGTGGTCCGATCGGGCTGGTTCACGAACTCGTCCAATTGATTACTACTGTACATGTCTGTACCAAATTTCATCAAGATCGGACCATTTTTACGGCCGCTATCGTGCTAACAGACACATATATATAGATATATATATATATATATATATATATATATATATATATATATATCTAAAAATTCGAACGAATGGTGTTTTTTGCTTCTGGGGGTTGCAAAACGAAAAGTTATCATGGTCTGGGGCTTAGGTCTTACCATGAGACCTACGGTAATAGCTTCTTCCCTATAGGGGAAATTCGCTAAAACTTCCTTGGATTCATCATTTAATGAGGTTGCCACGACAACTTCATAAGCTTCCCCATAGGGACAAAATCAAATGAAATTAGCTTTTTATAAGCTTGCTGTTCAATTTCAAAAAGACTTACGCTAGCTTTAATTCGTCTTAATCCTTCTAATATGTGCATTCAATGCAGAAAATAAGTTTCAGCCATAACAGTACTCTAGTTTTTGCGTGAAAAACTGTCTTATATGTGATATTAAGCGTTACCAACAGAGTGACAGAAATTGGGATAAGGCTTGATTCGGATTCTCTGACCTTCAAAACACAAAAATAACCGATAATTTCATAATTCTAAGCAATGTACAGGCAAAACTATAATTTTGTTTATATGAAATTGTGAAAGAGCAGTCTTAAAAAAGTTTGGAATATTTGTACAGGTAAAACAATTAAAATAAGAGTTATTTCTGGACAATTTAGATAAAAGTTATTTCCTGATACCTCCCACAAAATCGGATATTTAAATAAATTTAGTAGCCTCTTTTGCATTTAGCCGACATCTAAGTCTCAAGATAAGAGTATTATCTTCATAATTCATAATCTGACAATGGTTAGCTACAGTCCTCAGTATTCTTGAAGTATTATATAGAATTGTTCAGGAAAGAATGATAGAAAAATTAGAAGAATGAACAGTAAAATTTCAAATTAATGGAAACCTAATTTGCGTTACTAAAGTGAATTCTTCAACTATTTGTTTCGGGTAACGAGCCTTTATACCTTTGAAATGTGCCACTTTATAGAAACAAGCACTTAAAATTATCAATTAACGCAAGTGAATATTTCATTCTACACACAACGAGCAAGCTTGAATTTTGTTAAAACTCGAGAAACTTTACGTGGTTTTTTAAAAACAAAGTCCAACTTCTTAAATATATTCCCAAATGAACTTCAAACTTTTCATATATGAGGAGAACGTGCCATGTAATCCTTGAATTGAAGAGGTAATCAACGAGTCTAATCTTACTTGGATAATAGGGAGCTTGTGTTACTGTATGCCTAAGAGCTCGACAATTAGTAACAATACCCATGTTTTGCTTCTTGCATCATATCAGTGTGACATGTTTGATGTGACTTCTAAAGATATCATATTTCTTTTAATACACTGTATAAACACGCTATAACATTCTCGGGAAGTATTTAATAAAAACCTCAACATGTTTAAATTAAAAACTTAAAGACCGAAAACTTGTAATATTTTACTTCATCCCACCATCTATTTGTTACCACAGGTAACAAACTGTTTTATTGTACATGAGTTTTTTTTTTAAACGCATGCAATTTTTAAGATTGAATAATGCATAAATAAGTACGAAAATGAGTATTGTTTTGATAATCTTTACATTTTATATAACCTGTCATTTAAGTTTGATCACATTTAGTTTACATTATGTGCTCAAACAATCCGCCATTGGCACTTGTATACAGTTTTGCGCTCTCCATCAAACTCCCGAACACGTGTTGCTCAAAGTAATTCTTTGATTTCTTGCATTAAATTCGTTATGTTTGTTTTGAGGTTAGAATACCCTGTGAATTGTTTTCATAGGCCTTACTTTTTATGTATCTCCAAAGAAAATAATAAAGTGGCGTCAAATCCGGGTATCTTGGGGGATAACAATCCTTTACTGATGAACTGAAGTTTTGGGTTGAGTTTATTTCAACTGTGCAAGACAATAAGAATGAGGTTCATTAATGAATTTGTAACACTTTCGCAAACTTTAGTAAAGGACAATGCAAACGTTGCAAATAATAGCATTTCCATATAATGTGCATTTCCCCAAACAAGAAACAACAGTGGAGTGCGAGGTTTCCTTGTACGTTTTTCGTCTTAGTTTAGGGTACGATTTTCCTTGTAAGTTTAAGTTTGAGACAAAATAATTTAGCTCTATGCACTCTAAGATTTCTTGTGTAGTTGATTATTAATGGAAACACTATCCGATTGTATATGTATATCATATTAAAGAACTTGCCTGATACAAGAAAATATCCATAGTATTTTAGTATATCGAACAAGTAACCCATTTTAAATTAGTGAACCGTTTCGTCTCTTTCAAAATTTGTCGTCAACATTGTTGCCAACAAGCTTGACGACAAAGCTGACAAGTGGAAATAGACAAATATTGTTGCCAACAGTGTTTTGAAGGTTTTTACTGGTCGAGCAAGTCTGTCGGCGACTGTGTCGGTAACAATGTCGCCAACTTCGACGGAGTCGAAACGAGGCTCTACTTTAGTGTGAACTCACATAATTTGATTTAAATGAGTCTTACTGCAATCAATGTTTACTCGCTGGTGAGCGTGCGACTTACGGAGAAGAGGTACCCGATGACGACGTCGGCGTCCTCGGGGATGTCGAGCGAGTCGCGGCGCAGGATGTCCGTGGACACCCACTGGCAGTCCAGGTAGCTGCGCACCGAGCTGTCCTCCTGCACGCTGCACAACAAACACAACGTTACATTGTTACTAATGAAGAATCAGTGTTTATTATTTTAAAACTCCAAATTACCTCGTGTTACTCATATCCTTAATTTAATTTTAAATTAATTTGTATTTAATCTTGATACCGGTAGATTCTTCTCTAAATCGGTATCGTTCCCCGGAGTACATAAAGGCAGACAAAGCCGAGACATCGTTACCGTTATTTCCGGCCGTTGGATACCGTTTGTTCCACCCTTCAAATCCTTCAGAAATAACAGCACAAAGTGTTCTAAATCCTTGATATATTTATTCATTTTATCTAAAATACTATCACTAATCACTTTCGTGATCATTCATAATATAAATTACATGGCTTGTCAAAATACAGGGTGTTTTTCTTAACGCATCCTATTTTAAGATTGAATAATTCACATAAGAATATGAAATGAATATTGTTTTATGGATCTTTACATTTTATACAACAGTTAAGTTTGATCACATATAGTTTACATTATGTGCTCAAACAATCCGCCATTGGCATTTGTATAAAGTTATGCTCTCTCCATCAAATTCCCGAACACGTGTTGCTTGGTGCCTCTTTGAATTTCTTGCATTAAATTGTTTTTTTTTGAGGTGCTGAATATCCTGTGAATTGTTTTTGTAGGCCTTACATTTTATGTATTCCTAAAGAAAACAATATATTGGGGTCAATCCGGGGATCTTGGAGGGAACTAATCCTTCACTGATAAAATAAAGTTTTGGGTTGCGCAAAAAAAAACACCCTGTATATTGACATATATTGTTAATTGCATACAAATACGAGTAGTGTTTTCCTTAAAAGAAACCAAAAATCATCTCTCGTTGTTTTTGATAGCATCTGAGTAGTCTTTTTTAGATTTTCCTGTGTAAGGAAAGAGTTTGCCGAGCAGCAAAGCTGTTCACATTAGCTTCGCAGGAAAATTGCCTGCTGAAGTAGTGGCATAAAAAGAACTATCAGTTTACTAATCTGTGATTCCGATCATATTTGCACAGACCCGATGGCAAGGTGGTGCCAGTGGCCGTCCGCCAGGGGCGCTGGTATCACCACAGTCTGGGTCCCGTTGTCGCCGGCGTGCACCAGCTTCACACCATCTCTCCCGGCCAGCTCCACGCTGAGGTAGGCGTTCTGCTGCCGCCGCGACCGCAGGCTGAACAGCGTCCCTGCGGCTGACTCCTGCAACACAAGAGATGTTGAGTAGGTGCCCCAGCTTCACACCGTCTCTCCCGGCCAGCTCCACGCTGAGGTAGGCGTTCTGCTGCCGCCGCGACCGCAGGCTGAACAGCGTCCCTGCGGCTGACTCCTGCAACACAAGAGATGTTGAGTAGGTGCCCCAGCTTCACACCGTCTCTCCCGGCCAGCTCCACGCTGAGGTAGGCGTTCTGCTGCCGCCGCGACCGCAGGCTGAACACCGTCCCTGCGGCTGACTCCTGCAACACAAGAGATGTTGAGTAGGTGCCCCAGCCTCACACTGTCTCTCCCGGCCAGCTCCACGCTGAGGTAGGCGTTCTGCTGCCGCCGCGACCGCAGGCTGAACAGCGTCCCTGCGGCTGACTCCTGCAACACAAGAGATGTTGAGTAGGTGCCCCAGCTTCACACCGTCTCTCCCGGCCAGCTCCACGCTGAGGTAGGCGTTCTGCTGCCGCCGCGACCGCAGGCTGAACAGCGTCCCTGCGGCTGACTCCTGCAACACAAGAGATGTTGAGTAGGTGCCCCAGCTTCACACCGTCTCTCCCGGCCAGCTCCACGCTGAGGTAGGCGTTCTGCTGCCGGCGCGACCGCAGGCTGAACAGCGTCCCTGCGGCTGACTCCTGCAACACAAGAGATGTTGAGTAGGTGCCCCAGCTTCACACCGTCTCTCCCGGCCAGCTCCACGCTGAGGTAGGCGTTCTGCTGCCGGCGCGACCGCAGGCTGAACAGCGTCCCTGCGGCTGACTCCTGCAACACAAGAGATGTTGAGTAGGTGCCCCAGCTTCACACCGTCTCTCCCGGCCAGCTCCACGCTGAGGTAGGCGTTCTGCTGCCGGCGCGACCGCAGGCTGAACAGCGTCCCTGCGGCTGACTCCTGCAACACAAGAGATGTTGAGTAGGTGCCCCAGCTTCACACCGTCTCTCCCGGCCAGCTCCACGCTGAGGTAGGCGTTCTGCTGCCGCCGCGACCGCAGGCTGAACAGCGTCCCTGCGGCTGACTCCTGCAACACAAGAGATGTTGAGTAGGTGCTCCAGCCTCACACCGTCTCTCCCGGCCAGCTCCACGCTGAGGTAGGCGTTCTGCTGCCGGCGCGACCGCAGGCTGAACAGCGTCCCTGCGGCTGACTCTTGCAACACAAGAGATGTTGAGTAGGTGCCCCAGCCTCACACCGTCTCTCCCGGCCAGCTCCACGCTGAGGTAGGCGTTCTGCTGCCGCCGCGACCGCAGGCTGAACAGCGTCCCTGCGGCTGACTCCTGCAACACAAGAGATGTTGAGTAGGTGCCCCAGCTTCACACCATCTCTCCCGGCCAGCTCCACGCTGAGGTAGGCGTTCTGCTGCCGCCGCGACCGCAGGCTGAACAGCGTCCCTGCGGCTGACTCCTGCAACACAAGAGATGTTGAGTAGGTGCCCCAGCCTCACACTGTCTCTCCCGGCCACCTCCATGCTGAGGTAGGCGTTCTGCTGCCGCCGCGACCGCAGGCTGAACAGCGTCCCTGCGGCTGACTCCTGCAACACAAGAGATGTTGAGTAGGTGCCCCAGCTTCACACCGTCTCTCCCGGCCAGCTCCACGCTGAGGTAGGCGTTCTGCTGCCGCCGCGACCGCAGGCTGAACAGCGTCCCTGCGGCTGACTCCTGCAACACAAGAGATGTTGAGTAGGTGCCCCAGCCTCACACCGTCTCTCCCGGCCAGCTCCACGCTGAGGTAGGCGTTCTGCTGCCGCCGCGACCGCAGGCTGAACAGCGTCCCTGCGGCTGCCTCCTGCAACACAAGAGATGTTGAGTAGGTGCCCCAGCTTCACACCGTCTCTCCCGGCCAGCTCCACGCTGAGGTAGGCGTTCTGCTGCCGGCGCGACCGCAGGCTGGACAGCGTCCCTGCGGCTGACTCCTGCAACACAAGAGATGTTGAGTAGGTGCCCCAGCTTCACACCGTCTCTCCCGGCCAGCTCCACGCTGAGGTAGGCGTTCTGCTGCCGCCGCGACCGTAGGCTGAACAGCGTCCCTGCGGCTGACTCCTGCAACACAAGAGATGTTGAGTAGGTGCCCATGCCTCACACCGTCTCTCCCGGCCAGCTCCACGCTGAGGTAGGCGTTCTGCTGCCGCCGCGACCGCAGGCTGAACAGCGTCCCTGCGGCTGACTCCTGCAACACAAGAGATGTTGAGTAGGTGCCCCAGCCTCACACCATCTCTCCCGGCCAGCTCCACGCTGAGGTAGGCGTTCTGCTGCCGCCGCGACCGCAGGCTGAACAGCGTCCCTGCGGCTGACTCCTGCAACACAAGAGATGTTGAGTAGGTGCCGCAGCCTCACACCGTCTCTCCCGGCCAGCTCCACGCTGAGGTAGGCGTTCTGCTGCTGCCGCGACCGCAGGCTGAACAGCGTCCCTGCGGCTGACTCCTGCAACACAAGAGATGTTGAGTAGGTGCCCCAGCTTCACACCGTCTCTCCCGGCCAGCTCCACGCTGAGGTAGGCATTCTGCTGCCGCCGCGACCGCAGGCTGAACAGCGTCCCTGCGGCTGACTCCTGCAACACAAGAGATGTTCAGTAGGTGCCCCAGCCTCACACCGTCTCTCCCGGCCAGCTCCACGCTGAGGTAGGCGTTCTGCTGCCGCCGCGACCGCAGGCTGAACAGCGTCCCTGCGGCTGACTCCTGCAACACAAGAGATGTTGAGTAGGTGCCCCAGCCTCACACCGTCTCTCCCGGCCAGCTCCACGCTGAGGTAGGCGTTCTGCTGCCGGCGCGACCGCAGGCTGAACAGCGTCCCTGCGGCTGACTCCTGCAACACAAGAGATGTTGAGTAGGTGCCCCAGCTTCACACCGTCTCTCCCGGCCAGCTCCACGCTGAGGTAGGCGTTCTGCTGCCGGCGCGACCGCAGGCTGAACAGCGTCCCTGCGGCTGACTCCTGCAACACAAGAGATGTTGAGTAGGTGCCCCAGCTTCACACCGTCTCTCCCGGCCAGCTCCACGCTGAGGTAGGCGTTCTGCTGCCGGCGCGACCGCAGACTGAACAGCGTCCCTGCGGCTGACTCCTGCAACACAAGAGATGTTGAGTAGGTGCCCCAGCTTCACACCGTCTCTCCCGGCCAGCTCCACGCTGAGGTAGGCGTTCTTCTGCTGCCGCGACCGAAGGCTGAACAGCGTCCCTGCGGCTGACTCCTGCAACACAAGAGATGTTGAGTAGGTGCCCCAGCTTCACACCGTCTCTCCCGGCCAGCTCCACGCTGAGGTAGGCGTTCTGCTGCCGCCGCGACCGCAGGCTGAACAGCGTCCCTGCGGCTGCCTCCTGCAACACAAGAGATGTTGAGTAGGTGCCCCAGCTTCACACCGTCTCTCCCGGCCAGCTCCACGCTGAGGTAGGCGTTCTGCTGCTGGCGCGACCGCAGGCTGAACAGCGTCCCTGCGGCTGACTCCTGCAACACAAGAGATGTTGAGTAGGTGCCCCAGCTTCACACCGTCTCTCCCGGCCAGCTCCACGCTGAGGTAGGCGTTCTGCTGCCGCCGCGACCGCAGGCTGAACACCGTCCCTGCGGCTGTCTCCTGCAACACAAGAGATGTTGAGTAGGTGCCCCAGCCTCACACCGTCTCTCCCGGCCAGCTCCACGCTGAGGTAGGCGTTCTGCTGCCGCCGCGACCGCAGGCTGAACACCGTCCCTGCGGCTGACTCCTGCAACACAAGAGATGTTGAGTAGGTGCCCCAGCTTCACACCGTCTCTCCCGGCCAGCTCCACGCTGAGGTAGGCGTTCTGCTGCCGCCGCGACCGCAGGCTGAACAGCGTCCCTGCGGCTGCCTCCTGCAACACAAGAGATGTTGAGTAGGTGCCCCAGCTTCACACTGTCTCTCCTGGCGAGCTCCACGCTGAGGTAGGCGTTCTGCTGCCGCCGCGACCTCAGGCTGAACACCGTCCCTGCGGCTGACTCCTGCAACACAAGAGATGTTGAGTAGGTGCCCCAGCCTCACACTGTCTCTCCCGGCCAGCTCCACGCTGAGGTAGGCGTTCTGCTGCCGCCGGCTGACTCCTGCAACACAAGAGATGTTGAGTAGGTGCCCCAGCCTCACACCGTCTCTCCCGGCCAGCTCCACGCTGAGGTAGGCGTTCTGCTGCCGCCGCGACCGCAGGCTGAACAGCGTCCCTGCGGCTGACTCCTGCAACACAAGAGATGTTGAGTAGGTGCCCCAGCCTCACACCGTCTCTCCCGGCCAGCTCCACGCTGAGGTAGGCGTTCTGCTGCCGGCGCGACCGCAGGCTGAACAGCGTCCCTGCGGCTGACTCCTGCAACACAAGAGATGTTGAGTAGGTGCACCAGCCTCACACTGTCTCTCCCGGCCAGCTCCACGCTGAGGTAGGCGTTCTGCTGCCGGCGCGACCGCAGGCTGAACAGCGTCCCTGCGGCTGACTCCTGCAACACAAGAGATGTTGAGTAGGTGCCCCAGCCTCACACCGTCTCTCCCGGCCAGCTCCACGCTGAGGTAGGCGTTCTGCTGCCGCCGCGACCGCAGGCTGAACACCGTCCCTGCGGCTGCCTCCTGCAACACAAGAGATGTTGAGTAGGTGCCCCAGCTTCACACCGTCTCTCCCGGCCAGCTCCACGCTGAGGTAGGCGTTCTGCTGCCGCCGCGACCGCAGGCTGAACAGCGTCCCTGCGGCAGACTCCTGCAACACAAGAGATGTTGAGTAGGTGCCCCAGCCACACACCGTCTCTCCCGGCCAGCTCCACGCTGAGGTAGGCGTTCTGCTGCCGCCGCGACCGCAGGCTGAACAGCGTCCCTGCGGCTGTCTCCTGCAACACAAGAGATGTTGAGTAGGTGCCCCAGCTTCACACCGACTCTCCCGGCCAGCTCCACGCTGAGGTAGGCGTTCTGCTGCCGGCGCGACCGCAGGCTGAACAGCGTCCCTGCGGCTGACTCCTGCAACACAAGAGATGTTGAGTAGGTGCCCCAGCTTCACACTGTCTCTCCTGGCCAGCTCCACGCTGAGGTAGGCGTTCTGCTGCCGCCGCGACTGCAGGCTGAACAGCGTCCCTGCGGCTGCCTCCTGCAACACAAGAGATGTTGAGTAGGTGCCCCAGCCTCACACCGTCTCTCCCGGCCAGCTCCACGCTGAGGTAGGCGTTCTGCTGCCGCCGCGACCGCAGGCTGAACAGCGTCCCTGCGGCTGTCTCCTGCAACACAAGAGATGTTGAGTAGGTGCACCTGCTTCACACTGTCTCTCCCGGCCAGCTCCACGCTGAGGTAGGCGTTCTGCTGCCGCCGCGACCGCAGGCTGAACAGCGTCCCTGCGGCTGTCTCCTGCAACACAAGAGATGTTGAGTAGGTGCCCCAGCTTCACTTCGTCTCTCCCGGCCAGCTCCACGCTGAGGTAGGCGTTCTGCTGCCGGCGCGACCGCAGGCTGAACAGCGTCCCTGCGGCTGTCTCCTGCAACACAAGAGATGTTGAGTAGGTGCCCCAGCTTCACTTCGTCTCTCCCGGCCAGCTCCACGCTGAGGTAGGCGTTCTGCTGCCGCCGCGCCCGCAGGATGAACAGGTCCCTGCGGCTGACTCCTGCAACACAAGAGATGTTGAGTAGGTGCCCCAGCCTCACACTGTCTCTCCCGGCCAGCTCCACGCTGAGGTGGGCGTTCTGCTGCCGCCGCGACCGCAGGCTGAACAGCGTCCCTGCGGCTGACTCCTGCAATACAAGAGATGTTGAGTAGGTGCCCCAGCCTCACACCGTCTCTCCCGGCCAGCTCCACGCTGAGGTAGGCGTTCTGCTGCCGCCGCGACCGCAGGCTGAACAGCGTCCCTGCGGCTGACTCCTGCAACACAAGAGATGTTCAGTAGGTACCCCAGCCTCACACCGTCTCTCCCGGCCAGCTCCACGCTGAGGTAGGCGTTCTGCTGCCGCCGCGACCGCAGGCTGAACAGCGTCCCTGCGGCTGACTCCTGCAACACAAGAGATGTTGAGTAGGTGCCCCAGCCTCACACCGTCTCTCCCGGCCAGCTCCACGCTGAGGTAGGCGTTCTGCTGCCGCCGCGACCGCAGGCTGAACACCGTCCCTGCGGCTGCCTCCTGCAACACAAGAGATGTTGAGTAGGTGCCCCAGCTTCACACCGTCTCTCCCGGCCAGCTCCACGCTGAGGTAGGCGTTCTGCTGCCGCCGCGACCGCAGGCTGAACACCGTCCCTGCGGCTGCCTCCTGCAACACAAGAGATGTTGAGTAGGTGCCCCAGCTTCACACCGTCTCTCCCGGCCAGCTCCACGCTGAGGTAGGCGTTCTGCTGCCGCCGCGACCGCAGGCTGAACAGCGTCCCTGCGGCAGACTCCTGCAACACAAGAGATGTTGAGTAGGTGCCCCAGCCTCACACTGTCTCTCCCGGCCAGCTCCACGCTGAGGTAGGCGTTCTGCTGCCGCCGCGACCGCAGGCTGAACACCGTTCCTGCGGCTGCCTCCTGCAACACAAGAGATGTTGAGTAGGTGCCCCAGCTTCACACCGTCTCTCCCGGCCAGCTCCACGCTGAGGTAGGCGTTCTGCTGCCGCCGCGACCGCAGGCTGAACACCGTCCCTGCGGCTGCCTCCTGCAACACAAGAGATGTTGAGTAGGTGCCCCAGCTTCACACCGTCTCTCCCGGCCAGCTCCACGCTGAGGTAGGCGTTCTGCTGCCGCCGCGACCGCAGCGTCCCTGCGGCAGACTCCTGCAACACAAGAGATGTTGAGTAGGTGCCCCAGCCTCACACTGTCTCTCCCGGCCAGCTCCACGCTGAGGTAGGCGTTCTGCTGCCGCCGCGACCGCAGACTGAACAGCGTCCCTGCGGCTGCCTTCTGCAACACAAGAGATGTTGAGTAGGTGCCCCAGCTTCACACCGTCTCTCCCGGCCAGCTCCACGCTGAGGTAGGCGTTCTGCTGCCGGCGCGACCGCAGGCTGAACAGCGTCCCTGCGGCTGACTCCTGCAACACAAGAGATGTTGAGTAGGTGCCCCAGCTTCACACCGTCTCTCCCGGCCAGCTCCACGCTGAGGTAGGCGTTCTGCTGCCGCCGGCTGACTCCTGCAACACAAGAGATGTTGAGTAGGTGCCCCAGCTTCACACCGTCTCTCCCGGCCAGCTCCTCGCTGAGGTAGGCGTTCTGCTGCCGCCGCGACCGCAGGCTGAACAACGTCCCTGCGGCTGACTCCTGCAACACAAGAGATGTTGAGTAGGTGCCCCAGCTTCACACCGTCTCTCCCGGCCAGCTCCACGCTGAGGTAGGCGTTCTGCTGCCGGCGCGACCGCAGGCTGAACAGCGTCCCTGCGGCTGACTCCTGCAACACAAGAGATGTTGAGTAGGTGCCCCAGCTTCACACCGTCTCTCCCGGCCAGCTCCACGCTGAGGTAGGCGTTCTGCTGCCGCCGCGACCGCAGGCTGAACAGCGTCCCTGCGGCTGTCTCCTGCAACACAAGAGATGTTGAGTAGGTGCCCCAGCTTCACACCGACTCTCCCGGCCAGCTCCACGCTGAGGTAGGCGTTCTGCTGCCGGCGCGACCGCAGGCTGAACAGCGTCCCTGCGGCTGACTCCTGCAACACAAGAGATGTTGAGTAGGTGCCCCAGCTTCACACTGTCTCTCCTGGCCAGCTCCACGCTGAGGTAGGCGTTCTGCTGCCGCCGCGACCGCAGGCTGAACAGCGTCCCTGCGGCTGACTCCTGCAACACAAGAGATGTTGAGTAGGTGCCCCAGCTTCACACCGTCTCTCCCGGCCAGCTCCACGCTGAGGTAGGCGTTCTGCTGCCGGCGCGACCGCAGGCTGAACAGCGTCCCTGCGGCTGACTCCTGCAACACAAGAGATGTTGAGTAGGTGCCCCAGCTTCACACCGTCTCTCCCGGCCAGCTCCACGCTGAGGTAGGCGTTCTGCTGCCGCCGCGACCGCAGGCTGAACAGCGTCCCTGCGGCTGTCTCCTGCAACACAAGAGATGTTGAGTAGGTGCCCCAGCTTCACACCGACTCTCCCGGCCAGCTCCACGCTGAGGTAGGCGTTCTGCTGCCGGCGCGACCGCAGGCTGAACAGCGTCCCTGCGGCTGACTCCTGCAACACAAGAGATGTTGAGTAGGTGCCCCAGCTTCACACTGTCTCTCCTGGCCAGCTCCACGCTGAGGTAGGCGTTCTGCTGCCGCCGCGACCGCAGGCTGAACAGCGTCCCTGCGGCTGACTCCTGCAACACAAGAGATGTTGAGTAGGTGCCCCAGCTTCACACCGTCTCTCCCTGCCAGCTCCACGCTGAGGTAGGCGTTCTGCTGCCGCCGCGACTGCAGGCTGAACAGCGTCCCTGCGGCAGACTCTTGCAAAAGATATTGATTAGACCCTTAGACAAAATAGTTTGGTTAAGTTTCAATACATTATTCAGTTCTCACTTCCTCCGGTCATTAAAGTAGTTTAATCTGTACCAGTGTCTGTACCTTCAAAAAGTACAGCTAGGCACCATAGACTTCGAAATACAAACATGTAATAAATTTGAAATTCACAATGTACGAAAAGTTAATACCAAATATCATTAGTTTATTCATATTTCAGTGTTTTCCAACCGTAGTTTCTTTTACCTTTGCAGGGGATAAAAACAACTAGGAAATCATTTATTTTTGATATAACAGTTTTAAGGCAAAAACGTTCGAAAAACCAGATTAAAAGATATAAATAAAACAAGGTGATCTTATTCAATAACAATGTATAAACATAGCTGATAAATCTTCACATTTAAAATAAATATTAAACTTTTAGTATACTGGAAATACCACATAGAGAATTGCAATTCATCCAAGAAAACGTCGTACGACTTTTCTTTGAGGCTGGTAAACGTGACACTAAGGAAATTGCTCCAGAACGTTTCATTGACACTCTTTTTGCCTTTACTTTTCCTCTCTTTGTTGTTACTTATTACTTTTCTGTGGCGTTTAACGTTTTGGAAACGGGAAGTTCAAACGTCAAGAGTTAAAAAGATGCTTTTATTCCATACAAACTTTCTTTGTCTTTTAAGTCTCAACTTTAAATGTTTATTAAATTGTTCAAACAATATAATAATACTAATATATATTGTTAATATTAACGACATATTTACAAATATATTGTATACATTATAAATATTTACTAAAATTTATATTTTTATTAGTATTATGTTATTAAATGTAATCTTTCAAGTGTCAACTAAAACATTATTTAATAAAAATTAGTATAAATAAATTATTAAAATAGGCGTAGGTTGTTAAATTAGGTATAAAGTTATTCATGTGTTATGTTATTTGGAAAGAATTGTTATGTGGGGGGGGGGGTTCGTAATTATACCTTTAACAATTGTATAGTGCATAAATTAATGAAATAAATTTGATTTTGATTTGATTTGATTTGATTATGATCTGTGTTGCTGCGACGACCAATTGTGATGTATAAAAGGAAAGTTTAGTTAGTTGTCGGCAGTTGCGTCATAACAATTCCTTAGGTGCTTCGTAATTAGAATACAATTTTTATACGACTAAAACATTAATACTAAAACTAGCAGCCTGCTTCACTTCGTGACTAAAATAACATAAAAAATAAACTTTGGTTTCATGTTGGTTATTTAAGGGGTTCCGAGCGTAAAAACTTGTTAAAGAGGAATTTTGTGGATTGTCGTGTTTTTCCAGAGAAATTCATTGTGTTGCTGTGTTAAAGTTACCAGTGGCTGAACTTCACATCAAAGTAAACTTTTAAAATCAACCCATTACTTAAGATTTGAAACTTCAATATGAATAAGAAATTACTCGCAGAATTTCCGGAGTTCATTTATTTCACCCCCTTGTAAGTGTCTATGTAAAGGTAAACAGCCCAAATTACGGTCGCTTGCCTAATACCGGTCGTCTATCGCCACTTCTCAATCACCAAAACCTAAAAACATCCCCGTCAGCCCAATACCCAACCATATGGCAACAACGGAAACTACGATCATCGATCTACCATAGAGCACAAACGCTTTTGAAGTAATCTGACAAAACAATTAGTTAGAAGGATGTGATCTTCGAGCGGTCGCCTGCTGCTTCCTTGTCTAAATGGCTTAGAACTGAGGGAATGTCAATTAGATTTAAAATTATGAAATATTGCTAACTTGTGTTAGTAAAAGTGTTTATACTTTATAAAGAATGATATTCAATTAAAATACATAAATTTCAGTGAGGTTTTATAGTGTTTTTACCCTTAAATTTTATTGACCGTAATTAAGACGGTAAATTTCAAGTATTTCCTAATCACGGTTGGTAATTAATAGCGACGACAAATATGTTTTTTTATAGCCCAAATTACGGTTTTCAATAACTTCAAAGCTAATTCTTATTTTAAACGTATACATTATAAGTTGAGCATTCTGATTTGGTCTTTGAAGAAAGATCATACGTATTTTTAAAATTATTTATCGAAGTGGTCTACAAATACAATGCAATAAGCAAAATATTTAAGTTTTATCAGATGAAGTACTAAAATGTTTTTGTTCAAACGATTTTAGCCATGTGTTACGTATAAAAGAATAGGAACAGGAATGAATATGCAAAATAAAAGTTTCGAATCATATAGAAATTAAAAATAACCTCATTCTACCATAGTTAAGCCAACGGTCATAGGCTATAGTGTTTTACGTCAAAAGCAATTTAGAAAAAGATTTTTCTCAATGTTGTTTCCCTTAGGTGGCGTTGTAAGTTGGTGCTGGTTTATCACCCTCAAGTAATAAAAATGTCTCTCAATGTTAAATTTCAGTTCAACTTAGTTAATTCTAGCAAAATCACGTTATAGTGTCGCCTTGACAATCACGACCGTAATTAGGCTTGCGAAAACCGGTATTAGGAAGGCGACGACCGGTATTAGGGATTAAAGTTAGATGAATAGGTATAAAATAAAATTGCATTTTACAAATAAATATGATCAATTTATGCTACATTCACATATTATTTGGAACCTAAATATTGTTTACAATGTATAATTAACCAAAATATAGCTAGTTCATTTAATAATTTTAATTTCATGAGGAGTATTAGCCCTGACTTTCCTTAACCGGCCAGAATTTGGGTTGTTTACCTTATAATGTTTTATATACGTAAAACACTTAACGTATACATTTATACGGTTTACACTTTGCTGTTTTGGCAAAACAACGTCTTTCATTTCGCATAATATGAGGAATAGTTTACATGGAGGTTTTTTGCTTAGCACATCTTCTTGCCTATGTTTTGAAGTTTTTTTCAAAAGTAATGAATCTGTATGTTATTTTTTCACAACATCAACACGTCAGTCTATTAATTAATTAGGTCTTAACAACAATCGGTAAGAAGATGTACAAACCACAGATCGACATAAACGAATCTCTGAATAACAATAATTATAAAAATGTCATTCGGCGTAAAAACAAATTATTCAGCACTCACAACAGCCAAGAAATTACATTTCCATATATATGTACGGCTCTTTGTTTCCTATCTTAGGAACATGTTTGGTAAATTAATACCATGCAAATATCATAACTTCTAACGAAATTCCTAAATTAAATAGGTGAATTGGTATTGGTGCATTTAAAAATCACGATAAAATAGGCACGCTAATCGTAAACACTTGAATATCTTTTGCATTCCAAGTAAATTTACATAATAAAAGTTTTACATTTAAAATGTGTTTTAAACCTTGATTTATTTTTGATACATCTTTCAAATAATATTGATATTTAAATATTCCCAAGTTTGAATTATGCATCAAAAGTTTGTTAGAAAGCCCCACCTCAAAAGCACTTCCTAAGTTACATATGTTTTTTTTTTAAAGATAAAAAACATTCTGGTCTTGGTTTCAATAGAGTAGATACTCTTAATTATGATGACATTTTATTTATTGAACATTGATTTCTTCTTGTGACAGTTCCTGACGGGTCACTGTTACTTCAGGGATTACCTTTTCCGCATGGAAAAGATAAGGACCCCCTGGTGTAAGTTCTAGGTCTAGGTAGATGACGCAAACCGGACTTTTTCCGATGCCGGGGTTCCGCTTAGTAGAAGGAGTGCATGGGTCTCGAGAAAAACTAACCGCGATAAATTTTTTTGTCACTTTTCCTCCTTACTCCAAGACACATACTCGCCTATTAGTCATACTTATCATACTTATGGGCTGTCTCTTGTCAAAAATTGTCAAAAAAAATCCTCCCACTGCCTTAGTATATTTTTGAGTTACTATACATTTACTCCTCTATTAAAAATTATATTCCTCCTTACACCAATATTTAAATGGTTATTCGCTGTCTCTTGTTAAATATTTAGTTATAAGCAAGTATTATAACGACATGTTTACTCTTAAACTTCCAAGTGAACTTGTAAATACGATATGTTAATTAAATGTAACTAATAACTTTTAAAATATAAAATTAAAAAAATATGTAGAAATACTAACTTTGGTCTTTATTGTCTGATTTGTTTAATATTTGGATATCTTGCTAACTTAATCAAGTGAACTTGTAAATAGCATATACTAATTAAATATAATCAATAACTTTTAAAATATAAAATTACAAAAATATATAAAAAAACCTAACTTTTGTATTTATTAACAGATCTGTCTAATATTTGGGTATGTTGTTAACCTAAACAAGTGCATGTGTAAGTGGTATATATTAATTATACTTACCCTCTATATTGTAAATAACAAACATTTTAAATGAACTTTGGTCTTTATTGACTGATATGTCAATAATTTGGATATGTCGTAGTATTAAGCAAATGCATTTGTGAATGGTATATATTAATCTTATCTACCTTGTATATTTTAAATAATAAAATTACAAAATGGATTAAATTATTAACTGTGCTATTAAATGTTTGATTTGTTTAATATTTGGGTATGTTGTTAACTTAAGCTAGTATATTTGTAAATGACATATTAATTTTATCTGTTTTGCATATAAAATTATAAAATTGGCTAAAAATATTAAATTTGATGTTTACTATCTGAGTTGGCTAATATTTTGTGTATGTTGTTAACTTAGGCAAGTGCATGTGTAAATGGCATATATCAATTTTATAGGTAAAATAAACACAATGTTATGCTTTTGGCTACCCTTTAATGTTAACCAATTAATTGAAAACTGATAATCATCGTATTTATAAATCTAGCAAAATATTAACTTTTATATGCCTGCATGGATAAAAAATAAAATTTTTGTTGTTATCGACATAAAAGCAAACATTAACAGAACTATACACAAAATACTTGTCTTTCTTTATGTTTGTTTGGTGTAGTCCTTAATTCATCCAATTTAATTTTAATTTTATAATTAAAATCGAACTTTCCAGTGTTTAGTTCGTTCTCTAACCAATAATTGGAGGCATATAAGTTACGAATATTTTCCAATTGTATGATATATCTTTTCCTATTCCTATGTTCCACCTGTTTGATAGCACTTATTAAAAACTCTGCACCCTCTTCCAAATCTTCTAACCTATTACATTCTCTAAATTTTATATCGCCTTTTATATCTTGCATTAACATAGTATTAGACATATCCAAGTCTTCTTGGACAGGAGGGATATCTGTATAATCCCATTTATTGTTTTGGAATTTTAAATTTTCTATCTTAGGAAATGAATGACCAAAATGTTGCTGTTCCATTAGTATTGAAGGTTGCTAGTGGCTCGTTATTGGGTAAGTATATTATGTCTAAGACAAACGTACCATTATATACTGTGTATGGTAGTACTATATAACCTTCTCTATTGTTTAATTCTACAAATACAGTTTTACAAGCACCTTTAACATAATGCACACCTTTTTGTCCATCTTTCTCTGCTAATACACCTACAAATGTAAATTTATTTTTATCATTTATCACAAATGCATATATCTTATAAGCCCGTACTGTTCTAAATCCTCCCATCGTCTAAGGAAGTATTCTTTTAAGTTTTCTTCCCTTTCTCTTATTTCTTGTTCTTTAGCCAATTGTTTGATATATTCCTCTTTAACTGTAGCTGTTGACTCTATAAAATCTAGTTTTCGCTTCTTAGCACCTGTGTCTTCTAATTCCAACTGTCTCTTTTTGGAACATCTCTCTAATAATGGCTTAGAAAGAGGTTCTATTTCTTTGATAGTGCATGGATACAAGTTGCTATTAATGTTTATTCGACTTCTTGGAATATAAGGTATAAGATTGGGACTTTCTACTAAACCCCATTCCTCTAAATTTATATCTTTAGGTATTGTGGAAAAGGGTGTATTTGATTTAGTAAAATATGTAGCTCCAGATTTTATATAACACTTTTGTTTTACACTAATAGTATCGGGACATTCTTCTGTTATTTCTATATAATTTATTGGTAAGCAGTTAAAGCTAAATGCTGATATTATAGCATATTTTATTAACTTATCCCTTTGCACACTGTCTTCTAGCAACTTTAGCTGTACACCTGTTATCTTTCTTGTATTACTATTACCCCAATATGCATATTGTAATATATTGTTAAATACAAGGCAACAACTATTTTGTAATTGATTAGCTATCTTAGTCCACATTTTATGCAATGGCACAGAGCGTTTTGGAGGTATCTCATATTGTCGTCTATCAAACTTAAACAATCTCTCAAGGGTTCAATCTCTTTTCCAAAACCTCTACAATAGTTGTAAATTGTTGCTTCTAATCTTGTAATTCCATTCTCTCTGGCTAATTTAGACGAGAAAGTATCTCTTAGTCTAGAATCCGGACAGTTAACGAAATTTATAATATGATTTCCTAAATCTTTAGTTACTCTCGGACTTGTTATTTGGCATATAAATTTATTATATATTTTAACCCTACTGTTTTCGTTAAACCATGTTAAACTGTCTTTACCAACATAATAGGTACTGTCTGTAATAATATTATATCCCTCTTGTATTTACCCTGGGTAACAAAAATCAAAGTTTTCTGTTAAATACCTACACATTTTCTCCTTATCAAAAACACCAGCCAAGTCTATTGTAATATCTAAGTCCATAAGGTAGTACATTTCCTTTTCCAGATCTTGCAATATGTTCGGCAGCTCTTCTAATAAATCACTAATTTTAACATTAGCAAGTTCAATTTTATAGGGAATTGCAATAGGATTTTCGTACTTTTGTTTAATTTTATCAATGTCTTTGTTTACTATTTGTGATATGCCAGGTCTTTGTAAGGTGAATGGTAGTTTTGCTACAACTCCATGTCGAGATTAAGAGAATTTTTTAAACACCCCACGTAAGTAACTGCTATAAGACCCGCATATTTCCTTTTTAACTTTAAAACTATTTTTAATATTTGTACCACAATTACAGTTGGTAAAGTCTGTTATTTTAAATAGCATGATATTATCACAAAAGACATCTGTTATAGGAGTAGTATTATTTAATTTTTGTTCGCCCTCACAATAATTTATATTTTCTATGTCTGTAAGAAGGTTATTATTTCGAAGGTTTTCTAATAAAAACCATTTACCAAAACTTTCGTTTGTAGCTTTAATTCTATTTCCCAACAAATCGCTAACAGAGTACATTTTTATCTCTTTTTATATAGAGAAAAAAGTAGCGGGAATACATCAAAATAATGCATAAAATTTGGTTAATGTAATATAATGCAACGGTTGCTTTGTTATGTGCAATACATTGTATCAAATAAGAGAACAATATCCCCCCTCCAGTTGTATATGTCTGTAAACTGTTAAGATTGTTTATATATTGTTGTAGTTTATTAGTTAACAGTGTGGAAAACCCATAACACTACCAAAATAATTGATTGTAATGTAGTACATATGTAAAACCAATTTGTCTGCAAGAGATGTTACCTTAGCAGAGAAGACACAAATAGCTTAGAGCACTGTTATCTTTATTATTTGATTTATAAGTGCCAGTCTTAAGCATTATTAATTTTTACATGCCTTATAAAAATTAAATTGATTTTACTATATTTTAGTAGTTAGCGGTGACAAAAAACATTGTATTATATTACCTATCCAACTTTTAAATTTATATTTATTGACTAATGATAACGGAAAAAATACCCAAGCTATACAAAGACTTATGGTAATAATTGTTTAATAGTTACAAATAAAGTGTAACCTATTAGGGGCAAAGAAATTATATATCTGTTTAATAAAGTTGTAAATTTCCTGTTAAATGTCTGTTGGCAAGTAGACAACTGACAGAACACGTAATGTTTGTGTAAAAATATATGTTTGACTTACACGCTAAGTTTAACATAAATTTCCAAAATTTACAGACCTAGTGAAATTCCTTTAAAATATCTGTAAACTTATATGTAATAATTTATAAAATATATAATATTGTAATAAAATGTATTTTATACCTGTATACATAAATTTTTATAAAATATCTGTAAACTTATATTTAATAATTTATAAAATATATAATATTGATGTAAAATGTATTTTGTACCTATACACATACATTTACATTTGGTCGTTGGTATACCTCGACAAACATCTTAGAGGAAGTCCCACAATGTTCCCTTTGGGTTCACGCAAAAAGAGTTCACCTAAGTTAAACAAAAGTGGTTTATCAGTTTCATATACAGATTGCATCCAAGTTAACCTTGATTTTGCCATTACCTTTGGTCATCAGTATGAAAGCGAGGAGGTGTCGCTGGTGGCCTACCTTGGGGTCGAGCCTGAGCGTGGCGAGCAGCGCGAACTGGCGGCGCGGGCGGCGGGCGGCGGCGGGCAGCTGGGCGGCCGGCAGCCACAGGTACGTGCTGGGCCGCAGTCGCCAGGCGGTCGGCCGGTCCGGCGCCCTCGCCCACTGGCCGTGCAGCCACCGCGTCTGCTCCTGCGACAGCGGCGACACCGCCCCTGCGACATGTCCAGTTTGTGCTTCCTGTTCTCATTTATTTTTCAGGTACCTTTCTATCGGTATACTTATATTACCAAATCATATTTCCTTTCTCATTTCATCCAATTAATTTACTCTTAAAACTCTTTCTTCCTATCGTACCTTAAAGACAAGCAGAGCGATTGGCCATAGTCTCCAAATTAAAACATCGGTATGCGTTCGTCAATGCATACTTATGAAACAAACTTAAAATATCAATGATTATTTTGTCTATACTCCCGTTGCTAAATTGCTAGATTTAAAACTTTAAAACGTGAAATTTTGGGCGTAAAAGAGCTGACTTCTTCTCGGTATGATTAAATGGGTAAATTAGCAATTTTTTACACATTTTGAAGTTTGCATTTTTACGACGGCGAGTATTAATTTTTCGCGGATGATAACTACTTGACGACCTACCTTGGCAGGAGAACATGTTGCAGCGCCTGGTCTCCTTGTTGAAGCCCTCGCAGCCCTTGTGCAGCAGGCAGGAGCGCCAGCGGTGTTGCGCGCCCTCGCCGCAGGAGGCGCTGCAGGCGTCCCACTCCATCCACTCGCCCCAGCCTGCACCATGCAAGGTCACAGACAACTTAGAGACAGTTAATTCCATGTTAACTTTAATTACTCTGGTTATAAAATCACCCTATCTATACAAATTCACTGATTAAAAATACATTACATGTTATTTGTCATGGGTTGCAACTGATATAGTCCTTACTCCAACAACCAAAAGTTACTGCAACAGATAAGTAGATATTGTAAATAGCATATAGAATGTAGATCATAATTTCCTAGAAATTTTGAAAAGAAGTCTATTTATTAAAAAGACAATTCAGTAATAACTGTTTTCGTATCGTTAACTAATCTTGTTTTGTTGCTTTTATCTTGATATTGTTATATATGTTTCTTTTATTCCAAGAAATCCAAGTCAGTTTGAAATTTTTTTAAAGTCGATCCAACTTTATTTGAAACAACCACTTTCGTCTTTTTACAGTAAGTATAACTAAGGTTTGTTAAAGTCAAGAACAAATACGATGCATCGATCTGCCAGCGGCGAGAAGAATGCCCGTAATTAGGGAAGTTTTACAGTGTTGGCCGCCCTACTCCAGAGAAACAATTTGTCAGGGAAAACCATTTTCATAAACTTTAAAACAACGCAATAAGTTGTCCTACATTTTATGTTGGTAAAGGTTGTTTGTTTAGTTGTTCATAGGTTTGTTACAGTACTCAATTATCTCGAAAGAGGCTTCATAGGGTTTTCAAATGTTAGAAATAACAAATAAAAAAATGCCTTATTTAAAGACGTGTTCTTTCAAGGTAACACCGCTAGGAAAATCTAATTACGTAGAATGATTAGTCTGGACCTCAGGAGTTGTCATGTTATTAAACGTGCAAAACGTAAAGAAAAGTAATGTCAGACCTCTGCTTATGTATCTGACTTGACGATACAAGTTATAGTATTACGTAAGAAATACTGAACATTTGGTTGATAAATTGAAAACCCACAGATATATAACAGACTATCGCTGACATCACTTATCTAAAATAACAATAATATAATGTTTTTAAAATAAAAACATATTAAATTCGAGTGGTTTGACATAAGATTTGAACTTAACTGGCAATGATTAGGATTTAACTGCAGTTGCTAAGCTTTGGTTAGTGTGTGGGCCTGATATAATGGCCTGAAGTGATTGCAACAAGCAAGTCGCATTGCGGGCTTTGTAGTCAAATACACTCCAGATAACAAATCCTCATGTGGCGGTCAGTGTGTAATTTACCTTATCACGTATGTAAGTGAATTATGCTGAGTTATTTTTTGACACATCGACAGTTTCTTTGCACAGCTCGAACATATTTGGATAAAACAATTTCAAATTTTCACTACCTATGTTTCATACAATGTGTTAAAGATAATTTGGGCAGAAATTTTAAAATTGTGTTTTATATGTTCCAAATATTAAGTATAGAATGCTATTGATAATGGTCCCAACAAGTAGGAAATAAATTCTTGCCAAAACGCATCAGAATGATGACAACCACAGTGTACATGTTTCGTGTGATAATAGTTCCTGCTATAGCGTTCCCGTCTAGTACTTTAGATTACTAGACAAAAGACACAAAGTCTATGTGCTTTCTTAGCAATCTCTAAGAAAATATTAACTATCATAGTACAGTTAGACGGTGTACTTTCACAGCAAAAATTAAAAATTAAAATCCCAATCTAAAGAATTTAACCGAATCCTATTTTGGTACCGGAGACTTAAATAAAACGTTAGCTTTTTCACTTTAAATAAGATTTGCTAAATCTAAATCATAAGGCTTAACTAATGTCTAGATATACTGACTATATTTAATTTTATTTATACCGAGGGCGCGCCATACGAGGCGGTCGGTGTCGGCGGTCCAGGGCAACACCGCAGACTCGCCCTCCTCAGCCGGCACCAGCTGCGACCCCACCACCTTGGCCAGCACCACGTAGTACTCCTGGGGCGACACTGGCGGCCAGCACTGCGACCGCACCAGCCCAGACACGTTCACACGTCTGCAACCGACACAACAGTCACACTCACAACACCTCCTTGGCCAGCACCACGTAGTACTCCTGGGGCGACACTGGCGGCCAGCACTGCGACCGCACCAGCCCAGACACGTTCACACGTCTGCAACCGACACAACAGTCACACTCACAACACCTCCTTGGCCAGCACCACGTAGTACTCCTGGGGCGACACTGGCGGCCAGCACTGCGACCGCACCAGCCCAGACACGTTCACACGTCTGCAACCGACACAACAGTCACATACACAACACCACCTTGGCCAGCACCACGTAGTACTCCTGGGGCGACACTGGCGGCCAGCACTGCGACCGCACCAGCCCAGTCACGTTTACACGTCTGCAACCGACACAACAGTCACACTCACAACACCACCTTGGCCAGCACCACGTAGTACTCCTGGGGCGACACTGGCGGCCAGCACTGCGACCGCACCAGCCCAGACACGTTCACACGTCTGCAACCGACACAACAGTCACATACACAACACCACCTTGGCCAGCACCACGTAGTACTCCTGGGGCGACACTGGCGGCCAGCACTGCGACCGCACCAGCCCAGTCACGTTTACACGTCTGCAACCGACACAACAGTCACACTCACAACACCACCTTGGCCAGCACCACGTAGTACTCCTGGGGCGACACTGGCGGCCAGCACTGCTACCTCACCAGCCCAGACACGTTCTCACGTCTGCAACCGACACAACAGTCACACTCACAACACCACCTTGGCCAGCACCACGTAGTACTCCTGGGGCGACACTGGCGGCCAGCACTGCGACCTCACCAGCCCAGACACGTTCTCACGTCTGCAACCGACACAACAGTCACACTCACAACACCACCTTGGCCAGCACCACGTAGTACTCCAGGGGCGACACTGGCGGCCAGCACTGGGACCTCACCTGCCCAGACACGTTCACACGTCTGCAACCGACACAACAGTCACATACACAACACCACCTTGGCTAGCACCACGTAGTACTCCTGGGGCGACACTGGCGGCCAGCACTGCGACCTCACCAGCCCAGACACGTTCACACGTCTGTAACCGACACAACAGTCATATACACAACACCACCTTGGCCAGCACCACGTAGTACTCCTGGGGCGACACTGGCGGCCAGCACTGCGTCCTCACTAGCCCAGACACGTTCACACGTCTGCAACCGACACAACAGTCACATACACAACACCACCTTGGCCAGCACCACGTAGTACTCCTGGGGCGACACTGGCGGCCAGCACTGCGACCGCACCAGCCCAGACACGTTCACACGTCTGCAACCGACACAATAGTCACATACAAAACACGACCTTGGCCAGCACCAAGTAGTACTCCTGGGGCGACACTGGCGGCCAGCACTGCGACCTCACCAGCCCAGACACGTTCACACGTCTGCAACCGACACAACAGTCACATACACAACACCACCTTGGCTAGCACCACGTAGTACTCCTGGGGCGACACTGGCGGCCAGCACTGGGACCTCACCAGCCCAGACACGTTCACACGTCTGCAACTGACACAACAGTCACACTCACAACACCACCACGTAGTACTCCTAGTAACCCTTAAGAATAAAATTGAATATGATAACTCAAATATTGAACGCCTTCAAATTGTTATCCATACAGACGTGCAAACATACTCAACAGGCTATAGGGACAAGCATCTCAAACCAAATCAAATAAACATTGTCATTTCTTCTTTTATGCTGATTTTGTGAGAAATAAAAGAAGTGAATCGTCTCCCTCAGGAAAATTTCCCATCACATTTTTAACCACTTCCTTAGTGATAAAACGTTAATACGCAAATGAATATTTCAACATGGTGTAGGTCTTGTTGTTGACCAACCTATTATCACCAAGGGTCATTCAGTTACAGCCAAACAACCAATCATCGGTACCACTCGAAAAATCCTGCTTTCACGTGATGGAATAATAATTATAGCAAAGAAAAAGAAGAATCGCCTAACGTAATATTAACAATTCGGATGAGAATCGTACAAGTGCAGCTCGCACATAGCGTCTTCGAATGTCATAAGCGAAGAAGATCTCAAAAGCGGCAAAACCAATAAAAATGCAAATACAACCTTAACTTGTTTCGTATTTTAAAGTTGAGACATGACTCCTCTCACAGTTTTCCTGGAGATGATGTTTATCTCATCGTCTTAACTGAATTGAAATATGTATAACCTACGGTATATTGCAATATTCTTTATACAGTTTTGGCTTTTCTCTTTCATTTACCATATATATTTGCTAGAATATACCAAAAACAAAAAAATTACGTACACAAACCATTGTAAATGAATTATGATTTTACAAGTGTAATAATGGTTTTATCTATAAATATTTGATTGTTAGGCATCATATATTTGCTAGCGTAATTGTTTTCTTATCTCTATCATCTATCTTTATAATCTCGTCATGAAAATCAATGTTTTCTTAATTCCTACCTACCCCGAGACTATAAAATTTAAATGCAACCGACCCTTTGACTCAATTAACCAACAAATAATAAAGAGCCGTAGCAAGTATAAAGCATCAAAGCTTTACTTATTATAGTGATGTTACTTATGGTGAATATTTTAATGTAATTTATTTCAACATGCTAATCAGTTGAGGTAATCAGTTTTTTATAACTTATTACATTATTCATTACGTTTATATTCTATTAAACTTGATGTGTTTATTCATCTTCAAATTCAAATTTAAGGTAATGGCAATTCGTATTTTACAGCCAAGAAGGCGTAAAAACCGAATTGCGTTTGCAATAAACCTCTCACTTCACTTACACGGACAGAGTTAAGACCCGAGTTCTGTTTGATTTCTGATTCAATTTTCAGCCTTTTATTTTTTAGATACAATCGAATTAGTAAGTGTCTGCTACTTCCATCAAGAAAGTAAAGTAAAATCTATTCAAGAATTAATATTTTCCGCCAGATTTTAATCTACGTTTTAATTTTTAATTCAATATTTAATTTATCAAATGTTATTTTTGAACGCGGGATAAATAGAGCTTCTTAAAAATCCCTCGTCCTTATTTAAAAAACTAAATAAATATTCAATAATTGGTGTTACTATATTTATTGCGTTTTAAACTGAGAATTAAAAAAATAAAACAAAACAAAATAATTAGGATTTTAAAATATATAATAAAATATTTGGCAATAAGGACCGAAAAAGAAGTTTTGCAGGCTCGAGATCGTGTTTCAAATTCGAGACGAAGTGGAGAATTTAAAACGATCGAGAGCTGCAAACCTCTTTCGGCCGAGGTGCGAACGCTATTTATCACCACACTACGCAATGAAATGCACCCAATATAACATTAAAAATGTGATTATTATTTGTCATACTTGAAAACAAAACTTAGAGGTTATGAGCAACGATTCAACTTCTTTGTCATGGTTTAAAAAAAACGCAGCTACGAAAATCATATGATCGCAACTCCTTGGAACCTATTGAATGCTGTATAATTATGTGATGTTCTCACGTTGTTTCAAGCAAACAAACGATCCGCTGACTTTCGGCCCAAGACCGCAAGTTTTCGGCCCTCTGGCGGAAAAGAACTGGTTTCGGCCACCAAATGACGTTTTTAAAACAGATGATTACGTCGTAGTGTGGTGAAAATAATTTTATCTACCACCATTGCAATAAGCACCAATTATGGGTACATTAAAAAGCCAAAAACTAACCAGTTCTAATGAAAAATTTAGAATACAAGAGTCATTTAAGGATATAGGTTCTAGACCAATGACAGCTCAACGTTTGACGAAAGAAGTGCCATTTTAGAAATTACGCAATTCGCGCATCAGCAGATTTTCGCATTACGATTACTGTTTAAGTTTTTCGATATGAGTTGACTTATCCCATTCATGGTTACGTCTACTTATGTGCCTAACTGCAAATTTGAGTTGACCTACTCCATCATTAGTAAAAGTCATGAGTTTCGTTAACTTCAGGGAAAATTTTTTCGTATGGCCGTAGATAAAGTAGTGTATGCAAAAAGCCGCTCATGAGATATTTAGAACACTCTTCGCTCGTGTTCTAACTTACATATCACTCGTGGCTTAAAGACAATCATAATACAATCGTTGCATAAACTACTATTAATCTGCTGATATAGAAACTACGATTTTGAAAATTCGAAAATATCATTTTTAAGACATTTGATCTAAAATGTCTGTATATAAAACGATATACAATATTAAGCTAACACGTTAGATAAAGGAAATCTAAATCCTTGAGTAAACTAAATCTTGGATAAATAAATCATTTTCAAAACCAAAAAGCCGACCGTGCAAAAAATTAAATGTATTTTGAAGTACTTTTCAAAAATATTCTGCGAATTGGAAAACAACAGTTGGATTGACAGGCACAGTTGACTTATAAAAATGTGAATGTTTCATTCGATACACAGAAGAGTGCAGTACGTAGACGGTCCGATCGATCCATTACCAGCCATGGGTACGAAAGTAGTCTTCTATTGAGATTTATAACCCACACTTAGGGAATTGCAGCCGATTACTTGAGTTCCTGCAGTGCTGCTTCTTATCCAATCGGGAGGGCTAAGATTTACAATTTCTCGTTATCTTCTTTTTTGTTTAAATAACTTATAGTCAAAATTAAAGAACCCAATCCTTTTAACATGCAAGGTGTAGCCAATCTCTGTATAGGCCTGTTGAGGATTCTTTCCTTGTATCAAGCAAACATGCCATCTGTTTTTATAAAATATTAAAAATTAGAATTGTGAAATCTAAATATTATCTTAACTTAGTGAAGATGTACGTATACCAGGTGTCTCACCTAAAGTGAACCAATAGCTAACTTTTTTATTATAAATCTGACAAAGAACTTCTTAAGGGGGACTTACCTTTATTTTTAAAGCTGCTTTTTGGTGTCACTTCGAAATTTAAAAATATGGCCGCCATTTTCCAATATGGTGGACAACTTGTATTTTTCTTATTGAACACCCTGTATTTTATGGTGTTTTTTTGATTTTACACGTAATTTTAGTAACCTTTTATTCTATCATTTTTTCCTAAACCCAATGGTTAAGGAGGTATGAGCAGTTAACGTTTGATTTTTTCCTATTAAAAATGCATTGAGAAATTGTTGGTAGTCTGTATATCGAAAACGGTTGGGTTTAATGGTACCAAAGATTAAAAGGTATCTTAAAATGTGACTTTAGTTGAGATTTAATCATAATATAATTTTTAGTTGAGGTCCACTCATAGAAATGTATTCTTTTAAATGTGCTTTTACTCCATAAGGAATACATGAGATGGCATAGTTAAATGGACCCAATGCTTTTTAAATGGGAAAAAATCAAACTTTAACTGCTCGTACCTCCTGAACCTTACCTGGTTTAGGAAAAAATAAGAAGGAATCAAGATTTTCTCAAATTAAGCGTTAAATTCAAAAATGCCATAAAATACAGGGTGTCCCATTGGAAAATGGAGGCCATATTTTTAAATTTCTGAGTCACTCCAACAAGCAGCTTTAAAAATAAAGGGAAGTCTCCCATAGGAAGTTCTTTGCCAGATTTATAATAAAAAAGTTAGCTATTGGTTCACTTTAGGTGAGACGCCCGGTATATTATAGTCAAATACTCCAAAATTATCAAACACCACTCACTGAAATGTTACCGCATGGTCCGAACCATTTAACATCAAACTTAGAAGATTTCCACTGACATTCCTTTTAAAGTATAAGCATCCACTAAAAAACGGGCGTTTCAATTTTAAATGTGCAGATATTTAATACTTTATTTATGTTTAAAAGGTTTGAAATGTATGTATTTTATGCTCTTTTCGTCACTAGTTAAAACATAGTTAAAACAAGCCTAGTTAAAAATCTTATTCAAATAAAAATAACATTTGTATTAAACAGGACTTTATCCGAAATTGAATGTTACCTCTATATAAAAGTACATTTGATAAAGTAAGAGGTTATTGGAAAATATTGCAGCCAAGTCACATGATTTAGCCATAAAGTTATCTCGGTTAACTGATGAGTTTTCGAGAATCTGTGAAAGCAAGCCAACCACCAAACGGCCTACAAAACATGCGACTCAAGAGTATCCGAGAAGGTGTTGCAATTAGTAATTTTGTTCGTTTATTTTCTTTTTACATCCTTGAATAAAAAATAGAAAAATATAAGCTGAATGGAACACGTTGATTTATTCTTTTTTTTCTATCCCGACTGCAAAAGTAGATACTGGCCAATATCTTATTTATCATTTAAATCTTGGATGCAGCCACGCAGAACAGCAAGTTTTACCATGGGTCCCAGATGTATTGTTTTCCGTCTGTCTAAATGTATTTCCCCTAATATTTTTATAACTTTTGATTAGCTCAGGATAGTAACTTTAAATTTGGCACGTATTGAACGGCATGTATTGATTTTCTCGTAGACTTTTTTACTGCCTACTTATGTTGCTGTAAACGATTACAGCAAAATGTCCCGAAAATATGATTATATTTATCAGCATATTTTTTCTGCGTAAATGGAAAATAGGGGCAATATTTTGTGCAACTTTCAACTTTATCAAGATTTGTTCATTTTCAGGTAGGACACTTATGTTGAAGACCTTCTCCGAAAATGGCAAGTAATTTTGTTTATGACTCCAAATATAAAATGGACAGGTAACATGGCTATTTCAAATTTGAACATGGCTACCTATTTTTATACCTGAAAATGGTTAGAAGTAATACTTTGCTTCTGGTACGACCATCGATAACGCAAACTATGAAAGTAATCTAACATCGTCGGGAAGAAAAATAATAGTTTAAAAAACTGTTCTAGGAAATTGTTTTTACGAAAAAATATTGTTATTGGGATATTTTAAGTCGGCACGAGGAGCGCGAGCGGCGAAGGCGGCGGAATGTGATGCTCGAGCTGACACGAGCGGCGCAATATTCATATTGGCATCTTGTCGCGATACTTCGACACCTCAAACTGCCTCGTGAACAAGCGATGGTTTATTCATGGACATAACAATGGAACGCTTAACTGAAACTTGGACAAACAGCTCTACTGGGAACTTGAAAATTAAGTTGCATACGTGAACTTATTGCAAATGTGTTTTGTTGTAAACGATTTGTTGTTTTTAACCTTTTTTATTTATGTTGTACGACGTTTTTGTATGGAATAGCTAAACTAAAATTATATTGACGTTTGAAAAATGTGCGTTTGTTCATATATGTAATCGTATTTGAATAATACGATTATATATATATTTGTGTGTGTGTGTGTGTGTGTGTGTGTGTGTGTGTGTGTGTGTGTGTGTGTGTGTGTATGGGTGGGTGGTGTGCGTGTGCGTGTGCGTGTGTGTGGATGTGTGTGTGGATGTAAACAAAGCTAGAGACGACACCAGTGGTCCGATTTCCACGAAATTTGTCATGTAGGTATAAAGCCGTGGTATCTCCAGGCGTAATTTTATTTTTTTGAATTTTTCATTTTAAAGGGTATTTACCCCATAAAAATCTATAAAAAATGACAAAAATCCGAATTTCTCCAATACGGCTCTAACGATTTTCATAAAATTTCATGCTTTTTAGTGCTTAGGATGACAAAAAAATGATACCACCCGCATGTCTGTAAAAAGTCAGGTTCAGAAGTTATGGGGGTTTAAGTGTTAAACAATTCATATTTTTCAAAATTGACAAAATCTATAACCTATAAAGAAAATATACTCGCAACCATTAAATTTGACTTGAAAAACTAAATAATCCAGTATGTTGAATCATTAGTCTACGTCAACTGGTTGCGGAAATAATTGATATTTTAGTTCGGCGGTAAACGCAGTACGTTGTCCAATGTTATTCTTATGGCAAATATTTGAAAACCGATATCTCCGTTATTTACTAACCGATTTTGATAAAATTTTGTACGTGTTTGTGTGATGATTAATTGTTAATCTGTTTTATTTAATTATATAAGTTTTTAATTTTAAATTACTTTAAGGGAGAAAGTATGTGTTAGTTTCCTGATACCGTTTATTTATGAATTTTTCTAACAGCACTTGCTATAACTGCCATAAACAAGCATAGAAAAATTGCAATAACTCCGTTTATTGTTGTTTGATTTTAATAAACTTCATGTGGTTATTTAGGAAATAAAATTGCGCTACTTTTTTGTCTACTGTAAAATTTTCGGGTTTTAAGATATTAAGTTTAAAAATATAAAAATGGCCGCCATTTTTAAATAGTACAAAGTAGAAACTTGATACTCCGCACCAAAATAGGCCATTAGTCAACATATACGCACCAAGTTTGAAGTTGATATCGCTAGTGGTCCAAAGGTTATGCAAAATCATGTTAAAAACACATAATACCGACAGACGGATAACCGAGCATTTTAGGACCCATATTACCCATATTTACTGGAACCCTTTTCTTAGTTTTGATTTAAGTAACCATATCCCGAAGTTCTGAAGGGTTTTTCGTAAACACCCTGTATTGCCTGTACATAAATATAAAACTTTATGTTTTGCAGTATACTAGGATCTTAAGTTAACTTCTCATAAAAAAATAAACAAAGCACCAATCATGGTCACAAAATACAAATATGATGTTATACTATTTTCATACTTTTACATGATATTTGACATATACTTATCAGAATTATTATAAATTAATTATACTTAAACAAATAAATAAAAGTAGTGAATCCAAACAAAATGATTAACTAATTTCATTCCTTGCTTATGAAATTACTTATAAGTAATAAAACAGAAATGGAAGGGCTGACTTTAAAACAAAATTTAACTTATACGTCGTCAAAATGTGGCTTTTGCCCTATAAATATAAATATTTAAGCACAACCACGTTAACGAAAATGGTTATTAAAAGCAATCAACGGTTATCCATAAATGACTAGTTACAATTATGGTTTTCACACCTTTCAGTCCCCCCAGGCTAATACATGTGATGTAGATATAATATATTTAGACATGATTACGTGAAAGCAATGTTAGGAATTGTAAAAAAATCAATTTATTTAGTAGGTGGAAATAAAGTACAATATTGAGCTCACATATAATTCCCAATCGCCAGTCGGTGCAATTTCACCCGATCGTTCATACGGAAGTAATCGTAAATCTCTTTATAACGTGCGCTCAAGGAATTGCAGTCCATTTACTTATGTTATATACCCCTCTCTGTGAGACGACTATTGCACTTCAATGTAACATTCAATCAACTTGAACTCGTCTTTTTCTTCCATAACACAAATATACCTTTGAAATTAAATTTTTCTACATTTTAAAAGTTGCCATATTGTATTCATGATTTAAAACAGGTAAAGATTTACGACCACAATAAGACTTACAAATCTGAAAGGTTGTTATGTATGATGACGAGTAATACATACCTAGAGCTTGAACAATTTATTTAATTCAAAGCGTGATTAAATGGTTTTCAATTAAGAGTGAAAGATGTTTTTATATTTTTATTGGCTTCATACAGTGTAAAATGAACCAAAACCCCCTAAGAAAATATTGTGTTATTTAATTATTAGATAGTAGTTGAAAATTGTATTTATCAGTGAACACTTACGAATATTTGATCATATTTTTATTGACAGGTAAATTTTAACAAAAGCTCTGTAGTAAAACATGCCCAGATTGGAATCGATTCGTGAAAACGCTTTTTAAATTTCAAAGCAAGTATAATAAAAGCCTGTTATTTTCCTCACCGAGGGAGCCTTAAATAATGCAACAAGTTCAAACGTCAACAAAGCTGTTTAGGTTTAACGCTGCTGTTTATATTCGATAAGAGAAAATTCCTAGAATTTGGACGAAAACATGTAAGAACGCTTTAATTAAAAAAATAATGTATGTAATCATTGACATAAGTTCAAGCTATTCATTATGACCTAGACGAGTCATATAGTTACCATAAATCAAAAAGAACCATCGCTTCCACTTCCACTAATCTTTTACCACTGTAAAAAATACATATGATGGAACATCAAAACATGATTTCTTTGTTTGAAATACATTGTTAGTAATGGCGATTTCAGTTTTCTTTTCTTTCTTTTTTTGATTTTTGCGGACATTTTCCATCACTGATTGGGAAAAACCAAGTTCACAACATTCCAGGATTTACGTGATCAGATTCCAGATCCCGAAACGTCGTGTAACATATTTTACGCCCACGAGTGAAGGTGAAGCTCTGAAACAGGCAAGCTGATTTTGTTAATATTATTATCAAATGAGCCTGGGATCAGCTGACCTGTTTTAACACTTGACCTTGACCCAAAATCTGTAGTATAGAAGAGAATAATAATATTAATATACTGCCAGGTTGTCTAACTCCCATAGGCCTGTGGAACCAAAGCTTGTGACTTAAATCGTAGACCCATTACTCTGTTTTAAGCAAGCTGTATCAGCCTTTTGGGTAACAATATTATCTCAAACGAGGTATCATTAATATGCTTCCTCTTATTGGTCAAGAATAATAATTTTTGTCCCAGCTGGAGATTAGATTTCCGGTCTATACAAAAGACGTCACGATTAGTTTACATTTTTGACTGAGATAACCTGAGTACTTTTATTCTTTTTTAATTTTTTTTCTCTTTAGACCTTGACCTTGACCCACTGTTTCTATTCACGCCGGTTATAGCATGGTGTAAGGAAAAAATGAAAGGTGTGTGCGGGGTTAGCAGAAGTGACGTAGTAGGGCTCATGCAACTAGCGCTTACGACGACTACAACACAAACCAGTTAATATAACCCAATCAAAATATTTTGTGTACGGTCTTAGTTCTTCAGTCAAACCGCTAGGTCCACTAGTTTCTTGAGCCCGACTACGTCATACCAGCTGACTGTGCCCACACCTTTCTTTTTTCTTTTCACCATGGGTTATAGAAAACGTTTACGACCACGATAACACTTACAAATCTGACAAGACGACTATGGCACACAACGCAATAGTCGATAACGCAAACTGATAACTTTTTTCTGGGATTGTTAACTTTTTCTTTTTTTTTCTCATAACTTTTTGGTGATTTGCGTGATGGCAAATGCCCGCAAAAATCAAAATTAGAATGCGAACATAAAAAAAATACAAAAACAATTTGAAAAATATTTTTTTTTATATATTTTATGCCCGTTTGGTGATTTGCGGTAATAATTCTGGACAAATTTAATTATTTTTACTAACTAAAATTGTGTACACTTTAAAATAAATAAATCATCACCATCAAGCCCCTTCTCCGATGTGTTAATCGCAGTCCACAAATAAACATTAAACGAAAACCAGTTAAATATCTTTATCATTAGAGATGTTTAAGTAACGGAAGGAATTTTGCGTTCACAAACCGAGCCACAATCGTGTGTCTTCAAAAGTACTAGGTAATACTAAAAATGAACACAGCTCACAAAAAGGTTAAAAGTTGGATCTTCCTTTGAAGTTCTTTCTCTGTTACGTGATGTTTTATTCACGATGCGGATCTGTAGGTCTGTAGCTTGACCGCCCTTTAATCTGACTTCAACGATTCCGAAGATAAAAAGTCATTGAAATAAAATCAGATCGATCAAGCAGTTATTTCTGCGAAGCTTTTCGATTCTTTCTTAGTTTTTGCACGAATATGTATTTACAAATCAGGATGTCATAAAACAATATGAACAATTTTTTTTTAATTTTTGATGTTTGATTTTTTTTTCTTTTATGAGGTGCAGGATGAAATTATGCTAAAAATTATTATCATTATGTTGAAAAAGGGGAAATCTCGAATGAAACAATGTAAATTTTTAAGCAGAATGTCTCCTTTGCTTTGAGAAGTGGTATTATTGATTAAGAACTTCTTCTATGAACAACAGTTTGTATCTCAGAGGTCTAATATAGCGCCCTTCAAATTCACGGAGATTATTGTTATTTAAAAAAAAAACTTCTTTGAATATTGCCGTCATAAATTCGTTGAAATTGTACATCATGTTTATTCATCGGAAATATTCCGACAGTTATCACCTCTGTATGATTAGTTCCTTGAACAATAGTTTGTTAAACCTCAATGTAATACCTACCAGATATTGTCACATTATTGATCGTTTGCGAATAAGAAAGCAGTTTCGAGTTTTAACAACAACAACGTTTTCGGAATCTGTTAGGAGATCATCAGAACAAATGAAAAGGCGTGCTTTTAAACTCTCTGTAAATAAAGAACTTTCATAAGAAATGCCATCGACGCAGGATTCAAAGGAGATTAATTTCATGAATTACTCCAGCCAGCTTTGTGCCAACAAAACAAATATTCCTCCCTTTGAAAGTCGAATTTTAGCTTAATCCTTGAACAACGTTTACTTTATAAAGAATCTAATATAAATACCGGTTTTTGCGAAGTGACTGTTTTACGGTATATCGTGTCGTTTACTAAAATAGTATGATAACATTTTAAGTCCACACGATTTTTTTACTTGTTTTATTAAGTCTTTGATGTCATCAATATAGTACTTATAAAATGCACTCTTATTTAAAGAGTATAACTGTAGTAAAATGTAGCTCCGATGTAGATATCCCAGCAGATCGAGCTGCTTGTCATGGGACCTGCGTGATGTGTGGGGGCAGCAAAAGTAATGAAGAATGAGCTGTTGACAGTTCCCCGTGATGTGTGGGTTAGCAACAGCAATGATGAATGAGCTGTGGACAGTTCCCCGTGATGTGTGGGTTAGCAACAGTAACGAAGAATGAGCTGTTGACAGTTCCCCGTGAAGTGTGGGTTAGCAACAGCAACGAAGAATGAGCTGTTGACAGTTCCCCGTGAAGTGTGGGTTAGCAACAGTAACGAAGAATGAGCTGTTGACAGTTCCCCGTGATGTGTGGGTTAGCAACAGTAACGAAGAATGAGCTGTTGACAGTTCCCCGTGAAGTGTGGGTTAGCAACAGCAATGATGAATGAGCTGTGGACAGTCCCCCGTGATGTGTGGGTTAGCAACAGCAATGATGAATGAGCTGTGGACAGTTCCCCGTGAAGTGTGGGTTAGCAACAGCAATGATGAATGAGCTGTTGACAGTCCCCCGTGATGTGTGGGTCAGCAACAGTAACGAAGAATGAGCTGTTGACAGTTCCCCGTGATGTGTGGGTTAGCAACAGCAATGATGAATGAGCTGTGGACAGTTCCCCGTGATAATCTTCTCCAATGGTTTCATTCATAAAAGATGAATTAATGTTTTCATTTATGGCATTTTCTTGTCCTGTGTGATTATAACTGTTGAACCAGGGGTTAGGTTAGAAATGGGAGTTAGGTTAGAAATGGGAGAATTGCATTTTTATGAAATCTGAATGGAAATATACAGGGCGAGTCAGACCACCCGTACACCTATTGTAAAGGGTGAACGGTTTAACGTAGAAACGCCAAATAAAATTACTCCCCACTAATTTGCATATGAAGAATTCATTAAACATATTTTCATCACGATTTATCTACAGGGTGTTCCAGAAATGAAGGTCATGAGTTCGAATCTCCAAATTTTCGTTAATGAACCTGTAGCAAATTTTATATCATTTTAAAGGTGTTGTTAAAAGTAATATTTTGGTGAAAACAGAACAAAAATTATCTTAATCCGTTTCAGAATGGCGGCCATTTTTGTGAAATTTTTCGATATTCACGGAAACCCATGTATTTTTTAAACCATTAAATATTTTTTAGTTCTGATTCGAAATCCTTTATCCTTGGTAGCTCAGCTTTACTACAATATGTCACATGACAATTTTTTGATAATGTATAATTGAATTAATTGAATTAATTTTGTATAATTTTTGAAAATGTAGGTAGCCCTGAAAATCGAAAAATTCAACTAGCAACATATGCCAAAAAGCATATAATTTTAAAGACCTTCAAAATTTGGACAAAAAACAGTTTTATAGTTATGGACTAAAAACTCCATTTTCCCATATGAAGTGCATGTTATTTATGCAGTACATAATACCAAAGGGTAGGCCTACCCTACGACCGTTTGCTATAGACATGCAAATAACATGCACTTTATATGGGAAAATGGAGTTTTTCGTCCATAACTAAAAACTAAAAAGGATAGAATATTTGTGTAAATCACAAAGTTGTAGGAATTTTTAAAGCCTTTAAAATGATATGCTTTTTGGCATATGTTGCTATTTGAATTTTTCGATTTTCAGGGCTACCAACATTTTCAAATATTACAGTTTTTCAAAAAAATTGGATATTATTAAAAGATTGTCGTGTGACATATAATAGGAAAGCTGAGTTACCAAGGATTAAAGATTTCGAATCAGAACTGAAAAATAATGAATGGTTTAGAAAATACAGGGGTTTCCGTAAACATAGAAAATTTTCAGAAAAATGGCCACCATTTTGAAACGGATTGAGATAACTTAGTTCTGTTTTCACTAAAATGTTTCTTTTAACAAGACCTTGAAATTATATAAAATTTGCTATAGGTTCATTTAGGAAAATTTGGAGATTCGAACTCATGACCTTCATTTCTGGAACACCCTGTAGATAAATCGTAATGAAAATATTTTTAATGAATTTTTCACATGCAAATTAGTGGGGAATAATTTTATTTGGCGTTTGTACGTTAAACCGTTCTCCCTTTACAATAGGTGTACTGATGGTCTGACTCACCCTGTATAAAACTTAAAAAATATGTATTTAGTTGCGATACTTAATATTTGAAAAGCAAAGTAAAAACACTAGGTGTTTGAGCATGAGAATATTTTCTATACCTATGATAATTGGTCAACTATGTACACTGTACATGTTTCTGGTGTTTGATATTTTTAAAATCTGTTTTCTTCAATAATGAAATTAAATCAATGGATGTAAAAAATAAACAACTGTAATATGATGAGATAAAATTTATAAAGTACACTTTGTTCTATCAAATAATAATACTCTGACATGAGTTTTAACAGTTATTGAAGTCTTGTTGTGATGCGGGGGCGACGGAGACGAAAATTGCTATCGATTGATTACCACATGTCAATCATTACTAGCGTTGGGCGCCATTAAACTCCCGCTGGGTCAATAAACATCGCAATAAGTTGTCGCCCAACGTAAAACACATACGGGTTTTTTTTTCAGCATAACAGTTATCATTGGTCCATAATTTATATTACACCTAATATGCATAATATCTGCGCATTCATTTATCAACCGTAAATCATCAAGCCAAGTACGTTTCTCAGAAAACACTAAATTGCGCATTTATTTTATAAATATCATGTTTGCAGCTGAAAATAGAGTTAATGCGAAGGTCATTTTCGATTGACAAAACAAATATGAGTTTTATAAGAAAAACATTTTAAAATCTGTTAGGATATAATTGGAACAATTAACAACTTATAAATAACTAGTAGTCCAGGCAATGAATGCTAAAAAAAGGTATAGAGGGAATTGCATGGATCACAATTGTTGACTTTGTAACTTTGTTTGGACTAGTTAGGAGTAAAACATATCAAAAGTCTCCGCCCTTAGGGCCTAAAGATACAATTTTTTGGTTTTTCCTAAATATCTTGAAAACTATCAACTTATACTATTCCCTATTAAATTTGAAAATTAAAGAAAATCAAATTTCCTGTAAGAAAAATATTTGATATGTCTACGTTAGTCCAACCGTTTACAAGGTAAGCACTAATTTTATTAATATTTTAAAAAATAGCCCTTCCATAAGAAATACATGTAAATTTGAGGGTAACTTAAATGCCCAATTGGGCAAAGCTGTTTTCACCTAAAGGAAAATGTACAGCATTCAGGAAATATTGATGAAATTTCCAGTAATTTGACACCTCAATCATAAAAATTGGTCTAAAATTAAGGTGTTGGCGAGCTCACAAAAAACGTTATTTTTCAAGAAATTATTTCAATTTGTTATAATTTCTTGAAAAATAACGTTTTTTGTGAGTTTGTCAACGCCTCAATTTTAGACCAATTTTTATGATTGAGGTGTCAAATTACTGGAAAGTTTGTCAATATTTCCTGAATGCTGTACATTTTCCTTTAGGTGAAAACAGCTTTGCCCAATTGGGCATCTAAGTTACCCTCAAATTAACATGTATTTCTTACGGAAGGGCTATTTTTTTAATATTAATAAAATTAGTGCTTTCCTTGTAAATGGTTGGACCAAAGTCGACATATTATGTATTTTTCTTACAGGAAATTTAATTTTCTTTAATTTTCTAATTTAATAGGGAGTACTAAAAGTTGATAGTTTTCAAGATATTTAGGAAAAACCAAAAAATTGTATCTTTAGGCCCTTCCAGCCCAGCCGGCTCAAGGGCTAAGGGCGGGGACTTTTGATATGTTTTACTCCTAACTAGTCCAAACAAAGTTACAAAGTCAAAAATTGTGATCCATGCAATTCCCTCCATACCCTTTCGTTGCCTGGACTAAAGGTCATTATTACTCATTTTTTGCTATTTTGTGAGATTTCATACAACCAAGGGAGAAAGGTCCAATGTCGAACAATATTTAACTGCAAATATGTATTTTTACCATGGGACTTCCTTTGTTTATAACATTAGACAAATGTAATTGTGATGGTAATACTTCTGTTTGTAAAGTAAGTCTATTATTTTTGTAGTCTAAGTTCACTTTTTCACTCTAATACAAAAGCGGAATCAATATACAATCGTCATATAATATCTTAATTAAAAACGCCCCTTTAGAATCTTTAACAATAAGGTAGACTTAATTGAACATTTTATGCGAAAAAATAGCACTGCTAGTACAGTAATAATAATATAATTACATAACAAATGATACAACATAAAAATCCATACTTATCTAATTTCAAATGCTGAAATAAATCGTTCAGACGGTGCCTTAAACAAAGTAAAATCAACTTAAATGCAACAAAGGAGCATACACAAATTTTCTCCATAAGAATAACATAGGAAGTAAACGCCGATATGCTATCACTGAAATGTGAAATGAGAGAATTCTTGTGATAATCCAGCATATATGCATTGGTAAATGCAAGAATATGTAGTATTTATTATTATTTTAAATGCATTACAAGACTGGAGACAGTTGAGCTCAAGGACCTTGGGAGATGTGTTGTTTTATTTTAATGAAAGACGCCTCTCATTAACTTGGGAGATTGTGCATTGTTAATTAGATAAACTTTCCTGAAAGGTTATTGTAGTGAAGAGCTTGTCAAAAGAAAATTTTCTTTTACGAAGCGTTGAGAAAAATCTCACTCTAAACCTTCCTTTCTTTTTATTTTCTTCGTTTCTGGCATTTGTTTTAAAACAGATCTTATAATACGATTTAACTCCCTCTTATGAATACATGACCTTCTTTGATGATAAAACCAAGTTACGTGATCTGCTAACTAATGTTAGTTACTAATGTTAACTAACTTTCATTAGACTAAATTCCAAATAAATACAAAGATTAATCGTTTGTATAAGAAATTTCTTCCAGCATTTTTAGTTTTAGTCCAGGAATTTAAGAGTTAAAAGATGGATCGATCTAACTTCGCACAAATCTCCTTAAACAAGATGTCAAAAGTCCCCGGAAATCCCTGCTTTGCTCCTGCAAAAATATAAAAAATCCGGTCCGTGTTTTTCTATACACATTGTTTATCAACACGAACACTATGACAGATACGAAAACAAGTGTAAATGACAATTTTCCTAGGAAAAACATTCCTATGAAATAAATATTAACATCTAAAAGAAATGGGATTGACTTAACTGAAATGGGGAATATAATAGTATGAGAAGATAATTCACTTTTGTGGTTAGTCACTTATATAATCAAATAAATGGTATTTGAACAATGAATTGTGTATTTCTTTCATAACTCCTCTCGTCAAATGCCAAGCTGTTACTGGTCAAGAACCTGTATCGTAAGGGAATCCTAAATCATTAAGTTTACTCAATGCAACTGGTTTTTATTTGTTTTAAATAATGTAACTATTCATGGTTTTAGCGAACCCCCCCAAAAATGGGTTTTTTGAGTTTTTCATATAGAAAAATAAAAATAATCCAATTTTTGTTACCACCATTGAATTCAGATAAAAAAAAAACAATTTTGTATTTTGAATCATTGCTCTATATCCATTGGTTACCGAGATATTGAAAGTGGTAAACACAGTACGTTGTCCCAATGTTAACCTTATGGGGAATAAGTAAAATTCTATATCTCGCTTTTTCTCAACGTATCTTGATAAAACTTGGTAAATGGCTTCTTCTAGTTCAGATCTACTAAATATTGAATTAAAACCACCTAGTTTTAATATACCCGAAGCAGCAAACCTGCATACCCATTTCCCAAGTTATTGTTATGGAGCTTTCAAAAACATGTCAAATCTCGCTATGTTGGATTGAAATATGTTGTTTTGCATTTGAAATTCGCTGAGTATGCAGGTCTGCTGCAACGGGGTTATTACTTTTAGCATCAATATTGGTATAATGCGGTGCGAATGGTCTTTGCTTACTTCAACGGTCGTTTGTAAAAGCAAATCATGATATACATAATTGTTTCCTATAAACTATTTTGATAATCGCAACTCTCTCGTTGCCGCAGACTTGCACACTCAGCGAATTTCAAGTCTAACATACTAAAAAAAAACATATTTAAATCTAACGAGGCGAGATATGTCATGTTTTTGTGATCTCCCTAAGAATAACATGGGGAATAAGTATGCAGGTTTGCTGCAACAGGTATGTTACAACTGGGTGATTTTAATTCACTATTTAGTGGATCTTATCTAGAAGAAGCTATATACCAAGTTTCATCAAGATATGTTGGAAGATATACAATTATTTTTATTTCCCATAAGGATAACATGGGAAATGACTGTGCAGGTTTTCTGCCTCGAAAATTGAAATATCGGGGATCTTTGACTAATATACATTATATATCATCTATATGAAACCCCAAACCGAGTTTTATCAAGATATGATGAGAAATAAGCAATATATCAAATTTTACTTATATCCGATAAGGTTAACATTGGGACAACCTACTGTGTTTACCACTTTCAATGTCTCGGTAACCAATGGAAGCAATGATTCAAGATCCTAAATTTGTTTTTTCGAGCTGATTTCAATGGTGTTAACCATAGGTATTTTTACTTTTCTATGTGATAAACCCAAATAAACCCACTTTTAGGGGGTTATCCCCCTTTACACTCCCTTCCGGTGATCTGATCGAGCTACTTTACGAAATCGTCCAATTGATTACGACTTTTCATTCGTGCACCAAATTTCATCAAGATCAGACCATTTTCACGGCCGCTATATTGCAAATAGACGTATAAATAAATATATATAAATATATATATATATTATATATTTATTTATTTATTTATTTGAACGAAAGGTGTTTTTGCTTCTGGAGGCCCCAAATCGAAAAGTTATAATGATCTCGGGCTTAGGGCTTTCCATGAGATCTACGGTGGTAATAGCTTCTTCCCTACTGGAGGAAATCCGCAAAAAACTACGCTCTCCATGCATGTTTTTCATACCCTTAATTTAGAAGCATATATTTTTGAAACTATGTGAAGTATGGGATAGTCAATACACGTAGCTCCCATGCTAAGCGTATATTTTTAAACCACAACACGTACTTTGGAACCCGGAAATAGGAACTAAAGCACGGTGAAGTGAAGCCGACACGTGATTCCCACACGAAAGTCATTTTATGAAGGTTTATCTCCGCTATCGTACAATACGAGTCAACTTTGAAGTAATGGGTAAAGTTAAAACTCCAAATGAGGACGAGTTGGTCTCTTACATGACTTGAGTGTTAGCATTTCGGTGATATATATCCAAGTATAGAATACGTTTTCGTGTTGGGTGACCTGTCGAATGGAGTGTCCACTTTATACTTCTGCATATACTAATTCTTAGTTGAAGTTTTCCATGTTAACCTACAAGAAGTAGGCTAACATGGAAACATTAAAAAAGAGTTTTAAATAAAATATGCCTCTCTTTTTATTCGAACTTCTGTCGCTTTTTCTTATAGCGGATGATTGAAACATCTGATCCGCATCCTCCCTATCAATGATTATGGTTTTTTGAAGCTTTTATATAACCATGATTTAGTGTGTAATTCTTTGAAAGTCAACCTCAGAAAGGATTTTTTCTCTAAGAGTACCCATTTTGGTATCAGACTTATGTCTGATTTTATTATCGTCATTCTCATTTTCCACTTTAGCACTAGGATGTAGTATTATGTCGTTTTTTCTTGAAACGTCAATAACCTGTTTGGAAACCTTACATGGCACTACAGCTGGGTAAATTTTGGTGGCAAGTTTGTTTTGTCTTGATTGACGATCTCTTGGACTTACAATCACGCTTTGTTAACGTCGATATAGTTGTTGAAAACGAAGAATGCACAATTTAGCGACGCAAGTATAAACATTTAGGCTTTCAGATACACACTAGGTTTGATCGACAAACATACCGTGTTAAAGCGTCGATGCTGTCGAATTTGTCTTGAACTGTGCCCTGACAAAGCGGATTGCTGCAAAAATTATCCCTTTTGTCCTTAGACGTGTACTTCCAGGCGCCACAATTATTGAGGGCTTACTTCGAGCTACCCAAAAGGGAAAACTGTAGTCACAACTTTCGTGACCCATGCACTAGTGTCAATACCTAGATACTAGAGAGACAATGGCGAACTATTGTCAAGAGGTGGATGCGTGTTGTTGTCAGAAAAAATAACCTTGCAACCGCCCTGGCTGAATACATGTACCAACGCCAATCAGATGTATCGGGATCGGATAGAATCATTAACATTTTCCTTAAATGCAGTGCGTCAAGTGTACCCGGGCGGTGCTAGTGGTAAGTGAAATAGGTAAAAAAATTGAAGTGCAGCAAGACCCAAGGATATTACCATTGGTTTAATCATAATCACTTCATTTATGCTCAATCAGTGTCAGTTGTTTTCTTGGTTTTATATATGTACTCCATGTAATCACTATGCACATAAACGGCAACATGTTTTAGACTGTAAATTTCACCCTTACGTACTTAAACTGTTGCGTTAAAATGTTTTATTTGTAACTTTATACTACTCTACTGTGTGTTATTACCAACCTTACATTATCAGGCGTTTGTACTTTCGGTTTCGTATAGTAGTTTCACGGTTTAAGTAAGATTAATGTTCTTTTTCATCGGAGGATAGTTGAGACGTATAAATTACAACAATCTTAAATTTAGTTATTTATAATGAATGATCAGTCAGATCACTAAAAAAAAATAAGTAAACTTTATATAAAAGCTTAAGGTATTAAAACTTTTTGCAAGAATTGCCAATTACTCGTATTATTTACTTACATCTCAAGGTCCGTCCCAGCAATGAGTTTAAAAATTGCAATCCTTGCAAGGAGTTTGTTTTAAACAATCCCCTATTTCCTAACCAGTTTTCTCACCAAAATGCTAAAATATGAAATCACATAAATCAATATAAACTCAAAAATATTAACCCGTTCCCAGACTTTATTCCACCCAGTGTGGTTATGCATAGTTAAATATATCTTTTCAAAGTTGTCCACCAACAATCATGCAAGCAATCACATACAACAAACCCATCATGTCAATGGCGTTACTCGTTATTAGAGTACTTTTTAATTTGTCAGGGTAATTAATTTTTTACTTCCTTTTTACATGCACTCACGACGCAGAATTTAAATCGGGACTTTTAACGTTGATTATTTTGAGAGTTTTCCCCGTAGTGAAGCATGGAGCAGCAGAACATAATGTATCCTGGATTCTGTTTAATATTTTACTATAGTTTTATTCATGAGCGAAGCCACGGGTAACATTTAACCTAAATACTTTCCTTTATACCGTCAATCTAGCCGTATTCAGTCACCATGACTCATAGAAGCTTTAGGTCGGTAGAGAGAGCATTGTTAGAACATGTGACAGCACGCTTTCAAGCTAATTAATTACCTCTTTTATGTCCGCTTGGTTTCAGAAAAAATCCCTTTTTAGTGAAATTTTCATTTACAACGAACACATGACAGGAACTTCACTTATGCTCAATCAAATTAATATTAAATAAAAGGTTTTTATTTATCTATAAATATAATATGTAACGATTGAAAAATAAATCAATTTAAATAATCTAACTAAAACTTTATATCTCATTAATTGTAATTACATTTTTAAGATCACTTTTACAGGCAAGTGACTGTTGTTATTTAGTTAAGTACCCGTGCTTTAAATCAAGAAACAAAATTATGAGGTAAAAATGTAATAAATGTAAATAAAAGAACCGACATTTTTCTTACTTTTTAAGAACTGATATAACTTAACATGGAGGTGGATTGTTTTAAGTATTTAATATTTTTGGTCCATTATTTTGATGTAATACTAAAGCAAACGGTCTTTACTCATACAAGACGAAAAGTGCATGCATCGTGAGTGAAACGGTTTATTCCTTTGTACAGTGTCCAGAACGATGTTTTATTCATGATGTTTCGTGGCTTGACCGCTGTTAATCAAATTTTAAAATGTGTTGAAACTGTTTCCTTTAGGCAAAGAGTACAGCTTTTGATAGGACAGTGTTTACAATTCACATTGTATTAGGGCACAATATACAGTTTACTCGCCAAATCTAATGAGCATTGCTTTTAAAGTATTAAATATTATAACAAATATTTACTTTTGTAGTTATAGATCCATGGTAGAAAATGCAGTTAAAAGAAATCATTAGTGTCAAATCATTACTTAGTAAGTAGTGTTTTTCCTTGCCCAAATATTTATTGACTGTCGGTTTATTTATGTCTTAATTGAGGTTTTTATTCAATAACAATAAAAATTCATGCCTTAATTGAATGCATGTCTTATTTTATGTGTGGTAGTAATGTTGTTTACATTTTTAATATTAATTTAAACTCAAATATTCGATATTAATTTTAAAATTTGACATATTTCAATATAGTAAACAAACGCAGTATTTTCACACCCTGCCAGACGTTGAGCCAGCACTCAACAGCTTTCTAAAGACATCTAAAGACATCCTCAATGCTTTTTTGTTTAACGAACTCAGACCACTAACTAAAATTTTATTGAAATCTAGTTTATCTAGATAACCATTGTACAAACTGTACAATGGTTATGTAGATAGTTAAGACAAACTTACTTAATGGGAAATGACGCTTGTTTAGCAATGCATTGACAACGTACACTATAATGAAGTAATATAAGAAACTCAGTCGTAATCAGCGAGGACATAATAAAATAGAGAAGACAAAGCGCTTCTACCCAATGCATTAAAAGTGGGGCCAAGTCCGCCATCTTGGACCGATCAACATCCGGAAATCTCCGGTGCGTGAGCTCTGTCCGTGGTGTAGTCCCGCCACAAATATACGGCCATTATAAATAGTATTAATTGAAGAATATTTTTGAAATTTAGCATAACTATAGTATAGAGTCTGAGGACTGCGATAGTAATAGTTAAAAATTAATAATAATTGTATTAAACGGTTTAAAAATGTTTTATTATATACTTGTAGTTGTGTTGTTCAAAACCAGACATGAAAAAGTTGGTCTGTGAGTTTTTTTTTTTGGTCAGAGACGTTTTGTCTGCGGGAAAGTTGTAGATAAACAACCAAATTAAATTTTTTATTTGAACTTTTTTTTCCTATCGTGTTTGGTTTTCTCAGGAAGCAAGGTATAATAACGCGGTAAAAGTGTCTTTGACGTCCACTACCGTCGCCGCCGCGCGCTCGCCGAGCATCAATAGTGCAGTGTTTGTCCTCGACTACGTGATTTTCGTTTTTGTTTTACATTTACTGTACATAATGGGTTATGCTATGCTGAATTTATATAAATGTATGTTTTTGCTACATGTTTTAAATTGCTTTAGGTTAAAACATGTAGCATATAAAATTAATTTTAAGAACTCAGTTTTTATCCTGGGATTAGTAATGGTATTATATTTTTTTTAAGGCATAGTTCATTACATTTCACTAAAGAATTAACTAGTTTTGGTTAAATATATCTATGCTTGTGACACCTTGAAGTTTTACTATTAATGGTAATGGGTATTAAATAATTCAATTCAAATGGTTTAAACAGATTTTTCAATATTTATTGACCCAAAAAAAGTACAGTTTTGTTTAGTTGCTGTCTCACCTTAGATTTATGCAGACTTTCATTACCAATCTTACAATAATGATGTATTCTGACAGTGAAATACTTATGCGCTATTATCTTAATCACTAAACAAAAATGATTATCGTAGCAAATGATTAACCAAACGCAGCACAGTTTACCATCTCGTGTAAGTTGACATCTTACGTGAACAAATAACAGCCGTCTACCCTCGCTGCGACTCTGACTGACTGGTGGCAGCCGTTACAGACGCTCGGACTGGGGAGCGCCGCCATCTTGGACCGACACATGTGGCCGCTCGGCTGGCCTCACTCTCCGCTCCGAGTAGCTTCTCTATTTTATTATGTCCTCGCTGGTTGTAATAGTCAATTAATAGATGGTTTTTTTACTCATATTGTTAGTTGTGAATTTATTATAAAAATAGGCGTTTTAATGTAATGATAATTAAGAGGAGATATTATTGGATTTTATAAATTAAAAACTAACTTTTCAAGTGCATAGTATGATTGATTTTGCGTGAAACTAATTTAATCACAATTGGTTTTCTTAGCATTCTTCAAATATTTTATATAAACACATTTTTACGCCCGTGAATGTTCGTTGGGAAACCGCATATCGAAAATAATAAATTCTCGCTAAATAAATTTAATCTAATTCTGAGGTAGATGTAATATGTGGGCCAAGGAACACGTTGGCAGGAAATAAAGTATTGTAAATCCTAGGTTTACACGTTATATTTGAACTTACCTACAAAAATATGATTTATTATATTGTAGTGTAGGATATTTACTAAGAAATCTTAAATAAACATTTGTAATTGTATGTCGTTGGAGTTGTATGAATTTAAAAGCGGCCGAAATCTGTCATCGCTTCCTTTGCTCAGTGCTTCAAGCGACTGGTTTTGATCATCGCTAAATTACTTGAACATAATTCGTTGAAATTTCACTTGTTAAATAGTGTTTCGATTCCGTAGAGTTGAAATGTTTAATTGTTAGTTCTTTCGTCGTCGTCGTTCTCGTTGTGGGTGTGTTGTTGGAAACTGCTTAATCAATTAAATGGCCATTTAAAAGAGGATAATAGCATAGGTTTTAACGGATCAGCGAAAAATTATGCATTGTGAAGTATTCCCATGGTTACAGAATATAATTTTTAATAAAGATAATCACGGAGTAGTTAGTATAGGGCATATGTTTCTCAAAAAACGGTGCAGTATATATATTTTTATAATCTATGTGATATATATCAACTTCACAAGCGAAATTCAGCATATACATAAACGAAAAATCTGAATGAAAATAAATATATTCAAATGGTGTTGTGAGGTTGCTCATGAGTGATGAAACTCCACTATGCAGCTGGGTAGAGGCGTAGCGCGCCGTCCATCGCAACTGGCCATTACCGGCTGCCTCGGTACATACCGGACCAGACAACAAACCACAACACCGCCACTGCCGCTGAATATGTTGTATTCCAACATTCCCCTGTGTTCATTATGATCTCTGGCGTAAGCTAATACTAAACAACTTAATATTAATGCATTTAACGTTTCAGTACTAACGTAAGATGGGAACTGGGCATATTATTCATTTAATTGATAGTTACTTAGTATGTCTAAAATGTAAATTACATTGATTGATGGACTATTTAGTCCTTCATTAAGGCCTAAGAAATGTATGTAAGTACTTGAAACCTGATTCAACAAAGAAAATGAACGTTGAGATATTATAAATAATCTATAATTTTTACAAACTAACTATGCTACATAAAAATTAAATTACTATATTTAAAATAAAAATAATCTAAAAGGCTTTAAATTTATTCAAGAAATCGAAAAGGCATTTTACCAGCACTTATAAAATCTTGGTGTAAAACTCTTTTAGTTGGAGGAACAAAGAAAGAAGCGTTCATTGGAAAGTTTTTAAAGAAACGGTAAAGAGTCTTTTCTATTAAAAGTCCTTTCATGCAGTTTCCCACAAATTTATTACAGTTACAAACTAACGATGAAGTTCGTCATTTATTAAAGTCCAATTCATTACGAAGGGCTTTGTCTCTTTCACTATTTAGATTTGATTCTATTTGAAATTTGAATTTGGGGTCTATTTAGTTTCGGCTAACAAAGGTTATTCGCAAGGACAGTTTGAGCAGGGAGCGATTTCAATCTCTCAAAAACAACATAGCATTGAGGACCTATTTTGATATCAGTTGTGTGCTCGCTTTCTCGTCAACTCAGCAGTCTCTCTCGGTCTTCTACTTAGCCTATATCGGTGAAACAGAGACACTGTATAACTAGCTGATTCACATCAGGTGCATAAAGAGATGTTTATTTGATTCGTTTAGTGGGACAACGTCTATTTAAAAAGCATGGACTTTTTTAATTATCACGGATGCCAACACCTAAATAATAATCCTTAGGGTTAGTTCGAGATATGTATAAAATAATTACTTAAACTCCTTAGGATAAACTAGGTGTTTTTTTCAGTTTGTGCCTTAAGTTACTTAAGTTATTTTCAATACCCCAAACCCTTTGGTAACGGTAACCTCTATCATTATCTAAGCTGTACGGTACCTTTTTACAGTCTTCAATACACTTGTTTGACCACATTCTTATATCTTATTTTAAGTTTAAATCCTTAAAAGAACAATTCTCTTGATATGTTCACTTCAGGATTGATATTGTACCTTACATTTTCGCATTACAAACGTAAAACAATTAACAAACACTTAAAGTTCACAACACACAACGGAACGTAACACGTTTGATTTTCAATGTTCAATATAAACATCCCCAACCATCGTATTGCTGCGTTTGTTCATTGGTTTATTATTTTTTCCAAGTATAAATCACGCAAACCGCATTTTCAAAAGCTTCATATTTTGAAACAAAAGGTAGTTTTGGAATACTTATAGTTGTTTTTGAAAATCTATTAATAAAGCTAATATTTTGTTTCAAATAGCAGATTTGTTGTTCCTAAACTAAATATTTTGTAAAAATACATCTTTTAAAGTATTCAGTATCCCATACCTAAGTTTAACATTATTTACATATTTTTAGTTTCATATTATTGCAAGCTTCAATATTACTTGAATAGCTCCATCGCCTTAATCTAAAATATAGGAAAGTAACTAGCTGTTACATTATGTCGAAGCTTCCAATGTTATGATGACGATGATAACTTTCGGGGCCGTACTCTGATAGACAGAAGTGTCGTTACTACCTGTTTCACTTTGGTTAAGACCAAAGTGTGTAGTTCCTTCATTTTGTTGAGTTTCATTAGAAGAGGTGGCGGGAGCGGAAGTCAGGAGCAGTCGCCGGCACGCCGCGTTGTTGGCGGCCGGAAATGCTGTGTTTCATTACAACCCACTTCCTACGTCACAGCTAAGAGAAATGCCACCATTTACAACGTCATAAATTAAAACTTGCTGGCAATAATATTCAATCATCAAATACTTTATATTACATTAGAGTGTCTGGTAATTAATTAGGTTTTTGTAAAACCTGATATGATCCTGTGGAAATAGTATTAGTTACTGAACGAAAACCATGTCCTTCAAATAAAAAGTCAGGCTTGTGTTTGTATTTAGAAAGTGTGAGCATTTCGGTTGTAAGGATACAAAATATGAATCTGTACATATCGTAGGTAAGTTAAGTTTAACACATAAATAAAAGAAATGTTTAGCGAGACATCATAGAGTATATTTTTTGTGTTGAAAAATAATGATGAAACTAAATATATAAGAAAACCCAACAAAAAGGTTATTACATTTGTCCTGTCCAAACAAACATATGTAATAGTCTATGCAAGGTTAAAAAGAGGGCGCCAACCTCTTAGAAAAAACTGGTATGACTAATTAATCATCTTCAAACCTTGAGAGTACTAGACTTCCTGTAATCTCTCAAACTACAGAAGCAGTCTGCTGTTTTTAAATTTTGTTTCCTTAATCCTGAGCATGTGAGATTGACCGTGGAATCTCAGTGTTTAATCCTTATAAACACTTAGATCTCAATTCGTTCTCAACTCATTAGGGGTTTTCCATAAACTTACTCAGAAAAGTCCTCATATCTTAAAATTATTAAAACATTTGATAACAGATTGCAACATTGTAATAAGCATGAACACCCAGACTAAAATAATGGGCCACCTTTAAATTTTAAAAATATTTCTTGCATTCAATATGGCAAATCTAAGATGGGGCCTGAAATTTTTGAATCAAATGAAATTTAGGGAACGTGATTCACAGTGTTCTCTGATGGTTGCAAACCATAAATTAATCATCCATATAATTCATATATCATGACAATTAAGGGATGTTTTAACGGTGTGTATATTAAAGCCAAAAATCCAAATTTGGATTTGGCATAACTGTACATGGCGTCAACATAAAGACAATTACAGTGATGTGGTACAAGAGATATGTTACTATTTGAAATCCTCCACTACGCTGTTTTGGAAAGGATACCCGAAGTTTGATATTTTTAACTAAATTCTTCGCGAAATACAGTTGGTAAATAAATATTTGGTGGGATTTATATGACACACGGTAATGCACAAAAAATATCATTACGCTCTAAAATATTTAATCAAGCGAACTCATTGTACGTATTAAACAGTTGACGCCACCACTGCAGCCCTCGTTGGCAGCCCCTGACAGACAGGCTCGCGGCGCCACGTGCATTGCCGCTTATCCTCCGACCCGCGGGAGGTCGGGCTCGCCTAACGCGTTTCCAATAGTCCATTTGTTACGACCACTGAAAAAGCCAAATGTTTGCTACAGTTAAGACTAAGTTATATTAAACCAAACATTTTACACAGGATTAATTGAAATGTAAAATGTATGCGTCTCTAGCAAGCACAAAATTCTCCACGATGTTTAGAAACTGACGATTTTACAAATAATGTCATTTTAAGTTACTTGTTTTGGTAAATATAGTAAAATAGTAAAATCAAGGGAAGTGTTATAAATTACCGGGCTTTAACACAATAACCAGTACTTTCTTTGAAATTCATTGTTATTTATGGCGAGGTTTTTTTATAATCAGTGATGGCAAATGACCGCAAAAATGAAAATGGACACAGTTCAACAATTGTTTCTTTTGACTGAGCCTCAAAATTGGGTGATTTGCTCGGTTTTTCTGTTGGTTTTAGAACTAAATTGAGCGTCTCTTTAGTAAAGGAAAAATAGGAGACTGTGAGTAGTTTAATATTTTAAAGTAGAATTTAAACATATTTCAGATTATTGTGTTTTACAAGAATTTATGTGAAATCAGAATTTTCTACATGAATAAGAAAGGCACCGTGTACGTGCGTTGGTCGTCTTGCTAGATTGTAAGGAGGTAAAGCAAGGCATTTTTAGGGCAGACCCCTTACCGTTGCGCTGCGACGTGACCGCGGGGGTGTGGCAAGAACAAAATGAAACACCCCGTATTGATATATAAATTTCCTATGATAATTTATCCTATGAAATATAAATATATTCTAGAATACAGAAATATAGTATAATAATAGAATAATAGAAATGTAGTATAATAATATACATATTATTAATATAGATATATTAAATATATATTAATATATTTATTAAAGCAGCTAACAAAATCTTTTATGAGCAGTAGTAAATATAATCGAGCAGCTGCCCCTAAAGTAACCTTTTTCGAAGCCGACGACTATTTACTGTAAATATGTTATAATGCAGTGTAAAAACAAATTAAATGGGTGAAAATAAGTATCACGATTATTTTGGAACGTCATCAAAGTAGAAAATAACAATAGGTAAACAAACAAAAGCGTTTACACTACTGCAGTTTCCCTTGCGGCAATCGACACAATATAAAATTTTATTAATGCGATTATTTAATTTTGAGGTCCATAAGAAAGAACTTTCTGCAAATACCATCAAGCTCTTCGTTCTAATTTTTTCTCATGGTTACTAAAAAAACTCAATAACTCAATAACTCATTTATTCAACCAAAGTAACAAGATTACATGCATTGGTCATGTCAGATAAGAAAGTTTCTTACAAGGAATAACATACTGTCAATAAAATAACTTAAAATAACATAAATTCTTAATATGATATAAAAATAAAAATAAAACGCCAGGTTTTTAATTATCCGTCAGTCAGGAATTCACGGGCGCTGTAAAAGCATTTGTCAAGGAGGAATAACTTAAGCCTCTTTCTAAATTTTAAATGGTTTGACACTGCTCTGAGGTGCATAGGAAGTTTGTTAAACAGATTAATTGCATTGAAACGGAGATTTTTTGGAAGAAAGATGTGTGATGGGCTGGGACTTGAAGATTATTAGAGATTCTTAAATTATACGGTTAAATTATTGATGGTTACGAATAATTTTGAAATGTTCAATGGATTTAGTTAAAAAAGATAATGTCTCGTAAATATAAAGACATGGAAAAGTTAATATATTAGAAGACTTAAAAAACGGTTTACAAGATTGACGCCTGCTCAATGCAAAATTAATCTGATTGTTCTTTTTTGTAGGCGAAACAGAAACAATGTTCTTTTGTTCTCACAGCCCCATATGGGCAGAGCATAGACGAGATGTGGGTAAATGAGCGCGTAATAGGTAGAAAGAAGAACGTCCGAGTTGGAAGATTTTGCTAAAGTGCGGATGGCAAATATTCCTGAGCTCACTTTGCTGGATACATTTTGAATATGGCTGTGAAATTTTAGATTGTCATCTAAGGTCAGTCCAAGAAATTTTGCGTTCTTGATCGGGTGGATAGGAATTTCATCGAGATAAAAACTAAAATCAGTGCCGGACTTCTCAGAAATGTGAAAATTAAGAAACTGGGTTTTAAGTGAATTTACTGTGAGCTGATTAATGTCAAACCATTGTACCAAGGAATTGGCTTCAACAAAAGTCAATTGTTCAAGAGACTCTGCTGTGGGGCTGGATAGCAAAAGAGATGTATCATCGGCGTAAAGGACGGCCCTAGCCGAATCATTGCCTACCGGGAGATCGTTGATAAAGATCAGGAAAAGAGTAGGACCGAGGATGGAGCCCTGGGGCACACCACTCAATGTAGGGAGCTCGGGCGAATTGTGCTGCCGCTGAAATCCCACTTATCAACCGACGATACCCTTACACATTGCCTCCTTCCTTTCAAGTAAGACTTGAACCAATCCAATGCCAAGCCTCTTATCCCAGAGCGACTCATTTTTTCAAGCAGGAGATCGTGATTGACGGAATCGAATGCTTTACTCAAGTCAAAAAATAGGCCTGTGGAGCATTTTCCGCCATCAAGAGCGCAGACAATATCATCAATAAGAGCAAACATTGCACTGGTTGTAGATCTATTTTTTACAAATCCATGTTGATTTTCACAAATTATATTATGTTTTTCTAAAAATGTACATAGACGTAGTGACGCTATTTTTTCAAATACCTTAGAGATACCTGTCAAAATTGAGATGGGGCGATAGTTATTTTGATCTTCTTTGTCGCCTTTCTTGTGTACTGGTCTGACTATTGCAATTTTTAGAGAGTTTGGGAAACATCCTGAAGAAAATGAAAAATTTATGAGATGGCTGATAGGTTCTGCTAATATGTCTGCTACATCTTTTAACATTCTCACTGAAATCTCGTCTGTACCGGCAGAGTTTTTATTTTTTAGATTCGTAATGACATCAATAACTTCTTTGCTTGACGTTGGGTGGAGAAAAAATGAAGCTTTAGGTTGTTCCGCTACAGTTGTATTTAATTTCGACTTATTTATTACTGATGCATGGGCGTTAACAAAGTAATTGTTTAATTTATTGGCAATGTGCAAGGGATCGTAAATCAGCTCACCATCAGTTTCTCTAATACACAATTCATTGGAGTCTTTTCGTTTTGCAGGTCTTCTGTCATTTATAATTTGCCAAATCACTTTTGATTTATTGTCGGACGACTCGATTCTATGCATTGTTTCATTCGACTTATCTTTTTTTACAGCTGCACGGTACCTGTACTTAAGCCTTCTGTAATATTCTCGTAAAAAATGTGTAGACTCTAAATCTTTGGTTCTTTGGTAAAGGTCATTCAATTCCTCTTTAAGCTTCAATGTATCTGGGCTGAGTCTAGTTTTCTTAGCTTTCTTCCTTGTAGCTTTTTTTGTAAATTCAGGAAAGGATAAGTCGAAATAGAACTTAACTTTATCAATAAACAAGTCATATTTGACTTGCATATAAACTAAATTAAATTTAAGGCTACGAATACGTATATTTTATACTGGGTGCAAATCACTTAGAATTTTATCTAAAGATAATGTTATTAAAACAGTAATTTCAAAACAAGTCTTCTAATTCAACTATACACTGCACTAATGTGTACTGTCTGAGAAGCCAATTTCCAAATTATGGCGCTCGCCGTCGTTTATCGAATGATCATCGGGACCGGACAGCTCGGCTAACGCGTTTCCAATAGTCCATTAGTTACGACCACTGTAAAAAGCCGAAACTTTGTTGCACCTGAGACCAGGTCGGACAGTTTATTTTAAAGAGTAAACTAAAAGGTCGGTGTATTAAAAGATCGATACTTTCATCTACATTAATAAGAAAAATAAGGTAAACCGCAAAACATATTCTAAACATTTTTTGGGGTAAGATAGGCTACTTTAATTTGTTTGCATTAAGTTATGTCTTAGACAGGAAAACTGTGCATTACATATAGAAGTAACTTCGGGAGTAATGAAACCTACAAACTGTTCCGATGACATATTTTTTTGGTAGAATCTTGGATGATCCCATCTTATAAGGATAAGAGAGTCATATAGCAATATGTAAATGTATCATAGTTATTTGTGTTTTAATTTATATTTATAAACGTTAATGTTTACATCACGCTGCAGGGGCACAGATTGGAGCAGCGCTGCCCAATCTGTGACCGGGTATCACGACGCATGGCGATGTTTACATCACGCTGCAGGGGCACGGATTGGAGCAGCGCTGCCCTCGACACTTCCATTAGTCCAGTCACTCCTGGCTACTGCGATACTTTGAGGATGGACACATGGCGATGTTTACATCACGCTGCAGGGGCACAGATTGGAGCAGCGCTGCCCTCGACACTTCCATTAGTCCAGTCACTCCTGGCTACTGCGATACTTAGAGGATGGACACATGGCGATGTTTACATCACGCTGCAGGGCACGGATTGGAGCAGCGCTGCCCTCGACACTTCCATTAGTCCAGTCACTCCTGGCTACTGCGATACTTAGAGGATGGACACATGGCGATGTTTACATCACGCTGCAGGGCACAGATTGGAGCAGCGCTGCCCTCGACACTTCCATTAGTCCAGTCACTCCTGGCTACTGCGATACTTAGAGGATGGACACATGGCGATGTTTACATCACGCTGCAGGGCACAGATTGGAGCAGCGCTGCCCTCGACACTTCCATTAGTCCAGTCACTCCTGGCTACTGCGATACTTAGAGGATGGACACATGGCGATGTTTACATCACGCTGCAGGGCACAGATTGGCGCAGCGCTGCCCTCGACACTTCCATTAGTCCAGTCACTCCTGGCTACTGCGATACTTAGAGGATGGACACATGGCGATGTTTACATCACGCTGCAGGGCACAGATTGGAGCAGCGCTGCCCTCGACACTTCCATTAGTCCAGTCACTCCTGGCTACTGCGATACGTAGAGGATGGACACATGGCGATGTTTACATCACGCTGCAGGGGCACGGATTGGAGCAGCGCTGCCCTCGACACTTCCATTAGTCCAGCCACTCCTGGCTACTGCGATACTTAGAGGATGGACACATGGCGATGTTTACATCACGCTGCAGGGCACAGATTGGAGCAGCGCTGCCCTCGACACTTCCATTAGTCCAGTCACTCCTGGCTACTGCGATACGTAGAGGATGGACACATGGCGATGTTTACATCACGCTGCAGGGGCACGGATTGGAGCAGCGCTGCCCTCGACACTTCCATTAGTCCAGCCACTCCTGGCTACTGCGATACTTAGAGGATGGACACATGGCGATGTTTACATCACGCTGCAGGGGCACAGATTGAAGCAGCGCTGCCCGCGACACTTCCATTAGTCCAGTCACTCCTGGCTACTGCGATACATAGAGGATGGACACATGGCGATGTTTACATCACGCTGCAGGGGCACGGATTGGAGCAGCGCTGCCCGCGACACTTCCATTAGTCCAGCCACTCCTGGCTACTGCGATACGTAGAGGATGGACACATGGCGATGTTTACATCACGCTGCAGGGGCACGGATTGGAGCAGCGCTGCCCAATCTGTGACCGGGTATCACGACGCATGGCGATGTTTACATCACGCTGCAGGGCACAGATTGGCGCAGCGCTGCCCTCGACACTTCCATTAGTCCAGTCACTCCTGGCTACTGCGATACTTAGAGGATGGACACATGGCGATGTTTACATCACGCTGCAGGGCACAGATTGGAGCAGCGCTGCCCGCGACACTTCCATTAGTCCAGCCACTCCTGGCTACTGCGATACTTAGAGGATGGACACATGGCGATGTTTACATCACGCTGCAGGGCACAGATTGGAGCAGCGCTGCCCTCGACACTTCCATTAGTCCAGCCACTCCTGGCTACTGCAATACTTAGAGGATGGACACATGGCGATGTTTACATCACGCTGCAGGGGCACGGATTGGAGCAGCGCTGCCCTCGACACTTCCATTAGTCCAGCCACTCCTGGCTACTGCGATACGTAGAGGATGGACACATGGCGATGTTTACATCACGCTGCAGGGGCACGGATTGGAGCAGCGCTGCCCTTGACACTTCCATTAGTCCAGTCACTCCTGGCTACTGCGATACTTAGAGGATGGACACATGGCAAAGTTTACATCACGCTGCAGGGGCACAGATTGGAGCAGCGCTGCCCTCGACACTTCCATTAGTCCAGTCACTCCTGGCTACTGCGATACTTAGAGGATGGACACATGGCGATGTTTACATCACGCTGCAGGGCACAGATTGGAGCAGCGCTGCCCTCGACACTTCCATTAGTCCAGTCACTCCTGGCTAATGCGATACGTAGAGGATGGACACATGGCGATGTTTACATCACGCTGCAGGGCACAGATTGGAGCAGCGCTGCCCGCGACACTTCCATTAGTCTAGCCACTCCTGGCTACTGCGATACTTAGAGGATGGACACATGGCGATGTTTACATCACGCTGCAGGGGCACAGATTGGAGCAGCGCTGCCCTCGACACTTCCATTAGTCCAGTCACTCCTGGCTATTGCGATACTTAGAGGATGGACACATGGCGATGTTTACATCACGCTGCAGGGGCACGGATTGGAGCAGCGCTGCCCAATCTGTGTCCGGGTATCACGACGCATGGCGATGTTTACATCACGCTGCAGGGCACAGATTGGCGCAGCGCTGCCCTCGACACTTCCATTAGTCCAGTCACTCCTGGCTACTGCGATACTTAGAGGATGGACACATGGCGATGTTTACATCACGCTGCAGGGCACAGATTGGAGCAGCGCTGCCCTCGACACTTCCATTAGTCCAGTCACTCCTGGCTACTGCGATACTTAGAGGATGGACACATGGCGATGTTTACATCACGCTGCAGGGGCACGGATTGGAGCAGCGCTGCCCAATCTGTGACCGGGTATCACGACGCATGGCGATGTTTACATCACGCTGCAGGGCACAGATTGGCGCAGCGCTGCCCTCGACACTTCCATTAGTCCAGTCACTCCTGGCTACTGCGATACTTAGAGGATGGACACATGGCGATGTTTACATCACGCTGCAGGGCACAGATTGGCGCAGCGCTGCCCTCGACACTTCCATTAGTCCAGTCACTCCTGGCTACTGCGATACTTAGAGGATGGACACATGGCGATGTTTACATCACGCTGCAGGGCACAGATTGGCGCAGCGCTGCCGTCGACACTTCCATTAGTCCAGTCACTCCTGGCTACTGCGATACTTAGAGGATGGACACATGGCGATGTTTACATCACGCTGCAGGGCACAGATTGGAGCAGCGCTGCCCTCGACACTTCCATTAGTCCAGTCACTCCTGGCTACTGCGATACTTAGAGGATGGACACATGGCGATGTTTACATCACGCTGCAGGGCACGGATTGGAGCAGCGCTGCCCTCGACACTTCCATTAGTCCAGTCACTCCTGGCTACTGCGATACTTAGAGGATGGACACATGGCGATGTTTACATCACGCTGCAGGGCACGGATTGGAGCAGCGCTGCCCTCGACACTTCCATTAGTCCAGTCACTCCTGGCTACTGCGATACTTAGAGGATGGACACATGGCGATGTTTACATCACGCTGCAGGGGCACGGATTGGAGCAGCGCTGCCCTCGACACTTCCATTAGTCCAGTCACTCCTGGCTACTGCGATACTTAGAGGATGGACACATGGCGATGTTTACATCACGCTGCAGGGCACGGATTGGCGCAGCGCTGCCCTCGACACTTCCATTAGTCCAGTCACTCCTGGCTACTGCGATACTTAGAGGATGGACACATGGCGATGTTTACATCACGCTGCAGGGGCACGGATTGGAGCAGCGCTGCCCTCGACACTTCAATTAGTCCAGTCACTCCTGGCTACTGCGATACTTAGAGGACGGACACATGGCGATGTTTACATCACGCTGCAGGGCACAGATTGGCGCAGCGCTGCCCTCGACACTTCCATTAGTCCAGTCACTCCTGGCTACTGCGATACTTAGAGGATGGACACATGGCGATGTTTACATCACGCTGCAGGGGCACAGATTGGAGCAGCGCTGCCCTCGACACTTCCATTAGTCCAGTCACTCCTGGCTACTGCGATACTTAGAGGATGGACGCATGGCGATGTTTACATCACGCTGCAGGGGCACAGATTGGAGCAGCGCTGCCCTCGATACTTCCATTAGTCCAGTCACTCCTGGCTACTGCGATACTTAGAGGATGGACACATGGCGATGTTTACATCACGCTGCAGGGGCACGGATTGGAGCAGCGCTGCCCAATCTGTGATCGGGTATCACGACGCATGGCGATGTTTACATCACGCTGCAGGGCACAGATTGGCGCAGCGCTGCCCTCGACACTTCCATTAGTCCAGTCACTCCTGGCTACTGCGATACTTAGAGGATGGACACATGGCGATGTTTACATCACGCTGCAGGGGCACGGATTGGAGCAGCGGTGCCCTCGACACTTCCATTAGTCCAGTCACTCCTGGCTACTGCGATACTTAGAGGATGGACGCACGGCGATGTTTACATCACGCTGCAGGGGCACAGATTGGAGCAGCGCTGCCCTCGACACTTCCATTAGTCCAGTCACTCCTGGCTACTGCGATACTTAGAGGATGGACGCACGGCGATGTTTACATCACGCTGCAGGGGCACAGATTGGAGCAGCGCTGCCCTCGACACTTCCATTAGTCCAGTCACTCCTGGCTACTGCGATACGTAGAGGATGGACACATGGCGATGTTTACATCACGCTGCAGGGGCACGGATTGGAGCAGCGCTGCCCTCGACACTTCCATTAGTCCAGCCACTCCTGGCTACTGCGATACTTAGAGGATGGACACATGGCGATGTTTACATCACGCTTCAGGGGCACAGATTGAAGCAGCGCTGCCCGCGACACTTCCATTAGTCCAGTCACTCCTGGCTACTGCGATACATAGAGGATGGACACATGGCGATGTTTACATCACGCTGCAGGGGCACGGATTGGAGCAGCGCTGCCCGCGACACTTCCATTAGTCCAGCCACTCCTGGCTACTGCGATACGTAGAGGATGGACACATGGCGATGTTTACATCACGCTGCAGGGGCACGGATTGGAGCAGCGCTGCCCAATCTGTGACCGGGTATCACGACGCATGGCGATGTTTACATCACGCTGCAGGGCACAGATTGGCGCAGCGCTGCCCTCGACACTTCCATTAGTCCAGTCACTCCTGGCTACTGCGATACTTAGAGGATGGACACATGGCGATGTTTACATCACGCTGCAGGGGCACAGATTGGAGCAGCGCTGCCCGCGACACTTCCATTAGTCCAGCCACTCCTGGCTACTGCGATACTTAGAGGATGGACACATGGCGATGTTTACATCACGCTGCAGGGCACAGATTGGAGCAGCGCTGCCCTCGACACTTCCATTAGTCCAGCCACTCCTGGCTACTGCAATACTTAGAGGATGGACACATGGCGATGTTTACATCACGCTGCAGGGGCACGGATTGGAGCAGCGCTGCCCTCGACACTTCCATTAGTCCAGCCACTCCTGGCTACTGCGATACGTAGAGGATGGACACATGGCGATGTTTACATCACGCTGCAGGGGCACGGATTGGAGCAGCGCTGCCCTTGACACTTCCATTAGTCCAGTCACTCCTGGCTACTGCGATACTTAGAGGATGGACACATGGCAAAGTTTACATCACGCTGCAGGGGCACAGATTGGAGCAGCGCTGCCCTCGACACTTCCATTAGTCCAGTCACTCCTGGCTACTGCGATACTTAGAGGATGGACACATGGCGATGTTTACATCACGCTGCAGGGCACAGATTGGAGCAGCGCTGCCCTCGACACTTCCATTAGTCCAGTCACTCCTGGCTAATGCGATACGTAGAGGATGGACACATGGCGATGTTTACATCACGCTGCAGGGCACAGATTGGAGCAGCGCTGCCCGCGACACTTCCATTAGTCTAGCCACTCCTGGCTACTGCGATACTTAGAGGATGGACACATGGCGATGTTTACATCACGCTGCAGGGGCACAGATTGGAGCAGCGCTGCCCTCGACACTTCCATTAGTCCAGTCACTCCTGGCTATTGCGATACTTAGAGGATGGACACATGGCGATGTTTACATCACGCTGCAGGGGCACGGATTGGAGCAGCGCTGCCCAATCTGTGTCCGGGTATCACGACGCATGGCGATGTTTACATCACGCTGCAGGGCACAGATTGGCGCAGCGCTGCCCTCGACACTTCCATTAGTCCAGTCACTCCTGGCTACTGCGATACTTAGAGGATGGACACATGGCGATGTTTACATCACGCTGCAGGGCACAGATTGGAGCAGCGCTGCCCTCGACACTTCCATTAGTCCAGTCACTCCTGGCTACTGCGATACTTAGAGGATGGACACATGGCGATGTTTACATCACGCTGCAGGGGCACGGATTGGAGCAGCGCTGCCCAATCTGTGACCGGGTATCACGACGCATGGCGATGTTTACATCACGCTGCAGGGCACAGATTGGCGCAGCGCTGCCCTCGACACTTCCATTAGTCCAGTCACTCCTGGCTACTGCGATACTTAGAGGATGGACACATGGCGATGTTTACATCACGCTGCAGGGCACAGATTGGCGCAGCGCTGCCCTCGACACTTCCATTAGTCCAGTCACTCCTGGCTACTGCGATACTTAGAGGATGGACACATGGCGATGTTTACATCACGCTGCAGGGCACAGATTGGCGCAGCGCTGCCGTCGACACTTCCATTAGTCCAGTCACTCCTGGCTACTGCGATACTTAGAGGATGGACACATGGCGATGTTTACATCACGCTGCAGGGCACAGATTGGAGCAGCGCTGCCCTCGACACTTCCATTAGTCCAGTCACTCCTGGCTACTGCGATACTTAGAGGATGGACACATGGCGATGTTTACATCACGCTGCAGGGCACGGATTGGAGCAGCGCTGCCCTCGACACTTCCATTAGTCCAGTCACTCCTGGCTACTGCGATACTTAGAGGATGGACACATGGCGATGTTTACATCACGCTGCAGGGCACGGATTGGAGCAGCGCTGCCCTCGACACTTCCATTAGTCCAGTCACTCCTGGCTACTGCGATACTTAGAGGATGGACACATGGCGATGTTTACATCACGCTGCAGGGGCACGGATTGGAGCAGCGCTGCCCTCGACACTTCCATTAGTCCAGTCACTCCTGGCTACTGCGATACTTAGAGGATGGACACATGGCGATGTTTACATCACGCTGCAGGGCACGGATTGGCGCAGCGCTGCCCTCGACACTTCCATTAGTCCAGTCACTCCTGGCTACTGCGATACTTAGAGGATGGACACATGGCGATGTTTACATCACGCTGCAGGGGCACGGATTGGAGCAGCGCTGCCCTCGACACTTCAATTAGTCCAGTCACTCCTGGCTACTGCGATACTTAGAGGACGGACACATGGCGATGTTTACATCACGCTGCAGGGCACAGATTGGCGCAGCGCTGCCCTCGACACTTCCATTAGTCCAGTCACTCCTGGCTACTGCGATACTTAGAGGATGGACACATGGCGATGTTTACATCACGCTGCAGGGGCACAGATTGGAGCAGCGCTGCCCTCGACACTTCCATTAGTCCAGTCACTCCTGGCTACTGCGATACTTAGAGGATGGACGCATGGCGATGTTTACATCACGCTGCAGGGGCACAGATTGGAGCAGCGCTGCCCTCGATACTTCCATTAGTCCAGTCACTCCTGGCTACTGCGATACTTAGAGGATGGACACATGGCGATGTTTACATCACGCTGCAGGGGCACGGATTGGAGCAGCGCTGCCCAATCTGTGATCGGGTATCACGACGCATGGCGATGTTTACATCACGCTGCAGGGCACAGATTGGCGCAGCGCTGCCCTCGACACTTCCATTAGTCCAGTCACTCCTGGCTACTGCGATACTTAGAGGATGGACACATGGCGATGTTTACATCACGCTGCAGGGGCACGGATTGGAGCAGCGGTGCCCTCGACACTTCCATTAGTCCAGTCACTCCTGGCTACTGCGATACTTAGAGGATGGACGCACGGCGATGTTTACATCACGCTGCAGGGGCACAGATTGGAGCAGCGCTGCCCTCGACACTTCCATTAGTCCAGTCACTCCTGGCTACTGCGATACTTAGAGGATGGACGCACGGCGATGTTTACATCACGCTGCAGGGGCACAGATTGGAGCAGCGCTGCCCTCGACACTTCCATTAGTCCAGTCACTCCTGGCTACTGCGATACTTAGAGGATGGACACATGGCGATGTTTACATCACGCTGCAGGGGCACGGATTGGAGCAGCGCTGCCCTCGACACTTCTATTAGTCCAGTCACTCCTGGCTACTGCGATACTTAGAGGATGGACACATGGCGATGTTTACATCACGCTGCAGGGGCACGGATTGGAGCAGCGCTGCCCTCGACACTTCCATTAGTCCAGTCACTCCTGGCTACTGCGATACTTAGAGGATGGACACATGGCGATGTTTACATCACGCTGCAGGGGCACGGATTGGAGCAGCGCTGCCCTCGACACTTCCATTAGTCCAGTCACTCCTGGCTACTGCGATACGTAGAGGATGGACACATGGCGATGTTTACATCACGCTGCAGGGGCACAGATTGGAGCAGCGCTGCCCTCGACACTTCCATTAGTCCAGTCACTCCTGGCTACTGCGATACTTAGAGGATGGACACATGGCGATGTTTACATCACGCTGCAGGGGCACGGATTGGAGCAGCGCTGCCCTCGACACTTCCATTAGTCCAGTCACTCCTGGCTACTGCGATACTTAGAGGATGGACACATGGCGATGTTTGCATCACGCTGCAGGGGCACGGATTGGAGCAGCGCTGCCCTCGACACTTCCATTAGTCCAGTCACTCCTGGCTGCTGCGATACTTAGAGGATGGACACATGGCGATGTTTACATCACGCTGCAGGGGCACAGATTGGAGCAGCGCTGCCCTCGACACTTCCATTAGTCCAGTCACTCCTGGCTACTGCGATACTTAGAGGATGGACACATGGCGATGTTTACATCACGCTGCAGGGGCACGGATTGGAGCAGCGCTGCCCTCGACACTTCCATTAGTCCAGTCACTCCTGGCTACTGCGATACTTAGAGGATGGACACATGGCGATGTTTGCATCACGCTGCAGGGGCACGGATTGGAGCAGCGCTGCCCTCGACACTTCCATTAGTCCAGTCACTCCTGGCTGCTGCGATACTTAGAGGATGGACACATGGCGATGTTTACATCACGCTGCAGGGGCACAGATTGGAGCAGCGCTGCCCTCGACACTTCCATTAGTCCAGCCACTCCTGGCAACTGCGATACTTATAGGATGGACGCATATCTGTATATTACACAACAAAGGAGTAACGTATTCATATTAATCATTTTTCTTCGTCGTTTTTAGAGAGTAAAGCGTTCCTTTATCTACTGCAAATTGTTATTGTTTGTAGCTGTTTCAGTTTTTTTCCTCCCTATTACAAGGTCAATATTAGGCCTATATTTCCACTCATGATGTACACACTTCCGCTTCTAGTTACGAACTCGTTCTCACGCACAGACCTTCAGGCCCATGTGAGAACATTTTTCCGTATAGAAATGTTTGTATACTTATGTAAGTAATATTTTAGAAATAAATATGATTCTATTCTATTCTATTTTTTTCGAAAGGCACATGCAAATACAGTAGAATGTTTAATTTCATATATTTTGGCTACTATCTTCAAATACTCTGAACAAATATTCTCAACTAAATAATAAAAAATATGTTTTTGTTGACGGTGTTTTCGAATCAATATTTTGTTTCATTATAATTATCTGTTAGTCTACAGTTTATGTTTGGTTCTTGCAGGATTAAGCATGTTTCAGTAGATTTTTAAATTTGTTAAGATCCATAAATGAATGTGCTTACCTTGAGCAGAGGTGAAGGAAATCGAGAAATCAAGGAATTAGTCTATTATTTGAAAGGTAACGAACTTACTACAAACTGTAAAATTAGTAAATCGATTTAATTACAATCAGTTTTACATTTTAAAAGGGACAAAAACAAATAATCCAAATTATGTCTGACTTTCTAAGTTTGCATGACTTACACACACCTATAGTAGAAATCTTACAATCTCATCTCCAAAAAGGAGTCCGAGTGAACATTTAGATTTTTTAAGAAATTTAGATATCCTCATGCGGTCGACTGCGTTTCCAACGACTGAGATTAGTCGTTAAAAAATATTAACAGGGGATTGAAATAAACCCACTTCGACCTACGACTTCTGCCAAAAATATTCGCGTGAATTAAGTTCTTACACAGATTCGAAGATGGTAAAAATATGTAAAATCGTGCGTAATCCTACAAGTACCTAGGTTATATCACATTCAGCGGATTACTACGCAATTTAACTTTTTGAAAAATAAAAGTATGATCTAAATCTATTTACAATTATAGTATAATTTCAATCATAAATATATGAAGTTTGCAGCTAAACCTTTAGTCGGTATTAATATAAAATAATAAGCGTTGATTCGTTCCGCTTGGATAAAAATACAGTTCTACGTCTTTTGTAATATCTTAAATAAACTTTGGGGAAAATATTGCCAGTTGATAAGATGAGGGTATAGATGAGATATGATGCCAGCTCCTTCTTTTATTGTTATACTTTTCCAGTTATCCTTCTAAAATTTAGTTTATTGTTGACCATCTAGTGTCTATGAAATATATATAATTTTTATCGAAATCATGTGATAATATTATAAAAATTAATTATACTAAATCAAACATTTTAAATAATTATTACCTTAAAAAATATCGTTGGCAAGGCTTGACTTAATTTTTGTGCGCCAGTTCATTTCCCCCTAGATTAATAATGCCAATAAAATGAGCTTTTAACAGTTGCCGTCAATAAAAGGGGAAAATGTACATAATTTTAATTTTTTTTTAACAAAGTTACGAAACCGAATAAGCAGTACAATGACAATATATACAATATTACAATAATGACAATATACAATTGCAAAGCAGTATATTTTGCAATTTTGCCATGTAATCCGAGGCGGGAAAGGGTGTTTTACCACTGCTGAACTCTGCGACAACCGTCAGCCTGCTAATTAACAGTTCCCGGCTGTATGAATTATATATTAGCTTTGTTGAATTAGCTGTTGGACGATGTAGCCTTCAACGTTATGTCTTTAAAAATGTTATATTCTAAATAATATTGTATTATTTGTATAGATTTTACATATCGTTAAAAAAATTTTTTTCAACATTTTTGAGGTTTGATGACTTTGAAAATTATCGTCAGTTCCCGAAGCAAGCAATTTATTACAGAGCCTAACAGAGGAAATGATTTTGCGTTTTACACACAAAAGGCCCATTTGAAATATGGGGCCAAAGAAGTAACAAAAGTAACTGTGAATCCACTTTGCTCGCAAGTGGTTGAAGACTCATAATTGGAGGGAGAAAATTGGGTGCTTGCCCTAACACTTTTAAAAAGGATATTGTACGAGTTAGCCATATTTATTTACTCTCGACTAATTTGCACTTATCATGCAGCTACATTACCACAACCGCGTGGTAGGAACAGAAGGCTAGGACGCGGCCGGGCTGTGATTGTTGTCTGGCTCTCAGTGATCGATAACTCCACCTGCTGAGCGGTTGACGGCTGGATCCACATACCGCTCCATGTTCACTACCAATAACGCCTGATAAGACGAGCGGAGGCGTCGCTAAATTCAGGATTGCGATTGTCACCCCCCCCCCCCCTTGGTGATCAATAAATCCACCTGCTGTTTGGATAACTGATGCCTTAATTGTCTGAATCCCTGTGCTGCAAACTCTGACCTAATAACGCCTAGAGGAGGTTACGCTAATATCGTCCGTCTCGTTGCAATTTATGGCTACATCCGCTGTTGAAGTAGAAGTAAAGATGATTTAACTATTCACTCAACTTCGTCTGATGATGATTTCTCGCTAGCGTACCGACAAGCGTCATTGTCTGCGGTCAGGAGTTTATGGATCCGATTTGTGCATATCTATAAAAACTTACTGGACTTGAACTGCTTTTTCCTAGATCGTTTAATAATTTACATCAAACAACCAATTTGTAAAAACATTCACCGAATTAAATTGTTGGGGGTTCAAATTATTATTTAATGCCTCCAAGTACATTATAGAAATGTATCCGCTGTCTCTATAGTTGTAGTGCAAACACACAGCGAGGGCCCCGCCCGCTGCCACTGCCGCCTGATGTGGTAAGGGGAGGATACACCGCAGTCTTGGTCTGTAATTGGACCTCTCTCTCGGCAATCAATACCTATGTGTGATCTACCTGATGTTTGCACATCGTTTGATAAACTGCAGTGTTCTCATTAGTGTATGTATAACATCAACACCAGTAGTTAAGACGGATTTAGTTGATAACAACAACATTTATTTTATCAAATTTATCACAGGCATGGTTATTTGCTTGTCTTTCATTAGACGGAAGGAGAATGTGTTCAAAGACCTTTCACCCAACCATGTAACACAATTAATTTCATTATATTATGCAATGGATTTTATTAAGCCTTAACACAAGTCAATAAAATAATACTTATTATTTAGTTAAATATTTATTGAATAAAATAATATTTATTAAGCAAATCAACAGAATAATGGGCAAAAAATTGAAGAATAAAAAGTAGATAGACATCTTAATACCCAATGGTACTAATTATTCATAGATATTTGGATGATGTGCACTTTTTATGGTCAGATTTTTTGACGATGACCTTCAGCAACTAGCCAGTCAATTGATACATCAAACCTCGCAAACAAGCATCACATTAAGATTTTTTTGTAATTTCGTTAGCATCCCTTACAGTAATTATTTAAATCCAAGTTTGCAGCACTGAAAACCCTGTGTTACTCTTGGAGTACTCGACAAACTATCAAATGAAGGTGCTTTTTTAGTTTTTATTAAAATTTAATCTTAAGGAGGCAATCTTGTTTAACCTAAAACATTCATGGAGCTAAATTAGACAAAAATTGCTACAACTTGACACAATTTCAGAGCTCTAAGTTTAGTGGTTACGAGGTTATAGCTAATCAAATATAGGCAATTTTCATGCAAATTGTGAAACATTGCCATTTTCTAAGGTTTGCAGCGGCTAAACTACTAATCGTTATGAAGCCAATCCTCAAATTATAGATTTATTTTAATTTTAATTTAATTTAATTACAGTGTCTTTAATTTTAGTCTGATTTGAAGCCTTTAGTAATACATTCAAAAATTCGTAAAAAGTATGAATAATTTAACTTTAGGAAATAGTTTAAAATGTCGTAAAGTTCTACACAGAGGTGTTAAAAAGTGCGCGAAAAGTCTATTGTTTTTTTACCAGCATAGAAATTTCATGTTGTTAGCCTTCCTCTAACTAAATTTTTCACTAAAAAAAGTGTTTATAGCTGCTGAGCTAACTTCATTGAAATTAGTCAAAAAACCTTTTTACTTATTATATTTTTTGTTTTGATATGTCGATTATGAGAATATTTAGCCAAAATAATTATGGCAGTGTCAAATAGCAGCTGTATAAAACATAACATTTAAGACTACAGTACCCGCCAGGGAGAGACTTGCATCGTAGCCAATCTGCTACAGCCCCGGGACACATCCTACAATTATTAAGGGTAACTACTAACGTCTGATTTATTCTCTTTATGTTCTTTTATATTCTTTTGATTGAATATTTTCAAAGTCAAGATAACGAGCGAATTATTAAACACGCATAGCAAATAATCGTCAACCTGTATAAAAGAATTATATTTCTGCAGTGAAACATGAATATCCTAAGTAACAAACTTTCCTGGAAAAGATTCCTAGTTAAATTATGAAAAAGTCAGTTCCCGTCTTTTATTCAGTTGCATTATTTACATTATGTTCCATCTCTCTCTCTCTCCTGCTTACTCATAAGTAAAACATTCTGCCAAGTTAAATTAATAAAACCTTAATAATAAGCATAAATAACTACTAGTTTTGGTCGATATACATTGCAGGTTTTCTTACTCTATTAATTTAATTTTAAAGTAATATGTTTTCTAAAAAGGGGAAATGAATAAAAAAAAAAACAGTATAAAGAACAACTTTCTAATTCTTACAGTAAGTTATACAAAGAGTTTAGAAAACACGGGGTTTTTGGAGGGGAAAAACCAGATCGGTCCAGTACACAACAGTAATGGGGTAATGGGCTTGCAGCAGAGCAAAAACAGTTAAACCTTTCCCCAGTTTGTGTAGCGGTTATCGCACTTTTACCGTTTCATTTTATGACAGTAACTGTTTCATTAAACCATTACGCTCTAATGTTTGAAGCTTAAAAAGTTTTTTGTTAAAACTAATCCATATAATAACTTTTTACATATTTTTAATTAGTTTTTTTTTTAATAAATAGATTACCACAACGCTTTTTGCATAAGGCTTCGCAATTTAATACACATAATACAGTTAACTTCAGCTATAGGTCTAATTCTGATCCATCGTTAGTTTATGAATACAGTGTGTAAATTGAGTATGGAAACCAATCTGTATTTTTTAAACCGAAATAGATAGAAATATGTTGTTTTGTGGTATTGATTGTTAATGAGGGTTCCGGGATTTTTAACGTAGACATTTTTTGTTCACCCCGTAACAGACTGGGGGGTAAGGGGTAACTTTTTTTTAATAGCAGCCCCTATTGAGTGACCCCTTATTTTAAAGAGTTAGTCAAAAGAAGTACAATGGCGCAAACCCTAGGTCAATATCTCACCCCTAACAAGAATTGCCGCTATTTTAAATTTTGAGTTGGACTCACGAGATTAAGTAAGGACACAAAAATTTGACGTTTCTGTCATATTCTAAATTTTTCCCCAGCCCCCAAAAGAAGGTGTTTTGTGGATAGCCCCAAAATTTCAAATATAAACCACTTTTGAGCGACCTCTCATTTTTAAGGGTTTGATAAGACATAAGCAATTGTGCAAACCTGAAGTGGATATGTCGCCCTTAGACAATAGGGAAAGCATTAAAAAGTCGATTGGGTTAGAAAGCACCCATTTCACTAATTTAAATTTTGAATACCTGCCATTTTGTCTAGGGGTGACTTATCTAATTCAGGTCTGCACCATTGTTTGTCTTGACAAACGCTTCAAAATAAGGGCACTTCCAGACAAGGACCACCACCAGGGAGCTCCTCTTGTGGAAGTCTCGTCCAGACTTGGAGACGCTCAGAAGTTTGTCGGGGAAGGGCCCCCAATCCCCTGCCAGATGATGAACTCTTGCCTTCAGGGCTCAGATCTGTCTTGGTATCCGCTCAGCCAAGAACCAAAGATAGGCAAGGAGGAACCGAGGTGAACAGGCTGCTGATCAATCCGGATAGCCAATAAACGACAGCTTCTGATGATTTTATCACTTGTCGACCTCTGTACTAGTATGAACCATTCAGGAAGCCGATCAGAGCCAAAGTCTGAGTGAATAAAATAGTCATAATATAAGATTCAAATCTATCTTAATTAAGACAATTGGCCAAATTATCAGGGTGCAAGTTGATCCTGAGATCGATCATTTTATTGTTTAAAATATATTACTATGTAACACGTTTTTTTCTTAATAGTTATGCCTTAGAGCTTCCTCTAAAACCGAAACTGTAATAAAATGGTTACTTGGTAAACCAAAGGGATATTAAATTTTGGTTACAAAAAAGCCAACACAAGGCAGCCAAAACGACAAATCTCATGCTCATTAAAAAGTATAAAAAATGTATTTCAAGTGATGAAAATATGATTACGTTTCAAACCCAAACCATTAAAATCAGTTTTCATAAACGTCAGACTGAGTGGAAGCGAAGGTATTGTATTCACTCAGTCACCAACGTGAACGCAGAGTTGTACAACAGAGTTATGACGCACTTATTGCTTCCTTTGTTAAGGAAAATACGAAGCGAAAGGAACACGTTCCTACCCAACTTAGGTCAGCAGCTACTACATCACTTAAGCTTTCCTCTTTTTCTTCTTTAAAATGCAATGCTACAAATATTACGCTGTTAATTATTGAACTTGAAGGGAGTGTAGGCTGAAGCCATTCGGGTCAACTGAATAATGTATTTTCCGCCCCAAACCTTCGTTCTAACAAACAATATAATGTCTTCGTGTTGAGAGTTTTTTCCATAATAATTATTTATTAATCCTGAAATGTCTATTTTTAAAGTGTTTATCGCTTTTGATAACGTAATTTTTACATTACATTTGGAATGTGCAGCACTTCATGAATCGGACCGGAAACCAAATATTAGATAGTTATTTTCTTGAAACTGTTTCACTGTTTTGTCTCATAATTAAGCTCGAGTTTTTTTTTATAAAGGAGTTGATTCTTCAATTATATCAATAGATTTTAAGCAGCTAATAACGTCTGTAATGGCTTTGAACTTCAGTAGAATGCATTAATCTAACTTAGATATTACTTAAGTTATAGTTACAGTTTCAATTTGTACCCGGTTTTAATAGAAGCAGGATTTTAGTTAAGTAAGTACAACCCTTTTAATGTAATCCTACTTACATTACTAGCTTTTAAACCAATGTATTTAAGTCTCAAATAATATAAATTTATCAAATAATATAAATAACACGTTGCTAAAAAATTTCAAAGCCAAAATTACTGAAACTGTGAATCCCGGTGATTTTATATAAATACAGTGTAAAAACATGTATCCCTCCGCCATTTTCATGATAAAACAACAAAGACCGCTCGTGGCGGCCGCGTGGCGAGCACGAGCACATGATATATTTATGCGGTGATGGGCGCTGGTGGATTTTCGGCTACTGTGCGAACGTGATCGCGTTCGTAATGTGGTTGACCTGTTGACTGGGAAACTCTTCGGTCCAGTGCGAGAGTAATACTCGGCTTCGGAGGCCGTAAAAGAACGGCCATTCACTCAGTGCAAATATATTAAACAATGTTTACGTGATACGTGTTTTTAATAGATAAAGTGCTTTTTACGATTAAGACGCAAATATAGATTACATAACGCTGGTGAATCACAATAAATGCAACATTACATTATCATTTTAGCACTCATTCAGCCACTAATGATATAGACTCTTTGTAGGTTCTGTATTACAGTTCTGTAATGCAGTAAATAGATCTAGAATAAATGAAACAAAACCGGCGGAAAATCTGGTTCGAGGTGATAATTTAAGAACCATGCGACATTAAACATGACATTAGTTTCAAAGGATTTGTCCCTCGAGCCGTAAAATGGGAGTTATAAATTATCTTGTAAGCTGCAAAGCTCTGGCGAATCTGGGAGCTTCTCCTGAAGTATTTTTTGCTAATTACTTTGCCAAAGTAAATAGAATTATGAATAATGGAAAATGCGCCGAAATCTCTTCCAATTGCACGACGGAACTTCAGGATTAATCAATTCCAAGTTTCAGTTGAGCTATTTGCATTTGAAATCTTCAAAGTTAACCTCACAATCAGGTCAATTATTGAACCCCTCAACAGAGAATAGAAATCAACTGCAAGTTGCTTCGTCAATACGCGACGTCCATAACTAAGCCATGCCGTTCTGACTTTAAAACTTAAAGAATCAAAAACGAATTAGTCTTAACGATACAGTAGTTTAATCTTACAATTTTCTTAATTTTTATGTACATTGAAAATCCGTCAGCATACGGGCGTTTTCTATGAGCATTGCTTTTGCAAAGAAGGAATAAAAATGTAAATGTGTATCACGAGTCACGAGACCGTAAGACTATGAGATTAAAAAAACTCTTGTCGCCACACCATGAGTTTCACGTTAAAAACTCCACGCCATGCGCCAATGGCGAAAGATGCTGCGCTGAAGAATTTCGGAAAATTTGTTCCACAAATTAAAGATGATATTCAGGCGGTTTTCTCCGCCGGTAAGTAGAAAGTATGCATGGCTTCCAGTACTTCCACCCCTTTTTCCCAATGATTTGCATTCAAATTGGATTTAAAAAAATACTAAATAAAGGAACAGTTTTTTACTAGTTATAAAACATATATTAAACAGCTTGGTATGCATCTTTTAAACAATTGTACCTAAAGAACTGGTACCTATTTTCTTATGAGAATATCAAGAAACGATTTATTTCAGATAGGACGATATTGAATAAGTTTGATAAAATTATTGGATTGCGAAAAATACCATACCACCTGTTAGAACGCATTGTTATTATATGAATACATAAAGTACTTATTGATTTTTACTAATAATATTTGCGTACAGTGATGATAAAGAAAAATAACATAAGGACAGTGATTAATATTCTTCTTGGGAGGTGGATAGTACATGTGTAATTTTATCCTGGACTGGTGTAAAGTTTTACTTCCTTTTCATATCAATGACATTTAACTGAGGCTTTAATAAATTATAATTTTGCATTGACCTTTACTACTAAATCATAAAAAAATACATTTTTGAAAAATTTATAATGTTCTATTTCACTATTGATTATAAATTTGTGTGGACTACATTATTTATTAATGCATTATTGAAGCTGAATTACACATCAAATCCTAAAATTACGTTCTCAGTTAACGTGAATCGAGTAAGAGCCAAGGCTGGTATGCTTGTTTTGCAACTACAGTTAACAACTTTCATCGACTTAATGCAGCTCACTACACTGTAAGTTTGAATAACTTCTCTATGAATGTAAATCAAGCAAGAGCCAAGCAATTGTATAACCAAAATAATAGTATGTTGTTTCTTTAGTTCATTTGTCAATAAACTTTACTCTAAACAAAAGGTTACATCAAAAGAGGCCCTTACAAGTAACAATTGGAACACTTGTTCCGCAACTACAGTCCTCAACGTCCACCCACTTACTGCAGCATCGATACGCTTATTGGAGTTTCCCATAATATTACAGAGGTACTCAAATTACTCTCTCGCAAAGATGGTATTTAATTGCACCAAACGTTTTCAACTGTTCTATATGAAAGGAAGTTGTAACCTCTTCCAATAGGTCAGTTTATTACTTTAGATAAGGTATCAAATGAAAGAGATCCGCTGCTCCCAGTATCGGAAAACCTGACAGGCATTATAATCAATGAACCCCAATTACCAAGGCCTAAAGCTGGATAATTTAAAATTTTTTAAGTCCCATGATGAAAGAAAGTTCTAAAACTAGACACCAATTATTAGCTTAGAAAAGATATGGTCAAAATTGTGTATTTAGAATCTTGTTGGAGTTGACTGCGGATTTTGGTAAGTTGGAAGTCTATTTTGTATAAAATATCTCTTTACTTATATACATTATATTCATCGACTTATAAAGTGTAGGTTTTTAATTTACAACTGACAGATTTTAAATATAATTTATTGTTTCTTAAATACATTATATCTCTCAGTTTAATGCTTGTCGGTAATTTTTAGCGAATTTCCTCTTAAATAAGTTATTACCGTCGCCGCCATTTTAACAGAATGGACAAAAAATATCCGTTAATGGTAACCTCAGCAATCATATTAATACTATATTAATTTATAACTTTAATGTGTACTTTCTGGATATGAAGTGAGTTTTTTGTTAAAACGCATTTTTACCTGCAAAAATCACGATTTGTTTCAAAATTTAACATGGGCTTATATGGGAAATAGAATTTTCATTTTTTGAGTGTCTTTAAGCACGATAACTCTCGTAAATATCCTCTGATCGTAACAAAAGTTGGTACAGACATGTAAACCTAGATTCTCTTAGACGAATTCGTAAACCAGCCAGATCGACATATCCAAAGTGGGGTAGAGGCTCCATTTTACCCCCCAAAATTGGTTTTTGAGTTTTTCAAATTGAAATATATTGTTTATTCAATTATCGTTTTCACCATTGGATTTAGCTTGAAAAAAACAAACAATTTGGTATTTTGAATCATTTCTCTAAGTCCATTGGTCTCATAGATACTACTGCTTCAAATTTTGTCCTGTGTTTTTCATATGAGGGCAGCAGCATGTTGTCTTAGCAAATTTCTTTTTCACTCTCTACTGAGGTTTTCTACGAGTCGCTTTGGGTAATTTCAATAAGAATAAGAAAGAAATTCTTTCTTGAATTTCTTCTTTGAGTAATTAAGAATTTTTTAAAAACACTTTTATGTTAATATAATTTAAAAATCAACATTTTTGCCTACTTACTTAAAGAAAAAGTAAGTAATTTGCAAAAGGGCATTGTTGATTTTGAATTATTTCTTGTTTATTGTTGATGTATATTACGATTATGGTTAGTTTTTCGACAAGCTCGACTTTCAGGATCTAAATGAGCCAAGATAAACCAGAAACGAAAAAAGAAACAAAACATGTGGAGTACAAGATCCGATGCGAATGCCAGAGAAAATATTATGTACAAACATTAAGCCGAGTAAAAAAAAAATAAAAAAACATACGAGCAGCATCCAGAGCAAAATGACTTCAACACGTCCTGAATATAAACCCAAGTTTTCTAATTCGGATCACATGAGCTAACTCCGCCATCTTAGAAAATGGCCACCATGTTTGATTTACAGTTTTCAATATACAATCTACGAAATAGTCGTCCGATTTTGATGAAACTCGGTAGGAATATGTATTTTTGAATTCTGTATAGTTTTAAAGTGAAAAATTACTTTTTCTGTCATTTGTATTGTTGTATTCCACTTTTTATGTAAAACAGGAAGGTTTTTATATGGATGTTAAGGTTTAACCACAAAACCATCCATATGTCGCAGCCATTTGCTGTAATTGGGCACTTCATGAAGTCAAGTGTCCAGCTCGCCTGGGTACATAGTGTATTTGAACGGTTTCATTTCAAATTACAGTATGTGACCATTAAAACTGGGCACTTGATGTAAACACTTAAAACTGTTGTTTACGTTGCTCTTGGTAGTATCCAACGAATTATTTTCAATATATTTTTTTTGTAATTTTCAATATACAAAATCAAAGATTTTGAGTGATTATTGTAAAACATTGAGAGCAAGATTTTCCACCACTAAACCAGACAACTCTCGCCGGTATGTTGTTTTATGATGGTTTCTTCTGTTCTATGAGTTATTTCGGCTGAACATAACATTAATAAAATTATTAAAGCATAAAACTATTTTTAACATTTTTTATTGTTTGAATAATAGTATTATTAATTATGAGTGGCCAAAACAACTCTGAAAACCGGACGATTAGGTAAATTCAAATGTTATGCTTCAGTAATTTAAAAAAATAAACACGCTACTTAACACATTTATGTGAAACTTGATAAACCAACGTTGCCATTACAAAATTTTTTTCATGTTTTTCATGTTTTTTTTTTATATTTGATTACCTTCAAACTTAGATTCAATAAAACTTATAACAGATCAAAATCAAACTTTTAAAAGAAATTTACAGAAAGTACCATTAAATTAATAAAATCAATCCTTCAGTTTTTCCTTGGTATCAAAATTAATATTTAGTTATATTAAATTTTACTATTTTGATTTTGTTTGTTCTATTGAGTTTTTATTAGCATTAACGTAAATTTAAATTTATCTTTTATATTAGTATGAATGAATTAACATAACAAAATTACATCAAGCCTTTTCATCGAAATATTTTTTTTGTATTTTTTTATAGAATTGTAAAAAATATATATGGAAAGGCATGTTAATTTTTTTAGCGGATTTCTCCTATAGGGAAGAAGCTATTACCGTAGGTCTAATGGCAAGACCTAAGCCCAAGACCATAAAAAGTTTAGTTTTGGGGCCCCCAGAAGCAAAAAATACCATTCGTTCAAATTTCCATATATGTATATACACTAGGCAAAAGTGTGGATACCCCCACCTAACTTTTTAATGCATCATAGTAGGAAAACCAAACTCAGCATACCCTCACAACATTAAAAACTGCACTTTTTAACGAGAGTCCCATTTTTGCCCCCACCCCCAAAATGAGGCACTTTGGGGGCAGCCCCAAATTTTTAAATGTAAACCCCTATTGAGTGACCCCTCATTTTAAAGGGTTTGTTAAACAAGCCAAAGTGTGGATACCCCCCCCCCCTTCCCCTTAACTATTTAACGGGTTGAAGTAGGTAAACGAAAAGAAAATTCTTATGGCATTTTCCAATCTTAGATAAGAAGATAAAACTTTCCATATTACAGTTTTTAGGTAGGAAATTTTCAAAAAGACGTCTTAATGAAAATCCAAGTTTTCTACCTCGGTTAGGAAAGCTATCGCCACAACAAAACATTTCGGAAAAAAATTATAATTTACTAAAATAAAGTACAACTCCATAATCATTGATTTTACAAAGTAAGGTTGAAAGCAAAAGTTGTTTATAATTACAAAATTAAGTAATTTGTATTTACTGCAAGTAGATGGGACCCAATATAAAGCCATTTTTGATAATAAATTCTTCAATAACAACTACATATTATTTAATTTGTATGAATAAATAGGAGCATACAATCTACCTGGAAAGTACATTGAAAACTATTATCATTATAGTACCTAGTATGCTAAACGCTTACATAACTTCATATGACAATAACATTAATAACACCACATTTAGATATTGTACTTGAAATGATATAAAAGACGTCGAATATTGAGTATTTTTCAACTTCCGATAGAGCAGGTTGTTTCCGCTTTTTATGAATGTAAAAGCGTTTTCACGAATCGTCGCTCCCAAAGCGTAAACCGGCGCTGGGTGGGTAAAGGCTGTTGAACAAATAACAAAGGATCGCTGGCAGATGCTTGAATAACGGAACTAATGCTGCGCAATTAAACTTACTACGCACTTTGCACTGATACAGTGGTTCTCGCCTCTGCTCGGACGATTCGCATTACATCACTATGGGTATTTTAATCTAAGAAGTTCTATTATAATTGTTTTTAAACTTAAATTTAATGTTATTAAATTGTCTCCAGTAATTAAAAAATTACCTTTAAGTTTTATGGTCATTTGCAACGAAGCAATTACAACTAAAAATAACTTTATAAACAAGATGTATGCCTAAATAAAGAGATAAAAAATATCTATCAAGTAACTGTTGAGTTGATAAATATATAAAATTAAATCAGGTGCATATTATAAAGCTTGGTTGATATCTCAAAATCCAACAACTGAAAACATCTGAAAACATTTATTTGCCAAAATATTTAAATAACCGCACCTCTAAAAATTTACACCTGACTTGTTGCTCTACAAATGATAATAAGTACATACTTAGCTAAGAAGATGCTAAGAGATCTTCTTCAATTACAACCACAGTTACATAGGATATTAATATTTCGAGACTAAATACTATTTTTACTCCTCCACAACGAAAGCCAGATACTAGTGATTGCCTCACAGCTGCTAACACTAAGTGAAGTGCCAGTCATACATTCTATGGTCTTTAGTGTTTGCGAACACTTTTTGTCCTTACTTTCATATATCATGGAAAACATCGAAAGAAAGCCCATCCTCGTTAACGTATGTTTGTAACGTGACGTTCTATGTAAATCACGTTTTCAAAGCATATCATTTATTTAGATGCTGCATAATTGTATATGTTTTAAATTTCTAAATATTTGACTATTCACGATCGTTTAAAATATATAACACAAAGTAAAAAAATCTGTGTCGGATTTTTAATATCATAATACGTGTGACTTTACAAGTAACGTTGTTTCTGCATTAATAAATACTATATCATTGTAGCTAACAAGCCTGTATTATATTACATTTCAAGTAACCTTATTTTATTCATAACAATTTTCATGAAAATTATTAAATAATATATATTTACGTTATGGATTATTAAAATCTATTTATTTGACTCTTATTCTATTAGGAATGTTGTTATGGTACGTCTGGGAACATCGCTGACCTGTCGCGGATGTCCAGCGGGCCGGCGGGCGGCGGGTGCAGGCCGAGCAGGGCGCCCAGCGCGGCGGAGCCCTTGTACACGCTGATGAGCCAGAACTGCGCGGCGTCGTCGGCGCGGACGGCGAGCCCGCGGAACACGACGGGGGCGCGGGCGACCCGGTGCTCGGGCGCGGCGCCGGGCGGGCAGGCGAGAGTCAGCACGGGCAGCAGCGCGACCGCGGCGGTCAGCAGCGCAGCGGCCATGTCGCGGGTGTCACAACACGGCAGCGACTGGCGGGCCTCAGCGCCGCCGCCTGCGCGCGCACCGCCCACCCGCACCTCCGCACCTCACTCATCATACCATCTTCTCTAATTAGCTTATTTAGCCATTACGGTGTGACGTATTTAGTTTATTCGATCCTGAGTTATTGCCTCGGTCGAAGTTTGCGAACCTGTTTTCTTCCTCGCGAGACTTGGCGAGGTCTCAGCTAACATAATTCATATTTTACAGATTTTTGCTATATTGTTTTCTTTTTGTACCTCACGTCATCATGAGGCGCAAAAGAAAAACAGATTTTAGCATTGTAATTAGTAAATGGATTATATTGGTTCAAATAACCTTATTGATCTTCCATTTGTCAATGTCACAATCTTGAGGAAGTAAATTTTATTGTATAACGTGAGCCACAGAAAACATTCATCCGAGTACATTTTGCCAAAGATTATTTCTATTTGCTAATAATCCTAAGGTACATTATTTTAGACTTGCTTAGTACCACCCAGGCTTCTCGGCATCTTGTTTGATGGTATCCTCAGTAATCCATGATATTTGTTAATCTTTCTAGTGGCTGTCAACATTTTACTGTGTATTTGAAAAAAAGTGCTCCAGGAATCTACGTTTCTACCTTCCTGTACGTGATACCAATGGTAAAGTTCAAAATCTGATTAATATTTTAATGATTACAATAATTTTATAGCAAAATGTTGCACACGTGATAGGATCAATTTGCTCACCGGCATTGCAAGATTTTTTGTTTGGCTTTTACAAACAACAATTATTGACCATCAATTTATGCACAGCTAAGTTTGCCGGGAGAAGCAGGCAGAGATACGAGCGGACTTCAATCTTACTGCCGTTATTCGTCCAGGTTTGTAAAAAAGGTAAATAGTTTTGATGACTGTAAATTTGAATCAATGTATACTTAGTATACGTTGGTTGAGTTATTTGACAATTTACATTTTGATAAATAATTTATCGGTTGTAAGTTCACATAGCGTAAAATTAATTTCATTTATTAAAGATTTTAAAATACTGATTTAGAGAGCTTTGATAAAATGAAAATCACAGTTTTACCACTATTTTATGGAAATAGTCTAGCTTTGGGGTGTACAGTAGCAACCAATAATTTTGTGAAGAAAAAGGTTCCAATTTGAAAAACAAAAAGATGTTCCATCTATCATAGGCTTTCACGGAAAATAAATGCAAGCTTCTTGTTACATCAAGAATAGCAAATCGCACTGATAGTGCGGGATACTGCAAATTAAATTCGAATTACCATGGTCTATTCATGAAATTAATACAAAATAAACTAAATTTAGAGCTTAACAGTGCTTATTAATCAATAAGATAAATTGTAAAAATAGTTAAATAGGATAAACAAATTACAAATCGGCGCCTCCTCCCTATTGATTAGCATAGAAACGAGATAGTTAAATTTTGTGTGTAGTGGTTTTGAAAGAAACCAAGACATATGCAAATAATTCAAGATCTTGCGTGAAGTAGATTATTGCAATGAGGGATAACTCTGATGTTTTGATTGCTTCCACCGGCTTGACAGCATCAACAGGCTGGAAGAGCAAACAAGGCAAGAACAAACAATCTGTGTAACATGTTAGAGCCCGATATCTGTCCAACCTCAACTCCTGTTGAAGACCCATCCATGTGGACTTTCATCATAAAAGTGACCTACATTTTGTCTGCAGTACTTATGGATTTAACTAAATAAACTAAAACTAAGAATCCGTTTTTTCTATTAAGTTGGTATGAAGGTATGTCCTAAAACGCTCAGTTTACGACCTCCTCCAAACAACAAGATATCATAAAAACTTATTAAATGCGTTTCACGGAATATGAAGTTTATAATTTGCACATTTCCAAAAAGGCGACCATTTTTAGTTTAAAAAGTAAAATATCTCTTTAATTACAATTTTTTAAATACATTTGCATGGAATAACAAACATGAATATTCATTTATTTCCTCCAACTAGCTTCCCAATCAGATAAATGTAAATATGAGTGATGTGAATAAACCGTACTTTTTACTTATTAGTAAATATTAAGTAAAGTAATTACTTATTCGTAGGTGAATAATCCTTTACTTTCCCTTATAAGGTTTTACTAATATGATTCAGTAAAAGCGTGTGGTTTAAGTATACCTTTCACTTAATGCATCAGTAAATACTTATGAATAAATGCTTGTTTCATCAGCTGTTAATAGTTATTGTTTATGTTATGCTAGTAAATAATCAATTAACCCAAAAGTTATGAAGTTGTCATTGCAACCTAAACATTAAATCATGAATCCAAGAAAGTTTTTCTGTTTTCCACGGGTGAATCCGTGTTGAACAGCTAGTAGGTTCTAAATGAACAATTGCGTCTTATAGGATTTCAAGTAGAAAGGGAAGAAATGAAAATGAAACGAGAAGAGATGAAGTTGAGGCGTGAGCAGCTACGAGCAAACATCTTAGATGTAGGTCTAAATAGCAATGCTGATGCTGACTAAACACAGTTTGACATAAGTTATATCGAGTAAATTAAACACATTTCATAACTAAAATGTATTAAAGTACTTTAATTGCTAACATTGCGAACAATAAACTTGTTATATATCCATAAATTTATCTTTTTATTTGATATATAATGTCAAATAGAAGGTTCATAACTTCATTTCTATTTTGCTGAACTCTTCGACGTAGTGGTATATCATTTCCCTCTTCAATTTCCATGGGTTCATTGTCCAAATCATTCCCTTCCTCCTCCATATAATCTATAACATCATTTAGATATTTTGCAGTATTGTGCAAAACAGCACAGGCGATAAAGGTTTTGGGAATTTTGTCCAACTTGATTCTAATAAGATTACGTAGTACAGGGAACCTTTGTTTTAGTTGGCCAAATACTCGTTCAATTACAACCCTTTCCTTCTTGTGGTAAGTGTTAAATGTTATTTCATTTCTATTCAATGGTGACAAAAATGGTGTTTGCAACCATGGGGCAATACCATACCCACTGCCTGCCAATAGGCAGGCGGTACCATTCTGTCTCATCATTCACGTCTTTACATAGCTTATTCGCCAAATTCGACTGTCGTGTGTGCTACCAGGCCATGATGCATCGACACTTGTAATTTTTTCTTCTGCATTCAGAATAACTTGAACATTAATGCTTGCGTACTTCTTTCTGTTCAAATAACAGCCTCCAAAGTATTTTGTTTTCTTATTTCAAGATGAGTACAATCTACTGCACCAACAACTGATGGAATACGATAGATTTGACTCCTTTTTTGTTTTTTCTCCTCAAATTTTTGATTATTTTGTGGGAAATGAATCCATTCATGAGCTTTTCTAATAATTTTGTTAAGGACAAAGTCAAATGTCTTACTTACTGAAGTTCAATGATCTCCAAAATCTAAAGAGACGCCACTCGGGAAACCAGGATCAGAAAGGTACCACAAAAATATCTCCATTTTTTGCCGTAGTATTAGTGTTCCACCTCTTCTGTCAAAGGTTTCTGCTTCTGGTAGAAAGTAATTAGTAATGAATTCAACTGAATCCTCCTCAAATCGTAGTCTTTTACACCTATAACGGCTTAAGAATTTCCTTTCTTCATAGGCTTTTTGCTTCCAAATTATCAGCATTGCCATGTTTAAGGTTGCTCACTCGTTACCTTAAAAACGCATCAGTGAATACTTATAGGAATAACTTAAGGTTTATTCACACCAGATCATAAGTAAATATTGATAGTTAAGTATTTGTGTATGGTAAAAGTAAATACTTAAGTGAAAAGGTAAATACTTATAGAAAAGTAAATACTTATGATTTATTCACCTAAACTACGTATTTACTTAAAAAATATAAGTAAAGTAAATACTTGTATTTTTTCACATTACTAAGTATCTTCACCAAATTTTAGAGAAAGCGGTATGTAAAGAGCGGTAAAGATAACTGCGGCCACTAGAATGTAAGGATCCTTTAAGACAACGTGCGTTTGGTAAATCGGTTATTTTTGGAGCTATAATTTTGAGAGAGGACTCAAGAGTTTTTGTATTTCTATAAAAAAATTTGGCCTTCCCGGGCCAAAAACATTTTGAGACATTTATCTTCTAAAAATGAGGTTAGGGGGTGTTCCGAATTTTTCGAACGGCGAAGTTGTCCAAGATATGTAGAAAGGAATATCCCTCCAAAATTTTAAGTTTATATATATGTTAAGTTTTGAACTTATGGTATTTTAAGGCATCTGGCTGTCCAGAAACGCACATTTATTAAGGTCCCATGCCTCAATGCCTTCGTGTGGTTCTAGCGCCATCGTGTTGTTCTTGCCAGTAGCTCCCTATTCTCTCGCTAATTCGCTAATAATGAACTCGGTGTGTAGTTAAGTAACCTGTCCGGAGAGGGAAGTGACAGCGTTTGAATAATGAACCACGTAATGTTTCCTGACAAGTTTGTTTGCCACTTATCGACTTGAGTTGCTGACGGTCTCATTTACCACTAATGGATGTCTAATCTTAACCTGAAGTGGGTATTCGTCCAGAAGGTAGATGTTTATATATCATATACAACTTTTTTAAATACAACTAGAAATCTCACGCTGCTCCGCAGCTGTAAATTTTGGAAATAAGACACAAACCAAATCAAGTAACTCTTTATTTAAAAAATGAATATTACGATCAGCTTCACCACATCTTCCATGTGTTTTGCCTGACACTTACCTAAGAAAGTCGAAAAAGGGGTGCTTGTCGCTGGCTAGGTTGTATTGGAATTTCAAAAAACCAATTATACCATGATTTAAAACCATACTATCAAAAATATCTTGTACAGTGGCATTGTAATCAGTTTAATTACATTCGTCCTGTGACTTTTCAACATCCACACCTTGGTCTCACCTCATTTTTATAAAATTAATTATCACCACTCAACCAACAACACCCCGACCACCAACTTGAACTTGAACCTTGAACACCACCAAATATACCTTGTTCTCAAGGTTTGCAAAGAGTCCAATTAAATCTGTCCCTAGACTTCAATATGCAAACCCCCCCCCCCCCTCTCCCGAGAGCCTCCCAGCGAGCCGAAGGCGAGTACCTCTATATAATAATAAATTGGTTATAATTGGTACTGTCAAAAAATAGACAACGAAGAAAACGATTTTAATTGTTAAAACAGGTTATTTACCTCAGTCGTTCAGCTTTATCCTATCCAAGAGTGTAGGACTACCGGTTTCAAAAACTAATGTTTTCATCTCCAGATTTTTTTCATTAGTGTTTTCATAAGTTTTCCAAACCGGAAGTCCTACACTTTTGGATTGGATAAAGCTGAACGACTGAGGTAAATAACCTGTTTTAGTTGTCAATATCAGCTTTGGAGGCTATTTCAATTATGAATAGATTTCAATTGGGTGTCAATAACCTCTCATCCCGGCAAGATGCGATAATTTTATATATTATATCAAAAGTTAGGAAACAATTGGTACTGATAAAAAATAATTTGGGGTTAAGTTATTGTTGTTGTGATTAAAGCGAGTAGCTGTGCAATACTCTTCCCCACCGAGAACAATGCCTACTAACGAAAGCTTTATACAAAGAGGACATATGCTTTCATAATGAAGTCCATGGGGCCCATTTCACGAAATAACAAGTTACATATTCACAAGTGAGTTTGTATAAATGTTGTATAAACTTGTGATTTTATTTTTCACAATTGTTTTCTTTTTTAACCAGCAAATTTTCACCCATTCACCATTGAAGTCTTACATATTTACTTACCCAAAAATATAAACATATGAGAAATACAGTCCAGCTGTGATTTATCATATGAAATAGTATGTTTTGAAATAGATGATTTCTTAATCATACGTTTATACCATTGACTTTAGATACATAAGTAGACTTGCCTTTGCCATTTAGAATGTTGTGTTACTAGGATTAAAAGAGGAAAGTACATTGAAAGTAAATCATAATAAGGATTTCATAAAAAATCATTACATCATCGATTGAATATCATTTTTTTCTCCTTGAACTCCCAAAAATTCCGATTCTAACAGCTTTTACTTGTAAGCATCCGAGCTTTACCGTGTTCCTCCAATGTATACAGAACCATTGGTTCCTCTCAATGTATACCAATTTTTTATCTAAAGTTAAGCTATAAAATGTGTATGAAACTACAATCAAAATAGTATAAAATGGTCGTCAATGCCGTTGCAACTGTTTATGTATTATCGGCGACCCTTTGATGGATAGCAATTTTAATTCATAGCCCTATCATGACAAATGGCGACCGGACTCAGTTTCGATCGTGGTCACAATTTGAACAGGTGACCCTCAGGTTATGATGTGAGCACTTTATCCACTCGGCTAGCCAGTTAATGTCTTCAGCATAAGCAAACTCTCGCAGGAATCAGGCGAGTCTTTTTTACATCTTCTAGGCGAATCTTGGGGAAGACATTGAAGCCTTGGCCTTAATGAAACGGATGTACAGAATGAGGCATGCTGTCTGCACCATGAAAACTCTCGGACTCGCTTTGTCCAGAAGGCCCTGTCTTCCGAGATTGTACTTGTAACATAATGGTGCGCTCGGCATGCCTCATTGTATCCCTCTAATCTAGTCACATTTTTTCAAAAACTTTGCCTTTTTTGGTGAAGGGCCTCGGCGATACTGAGCTACCAGCATAGTTCCAATCGAAGGCGTTAGCTAATGCAGTTGTAAATGACAATTAATGTGGCAAAGCACAATTATGTAAATAATTTGTTAATAAAATGCATAATCCTGGCAGAAAAGAACGGCCAAAAACCCATTTTTTAAGAAAAATAAGATTACTAATTAATATTAGCGTTAAATACGATGACCACGGTGGAAAACTTGTTTGTAAAATGTCATTTCAACGCCTTATCATTGCTATGGATGAGAAACTATGAATTGTAACGGATCAAAGGTAAAAAAATCAAAGTTACCTAACTCTTGTTTTAGGTGAAAAATTTTAGCTATTTTAACTAGTGTAGGTGAATAGGTGAAATTTCACTTGATACAACAAGACTTGTTTACTCTTACATTTTTGTCCACAAGCACATATGTTCAATGTTTGTCAACAAACAGACCATTCATTTAATAGATGTATTAAAATCTCTACTTAGTATAACAAATCAAATATCCTTTGATTATTCCTTAAAATATTAACAAAATAATTCCATCTTGGTTTTAGTGTCATTAAAGGTGGATTTATTAATTTTAGTATCCATAACCTCAAATCCTGATACTTGTGACTATGAAAGTAACAACTGTAACTATTTTTCACAAGTGTCAAAAAGTATAAACTTGTGAATATGTAACTTGTTCTTTTGTGGAACAGGCCCCATGGAGTAGAAGAAGTAGGAAGAAACCGAAGAATAGATATCATTGCAGTAAAAAGAAATCCTACCACTTCCTTATTCGGTTATTATATTCGAAACCGAGTTAAATCAACCAGCACAAGTTCAATAAGAAAAGCAGCAAATAAATGAACCAACAATATGATTTTATTATGAAAAATACAAATTGTTCAACAGGATTATTAATTGCCTCGTGAAAAACCATTCGGGAATTCTCAGAAAATGTTTTCTAATAATTTCAAATAGCGAAATTTAAGAGATATTAATCGTAACTCTAAAATATAACGGATAAATCTTTAGAAAATATTTATTCTGCCTCAAAAACCAGCAAAATTAAGTGTTTTACATTATAACTTTGAATTTAAATATTATTTTTGTTTGTTGAAACAACCCTTTGTGTGAGGAAAATATATATTAATGAATGATGTTTTTTCATTGCTATATATTTTGCCAGGATATAGATTTCTAAAGAAAGAAAATTTAAAATGACAAATTAGTTTAACATAAGGTTAAGGGTAGAAGTGAGGCCTGCTTGTAGTAAAACTTTGACTTATTAGAAATAAACGAACCATATTGTTTCAAAAATTCAAAAATATTCTTTGTAAACCCACTGCCCCCCTTACGTATCTGTGAAAGAATACCATGGAGTAGAAGAAGTAAGAACTGACAGACAGAAAATACTTTCACTCAGAACTCCAGAATATTTTCCCCTAAAAATGATTGCTGCGGCCCTTATTTACACAAAATGAACGTTACTCTATTCAAACTTCCATTTCAACATTTCATTTATTTGGAGATTAATATTGTAAAAAAATGACGGAGACATTGATAAATTTATAGTTTGTCTTGGTAATTTACAAATAAATTATAATGGGTTTGTTGACAAACTTGTGGTTAACGTGTAAAAAGTACAAAGGGATCTCGAAAAAAGGCACTAATAGTAACCAATCCCTCCAAGTATTATTCTGCGTTGAATTTCCTTTCAAAATTCAGGTATGTAGGTATCTGCTGAAGCTGTAAAACACCCAGATAGGAGAGAAGCCATCTTACAAGAGATGAAGAGGTGGTAACTCCATCACCAGTTTAAAAGCACTCGGAATTGTCTTTTTCCATTCTTCATTACTCTTTCTTTCTCATTCTTTTCAAAGCACATAATAAGCTTTAAGTAACCCTTATTAAAGTTATTTCAATTTCTACCCACATTTCAATTTTCTACATTTTTAAAAGGTATTAAAAAGTAATGATCAGATTATATTTTGATGTTAGATTGAAAATGCCTTGTAAGAGACTAAATATTTCAAGCCGGATATAAATGTAATAAAAGTAATAAACGGTATCAGGAAACTGACACATACTTTCTCCCTTAAAGTAATTTAAAATTAGAAAACTTACAAAGTGAAATGAAACAAATTAACAATGAATAATTACACAAATACATACCAAATTATATCAAAATCGGTTAGTAAATAACGGAGATATCAGTTTTTAAATATTTGCCATAAGAATAATATTGGACAACGTACTGCGTTTACCGCCGAACTAAAATATCAATTATCTCCGCAACCAGTTGATGTAGGCTAATGATTCAAAATACTGGATTATTTAGTTTTTCAAGTAAAATTTAATGGTTACAAGTATATTTTCTTTAAAAGTTACATATTTTGTGAAATTCGGAAAATATTAATCTTTTAACCTTTAAACCCCCATAACTTCTGAACCTGAATTTTCACAGACATGCGGGTGATGTCATTTTGTTTGTCATGTTAAGCACTAAAAACCATTATATTTTTATCAAAATCGTTAGAACTTTTTTTGAGAAATTTGGATTTTTGTCATTTTTTGTGGGTTTTTATGGGGTAAACACCCTTAAAAATCAAAAATTTAAAAAAAATATGAAAACACCTGGAGATACCACGGCTTTACACCTACATGCCAAATTTCATTCAAATCGGACCACTGATGTCGTCTCTAGGTTTGTTTACATACATCCACACATACACACACACGGACTGACAGACACCACTCCGAAAACCACTTTTTTGGACTCATGGGGCACTAAAACAAATATATCCAATAACAACTCAAATTCGAAAAATTTGACGAAAACAATACTTTCTTTATGTACTATGTATAGGGGGGAGAAAGTAAAAAGAGGAGAACTGTTCAGTGGAGTATAAAATATTCTGATCCACATGATTTCATTAAAAGGTTTTCTGAAAAAAACTCATGCATGACACCGGAGCATGCCAAATCATTAATATTTGTTTATCAGAACAATCATAAAGTGTTTAAAGAAAGTTTATTCACTTTCGGTATGATCAACCAGAAGTAAAATGAAAAAATATACTACTTTTAAAAAACATATTAATGGTAGGATAAAATAACATTGATATTTATTATGTCACATCTTATGGAGAGCAGTGTAAGATGTTGACTCTGATACTGTTGGTTCCTGACAGTAATGGCGCGGTCTCGGTAACGAGCACCTGGATGTGGTAATGATTTCCGCTCGACGACTCGCGTTCCACTGTCAAAGTTAAACTGACTTTAAGAAAATAAAAAGTCCTTTGGCATAGCTATAAAAGGCCAGAAAACCGAATAATTACTCAGGTATTATTTGTATGATTTACCTTAATTAACTCTCGTAATTAATCCATAATTTACACCCCACATGTTTGTATCCATTCTAAAAGTCGAATAGTTCCAATAAAAAGTACTGAATTTTAGTAAAGGCTCGAATGCGTGAACCGTTTTTTCACTAGCCCCATTAAAAATAAATCAGGTATATTTTATTGTTCTAACTTCAGAAAAAGAATTAACATTTTTCCCAAGTTTAGCTATAGATGTCCGATAAGAAATAAATTTATTGCCTTTTATTTAAACTAATATAATGGATCTCTTCATGCAGATGTAATTCGCTGGATAGTTTATTGTAACTGATGAATAGCATTAAATTGGGCCTAGAGCATGTTCTATCACATTAAACAGTTGAGGGGAATATTAAAATGAGAATGAAAATAGTACGTGAGGTGAAACACATTTTAGATCCCAAATATCAAAAGCTGTATGAACAGTTTACTTTGTCCAGATCACAAATACGGTTATCTCCCTTTTGTGTCAAACCACTGGAGCAAGAGCGTATTCACTCATTAACACAAAGGGATGCCGCGGTATCAACATTCATCACACAGTGCGCGGTGGCATGTCAACAGCCGCGGTGTTGGAACACTAGAATCCCTGATGACGGCCAAATATTGTCCTTTCAAACGATTCAATATGTTTATAAGGCTTTTACTAATTGTTTCATTGTGCCGTGATTGTGCCCGTCCCGGATTATCAACAATACAATGATTGTTCTAGAGACCACTGCGTCTGACGTGTTTTCTATTCATTAACTTTTCGATTTAAAAGCAAACTTCTTGTAAAAAACAATTATACAGTGCCTTTTTTATGACGAGAACTTAATCGAAGAAAGCTGATTGCGTTTTGTGTCCCCTAGGACTTTTTTCGTTTTATTCTTATTAATATAAGTTCCACAAAGATAGGCTCATGACGATGAAATTGAAAGATCAAGAACTATACAGATCCAATCATAAAAGGGCTGAACAGCTGCTGAGCAGCGCGTGTTCACTAGCTTAAAAAAATTACTGAATAGTGAATTTGTGTAACAGTTTATTTTTCAAAATTAAGTTAAATGAAAGGAGACGTAGTTCTTGCGATTGTTTATCTTTGCATGTCTAGTCTGAGACAATAATTTCTGATAACGTTTCGGATTTTAACTCAAAAAGATGATACTTCGGGAAATATAATTGCTTGGCAAAGCAAAGAAATCCAATGAAGGATGAAATATCCTGATCCAATGAAAATATCAATATGATACCATTATTCCATTTACCTTTTTGCAAAATGAAACTCTGCTTTGTTTGGAAACCGGAGAACCGACCGAAACTCGCCGCCCGGAGAAGGTAGCTTTATGAGCCACCTCTAGGGTCGGAGAAATTGTTCAGGAATATAGTTATTTTATTTTATTAACATCCTATCTTCTGTAGTCTGTGTGCATTTGCACACTGTAAGCAGATGGTTTTTTGTTTTGTTAGGAAAAATAAACAAAATGTGAAAAAGTTATTATAAAAAAGGTAAACCCAAAGTGATGAAATGTTTTCTTTCATAAATGTAAAGAAGTGTAAAGATAATTGTCAATTCGTGTAACATTTATATTAATAAAAAAAGGAAATAAAAAGCATATTAAAACCAACTTAGAATAAAAACAATAATCTACTTACACCTGATATACAGGATATATTTTTTATCCATTTCTTCCACATATACGGTAACTTAATTGTAAGAGTAAAAATCAATGGAAATGACCCTATGGGGAAGGGGAGAAAGAGTAAGCGGGCGTGACAGGATTTATTCTTCCAGGAACTGATGATGGGACGAGAAAGCACATGTAGCAATTTCACTTAAAAATATCTTGAGAACACAAACTGTAGATAAGTATGTAACACTACTATGTAACACTACTACCCTGATTATTAAACATTCATATTGGAGTTACCTCTAAATGTTCAAAAATATATATAGAACGTCTTGTGATTTAAGAACCTTAATATGATTTAGAGACGGAGAAACAAGTCAGTCAAGTAAGGAAATATTGAAAATATTTAAGGCCTCAAGAAATATTTAAAAAATATTTAAAATATTCAAGATGCCGATTTGTGCCTATGTTACCAGTAACAAATTTAATTCAATATTTTTTTTAATATATGTTTTTAACTACCTCCCAAGTGTAACTCGGAAAACAGGCCTAGATAATATTCACACAATCAAGGAATCCATATATATGTTGTCTTTATGCAATTAGAAAAAGAGAATTTAAAAACGTTTTTGCCCCAACCGATTTGTGCATTTTCCTTAATTCTATATATTGGATATACATTTTATTTCTAAATGTGAAAAAGGGGAAACATGACTGGATACTGCAATAAAAAATGCATATAATCACAATTTCACTTTGTTTAATGAAGCGAGGGATCCAGGCTAAGGCTAACAAGTTAGCTCGTTATTTGGTGACTCCTGTTTCTCAAGTAACTATTATCTTTCTCGCAGAAGAATCTGCATTATTAGGCGAGGCAAACCGATGTATCCTTAACTAATTTAGGAATACGCTAAGTATATTGATAAAATTTGTATTTCCTTAACGTAAAATTTACCAAAAGGACAATCGTGGTATTGAAAACCAGGGCTTACACCTTCAAGTGAAAAATCCAATAGGTTTACTAATCTAGTAACGTTTAATATCTATAATATTATAGGTTGTACTGATTTAATGTATTAAATTTAATTTTGAATTATTTTAAAACTGAATAAAGTTAAAACCAGGTTAAAGAAAAATCAAACAAATAATTATGTGTATAAAATATTATATTCAGTTACAATACTGTTACTTTTCAACACTAACCTGTTGGCACTCCTGTGCATTCTTGTGATTTGGAGGCATTATTAATTAGGAGCTAGGATAAAGTTCACTCTTGCACTATTCCCCAAAATTAGCACTGCTCGTTGAAAAAGTAAGTTAAAATAATATTATTTGTATAAATGAAAGAATCAAATATTGTATGTATAGTTTATTCTGAATTTCCAATATGTAAATTTGCTTAGTGTGTTATAATTTTATCAATTTCAACATAACAAATTATAATTTTGTACTTTGAGTAATTTTTGTGTAAAGACATTTCATGTATAATTTTGCAAGGATTTTGCACATGTTTCAAAGTAACTATTTTCTACCAGAATTGTATATTATTAGGTCAGATTTCTTAAAAATTTTCTTATTTTGAATGAAAGTAAAAGACATAGGGATTATTCTATTTTAGTTACCTTGTATTATTAAATTTTTGTAATTTTCAGACGAGCCCCCGGTGCACGGCGATAGTGGGGATAGAGTGAGTTTGTACAATTACTGATATAGTAATACAAATTTAAGGAATTTAATGTCATGTAAATGTATGGACAATTTTGTACCAATTAAATGAAAATACAAGTACTCCATGAAGTCAAGGAAGATTTATTGAACATGTCCAGTTTATTATTACCAGTTATTAAAAAGATATACGTTGTTTTAACCTCACATCCAAAGGCTGATTCTTATTAATTGCAGTCTTGTCGACCAAAGTTTCAAATAAAGGTACTGGTCCCTAATTGGCATCTGCGGGGCGTAGTACAAGGTAAGAGGTTTTTTTACAATGGTTGTCCTATGTAAGAAATAAACGCAAAAACTATTGAACGACCATGCTGAAATTTTGCTCAAATGTAGATCAAGATCCCAGACAACTCATGGGACTATTTATGTTTTTAAAATACCCTACAATAGCTGGTCTGTTTTATTTGCTAGAGTGGAGGATTTAAATAATGAATTTATACCTTGGCATACTTTGCTTGAACATAAACATGCCAAATCTCTGTATTGGTTGTCAAAAATGCACAGAGTTGGATTAGCAAGACTTTCAAGATATCCCAGCGGGTATCAGGTTAGTATTACCATCGGATGTCGAAATCCAATAATTAAAATTAGAGCTGAAAACAATGAGGTTAACTTCTACGATCAATTAAAGCGTTTTACAATGGAATAATTTATAAAATATCGGCTGAATGAAGGATTATATCGTTGTCCTTTTTTTCTTAAATGTCATGTAAGAATAAGACATGGTATATAAATCTGTTCATTGCTAATATTTTAGGCATGCAAATTCTACTTCCGTTCCAAAAAAAATAATCATGATTTGGCCTTAAGGATCCAAAAAAGTATTAGTGTGCTTTCTGTTAACACTCGCACGAAATTTGGTAAACTATTTCCCTCGATTGTTGGTCGTATTTATAAGGTTCAATCCTTATCAGTTAACTTTTCATAGAAACATTTGTTGTAAAACTGTTTTAATTCCAAATTTACTGTTGCTTCTTGTAATTTATTTAGATTTCCCTTTGATGTAAAGAATAGATACAGTAACATTTTCCAGCTTCCTTTTGTTTTTTCTTGTGATTTTCTATTTATTAATTCCTAAGGTTACTTATTGCTTCTTAGTTATTTTTATAAATTCGAAATTTATTTGTTTAGGACTTCCTCGTTAGACGAAACTTTGAACGAGAGGTTGCCTCCATACGCGTTTAAACGAAATGTCGAGCACGTTAGAATCGATCTGTTGAGTGAACATCCAAAATAACATCCGATATTTAGGACAACACTAAATATTTTTGTGAACATGTCGGCAAATCTCTGTTCATGCGAATCATGTTCATGCGAATTGTTGCGTAGGAGCCTATACACGATCAAGCATTTCTTTGAGCCACCCAATAGTTTGCCCAACTGTCCTGTGGATGGAGAACTTTAATTGGATTCCCTTTTTAGAGCGATGAATACCATTTAACTAATATGTGATTTCAATAGCTTATAATTTGTCTTTCAAGTCACGATCACAAATATATCGGATCTCATTACTAGGAGCCGGACGTATTGACTCAGAACTAACGAACATGGAATCAATCAGTGAACTGAAGATTCGGAGAAAATCCCGCTGACTTTGACTGCTAACCCGTAAACGAATCAAGCCAACTGGTAAAGTCGTACTGCAATTTTTGAGAGCAGCAAAATGCTCTAAAACGTTGTATTTTTGCTTTTTAAATATATGTGTGGTTTATAAGTATTTGACAGGCATCAAATTTAAAATTAATATATCTTTTTCGATTTTTAAATAATATGGTTATGTCTCTAACAGGTTTTAATAAGATCGGTTGTAATTAAAATACTGCGAATAATTATTTTTAATGTCCATGTTCCTTCACTTAGTACTAAAGAATATTTTACAATATTATTCCTTGTTATTTGTCTTTGATCAAGTTTTAGAAGTATAAAACTAATAATTTCCTATTTTGATCATGTTAATAAGGTTACCACCAAAGAACGTTTCCGTAAATCCAAGTTCTTCAGGACATTTTTTTTCATTCAAGGTGCTTGCAGCTTGGTATAAAAAAATGTAAAACTGGAACACTAGACACATGAAAAATTATCTAAATAAATTCTGATAAAAATTCAGAGATAAATTGCTATATCAAAGCTAATTTGTAATACAAACATGATTTATACATGGTGTCCCGTAACTATCTGGACAAATGTCCAGATAGTTACGGGACATTTTACAAGCAAAGAGATCCAAAAAAGCTAATTTGTAATATAAACATGATCTATACAGGGTGTCCCGTAACTATCTGGACAAATGTCATGAATTAAACGCAGACAAATTTTTTTTTAACATTGGTGATTATATTATGATCACCTGATTAGTTCTAATGTTTTATGTTTATGTTATGATTTTGGAATGGTGTAAGCTGATATGCGGCTTTGCGTTCCCGGGGGGGTTAATACCGGGAAAAGTGGTCATGCATTACGAAAAAACTAATTTCTCAGTAAATCTTTATCCAATCTTAAAAAATAAGGTATCATTGAAAACTAAATGGACTTACGTTTATGTATTTTTTGTCATTTTTGTTTAAGTTAACAGTTTTCGTGGAATTTGGCATCAATAAATTTAAATGACCGCCATTTTGAAACGGTTGATGATATTTTGGGATAATTGTAAAAGAAGATAGGTCCTAATAAGATAAACATTTGAGCAAAATCTCAACGCGGTATCTCAAACCGTTTAGGAGTTATGAACTTGTTTGTAAAAACACACACAGACAGACAGGCGGAAAACTAGGCACCAGAGACCCATGTTCCTATATTGAAAAGTATAACTATATACATTTGTCCAGATAGTTACGGGACTCCCTGTATTTCTTTACATTAACAGCCCTTTAGTAAAAGAAAATTTTTTACAGCCTCAAATAAAACAAAAATGCTGAATTTATAAAGAAAAAAACCTGTATTTAAGCAAAACTAAAAACAAATTTGCATAACCTACAATAAAATAGAAATACTAAATCAGAAAAAAAATCTTGCTACGACACATGTAAACCTTGCAAAGGTTGATTTTAATAATATTGTTAAATTTTTAGACAAAAAACAATCTTTTGATAGAAACAAAAACTTTTGTTACAAGTTTTTATAGTCTTCAAAAACATAAAAAATCCACAATTAATAAATAAATAGAACTTTATATCACAAGGGAACAAGTTTGCAAAGATTTGGAACATGTTCAATTATGTTACTATACTACTTGCCGGCAAAGACTATGGTACCCTCCTTTTCCTTCAAGGAGTCAGAATAAAATCTTCAAACTAAGCAAAGATCGTATTTAATATTGTAGTCAGATTACAGGACTTCTTGAGTAAAATACAACAACGCAAGTCCAAAATCAAACATATGTCTTATTCAATATGGCAACCGATCAAATTTTCCCAAAATGTTACTTTTCAAAAATTTAAAACTGAAATTATTTTCGATCATGACGTTGTTTCATTATGTGGTTGTGATATTTTGCTTAACTTTAAGGAAACATTCAAATGGTAAACATTTTGATCTATGCCTATTCTAAGGCATATACAATTAACTTGTTGTGAGGATAATCCCAAAAGGTTGCCAAAGAAAATTACGGTTAGGGTAGAACAAATAGTTGAATGCTTAAATGATAATATCAAACAAAATACAATGTCGCAAATCGAGTCTTAAAAGGGCGACTTTATCGCCCATAATATTAATACAAATGTGACATTTTGTAAAACTTTGATCGGTCGCCATTTTTGGCTTTCTCATCCGACTTCTGATATGCGGCTTCGCGTTCTATACTATAATCTTTCATTTGCCATATACTTTTACCAATACTCACTTGTAAAAATTCGGTTGTGAAGTTATCTCAAGCACATACGTTCCACGTTCCATCTTTAATAACAATAAAAGCAATTACACAGCTGTCCGGAGACTTTGAAGACCTGGCATAAGCAAAGCGATAATATTAATTGTGTGGCATTCAAAGGGTAATCTTTCGCGGTGCACATTTCACAGATCACTGCTCTGTTCAGACCAATCACAGCTGATGTGTGGGGAACAAGGCAAAGGCGCGGAGCAAACCAATCAGCCCAATGTTGATGTAGTAAGTTAAGCACAAAGCAGTGTTTGTCGCCGTCGTGAAACTGATCGAAAACAAACATATCCCAGTTTGTGGTATTACCTCTTTTTTGTAACTGCAAATTTAATTTATTAAATTTTAAATCATTAGACTATTTTAAGATTATAACATAGTTTACGTTGCAAAAATATCTTCAGTGCACACACATTTAATAAGTAAGTATTTAACAAGCATTGAAGCCCTGGTGAGTAGCCTCAATCAAGCACGTTTTCTACGACAGAGGATCGACTTTTTTCAGTGTGACTGGTGGAGAGAGAGGGAGATTAGTAATATTTATACATTTTTAATTTATGTAATTCTTTTTGGGTGACAAAAACTAATGTTTTCTTAGACATAGATTCATGATTAAATTGTTTAAAGTAATCAAACAAAGGGTGAACCCATCAAAATGTAATAAGTAATTTTTTTCTTTTTTATCATGATAATTACCTGGTGATAGCTTGATGGTTTTTTAGACATTTGTTCGTGCCCATTAATCCCAAACCATAAAGCTGCAATCTTAACCGCTATACAGGGTACAAGTTTTTTCGCATGAAAAAGTGGTGTTAGGGCCCATTTCTTGAACGAGGTTTTCGTACAGATTAAAACGCTACAATTCGTTTTTATAACTCATAATTGGCTTTCAGTGTGACAGGGGTTTCTGTTTATTTTTATAGACTCATGGAAATCTTTTTATTTTACAGCCTCAAAGCTGCCAATTTGGGTAGAATTCGCTCTCAGGTCTAGGGTATGGCTAATTCTAAAGTTAATAGAATATTTTAACTTCAAAAAAGAGCCCTAAGAATTATATTTAACATAAAACAAAGAAACTCTTGTAAAAACACTTTGAAAGAAAACAAATGATTAATATTTTGGTCCATATCAATATATAAAACATTAAAATTTGTGAAATGTAAAATATCAATTTTTCCAGCATCTAGATCAAATATCAACATCCAGAAAATAATGTTTGCAAATCAAATCTTTACAAAAAACAATACAATCAATATGAAATACCACTGAACATCATTTTACAAACGACATTTATTGTATAATGGAAGGAAATTATATAACAAAATGCCCGACCAATTTAAAAATATACACATAGATGAATTCAAATTTAAATTGAAATGATATCTTATTCAGAAAACATCCTATTCAGTAGAAGAATTTTCCGAAGATCGACATAAAGATTAATGTGTCAAGAATAAACATAATACTCCAAATTTTGTTTTAAGTGTAAAAAATTTTAATGCTGATACAAAATTTTGTAAAATCAAATAAATATTATTTCTATTATTTTTAGACATCGGCACTCCAGCGGCCGCAATTGTCAGATTTTCTGTTAATTTAGAAGGAACTTTCTGTAATATCAAGGACAATGGGCAAAAAATCTTTTGGGGGAAAAATTCCCTGAATTCTGGGGTCGATGACCAAAAAAGGGTCATGTAAGCCCTGACGTAAATATAGTGTTTTTTATCAAAGTCAATAATAATACTACAAAAATAGTCAGACCTCCCAAAATTACAGTACCAAAAATAACTGATTTATGTTATAATTAATAAGTAATTACGATATTTATGTAATGATATATATAACCTAAATTATTACATAAATGTGTGTGATAATATGTGTGCAATACATATTATTACATACATTATATCATTACTGATTTATGTAATAATATAAATAATTTATATACCTCCGAATTTTTTCTAATTAAAAACACGATAGGTCGTCACGTAGAGGAGTCAAACAAATCCTACAACGCACAGGTTTAGTTACTTTTCAATATAAATCTCTAACGAAATTATTTGTTGTTTTTCATATTTTTTATTCATTTTTTAAGGTTCTTTAATCCAAACCTCAAAAGCTCTACCAGTTTATATAGATTGATTTTTTTATATTTCAATACAAGCTCCACCAGTTTGTATAGGTATAATTAAAGAATGGTTAAGTAAGTAATGTATTTTTGCTGAACAATTGCGATAATATTCTTAAAACAAATAAGTTTGTTCATAGTTGATTACAAACGTTATTAATTTGTTGATCAAATTTTTGTCAACCATAACACCTAAAAAATTAATTGTATTTACTTTTTTCAATTTCTTCATTCCCCAGAATTAAAGTTGACCTATCTTGATAATTTTGTTGGTTGTTTTGAGTAAATTCAACATATTTTGTTTTTGAAAAAAGACAACCATTTTTGTCAAACCATTGAACTATTTCAGATGACTTTGTTAAAATTTAAATTTCTATATCTTTTTTATTTTTGACTGATATATCTATTGTCGTGTCATCGGCAAAAATATATATATTTGATGATCTTTAAGTTGTTGTTATATTGTTGATGAAGATTATGAATAGTATGGGTCCAAGTAAGTATCCTTGAGGCCCCCCTGTTTTTATTTCCAGTTTACTTGAATTTTTATAATTCATGCAATTTTTATACATATTGTGGAATTACATAATATGTACATACATTTTATACATATTGTACAAAATACAATATACATATTGCACATTTTATGTATATTGTTTATTTTTGTAAATATTGCACATATTGTATTGTACATATTGTTGTTCTACATTTTATGGAATTTGTAGATATTGTGTTCTATGAGATAGGTATAATTTAAACCAATCTAAAATTATTCCTCTAATTCCAATACTATTTATTTTTTTAAAGTAGTAGATCATGATTTACCTTATCAATTTTTGTTTAAATCTAGAAATAAAGTTACCGAATTATCTTTTTAATCTAGTTGTGAAACTATCTTATAAATTACTTATTATATTGCATTAACAGTTGATAATATATGTCTGAATCCAAATTTATTTGGTGATAAAATTCTATGTTTTTCTGAAAAAGAAAGTAGTCTTATTAAAACTACTTTTCCAAACATTTTGCTTATTGTGTAGAGTAATGAGATAGGTCTATAATAGTAACATTTTTCAGGATTTCCCATCAACTGCGATTTTTACTGTTTTTAATAATTTGGAAAATATCCCTGTAGACATTGATAAATTTATGGCATAGGTTAAACAAGACGATATTTCATAACAGCAGTTTTTTATAATGGTAGATGATATTTCATCATATCTAGTAGAATTTAAAGATTTTACTGCGTGTATAATACCATTTATTTATGATTCTGAGGTTGGGTTTAGAAGCATTGATTTAGGTATGTTTTTCGTCTGTTTTGGATAATTTGTTTTATTTTCATGAGTTATTGACGTGGAATATCTATGGAATACTTCAGCAATTAATTGAAGACCATCAAGACGTTCATTATTTTAATTTTTTAGTTATATTTGAAATCCTGTTGGGTAAATTATTTTCCTGAAAATGCATCCTAATTTTTAATGCATCTTAAAATGTTCTTTATTTTAATTTACGAATATGGTAGATGATTAAAACAGTTGTTATGGCTGTTTATTGTTTGTATGTTCTTTGTAATGTGTTTTTATGGATAAATAAATATATTCGTTTATTCTTGTTTTGATTTTTAATGTCTCATATAGTTTAAGAAAGGTTTTTCTAATTTCGGAGGGGATTTCTAATAATGATAGTTATTTTTAAAGTTATTTATTGTTTTCCAATTGAGTTAAGATATAACCCATGGTTTGTGTAATGATATCGTTTCAGTATTTCAAGGGGTAAGAAATTTACATACGTATACTTATCGGTGATATTTTTTATGTACATATTGATCTATTTGATCGTTATATTTAAATAGGATAAGTCAAACCTATACGGAATTGCTTATACTATTACATTAGTATGTGATAACATTTTTGATTTTGTTTCCTATCTTTCATAAGTTTCTTTGTATCAATTTGTTCTTGGTTATCAATATCATTTGTTCCAAGTGGCACAGTCATTATTTCCTAAGTTCTCAGTTTCAGATTTGGTATTTCATAGGATTTGATCCATTTTACCATTTGGATAAATAGTACCACATTCGTTATATCCATCTCCAAGTTTTTTATCAAGAGTTTAACGAGATTTCTCCTAGGCTATCACTTAAAATAACTACTTTGGAATTAGTTTTTTTTTGTAATTTTGCATTTCTGTCATACATTTTTTCAGATGTTGTCACTTCTCGATCTTTTAAATTAATACATTTAGGATCAAGATGAGATATATTATCATTTTTGATGTTTTCATTATTAGAGAATATTTTAAATGGTCTATCCTAGATATCACTATATTTCATTAGATGAGTCATTGTAAGTCATATCAATAAACTGTCATTTCTGGATTCTGATATTTTACTCGAAAGGCATTCAAAGTATGATTGAAGCTGTGTATCATTTAGATAATTGTCATAATTGTTTACCTCTATAAGTTTCATTGCTCGCTCCGTTGAAACTTTTGTCAGTAGTTGTTCATGTTGTTTCTGTTGAAGTTATATGATTCATTTCTTTAGACTTTCATTTTTTATTTTTAGAATATTTAGTCTTCTTTTTGGAGGTGTATTTTTTCATTGTGTTGAGGTGTTATTTCTTCAGAGCATAGTTTCATTTTAGAAGCAGTATATAGCAATGGAACTTCTTGACTTCGTGTTTGAATTATGAATTTAATGATTTTGAATTTGTAAATAAACAAGTTGAAAATATATAATAAAACTTACGCAGCTGATGATGAAATATGAATTTTCTTGTTTTTAGGTTAAGTTTATGATACTTTTCTTATTATAATTCAATAATTAATGATTATTGAATTATACTATGAACATGAGTGTAATACATGAATTAATTTTGAAATACATTATCAATATAAATAATATCAGAACAAAATACTCACTTAAAATTTAAAAATAATATGGTACATATGGTTGCAAATATATTTTTTGCCACTCTAGCGGCTGCAATTGTTGTCCGATTATCTTATAATTTGTAGTTGTTCTTAATAGAATAAAAAATGACGTTGTTTTTATTACATCTTGGGTTGCAAAAGGAAAAGTTATCATGGTCCTTTGCCTCAGAGCCACGGTGCTGGTGATGCAAGGGTAGCAGTCCAAATGAGTTGATAGAAAAATTACAGGCAGGACCTATGAAAACCCGAAATCCCCATATGAAAACAAACAAAAGCGAACTCAACAATGTTTGAGCGAGTTGTAATAAAAGCTATAAAGGTTATTATAACGGCGACCACTTGCCTCTAATGCATACAAATGATTGCATTAGACCCTGATGTTACAGTTGTTTTTATCTGCACTACTCTTCAACACAACCTAACACAACCTTTTCAAATTGATGATTTCAGTTACTATCAGCTTAACGCAAGATTTGAAGGAACAAAAATAATTCTGTAAATTGGTTATATGTGTTAGGTACACAGTAAGCATATAGTATATATCCAAAACAAAAAATCTAAAGCACAATGTTTTTAAGTCCAATATTTATTTTTTACCAAGGAGCATTGTTGCCTTGGTTCGCCGAGAAAAGTTTGACAGTAAAGTCCTGGACATACAGAGGGGAGTCGTTCCTACGCGGCCGTTTGCAGATGTTTAAGCGTGTTTTCCTTCCCGGGCCGTTCTCACCTGAACTCTGCAGTCAAATGTAAGTTTAACTTGCAGCGCGGCAGATAGAGAGAGTTTTAATGGCATGTTTAGGAGAAATATACTAGCTCTGAGCTTTAAATATACAAATTTAGTATGAATATGTTTTGTGGTAGGGTTAAATTGTATTTTTATTTACGTCTGTTAAAATCAATATTTAAACTAAACAAGTATTTTTATTGATAAAAAATAAACCTCAGCGAACGCCAGTGTAACAGTTATTAACTATTATTTAATAATAATTAGTATAAAACAGTACGATTTGTCTTATTTTATTTGTAAGAAAATTCTAATTATTATTTTGACACCAAGATAAGTATAATATAATACATATGGAATCAAAAATACACATTAAAATAAAGTATTAACAGTCATTACAAAGTGATAACATCGTCTCCCCTCCAATAGAATGAAGCGCGACTTTAGTGAAGTCACACGAAATGTTCCTTTGGCTGTTTCGGTGTCTTCTATTCTAATTTGACCATCTTGAGCTGGGTAGGTAACAGTAATTCGTCCAAAGGGCCCCAGTTATTTTCTGTTTCATAAGTTATTTCCTATTAACTTATTTTCTTATCCTGGGGCTATTTTCTTCCCCATTATAGCTTCCACCCGTCTTTAAAACTGGGTGGCTTCGTTATGTTGTGCCATTTCCATATTCTTGACAAACATGGTAGATATTCTCGGGCCCAGCTTTTAGAAAAATCACCTATAAAGGTACTGACACAAGCCAGTTGTAGTTTGCAAAGTATATTTTTCCGGTTTCTAGAAATTCCATGATGTTACCTAAGGACTGTACTCGTGGAAGGACTTGAACTGCACTTGTTCGTTGATGCCAAATGCATACTTACGCCATCAAAGCGATAGTTAGTTTTACAAAACCTGGATAATTATGGCACGAGCTAAAGTAGCACCACTGAAACAAACGGTAATTTAAACACTAGAACTGTAGGCTGTTCTTGGACGCAGATTGACATCTATTTGAAAGGATATTGATAGTATTATCAGTAGAGTACTATGGTCAGATTCAGCATCAGACTTACATTGGACTTAAATTGTCTTAGACAATTTAAACTATTGAAGTCAAACAGAATCGGTAAAATTTTAAAAATATCTAAATCTGAGGAGTGGAGATGGGTTTAGTCAAACCATATTGGCATCCATCCGATATTATAACGAAAAGCATTAACAAGTTTACTGCTAATACGCACAATAACGGGGTGTATAGCCCTTCATTTTTGACCCAGGGGTCGGTTCATTGGCCCGAGCGACCCCCTACTCTGCAAGTCAAAGACAACGAAGAAATGAAAAGTAACTCTTTGGATATCACATGAAAGGAGAAGCTCCTATCGTCGAGCTTGGGATTAAATATATATATTTGATGTATTACACTCCCGAACAAAACAAAATTAAAAAACAAGCTGAGGACGAATGTAAACTTCAGGATAATACTAGAAATCAAACCAGAGGTGATAGTGGATCGGCTGTGTTGGTACTCTAGTAGCATTGACGTCAAACTGTTGTGGTCGTCAGCGCGCGGACAACAGCTGGGCGTCCCATGTTGCCACCGACTACCGCCTGTGTAGCTGGCAGTTCTCCTGACACGGTGTTTAGAAGTCAGATGGATCAGCCTGCAGTGTGGAGATACTGGATATTTCGGAGACTTCTAGTTGTGATGTGATTACAATTAAAGAAAAAAATCCTGCTGCTTTTTTATTTAATTACTGGTCATTATTGCCCTCTTTTATTAATAATATTGATTATATAATAATACAGAAATTTTGAATGTAATTTAGTGGCATGAAACTCCATAAGTTTTCCTTGTTTACTATTTTAAACATATTTTTCTCTCAAAGTATTTCCTTAAATCCACCCAAGATTATTAAATCTCACTAGTTAAATTATATTTTTTGTACACAAAGCTTATTTTGTTGTTGTTTAAAAACCAAAATATTAATTTATTTCAAAATAAAAGTTTGCCTTCATCATAGTTATTGTTCATCAGTGCTGCGCAGACTTAAATCAAGAATGTTATGGCAAAGAAACGTTCCTCGGACCACTCGCGGATATTAGTGGACCAGGCTAACATGTGAACTTTAAACTTGGTTTATTTGAAAATGCCTCTTTTTCTTAAATTTAATTCTCTAATGAAAAGTGAAGAATGTATATCTTCCTTGTTCAACATGAGAAAATCTGGTTTTATTCAAAAATAGATATTTAATTAATGCTGTTTACGTCACAATCGGGATTCCAACCCCGAGGAACATCTGCAAAAAGGCGATAACTTGTTAAAGTTCGATGCAAAACACAATTTTGCACTTTCGCCACTTATCAGGATGGTACTAGAAATCAAACCACAGTTGATAGTGGATCGGCTGTGGTGGTACTGAAGGAGCAGTGACGTCAGACTGTCGCGGTCGTCAGCGCAAGAAAAGTTTCGAGTTACACAGAGCAAAACCAGAACACATCTTGGTTATTATATTAAGCTTTATAGCTTAATTCGACAATTTCAACTTTGATTTATTATTGCCCAGGTGTCTGAGCGCAATAACACACGTTCATTTATAAGTGTACCCTATTATCATGTGCGAGCGCTTGCTTCTCTGCCCACAAAAATTAAGTTTAATTTATTATGTAATTATTATAGGGGTGTGCGAGTAGTGATTTTTGAAGTCGAGTCGAGTCGAGCCGAGTTTTGAAAAATACCCGCGAGTTTCGAGTTTTTTACTTTATAATATAATAGTCATCATGTTTCTAAATAATGGTAAAAATTATTATCATTACTCACATACAAATTACAATTTCGAGGTAGTTAAACTTAAAAGAGTTACTGAACTAAGAGCAGATATGCAAATAAATGATACCAAAAAAAGAAAGAAAACCTTTTACTTAAACTCACAATAATTCTTGATTGGATATATTTTTCAAGCCTAACTTGTGTTTAAGGCTTACCTGGGTTTTGTAATGAAATGAAAACACAGACTATAAGCCATGACCAATTACCTGACTCAATTCATGATTAAAACATTTCCTTTGAGTTATTCACACAGGTACATTTTTATTCATGTAACTGTCAACAAAAAAACTAAGTTTTTATTTATTTGGAATGGTTTCTTTAATATAACAAAAATAATTTGTTTACGAGATGTAATAATAAAAAATAATCTCAAACTATAGAAAAGATAGAGTGATATAAAAATGTATGTGTCTTTAATAACTAAAAATAACTTTTTACTTCAAGTATAACAAACGAGGTTTCAGTTATATTCGTTCAAAATGGATTGACATTGTGAAAAATGGCCGTAATATTCTTTCGCACGTACCGATTTCGGGTAAACGGCGGCAGTAACTACTCGACTCGAACTTTCGAGTATTTTGCAATAAGTCGAGTCGAGTCGAGTAGTGCATACTCGGCTCGAAAAAAGCTCGATTCTCGAGTATTCGCACACCCCTAAATTATTATCAATGTTATCGTCACAAATGCAGAGCTCAAATGCATTGGAATATAAATCATAACATGAAATTAGCGTTGAAAATAATTTTACACTGAATTACGTTGAAAATAATTTTGAAAGACAACTTTTAATGTTGTCTCAGCATTCAATATGTATAAAATGTAGGAATGCTACAAACTGGGCCCATGTCGATAACAATTCACACATTCTGATGCTTGGATTATTCTAATGTTAGACACGGGCATTTTTTACATTAATTTTCTACTAATCAAATACTTCTTTGGCTTAGTTACTGATTTCAACTCTATTATAACAAATTATATGTTGACAGAAGTTACTAACATACATTTTTAGAGCTAAAATATAGCACTTTTTCGCTGAATATAATCCCTAAAACTCAACTATCTCTTGCACTTAGTTAAACCTTACATTTAACTGCGGAGTTCGGGTGTATGTAGGGCGTGAGAACAGCCCGGGAAGGAAAAAGCATTTAAACATCTCCAAATAGCAGCGTAGGAACGCCCTCATTGCGGTATGTCCAAGACTCTACGGTTAAACTGTTCTCGGCGAGCAAAGGATACGTGCCTCCCTGGCAAAAGACAAAAATTTGATTAAAAATCATCAATTTGATAGGTCGTGCTATGAAAAGTAGTGTCAACTGTAACATTACCAGGAATCTAGTGCTATCAATTGTATGCGCTAGAGTTATGTGGTCGTCTTTATAATATATAGCTTAATAGTTTTTATTATAGCATACTCTAACAATTAATGGACTTCTAATTGTTTCTTGGCTTCCAGTTTCTTATTGGTTCCGATGTCAACCACTTGACAAACGGACAAAATTTGACGTAGTGGTATTATAGTAGGGTTTTGATTTGAAATTTAAAAGTGAAACATTATTTTATAACTTTTGTATTGTTTCCCTTGTTACATTGTGTTTTTCATAACAAACACCGCCCACGTAAATGCAAGAGCTGAGCTGTAAAAGCATTAAACGACTAAAAGCTTTCCTATTACATTACCAACTTACAGCAGCAAGACGAGTAACTATATAAAACATCCGGTAATAAATTTCGCTTCTGTGAATACTCGAAAGCATAACTTGACTTGTAAGTGTAAAAATGTTTACTGAAAGTTTAAGGAAGTAAATTTAGCGAGCTGTTAGAAGAAATATATCTGACAAAATATATTATATTATGGACGACAAAAACTAACAATTTAAGGATTGATTATGGTGTTCTTGTACTAACTCAGTATATGAAATAACAGTTGTCTCTGGTTTCTTAGAAGTGAACTCAAGATCTGATGGAATGGCGCATAGCAAAAATTAAGATACTACTCGACCGGCTATCGAACCCTCCTCCATCATGAGAAGTTGTTTCAAGAGGAAAGTTATGTTACATTCTATTTTTATAGAGCGAGGTAGGAAATAACTTTTTTTCATAATGTTCATACTTCCCTCTTATTTTCTTTCCTCAAATTCCTTCTGCTTATTCCATGTTTTACTTATATTCCAAATTGCTCTTTTTAAATTGTTTATTTTAAATCTAACTTATGTTTTATATTTTCATTTACATTATGATGAACTTTGTGGATTTCTAACTTTACTCCACTTTTTTTTTCTCACGAATAATTTCTATTCTGTTTTTAAGTTTTCTTAAAGTTAATAATTTGCTGCAGGAGAATGTCCTAGGCCCCTTATTATTTTTTATTTTTACATAAGATATTCCTACGGTCCGTCACAATAGTTTCATTTGCAGATGTTACGGCACTGCTGTCAAGACATGACAACGTTAAAGTCACCCCAGATAGCTTAAGATAAGCCTTGAACGCTCTTCAAGGTTGGTCCAGTAATTGCTGGGTTAAGGTGAATTAAAAAAATCAAAGCACATTGTCTTCACTCACAGGAAAGGAAATTGTCCCCAAGTTTTTATAAATAACATACCACTGATATGAGTGAAAAACGTGCGGGAGACAAAAAAAATAGGTGCTGGTAAGGCCGCCTTGGCAGAATTACTCGGGCCACCAGTTAGCCTATGAGCACGGCTAACACAGGCCACCCGCTCTTTTAGTTGTAATTTTAATCGTTTTTACTGTGAAAATGGTACATAAATTATTGTCATATGCCTAACATATGCGTAGTGCTAGGCTGTAAGACAAATTACAGGTCTTCGATTGAACTGAGGGGACTATAAGTGCATTTTCGGGACCTGGATCTGAGAAGCCTGTGAATTCGTACTATTCCTCGCGCTCAGTGGTAAATTTCAAAGAGATAACAGTGGTAAATCCCCCGCTTAGATTTGGTCAATACCGGCAATTGACAAATGGTAGCTACATCATATCGGTAGTCTTAGTCTCAGTTTTAGAGACTGAAAAGAAAGTTAGGATTAAAAGAGTTTTGGGAATCCATTCGGATCGATATGGATGGTTTAATTTTTCCAGTAGTATTTTAGGCAGTGTTAATATGTTATATTTTTGACTATCGAAGAGTGATATTTTCCTTGTTATGAGTAATCTTGCTCGTCTCAACTACCCTTTACCACAAGACCTCCAGCATACTGAAAAGTCTTTCGAATCATTCGTTGAAATTCTTGGAAACATAATGCGATCCTGCACTCCAGTGAAGAAAATTGGTGGTACTAGCTTCCCGAGGTGGTTTTCACGCGAGTTGAAGCAGCTGGTTATTTTGAAAAAAACTTCGAATAAATGTTACAAGCTATCCCCAAATAAGTAAAGCACGTACTACACACAAAAAGAACCACCCCATGCTCGAAGATTAGTGACCTGATGTTTGGGACTCGATCTCAGCAAGGTGCCTCATTACACTCTTCTTGAACACCTCAACGGAACCACCGAAGAAATCAACGGTAGATGCATCTCCACCAGCCCTCAGGAGCCTTGAAACACGTATGCCTTGAAGCAGGTGGATTATTAATATGCCTTGCATGAATTATTTACGAAATTTAAGTTATAGCTCTAATTGTTCCTTAAGGAGCTAATATTTTTGCCAATGTTTATGCATGTATTTTCTAACTATATAATTATATATTGTACTGAAATGGTGGATACCGTTGGTGAAATAAATAAATAAATAAATAAATAAATATGGAAGAGTCAAACAACGTGGAGTGGAAACTACGTGTCCAGTTACATGTCTCTTAAACTAAGCGCCTGGCTTGAATGCGAGAAATGTAAAATGTTAATCTAGAGTAAAGTTGGATTCGATGATGCAGAATTAAACAAATTCAACAGAGGTGGGTTAACGGTACCCACAAACTTTGTGTTAACCGTTTGTAAACATGTCTTAGGCATTTGTCAAACTTTAGTTTCTAGGGTGTTTGAGAATGTATTTTTAAACTATGGTAACCAGAAAAGTGTTTTGATGAAATGATCTTTCTAGGAATAAAGCTGGATTGAGCTATTCCATATGATAAGTCTTGCACTTTTAGCCAAAACACATCAACACTTGTTCATAAAATAGTTTCGACAATTTCTAATATTTTACTAAACAATAACTTTGAGGAAAAAATAGACCTGTACTACTCATAAAAATGTAAGAATGTTAAAAATCCTAATCTGAATTTTAAATAATGTTTTATTAATGTCCCAGATGCCTAAAATTAACGTACATTCTTACCATCACGAAATAATGCCGGTAAAACAATCAGTTACGAGATTTTTCAAGTTATGTATGCTAGGGAAACGCGGGGTGGCCGGGACTGCACTGCCTCGGCATTACAGCGTTGCCACTTCGAACGCCACGGCCTTCTTCAGAGGCTGGGTAAAATTTCAAAATAATCTTTGTTTAGTAAAACATCATCATAAAGAATCGCGACCTATCCACGGTATCAAACTTTGGGATAAAACAAGCAACTTAATCAATGTTACTTTCAGGTTTCAGGCTGAAACCTAAAGAGTACTGAATACTGAAGATTAGCCAACGCTCCATGTTTCGTGTCAAACCAGACCATCAGAAATTGTCTCATTATTCCTACGTGATGGAAGCTTATTTCTTACTGAATTAGTTAAGAAAATATTTAACACAAAACTTACAGATATTTTATTCTAAAGTCCACAAAAACATAAACATAAACATTGAATTCTTTTGACATTCAAACCAATCAGCTGATGGTTACAAGTTATTCTTCCAACATCCTCCCTTTCTTAAGTTTTCAAAAACCGTCTGTTGCGCAGTAATAAACTTCCTCCAATTTGTACTAAATATCGGCGATCTCCATCTTGCCTTACAACTTTTCCTTCAACCCAGGGATCTCCCCTTTCTTGTGGTTTTCTTTGGACCCAAACAGATTGGCCTGGTACAAGTGGAATTAAATCTCTTGTACCTTTATCGAAGTACTTTTTGTAGTTCGCCTTCTTTTTATCCCACCTTTCGGTAACTTTACAAGGGACATGGGGTCTTAACAGATCTTGATTTGTTGGTAAGAAGCTTTTTGTCCTCCTCGACATTAACAATTGAGCTGGGCTGTATCCAATTTCTTTAAGGGGAGTGTTCCTCAACTCAAGAAGAGCTTGTTGAAAATCACCCTTTTCTTCTCTTACTTTCTTCAGAAGATTTTTGAAGATTTTAACAGCAGACTCAGCTTTCCCATTTGCTTGATGATTATATGGTGACGATGTAATTATCTTGAATTTCCATTCCTCAGAAAAAACTTTGAATGCCTGACTTATTATGGGAGTTCCACTATCACCAACTAGAATTTCCGGTATGCCATATCTTGCAAATAACTCTTTGCAAAATACAATAAATGCTTCCGATGTGCATTTCATTGTTTTCTTTACCTCAAAGAATGAAGAATAATAATCAGTCACAATAATGTAATGATTTGAACCTTCTTGGGCAAAATCAACAGCGATGCGCTGCCAGGGTCGTGAAGGTGTATCTTGAAGTAACATAGACTCTTTCTGTTGTGATTGGGCATACTTCTTGCATAGTTTACACTGTTCCACTTCTCTTCTTATATCCCCTGCCATTCCAGGCCAAAAAAATACATCCTTTGCTCTTCTTAAACAAGACTCAGCTCCTTGATGCGAAGAGTGAATTCTCTTAATCAGTTCAAGTTTCATACTAGCAGGAACAACAATACTCTCTCCTTTTAGGACAATACCATCCTCAACTCCAAGTTCTTCTTTGAATGGCCAGAACATCGATATTTCCTTTGGAACCTGACCTTTCCGGTCAGGCCATCCATTTATGACTACAGGTATGAGTTTTTGGAGAGTGAGATCATTTGAAGTATGTTCTTTCAACTGCATTAATCGCTCATCTGTGACATTTACGAATTCCAAGGACCTGCAATGCTTCAATTCATTTGCTATTTTGGATTCAGACATTTCAAAGATCAAAGTGGAACTGTCTGACGAATTACCCTTTTCTTGAGACAATGGGGCACGCGACAAAAAGTCTGCTAAAAGCATGGTTTTTCCTGGGCGATAAACAACTGTAAATGTGAACTTCTGCAAACGAAGCAACATCCTCTGCAATCGCTTTGGTGCATTGACTAAAGGTTTCTTGAAAATGGTTTCCAGAGGTTTGTGATCAGTTTCCACAATTAAATCGCACTTACCAAACAAATACTGCTCAAATCGTTCAAATGCAAATAACACTGCAAGGCATTCCTTTTCAATCTGCGCATAGTTGTATTCAGTAGGATTTAAAGTTCTTGATATGTAAGCAACCGGCCTACTACTTTGCATCAACGAAGCTCCACAACTGGCTTGCATCACATTGCAGGGTGACAGGACTTTGCTTGTCAAAATATTTTAGGGTCGGTGAACCAGTAACCATGTCAACCAATTTCTGAAAAGTAGATGAATGCAGCTCCTGCCACGTCCACTTAACATCATCTTTGATCAAGGCTCGGATCGGGGCTGCTACTTCTGAAAGTTTTGGCAAAAACTTACTCATATAGTTAATAAATCCTAAGAACCGCTGAGCTTCCTCTTTATTCCGTGGCTCTTTCATGTTCTTTACAGCTGATATCTTATCGGGATCTGCTTTCAATCCATTACTGCTCAAAATATGACCCATATACTTAACTTCCATCTGTCCAATTTTACACTTGTTTAAATTGAACTTTAAATTTCTCTGTCTTGCTCGGTCAAGCAAGGCATGTAGGTTCTTGTTGTGATCTTCCAGTGCCTGTTCATCGGTGTCTCCACTACCGTAAACAACCACATCATCTGCAATCGTAATGATTCCTTTTAATCCTTCTAATTCTTCGTGTATTCGTCGCTGAAACTCCTCTGGTGCCGATTTTATACCGAAGGGCAGCGGTACCTCCCAAACGGAGTCCAAAATGTTGTCAACTTGCTTGTCTCTTCAGTTAATTTAATATGCCAGAATCCATCCTTCAGGTCTAGGGTACTGAATATCCTAGCCTTAGTCAGCTTTGGAGCAACTTCTTCTATCGTGCGAACTTGATAATGTGACCGCTGTATAGCTTTGTTTAATTGATGGGGATCAATACAAATGCGCAATTTATTTGGTTTCTTAACAACAACTATTGCACTGACCCACGATGAAGGCTCAGTCACCCTTTTTATTACTCCTAACTCTTCAAGTCGCATTATTTCACTTCTGATTTCATCTTGTAAGGCTAGAGGATATCTCCTTGGTGGAACGACTACTGGAACAACAGAAGAATCTAGCCTAAAATCGTGTAAACCTTCAAAGCACCCAAGACCTTTTCCAACTTCTGGAAATGAGGAGAGAATGGCACTTGGATTTTGTGCGCTCTTCAGTTCAAAAACATCATGATCTACTGCAATAAGCCCTAACCTAAGGCAGTCTTGTGCTCCTATTAGTGGAGTTTGTTGCGTATCAATTACTTCAAATGTCATTCGCTGTTTAATGTTTTTCCATATAACATGTGATGTTATTTTACCAAGAGATGGCTTTGAAGCGCCACCATAGAATGTTAGTGTCGTAGAACTAGGTTGTAACACTGGTGAATCAAGCATCAAGAGCTCTTTTAAAATATTATATACAAATTGGAGGAAGTTTATTACTGCGCAACAGACGGTTTTTGAAAACTTAAGAAAGGGAGGATGTTGGAAGAATAACTTGTAACCATCAGCTGATTGGTTTGAATGTCAAAAGAATTCAATGTTTATGTTTATGTTTTTCCGTACGCGGGACAGTAACTAGCCCCTCTCTTATGTTTCCCCCCACAAAATTTACATAGTAAGAGTTTGTTAAATTCACTGTTCACTTTGAAAGATGCATCATCCACGTTTTCTGTGGGATACCTATTCACATTAACAATACGTTCGTTAATTTTGCTTGATAAATTACTAGCTTGCTCATCTGTAAGACATATACTGGTTGCATTACCTAGAGTAAGATCTTTTGTAGCTAAAAGCCGTTTTCTTAAGTCATTGTTTGATAAACCTACAACTAACCTATCACAAATAAGCTGTTCTTCGATTTCCAGCCTAGACAAATTTGACATCGTATCAAATTCACATTTGCCTACCATTTCATGTAATCTGTTAATATAATCTTTGCAAGACTCATCAGGTGATTGTGAAGCACTATTAAACAAATAGCGCTCAAATGTTACATTCTTAGCATCAATAAAATACTCATCCAATCTTACTATGATCTCTTCAAGGGTTGCATTATCACTACATATCTTATTTATTAGTTGCAAAGTTTTACTTCCAATTAAGGGTTGAAATAAAGCTACCTGGACCTTCTTACTACTTAATTTGCTTCCTTTTGAGCCACTACAGGCATCAGCCAAGGTTAAGTAGTTATTCCATTGGGTCTTGAATAGTGACCACTTTTCTGCTATATTAGCTTTGTCAGATATATCAAGGGGTTCTGGTATAGGTATTCCATTCATTATAATTATGTTTACTAACCTGACACCATGATGGAAGCTTATTTCTTACTGAATTAGTTAAGAAAATATTTAACACAAAACTTACAGAATGTTTTATTCTAAAGTCCACAAAAACATGAACATAAACATTGAATGCTTTTGACATTCAAACCAATCAGCTGATGGTTACAAGTTATTCTTCCAACACTACGGCAAAAGAAGAAATAACTGACTAAGAGTAGTGTATCAAGAAATACGTATGAATCATAAATCTGGCTGTCATTTTCTAGATTTGACAACAGTCAAACTATAAACAGACTTAAAAGTGACAATCACGTTCTAGCCCCTGTTATATAGACGGACTGTTATATATGAAGTATGGATCAATAACACAGATATACTCATACTTCTTGGTGGTTGTTAGATAACTGATTCTTTACCTTAAGGAAGGTATATTGCTGAACAAATTCTCGCATTAGTTACTTTCAGCCTTTTTATTTTATAATAAGGTCTTTTCCCCCTTTATCTATCCTGTATTCAAGTTTTCAACGCTTGAAGTGTAGTAGGGTAATATTAACTCTTGAGTATTTTTGTTTTCCATCAAATCTAAGCCCTTTACTTGGACCAATCATAATACACCGTAAATAAACTGCAGTTCGATGAGTAAAAATGTAGTTTGCAGTTTGAATCAATTAAACTGCATTCTTTTCAAAGTGACATGTTATATGTCTAATGAAAATATCAAAATGTGGTTATGTTGCGAAAACCAAGCATAATACCTGTTTTTAAGTGTACAGTTTCAATTGGGATTAGCACTATAATAGTCCTCCGTTTGTAATCACATTCCTTTTCTTCAATCACTTCCTACCTTCCTGACATGAACTCCCCCAATCCATTTATTTTTCAACCCATCTATTTTACGCAAAATTATTTAACAATAGTCAAGTATATTAAAGCGGAATGTAACCGGCATACAATGAACGCCTGATGCGGCATTGACTTGCGAATCATTCAATCCAACAGTCCCGAACTCATGGGAATCGAATGACATAAATTGCATCTTGATATTTAGGGGATAAACTTTATTGACGATCTGAATTTGAACGATTTGTCCCTGGTTAAAGGGAAATTAGCAATAAGCATCCTGCAGAACTTAATAAGTTGGGGTAGCTGTAATTGGCATTTGTTTATGCTTTCCATCGCCCCCGCACTGTCCAAAGTATTATTGATATTCGATTGATTAAGTGGTCCAATAATTCTCAGAGCTTGTTGTTATTTGGAAAATTAATGCTTGATTGCTTGCTGCATGCTTTCTAGGACTGAGAGCATTGGACAATAAAATACATTCGACGAATTCCCCTAAACGTTATTCACAATTTTCAACAAAAACATATTGCTACTTCAACCTTTATATATATTCAAACGAGTGTTTTTCTTTTGCTTCTGGGGGCCCGAAAACGAAAAGTTATCATAGTCTCAGGCTTAGGTCTTACCATGAGAACCCATGTAACAGCTTCTTGCCTACAGGGAAAATTCATTAATAAAAAGGAAAATGTGCATTTATTTTTAAGCAATGTTTATCAATAAATTAAAAATTTCACAAAATGTACAATCTAACTGACATAAAATATCAAAATTACATAACACGGTTGGAAACATTGTTCCAGCTAGAGGATTGAAAGGGAAATCCAAGAGCGGCAACCGGTGTGGGCGTTGTCCTAAAACCAAATACACCATCATGACTTACCGCATATCCTTGAAATATGCCAATAGGAGATCTTCTCTATGCATTTTTGACAGCCAAAGCAATAAATCAGTCACTGTGTATCGTGATCGGCTGTTATACGAAATGACTAAATTTCCCAGGTAATGTGAAAAATTAATCACTTTAACCAGACATTATAATTTTTACATTAACAGCCTTGATGCCTTTGATTAATTATTCAGAATTATTACTTACGTAATATAGCCTGTAGACATCAGCAAGTTATTTTATTTTACGCCAACTTGTTTCGAGGGCAATGACTCCTCATCTTCATGGCGATTTATACTAAACTCATATGGCACACATTTCTGCAGTTGTCAAAACTTTACAAAGGCCGTACTACACAAAAATAGTACATAACACAAATGTCACAAACAGTTTACACACACTAATAAAATACTACCGACGTCGGACACAGTCATTATTCACAATGACTAGCACGTTCTGGCCAAAGTAATAAATAGAATAATAATCACTTTAAACCAAGCAGTATGAATAAAAGGTATCCAGGGTTAGTATATGTGATGATTCTAGTGTTCAGGTAGAAACTAGTGGCCAGTTATTGTTCACAATAGCTAGATTATTCACTTTGGCTGTTATTATTCATTATAATAGAAGATGATACATTTTCGTTGACGAATCCAGAATGAAATTCTTTGAAGTACAGGAAAACGTTAACGTAACCACACAGCCGACTCAATTCAGCGTAGCGAAATTATTGTTCTGGATGGAAAAAGAAATAATGAACTAAGCCCAAGTTCCCACGCCACGGTGGGATTTGAAATCAATAAACGTGAAGTGAATAGTGAAAAAGTAGATTATGTTTCCCTACAATTATTTTTTGTAGAGAGAAATATTAGATTGATAACTTTGAAATTATCGGCTTTTTAATTGGACCACGGGGAACAAAGACTAACGTTATGGTGAATTTCGGGAAGCAGCATAACCTAAAAATATGATTAAATATATTGATGTTTTCAGTACAGTGGACTCCCAGAGTGAAGCTGCAGCTTGAAGACTTGTCGACGCGCGTTTGTCAGTGTCAGACTGCAGCCGTGACTGATGATCCCGGAGTTCTTTAATGAATCAAGTTTAAGTCCTAAATAGATTTTGCCTTTGCCTTCCGACAATATATCTTAAGTAGGTGCAGACTGTATTTTGAAACTGAGAGTAATTTAAGGTAAATGTATATAATATTTTGAATGGTTAGAGGAATTTTAAATGGGGTTAGCGAAGAACTATTTTGATTCATAAAAATTAGTGCATCGAGTGTGAAATATTTATAGGTTAATATGTCTTACAATACCATATTGATACGTTGTTGAAAAGGAAAAGGTGGGAAAACTAACGTTGTGAATATATAGATTATAAAGAAATTAATTAATTTTTTTATCCCATTTTGTTTACAAAAATTACATTGCAGGAACACAAAATACCATTAATAACATTAAGTAAAAAAAATAATAACGAAACAAAACCTACTCGTAAAGGATGAGGCTTACATGGGCAGGTGCCTGTACGTTAAGGCGACCATTCACGTACGTGCTTTGCATGCCGTGCATTGCTCGTCATGCAATTCTACAACATTGGTCTTATGCGCCGTGCCGTACGGTTGTGGGCTTTGGCGTGCGCGGCACGTCTCATAAGACCAACGTTGAGACGTTGCATGGCGTGCATTGCATGGCGTGCATTGCACGGCGTGCGGGGCACGTACGTGAATGGTCACCAAGCCCTGAGTAGCAACCTAATCTGTGAGTTTGGCTGAAAAGGAATAAGAAATATAACTTTTTATTCTAACAGAGCATAAACTAATTGATAATTTGCTTTAAATCTTTTTTTTAATTAATGGTCCAGAATACTTAAAAAGGTCCAGAAAGGTGGGAGTTAAAAAAGTAATCAGAAACCGAAAAACTTATTTTTTATTGCCCTTGATTGAAAAATAAATTTTTATGAGGCAGTCTTGTGTTAAAAAAATGTTATTACGTATCAATAATGTTGATACTATTCTTTCGAGTGTCTAAAACTAAGTAATTTGTCAATTATGGCTACAGGGCTTTAAAAGGAAGCCATTTCAAATGTCGATACGGATTCATTTTAACTGAATTGTCTTAATTAATTGAAGGACGAAATAAGGAATAAATAAGGTCAGGTTATCGTTGGAGGTAACTCAAATGCCAAGACTTCTGAACTTCGTAATGCAGTTTATGAACTTAACTAGACAAGGATTTCTCTTTTATCAACACTGTCAGGTATGTTTCAAAACTTTAATGTAGAATCTTTGTTTGAGTAGATGATCTCTTACTAAGCATTATGATGAGGTATATTTATTAAATTTTGTTCAACATAAGTAAAAAATATCAAATATTATAAGATCAAATTCGATCTTAATATACAAATAATGATATTGATATTTAGTAATGTAACATAAAATCAAATTGTATTTACAATAATGATTTTTTTATTCAAAGCATTTTATTGAATATTTCAGTAAGGTTATAGCAGAGAACCGAGGTAGATTATCAGTTTCGTATTTCTGTTAAAAATAACTTAATATTTTCTTAAAATAAAAAAAATTGCATTACGATTAATTAAATTAGCTTTAAAACTAATACTTTCAAATAGTTCAAAGTGAATCGAGTTTCATTCATTTAGTCTAAGATATTTGCAGCTTTGTAAAAACAACAGGAAATAAAATGGCGCTATTAAGCAGGAGTAAAAATCATTCAGCAATCTTTAAGGGAACCGCTCATGTGGAACAACATGAAATGGTTAATCTGTAATTTTATTGCGAAAAACATTAAAACCGTACGTGCGCACGCGTTTGGGAGCAGGTTCGGAACACCAAAGGTATATTGTTCCGAACCTGCTCCCAAACGCATGCGCACGTACGGTTTTAATGTTTTTCGTATTAAGTGTTTCGTGTGTGTTATGTGTAAAAAATCGAAGATTTTAAATGAATTGACGCAGCTTGACAATGACAAAGAAGCCAAGAAAATAGGGAACTGTGTGAACCTGCAAGTGTTAGATAAGTACTGAGGATGGCCTAGCGCCGAAACGCGTCTAACGACAATACTAAGGATTGAAGACGTAAGTAAAATTACAGATTAATATCACATCAATCCGTAGCTACAATTCATCTATAATGAAATGGTTGTATTATTATGTGTCTTTATCAAGAATTATCCATTCAGAAATATAGTTGATCCATTCTGAGCACTCTGCTCTCCCGTACTTGCAGCAGGATAATATCTTTGATACATTTTAACTTCGCTACAGTTTGGAATTAAATTAATTTAACAATTCAGTCAAATGTTAATCAAAAATACAAATTTCTATGATGTAGAATTACACGTTTAACTTATACTAATTCACAACAATTATTGTTCTATCTAGAGCATGGTTACTCTACTGATAAAGTTCCTTTGTTTGTATTTTACAGATTGCAATATGGTGTCTTGAGGTCCAGCTAGGATTGTATAAGTGAATTCAAATCATAAGGCCCAGACCGTACGTAAGACCAATGTTAATTTTAGCATTGGGCTTAAGGACAGCGTGGGCCTTGTGTTTTGATTCGGACTATACGCGCTATAGCCATTCAGAGAGTGATTAAGTTAAATCATGCCATACAAACGGGCTGTCCAAGAAAGCACTCTCAAAAAACTTACTGGATTCGGTAAATTGGAATTTCTGTTGAAAATGAATTTAATAAAATCGGTCAGTTTGGCCTTAATCTCATATTAACTATCTCCTTCGAGAAGTAAAATTATCCTGATTAAACAGCCTTCATTACGCCAGCTTTTTGTATAAATAATAATTATAATATTTCGAAATATTTATTTATTAAGGACATAAAACAATAGCCAAAGCAGTCGCGTAGCGGAGCTTCGCTGTAATTATAGCGAAAATGATAAGGGCGCCTCACCCGCGAATTACGTACAGAATGTTTCCTACAACTGCAGAATTGGATTCCCATTCAAACAAACCAGATCACAATCATTAAAATTCATTGCTGCTGAATGCGACAGTTTGAGTTTATAAACAGCCCAAGCTCAATCTCATTAAACCATAAGCGTCAAGTAATACTTTGATATTGTAATCAACTGACAAGCGCAAAAGTACTTTCTCTCTCGCTGGGTGGAAAATAACAATTGTATGATTAGCATGACAGTTTATAGGAAAATGATTTATTGAACAAGAAAGCATGTAAAAGTCATAGGCAACTAACACTCGCAAATGAATCGCACTGTAAACAACATATCCTGTTGTACAAATAAAATAAGGTTAGGCCAAAGTCATAATTATATGACTAGGTTCACATTTTATAATTTTTTGATGGATTGGTTGCCTGTACTTAGTTACATTTTTTTAGTGAGTCGGAAGAGCGCTAGACATCGCGGCCACGTTAGTGATATAATTTCGAATCCCTTCCACGGCAGAATCTTTTAACAGTACTATTCGTTCATTTTCGGCTCATTCTATGCTTTATTGATAATTTCCATGCACAGATCTATTAGTTAATGTGGACAGGGTTGGTTCTAGGTAAAAAAGAGGCAGCCAACTTCTTAATTAATGGATTAAATAAATGTTTTTCCTTTAAATATTTTAAACTCAATATTTCAATAAATTAAGGAGATTAGCGAATATCTTTTATTAACTTTAACTGGTTTATGGAAGCCTCAAAACGTGTTATATCACGGGACCGGAGTTGAATCTCGGTTTATCTTCGAGTTTCCTCTGAATTTAGTTGAATGGATGTCATTCATTTTCATACTTAGGGCAGTTGAAAATGAATTCAGCGAATAACACTTTTATTTTCTCCTGAATAAACTCTGAGATGTATCATGCCCTAAAATGGGGGAACATGAACAGAAGTGTAAACAGAGCATTTACGACTAAAAGCTTTTCTAAACGCTACACCGTATGTACTCCGAGCGCAGTAAACTCACTGAATAAGACGTATTGCAACACAAAACATGAGAAGCATGCTCTCAGTTTTATTTCCCCTTCATGTTCTCAAATTATAAAGGGCGTATTTTCAGGTGTTGGAGTTATATTCATAACCTTCATTTAACGTTTATAAATCAGGTTTTAAATTGCGAACAAACTCTTACTCTCAAAATGTAGAAAATTATCTACATTTTGATTAGTAAGATGTTTTTTTAATTAGTTCTTAGAGTAGGATTCAGTTGAGGGTACAACAAAACAAACAAACTATTACTCTTTTTTTTTTGCTTAAGGTCACAGGTTTCAGGTATGGAAACATTTATGACACTTGTTGGATATAGTTTTAAACCCATATGGTAAAAAAATAAAACACTGAGTAATATTGGAAAATTACTGGTTTTATTTATTTATTTAGTTTTTGTTTTGTTATTTTAAAATGTTTAAACTCACTATACTATATGACACTATAATATTTTATAAACTAAATATAATTTAATAAAATATTAATGAACACCAAAGAAAGCAATTATAAACCAAATGTTTCGTTATTATTAATTGTATACTATTACATGCTAAACAACACCATAGACATTTTGCCTTGTATGAGAATGTATGGTAATGAATCAAAGAACTAGGGTATACAATTTTTACATTTCAAATGCCAAAATGAATTTAAACTGTTCATAAATTAAAAATAAAATGGAAAATGAACTAAACAAAGCGTTTTATTACGAATTATGAAAACTATGGGCGATCACAACATCGTAAACCAGAAATATTTTATAAAACCTTAAAATTTATACTGTTTGTATTACTTGGGAGTTACTTTTCATTGCCAAGCAGAGACTCTAAAAAAACTTTATATGATCCAATCCCAACCAAAGTATATAATTAGTGTGTTATTCAAACATAAATTTTATTTTCCTTAGTTAATATTGTTAGATCCTGAGGAATTTAAAGCCTAGGCATTGCCAGCAAGTCAACGAAAAATGAACGAACGGTGTTTTTTTGGGTCTAGGGATCTCAAAACGAAAAAATAACACGATCCCGGGCTGTAGCCTCACCGTGCCACCAACGGCAATAGCTTTTATCCCTATTGAGGGAAATTGACTTCAACATCATGATTGGTGTCAATGTAATCCTGAGGATACAAAGTCCTAAAACTAACAGTAACATTTAACAATAACGTTACAGTCCTCATTTCAATTAGATAAGACTTAAAGATGACCCCATTACATTTATGTGTATTTCAAAATATGTAGATCATGAAAAGTGCAATCGCGAAAACTCAATTTAATGATAACCAAAACTATGGGGATTTTATCGTTTAATAATCATAAAACACAAGGGCAGTCGTGTGTTTTCATTGCGCTGTGATGATGGCCGGCCGAAGCCGTAACCCGATGATATGGGGCTATCGTTGTCGCGGTAATGACGACACGACACATCATGTTTAAATAATTGCTTGCATTTCGACGATGCTCTTATCGTTTCGGGAACTTATTGGCAATTACATATACAGCCAAATGTTCACGAAATAAAACTGCCCCAGCGACTTTTTTGTGTTACGATGCTTTTAATTTTATATGACGTCAGTTCCCAATGAATGTTACTTTCTAGTTTAAATGGAAGGGTTGAAAACATTATTTTGAAACTAAATTCATTAGCCTTTCGTGATTTTTCCATCACATGGCCTTTAATTGTAACAGCTGTGGTACCGTTTAATACTCTTGTAGATTGACCAAGGGGAAAAAATTCGTTTAGGAATAATTCTACTCTTTGACAAAACTTGAGATAGAATCAAATTACTTATATTTGACAGAATCAATAAACTTATGGATTTAGATTCTTCAAACTCGTGACTGTCATTATCAGTACTTAGTATTACTGTGAAATATTCTCCTTGGGGGTAAAAAAATAATGAATAGCCCAGCTGTCCGGAGAACTAGTTCAAAAATATTTCACTTTCTGATACCATAAGAATATTTCTTACAATGATTGTATATGTAATAAGGACCAGGAAATTACTGGAAGACACTTGATCGGAACTAAGAGACTCCCTTGTTATGACGTCATTAAAACGGCTGCATTGGAAAGTGCCAAAGGTTTTTTTGACCTCCATAAAGCGTAAAGCTCCATAAATTTCCATTAATACCCCTTAAATGCTTATATTTTTAGAGAGGTACTAAAATTTCGGTCAAAATAATTAAAACTATTTCTTTTGGTCAAGCCAGCCGTTTGGAGATAATATTTCGGTCAAAAATGTTTTTTATTTAATTTCAAATGTTTTAGAGAAATTTAGAAAAAATATCATTGGAAATCCCTTTAGAAATTATATCACTGCATGTATATTCATTTTTATAATTTGTTAAGGTTTGAGGCATTGAACTGTAGCCTACATATTTTTAACAAAATGGAAAAATCTCAGTTATTTGATTTAAAGTGGAGTAAAAAATAACGGTTATTAAGTAGTTGCAACATTTGTAGCTAAGTTGGGTAAATCTGAGAATTTGTTGCTATAGGGCCACTTCTATGGTATTCATTATTAGGAATCGATGGAATCGGAATCGGGAATCGGGAATCGATTTTCAGGAATCGGTATCGGAATCGGAATCGAAAAAAGTGGAATCGACCCATCCCTAATTAGGGGTGTTAAAAAGTAGAAGGTTTATGTTTTATAAAAAGCTGGCATTTTTAAGGACGTCCTGGGACCAATCCTCTTCCTACTATTCATTAATGACCTACCTTCCAGTGTACAGATGGCAGATATGTGCTTATTTGCCGACGACACTTCCCTCACCATCTCTAATCCTAATAGTGAGATCCTAGAACAGATCGCGTTTGTTGAATCAAACCGTCTACTCCAATGCAGTGTTTCCACTTTAAGGGATTTTATCCCTTTTCAGGGATAAATCAGGCTCTCGAGGGATAAGAGCGGGATTGAGGGATTTCTAGGGATAATTAAGGAAATAAATTAAATAAAATAACTGTATAGACGAAACATGATTATTCCTAGCCCCGCCACCATACGTTACTTATTTGCAATATTTTATAATGGTGTTCTCAAATTGTTAAAGCAATTAATTTTACATTAAAATGTCATCAAACTACTTTCGTGTTTTGCAGTGTTCCTCCTGGCCATAGCTGTGGTAACTCCTTGGATCAATTATATTTTAATTTAAATTATTAATCATATCGTCTCTTAGTCAAGAACAAAACATTTTAACACTCGCTTCCCTTTTTATATGCTGCCATCAGCTTGTTTTATTCACATTAATAAAGTCAAAATTTCAGTTACGTACGAATACACACTATTACAACACAAAAAATACAAAATGACAAAATTGTATGGATTCGTTACTGAGGGATAAGAGTTTGGAACTCAGGGATTAAAAGGGATTTTTCGGGCGCGCTACGTTGAGGGATAACAAGGGAATTTTTGGGCGTTCATGTAGGGATTTTATATTTTACTCTGTGGAAACACTGCGCCAATGGTGTGACGAGAATCTCCTATCCTTAAACGCCCAGAAAACTCAATTACTGCAATTTCATATCTCAGAACGTCATTTTCAGGAAACCCACAGCTACTTAAATATTCTTCTTGATGAAACCACTATCAGTCCCTCTCAAACAGTAAAGTTCCTTGGAATATTTTTGGACGAAAACCTCAGATTTCATAAGCATATCGAACATGTTATTAACAAGGTATATGTGGGTATTTTCATGCTTCGGATGCTCAGTCAAACAGTTTCAACTGTATGCTGAGGTTCTTCTGTCAGCATATTGTGGGCTCATTTATTTCCTTTTTGGGGTTGTGAAAATCAACAGACCCAGTTCTTCTTCAGACTGCAGAAAAAGGCATTGCGCATTGTGTTTTCCCTCCCAAAACGTCAGTCTTGCAGAGAAACATTCAGGTCTTTCAGAATTTTAACATTTCCGTCCATCTATATTTTGGAAACTTCGTCCTTCACAAAGAAGAATATTACATCATTTATTACATCTGCTAGTCATGATTATCCACTCCAAAACGCTTCAAATCTTGCTATTCCCCACCACTCAATTTCTTTTTCCAAAAAACACTTCAAATACAACGCAGCAAAATGTTTAATAACCTTCCTCCTCCACTGCAGGCTGAACATGACTTTGGAAAATTTAGAATAAGTTAAAATCCTTCTTGCTGGAAAGGGTCTGATTACTGACTGGTTGCCTTGACCTGTAAATATTCATTGATGTTTTTTAAATTTTTTAGATGCTTGTAACATGGTAAAAAAGAATTTTTAGTTATTCTTAATATAAGAAATATTGTATGATTTGACTTGGCTAATGCAATTTATTGTTAAACTGTCTAAATAAATGACTTATGACTTTAAATATACTGAAGTAAGAGAATAAATTAAACTGCAATGACCACCTATTAGGAGAAGACGCTTCCTTTGAAATAGGTTAAAGACTATATACTATTCTTTGGGTACAGTTAAGGTTATAGTTAGTATTATGTAATGGCTAATTTTGCTAAGCTTAAAGTAGTTAAGTATTAAGAGAAGGTTAATAGAACTAATAGGATGTATAAATAAAAAGGTTTTTTAATTCAATTTAACGCCAAGTCGTATTAGCAAAGTCAAAATAGTCGTAAAACCAGAAAAAAATCGGCGTGACGCCCGTTTGTTATGAGCTTCTGCTCAAAAGGTTGTTTATTTCAACGTACAGGAAAACCCCTAAATCCAAATAATGTCTCCAAATGACAGATTTTCCAACGTTGGATAAATTATTCGGAAACAGTTAACGTTTACCTTCATTCAACGAGAAACCAAGAACCACTGTTGATTACAGGTGGTTAGTAAACTTCATTTTGCAGGGTTACCAATTTTCGGCCGCCACCTTGGAACTGTCGTACATGATTTGAGTATTTTTTAAATGAAAAGTAGTGCTATGACATACCATAATAATTTGAATTTTTACGCTGATTATAAGAATACCGAAATCTGTTTTTTTAAACACTGTTTAGATTAAAGGCATTTTCAAACGAAGAACCCATCCTGTCCATTCCGGATCATTTTTAGGAGAGGCCGCCATTATTTAAATTTTCCCAACAGAAATAAATTTCTTGTACATGAGTTCCTGTTACCTGTTATTGAGAGAGTTAATGGAAAATATCCACATTGTAAAAACTGGTCAGATTCAGTCGTCGAATGTTATCTCATCTCGCGTCATCGCTACCATCTGGTAGCCGGAACACATCCACCACAGGCCTTTGGTTTTTTTATCATACTGCGAAAATAACCTTTTAGCTTCTAACCACAAGTTGGATTTTTGTGATGGTATTGTGTGTGACCCATCATTTTAATCTAACTTTTTACGCTGAATTTAATGCCGCTACCCGTTCATTTAGTGTTTAGTTTTATTTATTTATTTTACTTTATTCTTTCAACGACAACAGTCATTTTACAATAGAGTACGAGATAATTTCAAGGATGGCTTAATATTATTTTCAACATGCTAATACATTCCAAATATGCTAATGATGATGCATGCAATAATATAAATAATACAGAGTAAGAAATATTATAATATATTCTATTCTGACTTGCAATTGTTCCCGTGCAACCGCAAATCATTCCTCATAATAATATCAGTACAATTATATATTCATTACACATTGCCATAACATGTGGATAAAGTATCACAATATTAGCTTTTGCGATGGAAAACTTGAGTTTCAGTCTGCTTATAACAACAATACATATTACTGACTTATTTTATCAAAAATATTTTTACGTAACATATTAAGTATTTTTAACAATGTCATCATATACTCTAGATTGATTTCATTGCAGTAACTAAAATATATATACATGTTACTTAACAAGCAACACGATAACAACTAGAACAGTATTTCTCTAGCAAACAATATATATCTACCATTATGAAATAAATAATAAATAACGGCATTTCTCTCACAAAAAATATACATCTACCATTATGAAAATGAATGTTAAATAATATGGAAGATGTCGACTCTTTTCTAATAAAAATCTAAAGAATACGAATTTTCCAAAAACTAAGTACCGTAATAATTAAAAAATTGGTTACGGCATTGAATTCAGCGTAAAAGGTTTGTTTGAAATGATGGGTCACAATACCATCTCCATATATGAAATAACTTCATATCAAAATGACGAATCCAAGATGGCGGTCGAAAAATGGCATTGTATAGGTTATCTAGTCATAATCTAGTATTATTTTGTGATTATGGACGTATTTTTAAATATATAATGTTTAAATTGGTTGAAAACAAATTAACGAAAAGTTCTGATATCTTGAGAACCAATTGAGATATTTACATAATTTTAATCATTGAAAAAGTAAAGTTTGAAATTATCGGCAAAAATATCACGTTTACATTTGAACAAAATATTTTGGATCCAACATGGCGGATCCAAGATGGCGGCCGAAATTAAGTATCCACTCAAAACTAACTATTAACTGCCCAGCAATGCTTGGAGGTGGTGTAGGATTGATATTTGAAAAAATATAGAAAAGAGTTTGGGGGAGGGGGACTTTTATGGGTCACCCTGAGGTTTTTGAAAAGTATGTGGAAAAAAGGTTTAAGATTTATGACAATTATTTGTATGTATATGTCTACGTAACAATCTTATTATAATCACAGAAATAAGATTGCAAATAAAGATTAAATTTGTACCCCTGGTGATTTAGAATCTGATGACAGTCTGCAGGCAAAAAACTCTTATTTCCTAGCATCCTTTTCTTCGCTTATAAATATTCTGGTGTCTAATTAAAACTAGAAAGATTCCTATTATAGTATTACTTTGGATCAAAATAATTATTTCCATTGACATGGGTAGAACACGTATACATACTATCATTTGGTAGAAAAGTTTAATTTAATTCAGAAGCAAGTAATATTTACAAAGCATTTCGAAACAAACATCGAAATCAAATTAGCGAAATTGAGTTTGGGCGCTTTGCTACAAGGCACTTTGTGCTGAATGTTATGTAGCCTCTTGTAAATCAAACATCTCATACATTGTGAAAATTACGTTTGTTAATCTTTTTACATAGGTATGGTAAACAGGTAATAATAATAATTTGGAAAAAAGTAACCAATTGGATTAAATGTGTCCGAAAATATCGATAGATTTGCCTAAAAAGTTGCTTGGGCAGATTAATGCAAATGAAATTTATTCTTCTTCATTTAAATGAATAACCAAAGCTATAGCCAAAATAAATCATAAAATTATTGAAGAAAATCCTTATAAATTTGAATATTGTTGTATTAATTATTTTGATTAGTTATTTTCGTATGAAAGGTTCTAAAGATGGGAGGGAGTTCTTGATTTTCCAGTTTAGCATATAAAACCTTTTTGAAAGGTATTCAAAAAAGAAAAAGGCTTAAAATAAATATCAATTAATGTTGTCATAAGTTAGACATTAAATAATAATTTAGAGTTCCGGCCAAAACATTAGGCGGGTGAGTGAGTGCGCTGCTGGCGTTCAAAATATATTTTTAGCCAATCATTTACCCATCTGAAGTTGTAGACAGTTATGCTCTTTGGTTATGTTCTCCAAATCAGCTGAGTAAGTTCTCCAAACATACCCAAGTAAATGTGCTTCTATCTGTTGGAAATATGTTAAACTACTTAACTGTGCAGAGGAGCAGAGGTGCCTTTAACATCAAGTCATTTATACAGCTGGAGTTTCCATTTTTCGCCACTCGCCTAATGATTTGGCCGGAACTTTGGTTTGGATTGATTGAAAAAAACCGAAAAGTTAAGTCATGAGAAGTAAAGTTTTGGCAAAATAAATGAACAGAAATGTTAAAAAGTTGTCGTTCAAAATTACTCGGTTGTAAACAAAACTTTGACTTTGACTGGGAGAAAATACAATCGCATTCTTTGTTTTCCCTGGCAACCGTTTAGCTGTAAAACTAAATCACGTGAGATTTAATTGACCTGAACAAACTCTATAACAATACATTTTAATCCTGCCTTAAACAAATTTAAATGTCACTCATCTATGAAAATAAACATTTCTATGTACGGGGAGAGGGTTTGACACACACATTAAGCCCCTTCTCTAGATACCTACCCAGTCTTTTTAACTTTTTCCCACATCTTTTAGCCCTGAAAAATAAAACAATTTCAAGTAGCCTTAATGTAAAATTACTGTAAAAAATCGAATGAATGCTGTTTTTGGTGTCTGGGCTATAGAAGTGCTTATTAATTAGGTTTACGCGTTCGAGGAAGTAAAGGCAACTGAGCCCCTGAATAAAGAAAAACTAGGTTATCAATACAAAACATATAAATAATCACTATTACTTATCCTTTGCTTTTTTACTATCTTTACATTGTAACATAGCTCAGCACCAAAAATATCACTTCAGACGGGCCAATACATGGTAGTGATATAATGCGTTCTATTTTAAACTAATGGAGTAACGACGTCACAAACTTTAAACAAAGGCCATTGTGAGAGCTTTACATGCGCTGGAAGCAAATTAAATTATCCCTAGGTTTACCGAGGAATGAACATTACCACGGCCGAACCACGTTCAGAAAAACAGTGTTATAGGAACTTGAATGAAGGCAATTGAAAATATACAAACGTACTGTAGGTAGCATTTTCTTAGCCTCTCCCTTAAAGCAAAATTGTAAATTTCCATTCAGTAATACTTGATAGATTTGCATATTTCCTTGGATAGTTGTCTCTTTCCTATTTAGTTTTTTTTTATGTCGGACTATTTTTATAACGTTTTCAATGAAGTGTCGTGTTCATCCAATTAGTGTTTCATTTCAATTTGTAACAAATTGATTAGACAATTTTAGTTCATGACTGACAAATATTTGTTAGTTTTCTTAGCGTATTAAGTTTTGTTTGTTTGTTGAATGAATGCACCAAACCTGTTTTTATAACTTTTAGGTGAATATAGTCATAGTGACTAACCTAACTACTCTAACAATCTATGATTTATGTTGTGATAATTAACACCATGTATTCTTTTGTACTTTGGCCCATATTAGTAGGCTAAAACGATTTCTGGAAATATAAAAGGGGTATTCGTTATGAGAAATGAATTTATCACTATTAAAATAATAATATTTATTTGAATAAAATTTACAGCGCATGATGCAGAAGGACACTTTAAACCACATCGCAGTATTTGAGCAAAATGTGGTCTTGAGTACCTTATAATATAGTAATAAATTGAAATCAAAAGCGTAGCGTAAAACATTCTGATAAATTAAACCGTTTTTATCGCACATTTGTAGTGTTGGTTAGTTTTGTTATTAATTTCAATATCTTATTATATACTATGTACGGGCATAGTAAATTACTAGTCGTTTCCAGTTAATGAAATTAACTATTTAAATGATGAGAGAAAATTTTGTCAACTTTGAGCAGGCATATATTAAATAGTTTGCAAAATATTGGATATCATTATTAGTTTAATTCTTATAAGTTTATGTTAGCTTAGCGTTATTATGATTTTAGTTTGGTTTTCTCTTTAATTTTCATATTTTTCCTGATTATTCCTAGAAGTATAATAATCAATATTGCTCTCCACTGAGGTACAGCATAGTTGTTGTGTTTATAGATTTTCCATGTGTGAATTTCTTCGGGCTGTATAGAAGTGGTCTCGAACCTGAATGTGAGATTAACTACTCGCATTAAGCCTTTATTTGTTCCTTTTGATTTTCGCTTTATCATCAACTTTTCCTCGAACTCCCAATATCCTAAATGCATACTTCTCCTCTTCATATGGTTCACAGTTTTCTTTCTTTAATTTGTTCACATACGCATTCTAATGTCTGCAACAATTTTATAAGGCCCTTTGGCAACCTTCACTGTTACAGGTCGTCTTCATGCAATCCCGCCATTCCCTGGATTTAGTCCATACTTCTTTAACACTTGACATTTAGGACTTGCTTGTACATAAAAATATTGTTTTCTCTTTTTGTGGCTGGGAGGCCCATAGTTAAAACTCTGTCTCCTTCAAATCTTGAATAACTGGTTATGAATAACTAATTACTTCTATACTAAGGTATATTTCCTTTTTAAGCGAACCAGTAATCATATCTCCCAAGCTATCCTCCTTATTCCTAATCCTTAATATTTCTTGTTGGAGTGTAAAACCCTTCTTGAAGTACCACTTGGAAGTTGGAACACTTTTTAAAATAGAACTTCTTATTCATTTTTCTCCGTCTTTAAAGAACTGATCAGCAATTTCTTTTAGACAGACAGTTTGAAGAGAATATAGTCTATTTGTTTGGTATTGGTGAAATGAAATTTATTGGTTTACTTTATTACGTTTTTTACACCCTCTTTTAAAAATTATTTTATGTGAGTGATTCTCTACAACAGATTTATTTTCTACAACAGATTTAGGCTTTATTTGAATATTATATTTCAATATTAATAATCCACCAAGATATGAATGCTTTCACAAAGTAGCTGTTGTAAACTAAAAAAAATAACCAAAAAATGTAAATAAATATCAAAGTGACAGAAGGTAGACATTAAGGTTTTTCTCAAGACAGCTGTTAATTAAAATAAAAAGAGCTTATATAAACCATATGTTTGGTAAAATATACTTCCATTTAAAATACATGGGAACTTTAAAGTCCAGTGGGGCAAAGCACATTGAACTTAGGATTACAAAAATTATTCCATAGCCTCTACAGAAAACTCCCTTTAATTTGACACCTCAATCATCAAAATCGGTTCATAAATAAAGGAGTTTTGCTGTACACAAGAAATTCCTTAGCAAATTAGTATAATAGATCGCCTGGAACCATAGTTTCCTGAATGGCTCTGATGACAGTGACGTCGCCGCGGCCGGACGCGTGTTTTGTAATGTTTCCTGTGGTTCAGCATTGTTCTGTAATAAACGCGCGTGTTAACATTGTACTACTCGGCCCTTCATGTTTCCGTAATTGTTTAGTTAGATGCAGTTGCATCATCACTACGTGTCACTACTAATTGCTATTATTGTATAATAGCTTGCTTGGGTTTACAAAAACCAAATTGGAGATTTGAAACAGTTACTCATTAATACGTTGAACAAAAAATGTCAATAATATCCAGTTAAATTTGACAATTTTTTTAACAATTCTCCGACAAAAAATGACAATTTTGTTTTACTTAGTTTTCAAATATTTGAATATCTAGGAGAAAGTTGATTATTTTATCTTTCAAAGTTCACCATTATCAACCTGAAAAATATGATATTGAAACATCATTATAATGCACAAATCTAATGCTCTATCAGTTTTGTTTTTGCAAATTCACGTTAAAACACTGAAATGTACGAACAAGAATGGCACCGTATTAGCACCAATTTGTAAAAGATTATGTTTTTTTCACATATCTCTAACTTCTAACTAGAGAAAGCGTATATGGAGCATTATGTAAAAAAAATCATGTGATATTTAAGTTTCTATCATTTGTTTCTAGCATAAACAAGTTGGAACAGTAAAAATATATCTACAATAATAGAATAGTGAAGAATGTTTACCATTTCACCTTTTTAAGTGCAACTTTGAACTGTATTTTATAAGTAAATCTATGCATTTGCTTCTTAAATTCTTTCAAACCTTCTTGAAAATCTAAAACCGAAAAAATTAAACTATATTAAATATTTTGGCTATCAATAGTAACTTTCAAACCTAATTAGATAATGAAAACACACAGTTACTTACGTGTGAACGTCTTTTACATTTTTATGTATACGGTTTGACAAGTAAAAACACAATTAAACACCGGGATATGATTCTGAGACAGTCTTGACCTATTTAAATTGATTCATAGTTATTTAAGTTAATTGCCTTGAGGTGTCAAATATTTCTTTTTCCTCATGATGTACGTGTTTCCGACGTACTAACACGTGATGTTTCCAACATCAACAGCCTCTGTGGTTAGTTTTAAGGTAACACATTATTTTTTGCTTCTCAACTCACACTCTAATTTGAACGAAGTATAATCTCACATTTACGAGACACACGTACGAGGAAACACAAATGGTGCGGTACCGCAATAATTTTCGGCAAACCGTAATATAATAAACAGTTACAGGTACAAACATTTAAAAGGGGAAAGCTTTAAAAATACTTTATATATGAAAATAGTTCGATACTGGACAGCTGAGATCTATTAAAACACTCGATTTCCTTACATGAAATTAAATCATGATTTAATCATGATGCTGACTTTTCCTAATCCAAACTTTACTTGCAGTACCCAAAATTGCCTTTCTTGTACCCGAACACTACTTTTCTGTACCCAACCAACGACGGTCGTATTTTGACAGTTCTATGTTATATCAACTGACTTTATCATCCACGTTTTAGCCCCTGAGCTGTACGATTAAAATATTTTAAGACTTTATTATTTACCATGTAACCGTCAGGACAGCTCAAAATGATTTAAACATGAAGAATCAGTACATGTTTCGACGTAACAACGTCATCTTCACCTGTTTAAAATATGTGAACATCATTTTCGGCTGGATGGCTTCGTCAATGAATAAATTAAAAAACACATACACATAACATTAACGACACGAACTGAAAACATTGAGACGAAAATACACAGGCCTGTTTTAATTACTTAAAGACACGTGGCGCCGCAGCGGTAGTGGACAGAGCGAGTCTGTCCACTATTGCAGAGGAATAGAGGTTACATAAACATTTTGTGAATAGTCTAAAAGAGTTTTGTATCAATAATCTTCGTGAGTAAATCCATATGTTAATATTTCCTGTGTTTAAGGTGTATGATTAATGTATTTAGATTATAGTTTGTAAGAACAAAGAAGAAAGAAGTAAAATGAAGGAATAGAAAAGGAAAAAGAAAAGATCCAAGTACAAGGTTAGAAATAGCTGATACTGAAAACATTCTAGTTATAACTAGTACTAGGAGGTGAAGCAACAAGAAAATACAATACAATACTACTACAATACAATACACACCCACACCTAAATAAAACTAAACAACTTATTAAAACTAAACACCTTTTTTCAATACTACCCACATACACACCCACATTTACCATTAAAAAAAACTAAATATATTCTTAAAAATAAACAACTTTTTACAATATTACTCACACTTTAATAAAACTAAACAGTTTAAAACTAAACAACCTTTTACAATACTACACACATACACACCCACACTAACACCTTAATAAACCTCAACAACTTCTTAAAACAAAACAGATCTTTTCTTTCTCCATGTCCATTATGTTACGTAGCATGGCGGTGTCATTTTCTCCACTATCAGAATCGCACCCCGAATCTTCGTTGAAAGGGAACATTATTTGTTTTCTAGAGGAGGGTCAGGCTTAGAAGTTTCCATGGACAAGCACTGCAGCTTGTTTAGGTTACTGTGCACCCTAAAGGTTGCGGCTCCAGGCCGCTCCATCATAAAGGGAACCTTGCTTGGCTGCAATTTTGGGGCTCATAAAGTCGGCTCCCCGCCAGTTCAAGATTTACACCTAAAAAACAATTCTTGTAGCACCGTACCACGAAGGGGCGTGTGCAACATTTGAAAGCGTTGTACAGGGAAGATTTTGGTGGTAGGCCCATTCGTGGTAGGGCTTTATCAAAATAAAGGACCTCTGATAATCTCTCCCTAAGCGCAAACTCGCCTCCAGCCACGGATGTTCTGAATCTCGATCTTCACTTCTCTTTGTTCTTCATTCACTTTCAGCTCAATGAAGACACTATTCCCCATATTTCTGTGCTCCGCTTTGCAGACCTGAAGAAGGATGCTCACAATAAATTGTCTATTTTTTAGTCTGTTTACAGACAAATAAAACAAAAAAAACGATACCCCAAGGCATTTTAATAATGTGTCCGTAATTACCAGAGTAAAGAGCACTAAATAGGGCAGGTGGTAAAAAATATAAACTCATTACATTGCCCTCTAAACCTAAGCTGTACATTAAATGTTTTTGTTGACCTGTCAAAACCTATGTTTATGTTTTGAGGGCTTTTTCCATGTCAATTTGTGTTTTCTGTAATATATAATTATGTAAGTTGTTTAACTAAGCAAACAAGTAATAAACTATAATTTCCCCAGCAGCGCACTCACTCACCCGCCCAATATAAATGTATATTAGAAACAATTGGAAAATGTTTAAGATATTTTTCAGAGAGGTAATTGAATTTAGAGGGTAAAATTGTTTTATACATAAGATTATATGTAAATGGAGCTCGGGTGCCTCAAGATTCTGACTTCCCCTGACAAATTTCCTGTCCCCTCCCCACCCTCCCGCCGCTACCCCATACAACCCTGAGTAAAAAATTCTACGTAGAAATCCCTTTAAGGCAAATACGTCTATATATTTAAGACGTATTTTCAGATAGTGAAAGACATTGAGGGAAACTATTTTAGAAGAGGCGATTATTTAGAGGATATTTTTACATTTAATTCTATTTGGTTCTATATTCAAAGAACCAAATGAAACAACCGAATGGAGTTGTTAAATCCCATAGAGTAAAATAATTCCAAAAAAAATTATGAAAGGCGAAAATATATATTTTCTCCCAAAAAGGGTTGTAATTTGCAACCAAGTTGGAAAAATACATAGGCTAATGATTTATTAGTTTCTTCTTATCGTTATGATTACTTTAAAATGCAATACTCGGATAAAACTATCGAACAACATGCAGTAAAAAAGAGCTATATATTTCAACCGAAGATGGACGTAGAGGAAAAACTGTCCCATAGAGAAAAAAGTCAAAGAGCTATATGCATATTAATGTATATTTCTAAAAACATTGAGCAAAGATATTTATTTATGTCACACTTATATATGTGACTGGGCGATTTATGGTTTTTAGTTTAAAATTTCTTATTATACAGGGTGAGTTTTAATTGCCCCCCCCCCCCTTACTTTTATTTACATTTCTAAAAATAACTATCCCAGACCCCGCCCAAACATTATTGGGTAGTAAGTACCTCGTTTTGAGGGGGTACTCATTTTCGGCCGCCATCTTGGATCCGCCATATTGGATCCAAAATAATTTTTTCAATTGTAAAAGTGGTGTTGTGACCCATCATTTCAAGCTAGATTCTTTCACTGATTACAATGCCGCAATCCGTTTTTTAATATCTCGATTCGTTCTCAAGATATGAGTACTTTTAATTTATTTATTTTCAACCAATTTTAACATTACAAATTGATAAAATAGGCCCATGACCACAAAATAATGCTAGATAGTGACGAATAACCACCATGAGTCATTGTTGAGCGATTTACACTTAACTTTCACTAATGTAAATTTTTTGGCCGCCATCTTGGATCCGCCATTTTGAAATGAGGTAAGTTATTTCAAATATGAAGTTGGGGTTGTGACCCATCATTTCAAACTAGTTTTTTGCGCCGAATTCAATGCCGCAACCCGTTTTTAATTATCATGTTTAGTTTTCAAGATTTTGACAAATTTCTAATAAAAATCTCAAAAAGTATTAATTTTTCAAAAACTAATTTTTATAGCTAAAAACGGGTTGCGGTATTGAATTCGGCGCAAAAAACTAGTTTGAAATGATGGGTCACAACCCCAACTTCATATTTGAAATAACTTACCTCATCTCAAAATGGCGGATCCAAGATGGCGGCCAAAAGATTTACATTGGTGAAAGTTAAGTGTAAATCGCTCAACAATGACTCATGGTGGTTATTCGTCACTATCTAGCATTATTTTGTGGTTATGGGCCTATTTTATCAATTTGTAATGTTAAAATTGGTTGAAAATAAATAAATTAAAAGTACTCATATCTTGAGAACGAATCGAGATATTAAAAAACGGATTGCGGCGTTGTAATCAGTGAAAGAATCTAGCTTGAAATGATGGGTCACAACACCACTTTTACATTTGAAAAAATTATTTTGGATCCAATATGGCGGATCCAAGATGGCGGCCGAAAATGAGTACCCCCTCAAAACGAGGTACTTACTACCCAATAATGTTTGGGCGGGGTCTGGGATAGTTATTTTTAGAAATGTAAAAAAAGTAAGGGGGGGGCAATTAAAACTCACCCTGTACATGTTATGTTGATATAAATGCTATCAAATGACTATCGAATGACAGAGTAAAAAGTATGGGTGACTTAAGCATAACATAAGCGTGATGTAAGTATGTCATAAGCGTGACATAGGCGTGATGTAAGTTTGAAATAATTGTGACATAAGTGTCCTAGATTTAACATAAGCGTGACACAAGTTTACTCAAGTGATATAAGTGAGACACTTGTTTGACTTAAGCGTGGTTTAAGTGTAATATAAAGTTGACTTAACCCTGTCATAAGCTTGATTTAAGTTTGACATAAGCGTGACGTAAGTTTCAAATGAGGGTGGCATAAGCTTGACCTAGGATTACATAAGCGTGACGTAAGCGCCATGAAAAACATTTATATACATATATATAGAAGAATGTGCCGTAAGCTTGAATTTAGCAGCACTGTGTTAAAGGCAGATAAAAAAAAACACAAAAAAAAACGAAATCACACTTTTTTGTCTAGAAAGGCTAGGTTAGGTTAATAGGGAATCCCAAGGTTCAAAGGTAAAGTGAGGTTAAATTAGATAAGACGAAGCTAGGTTAGACTCAGGGTCTTAGGCCAAAATCTGCACTCAGGGGGGCCCATAGTAGTACAGGGTGTTTTTTTTTAACCGCAACCCATTTTTAAGATTGAATAATTCATATATAAATATGAAATAAGTATTGTTTTATGGTTCTTTGCGTTTTATATAATCTATTATTTAAGTTTGATAACATTTAGTTCACCTTATATGCTCAAAAAATCCGCCAGAGGCATTTGTTTGAAGTTATGCTCTCTCCATCAAATTCCCGAACACGTGTTGCTAGGTACCTGTTTGAATTTCTTGCATTACATTTTTGTTTTGTTTGTTTTGAGGTACTGAATATGATGTGACTTTTTTTAGGCCTTACTTTGTATGTATCCCCAAAGGACATAATAATATAGTGGGGTCAAATCCAGGGATCTTGTGGGTAAATAATCCTTCACCGATAAAATCATGTTTTGGGTTGCGTTTTTAATGTGTGTGTCTTTAAGCACGATAACTCGCGTAAAATGGTCCGATCTGAATGAAATTTGCCACAGACATGTAAAGAGGTAATTATTCTACGAAAACAATTCAAAAGCTATTCAGCACCTCAAAACAAACATAACAAATTTAATGCAAGAAATTTAAAAAGGAACCTTGCATCACAGCAAATTCATATTCGGGGATTTGATTGAAAGAGCATAACTTTATACAAATGCCAATAGTGGACTGTTCGAGCACATAATGTGAACTACAAGTGATCAAACTTAATTAATAGGTTGTATAAAATGTAAAGATCAATAAAACAATACAATACTCATTACGCATTCATATGTGCATTATTAAATTTTAAAAATGGGTTGCGTTTAAAAAAAAAACACCCTGTATATTTCGCAGCTAGGGCCGAAAATCAGGTTTTGCGGGTTCGAGATATAATATTGTTCCAAATTCGAGACGAAGTCGAGATTCTTTCGGCCGCGATGCGGACACTATTTCTCACCACACTACACAATGAAATAAACATTATATAACATTTAAAATACGAATATTTATCCACGCACTTGAAAAGGAAACTTTAAAATTATGAGCGATATAACTTCTTTCCATGGCTGCTAAGCAACGACTGCAATGAAAATCATAAGATTGCCACCAGCCTGTCGTTGGAACCTGTGATGTTCACACGCTCTTACAAGCAAATAAACGATAGGCCCTAGAGCCAAAAACTTTCGGTCCTCTGACGAAAAATTGCTGTTTTCGGCCTCCATTTGACGTATGTAAAACAAGTGATTTCGTCGTGGTGTGGTGAAAGCCGTATTGTGTTTGCTTAAAGGAAAAATTACTACAATATGAAACGTCGAGGCGTCCGTCGGATGGTTATTCCCTAAGTAGTAACTTAATTATATCGTGAATAAAGTATTGTTCGTAACTCGTCACAAAAGTCCTTAAAGTGAAATCGCTAGTATGGAAATATACTATTACCAACCTATGCTTACATTAAGGATTTTTTCTTATTGGTTATAGGCCGTCCAACTGGACGTGCGAGAATTAATAATTCCTTAAAGTGGTTGAGTTTTATGAAAAATAACAAGATACAGAACTGTTTTACCGTATCAATGTTGGTTAAACATAAACCACCCCGGGACTTTTTTTTAACATATCTGTATACAAGCATTTTTAATTTTTTTCTTAAAGTTGAATTCTGCGTAATTTTTACTACTGTAGAAAAAGTATTATACCCAGAATAATATTAGGCAATTTAAATATAATAAACATTAAAATAAATCTGTCATTTGAGGATCTTTCTAGATTGATTTTAAGCCGGTACAAGCCTTGGAAAATGGTCCTACCGATAAATTTTTCCAATTACCTGTCTTTAACTAACTATATCTCCGCAACCACTAAACTTAGGAAACTCAATTTGGTGTCAAATTATAGCAATGCTAGTCTACTTTTATTCCATGAATAGCTTAAATATAGAAAGCCTACTTCCTTACGAATAATTTACATGAAAACTAAAGGTGCCTAGCTGTTTTTTAGTACTAGGTGAGTAGCACAGGGTTTTCAGGGTTGAAAACGGATTTAAATTACTCTTAGGTGTGTTATTTTATGTTTTAACTGACTGGCCTATAAAGCAATCAGTTTGTAATGTAACTGCCATAATTATTGTAATCTATTTAATATTGTTTAATTTTATACTTTTTCGTTGTTAGCCTTAGGGAATTACAGCAGTGACAGTAAAGTGCCCAAGTTGAACATGTGGTTTTAGTCAAACGCCCAACTTTAACTGCTTCATTTAACGCACGAACACTCGCGTTTTGGTCTAGAGGTCCTTAACAATCTCAATACAAAACTTAGGTTAAAGCATAATTTAGACAACATGAACCCGACCATCATTTTGAATGTTGAAATTAGTTTGAATATTAATAAGGAAATTGGCGAGTAGTGTAGTTTCTCAACATAACTCCAATAAAAATATCAAATTACAAGGAGTTTCATGGATCGGAACTTCGAAACCATGTCAATTTCTTGTTCCACTACTATCGTCAAAGTCATGCAGTAATTTTTAGAAAAAAACATGAAGATAAGTATGTTATATTACAGCATAGGAAAGCAAAATAAAAGGTTTTATTCATAAAGCTATGGTACTACGAGTAATACAAGCTGTACATTCATGAATATTTTGCATTCATTGACTGGAATTTTTGAAATAATCACAATCAAGCTAGCTGTACACAATAAATTTTAAAAAAATCCATAAGATCAAGTTTTTTCGCTCATGAAAACTGCAAAAGTAATTTATGAAAATTATGCTACGATCTGCAAGTATGATTTAGGGATACAGGTAGAATATAAGAATTTCAACGTTCAACAATGTTCCTTTTGACAAGAGAAGTAGATTGTTGTCGGTTGTTCCGCGGCTGGCGATGCGCCCAGGGCCTCGGACGAGCGATAGGAACCTCATCACAATGATTAACTGTTCTCTCCTGCTTTGAGGCTTACTTCTTGATAAATAACTCCAACTCTCATCAGGCTTTCATGAATACACCCACTCCTACAAGTAAAGTGTGCTGAATAAAAATGGACGATAGTGCACAAACAACTTACAATATTAGAATTAATTTAGTTTGTATTTGATACGAAAATTCCAAACAGGTTTATTGCGCACGGACTCAAAGTTAAATAATCAAACAACATGACGATAATTTACAAGCGTAACTGAAAACTTGTTTTACTTATTTAACTGGCTTTATATTTTTACCAAGCAACACTAACAGTTTTGTTTAGCTTGAACTCCTGGTTAAAAATATTTATTGTTTTCTTTCTTCACATCACCTTCAGTCGATTAAAATTTCATAAAAAACACACAAAATGGTGGACTTCATTTAGAAAACAAGTTGTTTATTTACCGCGACAAGTTGTTTTTAATTATTACTAACTTTCAGGCTCAAAACAAATAATTCAAAAATGTATCTATGATTATTATTTGCCTCAACTTAACCCCAATCATTCTACTGTGAGAATAGTACATACTATCAAAAAAAATTAACTTACTACATAAAACATTCTCCCTTTTATTTTATTCCATAGGATTAGGAAGTTAGACTTTTTGGATAGTTTTCCAGACGCAGATTATCTATAAAAAAATTTACGTAGTAACAAACTAATCCACAAAAAGCTAATCCAGCTTGTTAACTAGTAACAAGCTAATCCAAAGGTATTTTTAAGTACTTCTGTACTTAAAAATATCTTTGGATTTCGCCCTGAGAAACATATAAAACATTTCTATTAATTCTCAAATTCAGTTACTTTCAGTTAAATTTAACCATGTCTTTACTTCCAAAAATGCAAGGGTTGCCAAAAAATTACTCTCTTTTTCTAATAGTCACTCCTCCTTTCTCTTTAAGTATTAAAAATTGGCAAAATGCAGTATGTACATCCAGAGAAAAAGCATGGTTCAAGATTTAATGCGAGCTGCCCCGTAGGTGCGGTGGCGACAGCACTTCTCTGATTATACTGGACAATTTAATCCCAGAGAACAACCGATACCTACCCCAACTACTATTGCACGTATTATTGTTGCTCTGAACTCTGATGTTACTGGTTCTTGTACCCGATTACACATGATACGTCTGACTCATATACGCATGCCTTAACTAAACGCTACTTACATACAAGTTATAATATCGACCACTGGAAAACTCTTAATACAGTATTCAGTTAATTAAATTCACTCATGATTTATTAATGCAGTTCAGTATTACTATAAAAAAATATGAATGAAACGGCGTTGGGTTTTTTAAGTTACCCCTGGTTTTGACCAACGGATGTATTAGTGTTCAAACAACTCACGGTGATTATCAAATATAACGGGTCACATTCGCTGGGATGGCTGGGAACAAGTTAATCAGACAATTGACTTTGACATCCCTGGTGGATCAGCGTATACGATCACCTAAACATATCCAGGTTTCTCTTGATTAAATTAGCTGAATGGTTGCAGTACAACCTACCAATCTCGCCTTTCTACAATAGAATGATAATATTGAACATTTCTGTATTAATTAAGAAACTAACTAAATATATTAAATATAAAAAATAAAAATCTTGAGCCTTTATCCTTGGTTTTTGTACTTCCTTATCAACAACTACCCACTAAAATATTAGTTTATCAAAAGAACAAAAGTATTAGGACATAGAGTGAAAAATTATTTTTTATTGAAAATCATTTGTGCACTGCCTTGTCCTAAGACTGCGGAATAGATTATTGTTATATTTTGATTTATTTGATATTTTATTTATCATACAGCTAAGAAATGGTCTTCTTATTGATTTTGATGATACAACAATTAGTCATAAATATACAGGGTTGAGAAAAAATCTGGAATATTTCTCTTATCTCTTTAAATACTTATAAAAACGTCATAAAACTTTGTAATTGTTTATTCGATGCATCGGCAATCATTCATACATAAATTACCTACATTCTGCACGCCCAGTGGATGGTCCGAGTTTATAAAATCTTAATATAAACATAAATTCAAATTTACCTCATTTTAAAGATATTATAAAGTCACAAACCCGGTTGCAAAAACAAAACCTGAAACATTATATTTGACCTCTAATGTAAGGAAGGAAATATTTGACGACGTATAATTTTTTTATTGAAACCACCTTTTGGAAATCTTCAACAAAATATTTTCTTAGTTACTCATAATTTTTGCCCACGAAACTCATTAAACCGACTTTCTCTCAAAGCCTCCGAGGGCTATACTTGTCGACTTTTCACTTGAAGGACCAAGACTAATACAATAGGTTTAATGATCTCCAGCTTTATTACTGGTGTCATCGCTAATAAAAATGTTCTGACCTTGTTAAGCCTTTGATTTTTTTAGTACAACATAGTAATTTTTCTCATAAGTCAGTAGTGTGTGAGAATTAATTATTTGACTATTGATTGTATTTAAGAAACAAATTTTGAAAAATTGTGTGAATGTATTTGGAAAATAGTTATGAAAAAATAATTGATACAGCTGTCATAGTATTAAATTAATTAAATAAATAATTTGTATGTTGAGGAGGAAATCTCTGACTGAAAAATAAATAATAATAAATAAAGATGGTGTGAGTTTTGATCAAACTACTAAACTTCAAGCAATCTAAGGTCAAGCACAGTTGAAATTTTCGAGTTCCTTAAGAAAGTAATATGTTCGATCCAAGGAAAAAATAATTAAAGTTGGTTTAGCTGCCCAGAACTTCCAGTGTTGCTAATACAAGCATTGTTTAATAAATGAGGCCACTCAGAGTACCAGGAATAAAAAGCTACATTTATATTTATTAAAAAACAGACAAGAATGTTTTGCTTCGAATAGTAAGGATATTTAAAGTAAATGATTTAAAAAATCTCATTAAGAAACTTATTACTGCTAAATAGTCAATGATCAAATGGAAATTGATTTCCAATCTTTACAATAGAAGGCATACCGGCTATGTCGCCTTTCAGAAATATATAGGTTATCTATTTTATTGTACTACGCCTGTAGGGCATTGCTTGATTGGCAACAGAACTTCTATTCAGGGATTTCCTTATATATTTTAAACAAATACTCTTTAGGCCAGAACAACTTGGAGTGGTATTTTAATGTATTTGGGAAAGCCGGCCGAAGAGATTGGAACTCTTTAAGTTCCTATTGTCCAATTAGACTGCTGCCTACTGTGGGCAAGATTTACGAATGCCTGATAGTACTACGCTTTGTATACTATATTGAGACCGAACACCGGATAAGCGACAAACATTTTGTGTTCAGGGCAAAAGGAGGCTTAGTTGATGCAGCTTTGAGACTGAGAAACGTGGCCATACAATCAAATTGCAAATATGTTATTGCCTTATCCATAAACATTAAAGATATCTTTGATGGAATCTGGTGGCCCACTATTGCCTAAGTTTTTCAACACCGAACGTGTCAACTAACACCATAAGTAGAGCTATGATTCCCCATGTAGAAAATAGGGTTGTGTCACTCGATCATGACGATGAAGAAGTTACCCAAAGAATGAAAAGGGATGTTCACAAAGTTTCGTCTTAGGCCCAATATTATGGAATCTAAATTTAGATGGACTCATGTAAAAGACCCCCCCCCCCCCCAAAATTTAGTACAGCCAGTTGCGTTTGCTGACTATGTCTCACTTATTATAGAGTGCACTCAAGACTTGAGCTGGAGGCTACGGGAAATAGTCTGTGAAATAATCTCTGGCTGGACCAGACTGGCTAAAATGAAGATTACGATCGAGAGGACCAAAGGATTACAACTGAAAAAAGGTAAATCTCTTCAAATATCACCGTTAATTCGTTTGAACGGACAGGCGATTAGCTTAAGCATCACACCAAGGTTTGATGTGACTTTCTTACTATATGCAAGACAAGTTTCTTCTAATGCAAAGCCTCTTTTTAGAACGATAACAAGAATGATTAAACGTAAATATTTGGGTTTCATATGAACAAAGTTATTTTTTTGTACAAAACAGTTTATTTGCCGTTTTTGACCTTTGTCTTGAAAGTCTGGCAAATTCCGCCAGCGAAGCCAAGGTTATGCGAAGTTGACAAAGGCGAAGGTTGTTTGGCGAAGTTTGGTAATCTTTGCTGGTGTTGGTCTTCTAGATCTAGATCATTCGCATATTTTCCCAAAAATTCGAAAAAATCAGAGATAAGTTCTTTTCAACGTTACCGCATAAACTACATCTATGCGTTACATTCGATCGCTTGCAGATGACAATCTTCATGAAGCTACGATAGGAATTTAAGCTCTGGAGAGATATGAAGGAGAATCCCCCTATGCAAAGGAAGAGGCATGAAATATTGCCACGTTATTTTGAACAATGATTATGATGAGGAGGAAGGATGTACCAAAAAGGGAGGTTCACATTCAATCTCCTCTCACATCTTGAGAACACAAAACAACACAAATGATCATATTGATTATGTAAGCATTCAAATTTTAGCAGGTCATGGTGCTTTTAGTACCTATATGCATAAGCTCAGGAAAAGAGATACAGACAAGTTTCCAACATTTGGTATGCAAGACCACCATCATACTTGAATGCATTTCGCTTTCGGCAGAAGAAATTAAATAACAAACCATGAAATGCAGGTAGACGATGATCTTTGCTGGTGTGTAAGCTCTGTTTTCAGAAACGAGAGTTATTTCTTTATTTAAACTTACATTGGCGTGGAGGGATAAGCAGAATCTTACGAAAATACTAGACAAGGAGCACAATCATCCATAATAAAGGGTCTAAGAAATTAGACCATAAAATCCTGAGTTGCGTAGGGGTAAAACATGAAAGGGAGAAAAAACAGATATTGAAAGAGGAAGACCATCACGCTTGTGAAAATGGATGAGAAAGAAGTAGCAAGAAGAATATATGAGAGATATAACAGGTTGGCAGTGTCACTCTGGAAAAGACTTGCACGAACTGCTTTATCTTAAGAGGTGAAAAACATGGTTATGTCACAGTAGAAAAAACACAAAAATTCGTAATGCAAACATAAAAAATAATAATTTTCAAGAAATCTGTGAGTTAGATGCCTCCGGCGTGCACCTGACGTGGCATCTCGGTTCAAACGAAGAAACAAATGAAAACAGTATTGGGAAGTGTTTTAATAGCCAAATTACTCAAAAATTCAAATCTGTTCTTAGATTTATGCTAATGGAAAATAATAAAATTCCGAGTTTTAACTGCAATGTTGAAATTGATGACACTTACAAATCGAGTCAAATGACGTGGCCTTGGCCATCCGTGAGCAAAATGTAAAATTAACGTGTTATGGGCGACTGGACCACAACATTTGACTCGACCTATAACTCATACCCATACCTATACCTAAAGTACAGAATAAACTCTTCTAAAATTGTTGATCTCAAGCTTTACGCCAGTCGGTAAAGTGACTTAAAAATAGGTTAAAAAACCTCATTCAACCTAAGAAACAGGCAACAATACTTATTGCTTTGGAAACACCGGTTTCACGAAATGAAAATCGTAAATGCCTATAGTGCATCTGGGAAAAACATATAGAAGCAATTTAAAAAATAAATGAGCCGTAAATGTTCGAAATGTTTGTTCGCGACATTAACCAAGTTTATATCCGATTGAATTGGTTGTAAAATGCACCAAGGTTCCACTTCACATTTATTTTATACTACCTTTCATGTTTTACGTTGAGACGCAAACAGGTTTGCGATGGCAATGTTAAATATGCAAAATAATTCATTATCGGGAAAAACAATTTTTTAATTATAATACGCAATTATTATATTAATGTAGCTTTATTTTCTTGCATTTAATAACAGCCTACGACGCGACTATAGCCTACCTAAAACCTACTATTATTGCAAATTACCCACAAGTCTATTAATTCAAACTTTACTAAACTGGGTGTCCATAAAATATTCATCGGGTTTTAATTACATATATCTTACTAAATTTTTTTCCCACAACAATGTGACTCATACGTGATTGAAGAGATTTTTTTAAAGTTTGATAAGCACACATGCATTGTTCATAACTTTTTTAGCGAATTTCCCCTATAGGGAAGAAGCTATTACCGTGGGCCTCATGGTAAGACCTAAGCCTCAGACCATGATAACTTTTCGTTTTGGGTCCCCCAGAAGCAAAAACACCATTCGTTCAAATTTATATATATATATATATATATGTTCATTAAATCTGGATTTAAAGCTTTGCACTGCATGCTATTTTATATATACCAGATTTTTCGAATTTATTTGATAGTGAGTTTTTTGGATATGTGAGCTTGTTTAAAGCATTGTTTCTTGTTCTGTAGCTTAATTTATAATTCGAATTTGTGAATGTTTTTCTGATTGCTTTGTTTGGGGTTGAGCTATATGGTAAACATATGAATTCAGCTTTTTTCTTCTCATTTATGATGTTTTCTTCTTTTTTCTTTTTATTTTCAATCATTTTGTCGATTAAGTTTGGTTTATGGCCATTTTTCATTGCAAAATATTTTATGGTATTTTTTTCTTGGTCAAAGTTCTCAGGGCTCATTGGAATGTGTAATAATCTATTAATTAGTGAATGAAAAGTTGACATTTTGTGACTCCAAGGATGGTTTGAGTCTGCAGGAATTATTAGGTTTATATATATTTATATATGTGTCTGTAATCACGATAGCGCTCGCAAAAATGGTCCGATCGGAATGAAATTTGGCACAGGGGTATAAAGTAGTAATTATTCGGATGAGTTCGAAAACCAGCCCGATCGGACCACTGGAAGGGGCGGTAAAGGGTATTAAACCCCCCAAAAATGGGTTTTTTGGGTTTTTCACATTGAAAAATTAAAATAATCCAATAGCACCATTGAGTTCGAAAAAACAAACAATTTAGTAAGTTGAATCATTGCTCTATGTCCGTTGGTTACAAAGATATTGAAAGTGGTAAACACAGTACATTGTCTCAATGTTAACCTTATGGGAAATAAGTAAAATTCTATATCTCGCTTATTTCTTAACATATCTTAATAAAGCTTGGTTTGTGGCTTCATCTAGTTGAGATTTAACGTATTTTAGTCTAAAATCACCGAAATTTCCATTTTCTTGGCAGCAAACCTGCATAATCATTCCCCATGTTATCCTTATGGGCAAAAAAAAATTCCATATCTTCGTTATTTCTAAACATATCTTGATAAAACTTGGTATATGGCTTCTTCTCCATAAGATCTACTAAATATTGAAATAAAACCACCCAGTTTTAACATGACTGTAGCAGCAAACCTGCATCCTCATACCCCATGTTATTCTTATGGAGATTACAAAAACATGTCATATCTCGCTATGTTGGATGAAAATATTTTTTTTACATTTGAAATTCGCTGAGTATGCAGGTCTGCTGCAACGGGAGTATTTTACTTTCATTAGTTGTTTTTAAAATGCTTACAATAAATTGAAGAAAAAAACCTTCGCTGTCTTAAGATTTGATAAACGTTTTTCTTTAATAACTGTCCAGCGTGAGTTCTTCAGACACTTCGGAAGATCTGCTCCAACTCAACAGAGTATTTTACGATGGTATCGGTAGTTCAAAAACACAGGAAGCCTGCTGAAACGTAAGAATCACGGTCGACCAAGTTTATCTGCCGATACATCAAATTGAGATTCGCTGATGGTTGGGATGGCCGCTCTGCTGAGGATGACTTCGCTCTCCTAAAGTGGCCTTCCCGTTCCCTGGACCTTACTGTATGCGATTTCTTCTCTGGGGCTATGTGAAGGACAGGGTACTCATCTCGCCATTAGCTCAAACCCTGCCAGAGCTCCGAGAAAGGATTTGCGTTGCAGTGACAACAGTAAGCCAGCATATGCTTTCCAAAGTTTGGGTAGAGTTGCAACATAGACTTGAAACATGTTTCGCTGCAAACGGGCAGCATATTGAGCAGCTTCAGTGATATCAAACTAAACTTGAAAGCTTTCTTTTTCAATCCATGCAATTTTTAGTAGAATTCATATATATGTCAGTTCAATAAATGATTCTAAAACCCGATGAATATTTTATGGACACCCGGTATTATTATTGGCACAGTGAAAAATAATCCACTAAAAATAATCTTTTTTTGATGCCAGTGGTTAGTGGTTTTTCTTTTAATATTTGTGTATTATTTTACATTTTTCATTTATCAATTTTAGGCATTTAATTGGTAAGATAAATTGGAAATGAGTAAAAAGTTTCCTCAATAAATATTCTGTTTAATTTGCCCTGTAATTAATATGTCCCTGGTTCAATTTAATTAATTCAGAAATAATCAACTACACTGTGTTTTCCGATTTGTAATTAGAATTGCGCTCTCTTGATTTTACATGTCCTGAACTGGAGTTTAAGTAGTGCAGGACAAAAGCTAGAATTGTGTTTTGATAATGATTATTAAAAAGACACAAACAAGATGAAGAACACTGCCAGGTGATCAAGTGTTGTTTTTACATAGTTTTTCTTATCAAACTCATTATTATTACTAATATTATTTGTGTATAAAGATCCATTTATCTTAACTAATAACTATATTAGAGTCTGCAACTCAACTGTGATAGAAAGTCTTTACATTCATTCACCAATAGTCGTCCAATAGTCTACCAATAGATTATAACTGGCTTACTTGAAAAAATGAAAGTATGCTGCATCCTTTAGTTTTACAAGCCGACTTGCTAGGACAAGCGAATTATTTTACGAGTTATCATCGCAATCTCTTTTCAGCAGTGAAAGTGGTCTATTTGCTAGCAGTTTGTCTATATTTGTTTACAATGAAACGAATAAATTAAATATTTTCCTTGATCTTTTTTCAAACATAAAACGCTAGAGAAATGCCTGGGGATGTTTTGTGTCTGTAATGGCTCATACAAGATGTTACATCATTAGGGCCAAAGTAACGTTGGCAGCCTTAGGGATCTCAAGTGAGTTGAGAAAACATCCCTTTCTAAGTTTTCATTATTATCTCAGAATAGAGTTATATTGAGGCGGAAAGCAAGAAGGGTGATTTAAAATTAGCTACTTGCCTTATTGTTATTTATTTATATTAGGTACGATTTTTTTTTATTTAGTTTTGTGCTTTAAAGCATTTTAGTGCATAATATTATAATGTTAAAACCCAATAGCCTGCATACAATGCACTGAGTTCATAAAATTGAAGAAATTTGTTTTAATCCATTGTTTGGGTTTTCAATTATTTTACTGTTTAATGTTTTCTTTAAACGTTTGTTTTATTTTCATGAATAAGCAGTACCTATTGTTTTTCTAAATATTAGAAAAAATTCGATTACATATATAGCTTGAAATAAATAGAACTCTGAAAATAAATTTATCAATTGTCTTAGAGCTCTTAGCAGCTGAGAAATTCATAATCTTGATAAAGAGTTTCGTTGGGATTGTAACCTCAAGGGATTACCATTTTATAAATGACGTTCTTGCAGTTAAAATAGTTTACAGTAAGGAAATATCTAACGATCTTTTTTACAATATTTGTCAAATATAGTTTACTTTTCCTATATGTCGGCCGATTTGTTTATTTTTTTAAATAATATACAGTTATACTAAAGTATGCTCACTTTTGACACTTTTAACGCGTTTTATTGACAGCTAGGACCAAATATTGTTTTATAAAGAAAATAATTCCACTATCCCTCAATATTTTTCATATTAACTCATAAGTTAGTACCTAAAAACCAATCGGGTGAGACGTATTCCTACAGTTAATTTTAACTTTTGTAAAGGCTTCTGGATTTTAAAAGAAAATATCAGAAATACCCTATTTTTTGTTATTTATTTTTTTACGATTTCTTTGATTTAGTTTAATATGTCAACGCTACGGCACCTCTTGCAATCGTTGTGGCAAAATAATTTCATAGCTATAAAAACTGTTGAAAAATCAAAGTTTTAAAACTGACTTAGGGGAAAAAATAATTATTGTCCTGAAAAAGGATTAAATAATCCTTTTACTTATACTTGTAAAACTATCTATTATGAAAACCTGTTTCTTACAAAATGCACTGTCATATAAGTATCAATCTTAAGGGCCATCGTCCAAAGGTAAGGTACAATGTTGATTGTGTAATGGCTTCATTTTTGCGCCTTTCAGACAAAACTTGTTAGAAACTCACTGATTATAAGATTCAACAAAGACTGTTAAGTGTGTTAATGATGAGGGTTTTGTAATGAACTGACAACCATCTGCAATCAGCACATATCATTTTATTGTTCTATTAACAAAGGAGGGCCCCAAAATGCGTAAAATTTTAGATTTCACAAAGCCGATAGGTGCTGTCTGTATGCCGCGTTATGGCGATGCCGGAACAAAGGCTCAATGCGTTATTTGGCTAAAACCAACTAAATATTTTGTTATGGTGCAAAGAAACTTTAGACATTTCGTGATATAAACCATCTCAGGCAACAATTAATCAATTGTGTGACAAACGTCCTCCCAGACATGCTAGCTAGGACATGGGAGGAGGTGGAATACCTGGCTTACGACGTATTCCTGCCACTAACGGAGCCCAACGTGAACTATATTAAACTGCTAAAAAAGTAAAATACGACCTTTTCAATCATGTATTACACATTTATATAAGTTTATTACTTTATTTAAAAAATTGGCCTCAAAACCCCGGAGTTATTTTATACTCACCCTGTATTATCCAGTACCCATGAGCTAGTGACCTTGAAATTTCCCGTGTAATTAGTGTATGTTGCCGTCCGAAAAATCGACTAAAGTAAATATTTTAATTATATAACCTTTTCATCTAAAACATCTTCAAATGTTAGCACTCAAATGCAACCCGCCATTTGACTAGCAGTTCAGAAAGATCTTCGTTACCATCATTCTCTGTAATTCAATTCATTCAGCTTTCGTAACTCATAAATGTGTCGGATTGAGATTCTAAATAATAAGATACAGTTATCACGAAATGTAATAATATAAAAATGTAAATACTTATATGCTATCGTAGTTGATACTCTGTTTGTATTTAAAATAACAACGTTACTTGTGGGTTCTCGGTGTTTTCACTTTGAACAGGCCTTATAAATATACGAATAGTTCACATTAAATTTTATAGTGCACAGAGAATCAAACCCCAGAAATATAAAATTAATATGGCTCAATTATTCTGCTGGGTACGATTTATAATAAACGATTCTCGATTTAATGCCACATCTTCCAATACCGGCGCCGGCCGGCGGTTGTGAGCAATATACACTACTATTTCAATACCGGGACAAGATGGGTTGTATAATAAACAAGGGTTACACTTTGAATGTTAAATATAAATGATATAAAATTTTTATGCAACATTCAACTATGCCACCCTTCAGGAAATGTTTAAGTTTTATAAGGATTTTAATTAGATAAAATCCAAATTTAGAACTAGATTAGGAAGATTGTGCGAAGTAGGCTAAGAATTATTTAGAACATTTTGTGTTAACGACGACTACCAGACAACGTGTTAATAGTCGATATCTCTCATAAAACTGTAGGCATCAAAAGAAGTAGCAAAATTCTTAAATGTAAGTATTGTTGACGATATAATTGCTATAATGGAGAGGACACAATCATTATTTATGTCATTTACGGATTAGTATCATCTAAATAATATGTCACCGCGGAAATTTTATCTTTCAGTTAGTGAGATTGATTTCATTTCTTATTTAAGGTAAGTTGTCATGGATGTCATTAATTAATTAATTTAATTAATGATTGCCACGACATTCATACTCAAAACAATGGGACACTACCACTGATTTGTGAAAGGACCTTTATTATTGTTGTAGATAGAGTATACAATGCAATCGATTGAGATAGACACTCACATAGAGAAAGTTGTATATACATAACTACATTCTTACAGTGTACTTAGTTTTTGATAGAAAAACTCAAAATTGGAAAAAAACTTTTACACCAGCACTAGTTATTATTTTGAAATGTCTGAAGCAACTGGTTACTATCGTTTGTGTCGAGAGATTTGAGTTGCATCGTAACGTGGTTGACTAGAAAGTCGATGAGTATTTCTTTTACACTCTTTAAAATTTAGTTTTGAATGCAACCCGATATCAAGATTCTTTTTCTCAGGCCGAGGGGTCATTTCTGAGTGCAGTATGAGGTTGCTGGTCCCGTAGGAGGCGGAGTCGGCCTCAGGGACGGTATCAAGGTCAGAGCCAGGCTGGGGTCGGCGTCATCTCGGCTGCAGCAGCAACTGTGTTGATAATAGCATATACGATTAGCGTCTCCATTTTTCAAAAAATTCAGCACTCTGTTATACGTTATACATTTTATACCTGTAATTAAAATTCGATTCCGAGGTTTTGATAATATTACAGAAATGGTCGCGATTCAAGCTGTATTTTTTTCATACAATAATAATGAAGCAGGCTAAAAATGAGTAATGTCTCAGATTGTTCAGTAATTGTTCTTAAAAACAGAAATGATTCATTTCTAAAGAGCTACGCTCGAAACTTGTCCTTCGTTCCAAGCCATCTGTTTTTTTGCACAAGGTTACATCTTGCTGCGATGGCATAGAGGCCACATCTAATTAATCCAAAATTAATTAATACTGTATTTCCATGAAATGTATCCTATATATTAAGGTGTTTTTATATAACCAACAACGTGGTCATTTCTTTAAAATGATTCTTCTAAACAATATCTTTATACAATCGTTTAGCTAGTGTTGCTTCAATAAATTCTCTTCCCGTGTTCCGCATCTCCTAAACTGAGTATTACCAACTATTTTGGTTAATAAAGTTTTCTGGAACACTTGGAGTCATAAACTTCCCTTATCTTTTATTTTGTGATGATCAAGTATTTCCTGGGCCTTGGATTTATCGTTATCTCCTTGAATGTTTAGTTTTAGAATATCTTTGAAGAGGAATGGACTATAAACTGATTAGTTAAGACTTTGATGACTTAACAAGATCGTATAGCAAGATCGTTCAGACAGGTTTAGTAAAAGCTATTTATATTAATAAAAATCTTCTATTTTATTAACAGTAGGGCCTTTAATTAGCGGACCCCAGTGTTCCCGCCCAGTCCAGTTAAACTTACATGGCGCAGAAGGATCGTTACTAAGGTGCAAAAGTGTCCAACAAATTATTTCATCAGGGGAGGCCTTGTTAAAATTTAATATTCACAGTTACACTGTTTCAATTTGTATTCAAGTAATTCACTATTCCAACTTCCGTTTTATCAATTTTTGTTCTTTTTATAAGCTACAATCATTACTTATTTTAAGATGCGTGTAAAATTAAATATTCAAAATAAATGAACGATTGAGTTAATGAATAAAAACTTTAGACTAATATCTATGTTGGAAGGCCTCATCTGAATTTCTGAAATTTGATAAGATCCATCCAGCAATGGTCATCGATCGAGGATTTAATGGTATTTTGGGTTTCATAAAATCAATTATTTTAAATTGTTATTGCTCCCAAAAAAATTTTCAGCATTTACTTACACCAAACAAATTTCATATTGGAATAGCCTCCAAACCACTGAAACGGTGGTGAATCCTAATTGGTTTTAACGTCCAATGGTTTCGTGCCTCATGGGTCCATTGTAAAGTTGACATCAAGTTAAATAAACGATATTAGCAGACATACTTTCTCCCTTAAAGACTTAACTTAAGAAAAAACTACAATAGTACAAAAAAAATTCACAATTATCTCACAAATACATTCGAAATTTTATGAAAATCGGTTGGTAATTAACTAAGATATCGATTTCAAATATTTGCCATGAGAATAAAATTAGATTACATACTGCGTTTACCACAAAAGCCATAACATTTCTATCTAAATTTTTAAAGCTCTTTTTTGAGAAATTTGTATTTTTTTAGTTTTTATGGGGTGAATACTCTTAAAAATAAAAAAATCAAAGGAATGACAAAACGCCTGGAGATATTACAGTTTTAAACCTACAGGCTAAACTTCATGGAAATCGGAGCATTGGTGGCAATCGGTGTCTTCTCTAAGCTTTTTTTACATCCTCATACCGGGTGTGTCAACAAAAAAATAGTGGAGTCTTTTGAAGCATTTTAGTATCAATACCACTCAGCCTTCACCTTCATAAATAACTAGTGGACACGCGCTGCTCAGCAGATTTTAAGTAAAGCAATAATGGGAAATAAATCAAATATTTCAGCTGTTCAGCCATTTTCTTTACATTTGTGCCCCGGGGGAATTTTATTAAAACATTAATATCATTTCTAGAATTTTCTCGCCGAGACCTTTCATTCAAATATGGGGATTTTGGGCGTGAGACTGATGGTTTCTCCTAAGGTTCCAGGCAGCCAAACCAGCAGTGAGATAAGTAATTGTCGTCTAGGGCCGGATGATGATCCCTTCTTCCTCATGGTCTCTTTGCCCATCAGATCCCATACTATACAATTTTCCTTTTTTTGCGTTATAATCAAGTGTGTTGTTACTGTGTACCCAGTAGTAGTGAAACGTGAGTTATATCAATAATCACAGTGGGATTTGTTGATTTAACTTTTTTGTTTATCGGGTTCTTTTGTGCCGGTGTCAATCATACGTGTAGAAAGAACTGTTTGAATTGCTCTTTCAAATGATTTATTATTTATAAACAAAGGTTGTATGTTATAAATACCACAAGGCCTAAAAATCCACTAGTATTTTTGAAGCAAGCGATGACAGTCTCACCGATTTCAGTACAGAAGAAGAATAACGATGTTATAATGAGAAATACATTGCAGCAGACCTGCGTACTCAGAGCAAATCTATTAAGTTTTTTTTTAATATGAGAGGATGTTCAATATATGTATAGTTAAATAATTGATCTGAATATTTTGAAAATATTGTTTAGTAAACATTACACATAACAAGGGTACAACCAGCCAACAATATTGTTTCACTAACGTTAAGAAATTGGTTTTTGCTTATCGCAAGTCTTGAATACATTTTTGGGCAAAATAACCAGAAAACCAGACTCATAACTTAAAATTGTCAGCAACGTCACGATTTCAGGAAGTATCGTATTTCATCAGTTGGAGTCTGAATGTCGAGCAGAACTAACGAACGTGAAACTCGATCTGATGCGAATCATCTCTAACATTTTATCCAATTTAATAGTCTCTCAGGAAAATCGTAAGTAAGGTTTCTTTATGGATGACGAAATACGGATGCAGACCATAGTAAATTCACTTAATTTAGTTTTGACTGAGGTAATCTTGATGTTTTTGGGGATTAATTATTTTTAATTAATCCCCACTGAAGTATTTTTAATAAATTAAATTCTACACTTTTTTTGTACTGAAAAAGACACAATTATAAAACAGATACTTAAAAAAATCCTCACAAAAACTTATCTTGTAATGACTTTAATTTATCAGATTTTAAGCTGAAAGCTCTTATTTACTGTGCAATTGATACACCACACAGTACGTTTTTCCAATTTTAACCTTATGGGAAATGAATTAAATTTTATATATCGATTACTTCTCAACAAATTTCAATAAAACTTGGTACATGGCTTCATATAGTTGATATCTTCTGGACTGTTGCAAACAATTTCACAATTCCATGCGTTAGCAAACCTGCTTACTTAATTCCCATGTTATTGTTATGGAGAAAATTTTTGTGTGTTAAATTTAGGATTTCAAGTTGAATTTACTTGATTTAAGTCTAATTGATTAATTCAAGCATTTAAAATTAGCTCTGTATACAGGTCTGCTGCAACGGGGGTATTTACATTTATAAATCTATAAAAATAGGGTATAAATTTCAAGCCTATTTTAACTGAAAAAGTGAAGGGAGCAGACCTTCGATCGTTGGACTTGGTATAAGTTATATTCTTGCTCTCAAGATTAGTTCTTTTAAAATAAAATAAAAGAGTTTAACATATTTATTTATTTAATGGCTCTAATTCCTTCAGTGGCGTTTGGCCAAGGAGATTTAGCACTCTACCGGTTGCTGGTATCGAGGCTGCGGGTTCTTTGGGTGTTGGCATAGCCGCTGGAGCCATCGTTGGATAATCTTCAACATCATCCTCTGAGGATGAAGAAACTGGCCCTCCACCAGTTAATAGACAATGTTTTCTCAAGTTAGCTGCTAAAGTTTTTTTCAATGTGTTTTATACTGGCAACTTTCAGATCTGTCCATGTCTGTAAATTATACATCAAAAATATTTAAAATCAAGTTTTTTAGTAATGGTTGGGTATTGACCTTGTTAATAACATTCTCATTAACATTAACAGTATTGGTTGTTACATGCATTAAGTAACAAAAACACATTTAACTGATCAGGTACCTTAAAGTTACCTTGAAATTTCAAATGGCGCAAAAATACTTTTGAAAGTAGAGGTAAATCAGCCCTCTGTCAATTGGGTTTGTTGTTAACATATAAAACTACAAACCTAAAACTAGTTAACCTATTTAAAAGATATACCAACAGATTGTCACATTCAGAAAAAAACCCTCTGGAAACACGAGAATTAACAGGAGGAAACCTATTTTACTTTTAATTTAGTTACTGCCCTAACACTCATTGTACTGGTAAAATTGGATTTTGCAAAAAAAGGTTTCCAATCATGAAACGGAGGATAAGCAGTACTGGGCAGGGGAATGAAAATATAAAGATTTCCATACTGTTTGAAGCTAATGAAAATGACATTTAAGGGGTAGTTTACCTCAAATATCAGATTGTTTGCCTTATCTGGTATAATTTATTTTAATGTAAAACTTTTGCTTTTGAATTGAATACAGATGAATAACCTACACAATGTATAATGTAGCAGGACTACATTAAATAATTTGCTGTCATTAGTTACTGGGGTATCTATAGTACCCAGTTATATGTAGTACCCCACTCCTAATTCGGATGTGGATAAGAAAAAATTAAAATCTCACTTGATAAATGAATACTTGTTTTTAAAACGCTTGGTTTCAAATCAAATCAAATCAAATATCGTTTATTTCGCTTTCAATTAACAGTCATTTACAGAGTTATTATATACGATTTTATTTACAATGAAACTTAAACTAATCTTAAACTAACTCTTATATATTATAGGCGAAATTAATCCCCACATAGAAGACCCGTGCGTGGGGATGAGTCATCATCATTTGGCATAAAAAACTGCTTAAATAAATTAATATTGTAAATGTTTATTGTGAATTGATGAGAAATACAAATTTATCCTTTTAAATTGACTGAAGGGGACTGACGGACGCTCAAGATAAAAAAGAAAAAAAAATTCAAACGAATGAATGGCAGGAAGGTAGAAAAAATATAGAAAAAAGAACAATGTTGACTGACAGACGGACGGACGGACCAGCGGTCTTCCAAATTCCTCACCGTTGTACTCCACAACAGTGAGATAACAGCAAATGCACAAAAACACGCGCGCGCGCGCGCGCGCCCCTCTCACACTCATTCAACTCGCCCTTTCACACAAACTTGCACGCGCGCGCGTACACACACACACACACACACACACACACACACACACACACACACACACACACACACACACACACACACACACACACACTCGCACGCACGCACAACTGCATACCGATTGCTCTTACACACCCAGCACACGCGTACCTCAATTTCATATCAGCTGCATTGTCATTGTCTGTAAGTTGATATAAACAGTCTTTCCACACCTTCTCTTCCAGTCGTAGAAAGCCATTGCAATATGTGTTTTTTGTAAAGCATAACTGAGTCTTGATTATTCCGTAAATGTCGAGGAAGATTGTTATATAAGTGGTGGGCCAAGTAATAGCAGTTCGTTGTAGAAAATGTCCTCGTTAGTCTTGGTATGCGTATTCCTTGCCCAAGTTTATGCCTACGACGTGTTTTTATGGTAGAAAACCTTTCTTATTTAATAATTAACCAAGAGATGCATGTTATGCGTGCTATTTGGCTTGCTTTCTGTAAGATAACGTGGGAAGTGAGAAAATAGTAAAAAAAAGGACTAAGGACTGCAACTTGAAGACAGGGAATTTATTGACACTTTCTTACACTTACAAATTTTTATTCTTAGAGACTTTGGTAGAAAATTAAAACTAAACTCTGCTAATGAGCGATGGGGTCAATATGATTATTAAATTCGTTGTTACATGGAAAAGGGGAGAGTTAGTTTTCTCAGTACAGTAGGCTAAGTTATAAATGTATTTAAGTCAGCTATTTAGGTCCCTATTAATAATCTTTACTAATAGTAATCTTTAATGTTACAATCATCAAGTTTGTTACTTCTATAAAATGTATAAAAAATATAATGTAAATTAATAGTTAGGTCTGAGTTCTTCCATAATGTCTCAATCACTTCTGTTCTAAAAATTCTTTTAAGCTGTAAGATAGTTTTTCGCTCAACCAAGTTTTCAAGTTGATTCTTAGTTTTTTAGGGTTGTAAGTTCTTACTAAGTCAGGACATTATTTAAAAATAAGTTTCTGTTTGAAAAAATAATATTTATATTATTAATTATTATTAATTAATTAATTCAATTAATTATTATTAATTGAATAAATTATCTTTATATATTATATAAATATTATATATACTGTTGCTCTTCCCTTATCAGCAGGTAAAATTAAAATCGATTCACCATTTTTTTACAATTTTAGGCCTGATATTTCTCCTATTTTTATATTTTGTTTTAATTTAGGAACATGCTTTAATGCATTTACTATTTGATATCTATAATAATCTCGTTGGTCTTGTGAAAGACCATCAATGTTACTTTCAATTGATGTAATCATTTCTAAGTTCCAGTAAGATTTAGGTGCTACATTAAAATTTAAACCTCTTTTTAGGACATTCATTTCATTTTTATTGAGTTTATGTTTAGATAGTCTTTTTTACAAAGCTACTATCACTCGTAAAAGGAAGCTTACTATATCTTTCTCTATATTCTTGGGATAAAAGCTTAGACATTTTATTTTGTTGATGTTGTTTTGTAGTCATAAACTCAAAATACCTTCTTCCAATTATAAAACCTATATTTGGAAAAGAGAAATCATACATTATGAATTCTTTTGATTTCAAAGAAAAGGTTTCAGAAGTTCCTATTTTAATAGATGACAGTTTGTGTAGTTATGATGTAAGTAGTTTGTTCACAAACATCCCAGTAGAAGAAATGTTGACAGTAGTAAGATCAAAACTAGATAAAGACTCCAATCTTAAAGATAGAACAAAATTACCTTTATCATCAATAATGCAACTTTTGGAAGTCTGTGTTAATAATAGTTATTTTCAATATAACTCAAGTTTCTTTCTTCAAAGATCTGGCTTGCCAATGGGAGGTGTTCTTAGCCCTATACTTAGCAATATCTACATGGACTACTTTGAAAATCTTGCTTTAAGCTCTTGGCCAAACAAACCAAAAGTATGGTTTAGATATCTAGATGATATATTTTGTGTTTGGGAGTCAAACTATAAAGACCATGCAAATTTTCTAAACCACATTAACTCTCTCAAACCTTCCATAAAGTTTACTGTTGAAAGCGAAAAAGATAATGGCTTACCTTTTCTTGACATATATATCAAAAAAACAGTTAATGGGATTATAACATCAGTTTATCGTAAACCAACAAATACAGGACAGTATTTAAATTACCATTCTAACAGCCCAAACCACGTAAAAATAGGCATTGCTCAAGGATTATTCACGAGAGCTCATAACATTTCGTCCAATGAAGAATTATTAAACGAAGAAATTTCATGTGTATACAAGGAACTACGAAATAACGAATACCCTGATAGAATAATCAACCAAGCCTTGAGAAAAACCAAAAACAAAATATTAAGAAATCATGAACAAGAGGAAAGCCAACAAAGATTTATTTATACAGTCTTCATTCCATAGGCTATGTAAGAGGGAAATCAGAAAAAATAAAAAGAATAAATAAGAAATTTGGAATTAGGACAGCTTTCACAACAAACTGTACGTTAAGAAGCAAACTCACGAAAGTTAAGCCGAAAAACGAAAACCAAGAATCCAAGAACGTGATATATAACATCCCATGTGAATGTAATAGAAGGTACTTTGGGCAAACATCCACGCCATTTAAAAAAGAATAGAAGAACACAAAAAGAACATTATAAAAATACAGGAAACTAGCTCAAAACTCAGCGACATGCATTGTCAGAGAGCCATCAAGTAAACTGGAAAGAATCTAGTATAGTACTTAAAGAAGAAAAATGGAGAAAAAGAATTATTAAGGAAGCTATATGCATGGCTGTAGAAAAAGATGCAATATCTCAACCAAGTACCACTATCAGCCAAATGTACATTCCCATGGTAGAAGAGGAAGTAAAAAACAAAATTCAATATGGAAAACTTATTCAAAATTAGTTACAGTGATTTATACATTATATATAGATATAAGAATTTCAAAAATATTTTATAATCTTACCTGTTTATAATAATTTTACCATATGTTTTTTATGAAATTATGAATGTTTATATTTACATAACCTGTTCCAGTCAAAAGGCTGAAGATGGACCTAGAACATGTTCCGAAATATACCATTTAAAAAAATGTTTAATTCTATTGATGTGTATCCAATTAAATTTAATTATATATATATATATAATTAATATAGTAGAAGTAACAGAAAGAACTCAGATTAATGTATTGGGTCTCACCATCCCAAATTTTCTTTCCACTCCTGTAAAATTTACTAAAGCGGAGATTGCAGCTTTTGCGTTTAGTCCCTACACTTATGACCTGCCCTCAATTACATACATAAAACTATAACCTTTGTAAAAACCTACCATCAAATGTTTTATGTAATAAAAGTATCATCGCACACAACATCCTCATAATAATTTTTCAGAATTATTAAATAAGTCTTAAGAACTTTTATTCATGTTTTTATTTTTGATAACCAAAAGAGCTGTAACTACCGAGTCTGCGGAAAGTTTTTAAAGCATCCCGACTGTAATGTAGCACAAAATGTTACGAAGTTCCTTCAGACACAGTCTTTGTTATATTTGTGAATTTTTAAAGAAAATCAAACATAAATTTATTCCTTTAAAATAAAAAAATCTAAGATTGTGTACACTCACTTACCCTTCAAACAATGAATGTAGCTTTGCAAAGTGTTCTTAAAACAATGATTCATACGATGATCAATTTGTATTAGGTATTCAGTATATCCATTAATATTCCGAAATAATGATTGATTGATTACTAAAATACATTTATCTACGACCATTGCAATAAGCACCAATTATGGTATTACAATAAACATTATAATGATATACATTAAAACACCAAAAACCAAGCAGTACTCTAATGACGACTTTAGAGCACGGGAGTCACTTTAGAGTATTGGTTCTAGACCAATGAGAGCTTGGCATTTGACGGAAGTAGTGTCATAATAACAATTACGCAATTCGCACATCAGCTGATTGTTGCATTACGATTCATGTTTGAGTTTACTTATTCCATCAGCTGGTCTTAACGAAACATTAAAATTACAACGTCTATCGCTGATCATTCAGACTGATAAGAATGCAAAATAATAATTTGAAAGACGTTTTGTGGGTTTAATAGGATGAGTCTGTGCTTCACTATCGGATTCATTCTTCACAGATTCAGTTCTTTTAAAGTGATTTTCATGAAGTGTAGCTAGTTTTAAAATGCAAACTGGGGGGAAAGAGTAAGATAATTAAATTGTTACCTTATTTATATAGCTTGTATAAAGCATTATTAATACGATAAAAACAAAAATGCCACTGATTCTTTTATAGGAGCATCAACCAATTTTAGCAAAAATCCACCAATCATTTAAAGAAATGTTTACGCTGGTAGTCCTCGATCAGTTTTGGTTGTAACTAAATGTGCAGTTTGTTGCCTCGACACTGTAAAAGTTTTCTTGTTATAGGGTTTTTTAGTTTAAATTATAGTTGTTTATTGAAAATAATGTGTGGTTCGAACACAGTATTTTCAACGCTCGAGTACGCTAAAATCTGTTAAATTTTAAACTAGCACACTGGTTACTGCAGGTGAACTGCGGAAAAAGAGGCTTCTATAATTTCATATTTTCACCCTCAATAATAAAATCAAACAAACCAGAGAGATTGTTCTCCTTTCAAATGGCAAAATCAATCAAACTAAGTAAATGTTAACGTGATATGTGACTAGATAATATTTCACTCGTTTTGTTACTGATTATTTACACCAAACATCTTTGGTTGAAATAAATTAGCTATCAGTCATTTTGAACCATCGATGTAAATAAACCCGATGGATCGTTTACACAATTATGATAAGAGTACGCCTTAAAATGAAAGAAATAGCTTAGTCTCTTACTCGTCATATTCAAATTTTGAGCAGAGATATTCAATCAATATATTTGTATGGAAAAACCCATCACAAAATCTCGTTTTTAATGGCTGTAAATTATATAATTAGTTAAAAATTTACTTAACACGCTGTAATAGTACAACAAGATGGACATCATTAGAGAAGTGAAACATCGCTTTAGCTCATAACTTAGTTGTTTGACAAGGGCTTATAGTTCAATTAAACAGTTCAGGCAGATTCAAACAAGAACCTGTGTCCACATGAAACTTCTCTTAACCCTTAAGTACTGGCGCGGGGTGTTTTAAGACCCCCAGGTCTGGAAATTTTGCTCTGGAAGCTGAAATAAGTTATCAGCAATGCTGTTCGTCCTAGTACCTTCAAGTTACATCCCCCCTCACCAGTTGGCACAGTTTTTGTTAGTTCATTACATTCTGTTGTGGGTGAAACTTGCCCTGGGGTGCACCTAGACCCCCGCGCCAGTGGTTGCGTTCTAGCAAGGCGGTGATATTTACACGTATTATTTATCATTAGAAAGTTAAGTTTAGCTTATTATTCATTTTTGTTCATTCTTATTATTTTTCAAACACAAATAATTAAAAAGCCGATGTGTGTGACCACATGAAAATTGTTTGCCAAAAGTATTGGAACTCCAAGATGGTTCAGAGTGGAATGGACTTAAGATCCCAAAACCTGTTTCTTGTAACCTAAAATTTATAGGATTCCATGTATTTTTCAAGATTTAAATAAATTAGTTCAAAATAAAAACTTAAAAAACATTAGAGAATATATATGGCGATTGTTTTGTTTCCTCACCAAAAATTTCCATATTTTAGTAAAATTTTAGATGTGTATGTTTAGGTCCAAAAAATAAGCAATCTATTTTTAATATACTAAAAATATAAATCTTTTCCATGTTTCCATCACTAATTTACAAGAATATAAGGTTTAAAACATTTTAAATTGCACTTGAAATCTTTCATGCAAACTGAGCAAAACCCTTACATTTTCAACCAAAATTTTCATAATTTAACATTTTTCTTTTTTATATGATAAAATTTGAGTAAATCTACTTGTAAGTGATAAATAACGGTTTAAAACATTCCAAACTATAAGGAAATCAAAGGTTTTGTAAAAAAATGTGTTTAACAATATTTTTACAAAAATTTTAAAATGGGGGTTCAGCAGACCCCCGCGCCAGTAGTAGTCATAAAAACCGCGCCAGTACTTAAGGGTTAAACAATTCCCGTGATGCAAGTTATCAATATTACCGATAAATATTGTTTAGTCTCCAGCTCGTCTTGTATTAAGCTCAGCTGTGATTTGTCCCAATCTACAAGAAAATTAGTAACGCTGTATTTGCACGTTCGAAGCACTACATTATGAAGCTTTTAACTTGTCGAGTTACAATCGCATCTTACCGTATCGTACCAGGTTAACAAAAAAGGTCCTTTTCCCCCACCTGCTATGTTTAGATGCTTTTTACTCATTGTAATGGGTAAGTAAAATTCTCCCAGCGGGATTAGAGTGATTACTTTGTCTCCCGCCGGGAGTCAAAGTAAACCTATAACAATAACTTGAATTAATAATTCAAAAATTAGAGCGCTTCCAAATTTCCAAGCACAAATGCAAATATGTTGCAGCTCAACGAATCCAGGGACTAACAGCTGATTAAGTGGCAGGAATAATCATATAAAGAATAACACCAACAACGATCAGCTATGAGAACGTCTAAGAAGTATAGCTGGCGCCAATTCTTGGGGCCCACGCCGTCCGTAAGACTAATGTTAATTCTAGCATTGGGCTTATGGACGGCGTGGGCCCCAAGAATTGGCGCCAGGTATAAGCTTGTCACGATGTTCCAACTAGCACTGATCGCTGATACATGCATGGTTGCAGCTTCTCGGATCCAGGCGCTAATATTAGAACGAAAAAAATCCCTCGTGAGACAATGTTGGACTTTACTCACTTAACACACAAATAAATATTAAATGCAATGTTTAACGACAATAGGAAGTGCCTCGATTAGTTTTGACTACCGAGTAGGTCTTAAGAAGATTTAATACTATTGTTGTGGCCATTACTAATTGGATTTTCGTGGTAAGTTTGAAACCTGCTGAGCAACTTGTCGGAATACCTTAACGGGGGGGGGGCGACTTTTTTATTTTAGAAACCCAAAATAATGTTATATGGCGAGCTTGATAAAGACCAGGAGATCAGCAGTAGCGATGAGAGACCCGAGATTGATGATCAGGCGCCTGCTGGGAAAATGGAGTTTAACTAATGTAGAACGCAATGAATCCATTCTAATCAATCACTGGATTGCGTTAGTAATAAAACGCTCAAACCCGCCACGTTTCGGTGCATTTTAAAGAACCACAACTGTTTTAGAAAATAATTGTATAAAAGATGGAACCTAGTTCCCATTTACTCGTTTTACATTCAACAAACTAAATAATTAAGGGAAAACACTGGCAGATGAAAGATTTCCTTTGCCGCGGATCTGATTATCTTATCAACATCGTCAAAAAAAACTTAAAGATTTTTTTGTCAGTGATGTTGTTTGGAAGGGATAAATTAAAGATGGCCAGACATAATTAGTAAGTACAAACATAGTTTGTTCGGATTTAAGAAAAGAAGAACTTGTCAATTTTGTTCACCAATGATTTAACGCTTTTCTCGGAGTCGAATACAACTTGTTCTGACAAATTTACTCCTAGATATTTGATCTTCTCTTCGGAATTTATTGACCTAGTCTCTTTGGCATTCACGAGAAATTTATCTTGCTCTATTATACTTTTAATGATGTTTATAATCTTGGTTTTGGAGACATCACGACAACAACGACAAATATTTTATTGATATAATGTTGTGTATCATTATTTGACGCAATATTAAGACCTATTTCATTGAACGTTTCATTTACAGGATAAATAATGCAAGTGAAGTTTCTTCGTTTTTACTTATGAATACAGTATTATCGGCAAAACCAAGAATGCTCAAAAAAGGTATGTTGGACATAAATTATATTCCAACTCTACACTTATAGACTGCTCTGATATTTCTTCAAGAATTTGGTCCACACATAGATTGCATAAAGTTCCCCCTGCATAACCCACATTTTTTCGATATCTTTTGTTTTCCCTTTCCAAGTCTCAATTTTTATCACGTTATCAATTTGAAGCTCTATTTTTGTGTCAACTAGCTTTTTTGGCATTGGTAAACTGTTCAATACAGAGATTAAATGTCCATGACCAATATTGTCGTATGCTTTTTCGGCTTCAACAAAGAGAATGCTGCAATCCTTTTTTTGATTTTGCTAATGAAGAACTTAATTTAGTATTTTATTGATTATTTAAGAGCACCTGGGGTATTGATAAAACCAACTTGAAACTGGTTGAATTGGACGTATTCCCTCAGTCTTTTGTCCAAAATTCTTTCGAAAAACCTTCGGAAAATGAAGCATATTGCAATGGGTATCCAGTTGTTGATATCACCTTTTTCATCCCATTTATCAAGTAAAATTGTTCTGTCTCTTCGAAAAGATGTTGGAATGTTATCTGATAGATGTATCGGATTATAAATGAGACAAAGAGTCCTTGCTACTCTTTTAAGTTTTACTACGTTGCCTGGTCCTGGTGACGTATCTATTTTAATAGTGTTTGCAGCTATTAAAACTTTTTTTTAAACCGAAATTTTTTTGTTGTATGATAGATTTAGTTCAGTTATTATACTTTCCTCTGCATTTTTGTTTGTCACCCTCATACTTTCATTGGAATTAAAAAATCGATTAGGGAAACTGTCATAGGTACTAAGACTTTTAAGTCTATTTCGCAACCTTTCTTTTCATTGCCAAGAATCTTTCTTACTGCTTTTCTTCGTCTATTGTAGTAATCAAACTGGATTAATTCGTATTCATATTTTCCCTTCGTTTTCTTTATTTCATTTCTAGTTTTTCTTACTGGATTTGAAGACATATTGTAACTACTATTTCGTGGTTAGTCATTGCTTCTTCTTCTTCTAGTTATAAAACTTGTGCAGGGTGTTTTTTGCCGGGTAACTGATATATAATATGAGACTAAAACTTAAAAAACTCGTCGAAGTTTGCAGAAAATTCTCTATCAGGTAATAAGGACCTTAGTGTTTCTCCTAAACCAAAGTGTGTTTATAGGTCTATTAAAGAGGACAGGCTTTGTGACCTGAAACAATGCTTGTTCATGATTGACTGGCCGACTGTTCTGCATGGCCTTAATGCTGAAGACATGTACAACCGGTTTCATGATATTTTCATTTATCGGCTAAATGTTTTCCTCCCCACTAAGACCAAGTATACGTCTTCAAATAAACCTAAGCAATAGAAGTGGTTTACTCCTCAACTAGCCTTATTCAGGCAACATGTAATTTTTTGTTTGATCGTGCCCATATGACTGGTCTTGAAGCTGATAAAGCAATTTATAAGAAGGCTAATAGTGACTATAAGAGTGCGATCTCTCGTGCAAAGATGGACTACAACACTAGTTTTATATGTAATGCAGACAACAAGTGTCGTGCAGCATGGCAAGTAATAAAGGAGGAAAGTGGTCAGACCTCTGCTACTACACGCCCTCAACCCAGTGCTGACAACTTTAATACCTACTTCATTGATGTGATTGATAAAACTCGTCAGAGTATCCTGCCCTCACCTGAATCAATATATAATCTGTTGATGCACGACCCGCAGACGCCATCTTGCAGTTTTTAATGGACTAATGTGAGTAACCTTACTATAATTGAGATAGTAAACAAACTTAAGCCTACCAGGAGTAGTGACATCTACGACATATCAGCTGTCCTTCTGAAGAATGCCATTGAATGTATAGCCTTACCTGTTTCTATGTGTATCAATGCTAGTCTACATGATGGTATTTTCCCAAGCAAACTTAAGCTTTCAAAGGTTGTACCCGTATTTAAAAAGGGTGACCGTGAAGATCCTAGTGGATACCGTCCAATCTCTCTGGTCCCCGTCTTATCTAAAGTTTTTGAAACTGTCTTGAAAAATCAGGTAAGTGCTTTCTTTGAAGAGCATGATCTTTTTACTTCTTGTCAGTTTGGATTTAGGCCTGGAAGGTCCACGATCGATGCAGTCGCAATGCTCGTTAAACATGTACTGGAAGGTTTTGAAAATGGTTTTTCAACGGGAGCAGTTCTTTGTGACTTGACGAAAGCGTTCGACTGTGTCGATCGGGGTTTTCTATTGAAAAAGTTGGAATGTTATGGCATAATTGGCATTCAAAATTCATTATTTGACTCGTACCTCAGCAATCGGCATCAAACAGTTTTTGCAAACAACTCTTTCTAATGTTACTGAGGTCAAATTTGGGGTACCACAGGGGTCGGTCTTGGGCCCATTGTTGTTTTTGATAGCTATTAATGATCTTGCCTCTAATGTTAACTCTAAGGCAATTTTGTTTGCCGATGATGTCACTTTCCTCACTAAAGATATAGCTATTAGGGATATTCTCAAAATGACCAATGTTATCCTAGATCAAGCAAATGAATGGTATAGAGCCAACATGTTATTTTTGAACACTGATAAGACCCAAGTAGCTATTTTTTCATTAGGTCATGTCACATTTGAAAAGGAAATTTCACAATGTGTAAAACTACTGGGCATACACCTAGATTCTAAGCTTTCATGGCAGTTGCATGTTGAGCATGTCTGTAAAGCACTGAATAGAGTGACATATCTTATAAGAAAGCTTAAGACTAGCACTACTTATGATTGTTTGAGAATGGTGTACTTTGCACTGTTTCGGAGTAGGATTAGTTACGGGCTGTTGCTTTGGTAATGCCAGCACCATAAGTAATGTTTTAGTTGCCCAAAAAAAGGTACTTAGGATCATGACCAATGCTGAAGATAGAGCCCATTGCAAACCTTTTTTTGTAAAGGAGAAGATACAGACTGTCATCAATTTGTATATATTTGCATGCTTGCTTTATGTTAAAAAGAATTTTGATACGTTTGTTTTGCACAGGCACATCCACACATACACAACAAGAGGGAAGCACAACATTAATAGACCCTACACTAGACTAACCAAAACACTCTCTTCTTTTGAAGCCACAGGTATTAACTTGTTTAACAAACTACCTTTGAGTGCACAGCATGTTAATTTAGATAGTTTTAAGAGAGTGATGTATGCTTGGTTAGTGGATAGGCCATTTTACAACCTGACTGAGTATTTTGAATCTGATTTTAGCATGATAAGGTTTGTTTAGTGCAACATGCATGGTTTTCATTTTGCATTTATATTTATCATCTTGCATGTATTTATTAGCCTTAGTTATTTTTTAGATTTTGTCTTGCTGAATAATATCTGTACTTTGCACTTCTGTTAATATGACGAGATCAATTGCATGTAAATGTTTAAAGATCAATAAACTCTTATTACTCTAGAGTTTTGTTCACTTTAAAAATCGTCAACCAAATTTCTTTATCCAAATTTGATATGAAATTACATTGATTTGTACTATCTTTATGTTTTCTATTATCGCCACTTACTTTGGAGGTTACCGTATTAGATTTATTCTCAGAGATCTCACCGAAAAATATTGAAACATTGCTTAACCACTGTCATCAGTAAGAATATTCGAACCAAACATCACCACGATAAGACCGTTGAACGCGGCAGCGAAGTCCATTGTGTCGGCGATGTCGGTGGAACCATATCATAATTTGAATGAACAAGTTAGCGCAAATAGCTGGTGCTGTGATGGGGCAATCTTGCGCAATTCTGGCGCACATGACCTTCCTCCACGTGATGTCTTCCAAGGCTTGTACTTTCTCACGTATGGGGTCATTGTGCATGGCAGTCAATCTCGTCATTCGGGCGGCAACCGCTGAGAATCTCTTTGGTCAAGAATGGGGCAGCAGGAGGGGATATTCAAACGTGATCTCTCAAGGAGGGTAATGAAATTATACCCTATGTCCTTAATTGCTGTTACATAACCAAGTGGCAAGGTAGAATTTGATCGGTACTGTAATTTATTTATCGCGAGTTGAGTCTCGCAAAGCCGTGAAGCGGCGGAAACTGCATGTGGATGTCTTTGTGGTCGTCTAGAAAAAGACAAAGAAAACTCCGGGAAAGTGTTTTTCAATTTGGCTTGCTGAGGTGCCGAAAGGTCATAATATGGAATGGAAATTCTGTCAAGCTTACTCTGCTTCAAATCAATGTCCTCCTTCTATATTAATGCGTCCAGGACCCCTTTTCACACAGTTGAGGCGCTATCAGCCAACTGCATCTGTGAAACTTCCTTAGCCACCACTGTGGGGTCAAAACCTTTTGAGACAAAACATCTAAATACATTTGTACATTTTGATCGGATCCGCGCCATTTGCCAACAGAAAACTTCAACGTAAAAAAACTAAAAAAATATCCAGGAACAACATGAAACACACCATGTAAATACTGTAAACCACTAACGTTATAAGAAGAATGCTTAACGTTAGTAAAAAATAACTTAAGACACGACATAACAAAAAGGTGAATACGGACCTAGGTCCGCAGCAACCAATCTTAACTGACTATCACAAAAATATATTTCCCTAAACCACTGCAGGTAGCAGAAGTCCCTGAAATGGCATCTTAAATTAAATACAGAAATATATGAAACAAAACATCAATCTACAAAAAGACTTAAAACAACAAAACAGGCGAACATATACTCTTAGGCGACTACAGCTATTTGGCGGATTTGCGAAGAATATGTTGGCGTGAGTTTCGACAGCTAATCAGCCGTAATCGATCATCGAGTTGGTGTATCATTCCGATGACACTAAAATGTTTTCTAAAGATTTGTATACTAATTATTTTTAAATAAGATCCTAAATTCAAAGGACAATTACTGCTTTTTAACCTGAAAACCCAAATTATAAAGTTATAAGGCTTGGTGACACTCCTAATAATATCCCCTTAAGAGTTGATATTGTCACCTTATTTATTTTCACTAACATTCTCCAAATAAATCATTGTAGTGACATTTTTATTAGTATATAGTAATGAATTTTTACAGGTAGCGTTAAAACCCGCGGCCCAGGCCACGCCATTTGACGCGGCCTCTAACTACCTAACAGTCAATGTTAAGAAATATTCTTTATATCTTTGGAACAAAGGACATATTTAAAAGATTTTTCGACTAATGTATTGCTCCATGGCTTACAGTCCAAGGACAATATTATAGACCTCAGTATGTAGCAGCATCAAGAATACACAAAGGTTATGTTATGCTTGGCAGTCGTAATTAACCGGAGCCTCACCAGAAAATAGCGTAATTTTGACATTTTTCGTCAAATATGGTTCTTTACTTAGGTTGTAGCTCCCTATAGTTAGATGTATTGATAAAAATACTCATTGATAAATTTATGGTTAAATTTTCATTTCATATAAAACAAATGCTGAATATTTAAATCCTAACTTAATTCCTTTGATTAAAAAAGGAGAGACTCCTAGCGTCGCGAGATTATTTATATAATTAGTTTGCCCTTAGAGTAACGTTAGCAGATAAGAATAATCTTTACATGAGAATTGTAAGGTTGCCAGGTAGGAATTTTAAAATAGAAGTAATGGATGGAAGGGTACGTTTTTTGAGAACTGCATGGATTAAACCAACCATTGATTATCTACAACTTACAAGTGCAATGTTAATGCTTAATAATTTAAGGAGCAATGTGAGAAGCAGAAATCGTGGGTGACTACAGAAAATGAAAAGTATCCTCAAATGGAGAGTTCTTGTACCAAAAATTAAGTTCTAACTTGTTTCTAATCAATTCGATCGGTATAAACTCAATTGAATCATATAGCTCAACATTTAGACACATTTTAAATGATAAAAAGTGCAATGATATACGGAGTGCAATGTCAACACGGCAATGTGTTGACCTACGATGGGTTAGGTTTTATTTACGTATTCACTACTACTTACGTTTTCCAGACTTGATGAGATACACAGAACATTGTTTGACAGACTAGCAATTTTAATTTCAAATTTAATTATTACTAGAAGCCTGTGGATCGTTAAACAACATTATTTAATATTTAATCTACCTTACGATCCAATATTTGTATAAAAGGAAAACCTAGGTTTCAGCACCGCAATGCCATCATCATTTGTTATATATTTTTTTGGCAAGCTACAACTTTGCATCTTCTCGGTGTGAGATTTCGTAATTTTTATTAAAATATATTTCTTCACTTGAACATTCATAACACAAAAGACACATGCAACACAAATTGTTCATGGTCATGAATTGTTCTTCACTTTCAAACAGACATAACCTCTTCTTGGCCCTGATAGCAGAGGGACAGGCATATAGGATTGTATAAAATGGTCTTCAAAGGTACGACTGATGGTGAACTACAGGCCGAGATATCAGAACACTATTGGCTACAAACACAGTACTGAATAGCCTACTTACCATTAGCCAATTTTGCTTTCAGAAAAATTAAGTGGGACTGTAGCAGACTCATCCATGTAGTTACCTCATCAATACGTTCAAATATTCTATCTCCTGGAAATGATGAGTCTGATGCTTGAGAGATTTCAGAGATTGTAGTAGAATTCTGAGACATTTTCTGCTTCTGAAAAAATAAATAACATTATCAAAACACCCAGACAAGACGTACAGAATATATTCTTACAAAGTTGTTTTAAGAGTCTTCATCAACAACTTTGTAAGAATATATTCTGTTCTCTTGTCTGGCTGTTTTGATAATGTTATTTATTTTTCCAGAAGCAGAAAATGTCTCAGAATTCTACTGCAATCTCTGAAATCTCTCAAGCATCAGACACATCATTTCCAGGAGATAGAATATTTGAACGTATTGATGAGGTAAACTACATGGATGAGTCTGCTACAGTCCCACTTAATTTTTCTGAAAGCAAAATTGGCTAATGGTAAGTAGGCTATTCAGTACTGTGTTTGTAGCCAATAGTGTTCTGATATCTCGACCTGTAGTTCACAATCAGTCGTACCTTTGAAGACAATTTTATACAATCCTATATGCCTGTCTCTCTGCTATCAGGACCAAGAAGAGGTTATGTCTGTTTGAAAGTGAAGAACAATTAATGACCATGAAAAATTTGTGTTGCATGTGTCTTTTGTGTATTGAATGTTCAAGTGAAGAAATATATTTTAATAAAAATGACGAAATCTCACACCGAGAAGATGAAAAGTTGTAGCTTGCCAAAAAATATATAACAAATGGGACTGATGATGGCATTGCGGTGCTGAAACCTAGGTTTTCCTTTTATACAAATATTGGATCGTAAGGTAAGATTAAATATTAAATAATTCAAATTTAAGGATTGGTGAATGTATCCAAAGAGAAGCCCTCATAACTGGAATTGCGTCTAGTATACAATCCAACGGCAGGTATGCCAAAGTATATTTACTTAATCAGCAAAGACTACCACATTATCATCATAAATAAGTACCTGGATACTCAATTCTTGAATCGTTAAGCCTGGAACTTCACAGTGTAGAGAATAAGAGAGAGAGAGAGGGAGATAGAGAGAGTATTCCATGGCAGTATTGATTGCTTGTAAAGGGAGAGTTGTCAGGAGGAGTTTGATGTAACTAAGGTTCTTGTTTGAATCTGTCGAAGCTGTTCATTGACAGTGCGATTGAGCTGTAAGCTTATCAAACTTCCGAGCTACGATATTTTACTTTTCCTGTATTGATAATTTTCTTGTTTCTTATTCTCTCTATTGTCTTTGAAAAAGACTAAATAAATTCGAAGCATCTGATGTTATAAATGCGATGTTATCAATGTGTTACTCCAATCGTTAAGTAACTTAGCTCATTCCTCACGAAGAAGCTCTGAACTTTTAAACTGTTTATATTGCAATACATAATATGTATTCATTTTAGACAATTATATATGAATAAAATTTAATGGTGAAATTATCACTATCATTCATTAGAGCATTTAAGTTTTTTTAATGTAATACTAAACAAATAACAGTAATAGATATACATAAATAGTTAGTCAAAATTATCGCTATCATCCAGAATCAGGATCATCGTTGAGGAATCATGGATTATATTTAAATTGAAATGTACCATTAATTGACACTGGGACGTCATTCAGGGTGACATTCAGCTAGATGTTGTACTTTACATATATCAATTTCATATTAGTTGATTGAGAGTCGAATTGCTCGATAATTTTGCGTATTTCTACCTTTAATTCTCACTTCTATTCATACTTATTATTAAGTATTTTAATGTTCACTTCTAGGGCTACTTTTGTAATTAAAGGGAAATAAATTCCTTAAGTGCCCTTTTTTATACATTTTATTACACAACGCGTTTCGGAAATTATTCCATTTTCAAGTGTGTACAGAATGAAACCTTAAAATTAAATACACATATAAAAATAAATATACAAAAATTATGTGATTAAAATTCAAGAAAGTATAAGTATTTATTTATATTTATTAATATTATAAATGAATTCAAAAAATATTTATTATGAAGTAATATTGAAATTTCCTACAAATCCTACGTTTGAATATAATTTTAGTTTTGCCCACAAGTTTGAATTAAAACGGAACACAAAGTGAACAAGTTAGAAACGACGGAATACGGTGCGGTTCCTTACTCCACCCGGCCACTGGATGTGGTCTTGTGGATATTGGCCCAGTGTAATAACGTTGCGGAGACGCCGCGGCGGTCCCCAGTAAATATTGGCCTCTATACATCACACTTAAATGATTCGTTGGAGGTATTTTTACACAATAATAACAATTTGAAAGAGAACTTCAATTTATGATTTTAGAGTACCTACAAAGTAATCTCTACCCGTATATCTATTGTACATTCTTAGTCGTAGAAACATCCAAAATCTGTTTTTTAATTCACAATTTAATATTTGTGTATTTAAACTACATACTTTACATAATAAAAATACCGACTTTGTTTTTTAATGTCTCATAACAAAACAGTTTAAAAAAGTAGCTATCAAATGAATGTCCCAAATGCTTCCGTTTTCCACACTGAACTAAGCCTGATGTCACGAGTATAAACAATATGTAATAAACAGGGCCGGAAACTCGGAATTTCATATGAGATGAGTGGATTCACCGCCTCCCCTGGAATGCCGCCTCCGCATCTCTGTAAACGGTGATTGTTGTTTTGCTTGTGATGCTCGGCTGGCGCTAAAGAATATATGATTAAAAGGTTGCATTTACATGGAAAGGTGAAAACTGTATTGTATTGTACTTTTATGCATCTCAATTTCTTTTAGTGACAGGAAAATAACGTTAAGATCTGTTTTCCAAGTGGAATAAATTTGTAGTCCAATAGTTGAGTTATTGCAATTCATTCGGGCAACGTTGAGTTATTGCAATGAAATGGGTAGAACGTTTCGTATAAGCCATTTAAACTGAAGAAATAGGTACTGTTATGTGTTTCAGGGCTTTGATATTAGGTAATCAACTGTTAGATTGATTGGTATTGGATAAAAAGCTACACATGTATATAGGCAGAGCATGCCACCTCAGGAGCAGATGAGAGAGACATGCGTCATTTTGAATCTATAGTATTAATTTTTGTCGGGAAGTGTTCAGGTAAGTTCTTGGTAATCTGATTAATGAGAAGGAGTTTAATTCGGTTTGAAAGAACTCGATCTAATACGCACGGACGAGTGCTGTACAAAACCACTCTCGACACTTAGTATGTTGAGGGGTTTATGTAATATCCATGCGGCATGAAAGGACAAGTGGTCTCCAGAACCATTCATAATTTCCCAACAAAGTTCATTGTGTTACCAGGATTCCTGGAACAAATGAAATGGGAATAATGATGAATCAGAATGATGATTAGAAATTATTTTTATCTATAAAAATTTGTCCCATTTGTAATATAAAATATCATTAGGCAAACAACTGTTTACACTTTAGTTTATGTAGTTTTCGATTTGCATATTTACATTGACGTGCGATAAGTTTGGTTCAGTTTTTTACTTGTTCAATATTTTATTACAAAATATGTCAATTCAGATAATGTCGTGTTCCGAATGATCGTCATAATCATGATGTTGAAATATTAAAAAAATATCTTCAAATGTTGATGAAACCATTAGATAGATAAGTATCTGGTAGATCGAGCCTTGCTCGGTATTACTTCATGTTTACCAATTCATCCAATTAGTATACAATATTTCAGTGACATAAAACTGATAAATAAAAAAACTTTTAATTAATCTTTATCACATTAATTTTCCTTTGTGTCTGTAGAATGCGTAAAGCTCATATGATTACTTTATTCGTTTACACTTCCTTGTTTATTCCGTTGCCATCATGGCAACTCATAAGGCCAATGTTAAAATTTTACAACCGTAAAATTAACATTGCAAAATTAAATTTTACAACTGTAAATGTATTGCGTCATTAGATTTTTTCTGGCCAAATAATCTGCATAGAACACGTTTTTTGTAATACATTACTTATAATCCTCGGAGATATTTGTGCAAACAAACAAACAAACAAGCAAGCAAGCAACCACGCTCTCACGCAAAATAACATTGCTCATATATTAAAGTTCAGGATGTGTGTATTTTGTAAAAATATGTTGCATCAAATAAACAGTGCTAACCTAGACTTGTGCTATACAAACGTCTCCTCAAAACCTAGACATGTGAGTGGCTGAGTGAACATCATCAGCTCGACTGATGCATCTTTGAACAGTTACCGATAAATACCTTCTGCGATATTTTTTCAGTCGCCAAAATAAGGCCTACTCGATTAGCAAACTTAAATAATTCGATTCCATTTAGTTTAGTCATAAATTGCCTAATAAAAAAATTTCCGGCCGTCATGTTTTATGATACGCTTTAAATGCTCAATTTTTCCCTATTGTTTTTATCGGCTGGATTTTTGTAACATTCCTAGCTGAGAGTAAGAAAATCCACAAAACAAAAAATTAAAAAATCCACAAAAAAAATTTAAAAAATTATTTTATACTTAAAATTATCACTGATCACTTAAAATTTAGTTTATAGAGAACTCGAAATATTTGCTTTGTTGAACTGATGATCTGTCGAGGCTGTCATACCCAGTCACCAGATAAACTTTAATTGCAATGTCAGAGTGACATGGCCATCACTAAACAATTATAAACATTATTCAACTAATCCATCGTATTTTTCAATTATTATTAAAATTTATGTTAAAAATAATACTTTAAAAGTAATTAATTTGAATTGCCAGCTTTACGCAGTTAAAACAAATTAGTTCAATAATGATATGCTTCTTAATTATTTGATTGCGTACGTGTAATCAAAGAGTGGCGGTATTTGGAGTGAATGTAAATAAGTTTTTGTTGGACAGGTTGTAGGGTTAAACTCATTTTGATCACGTTCATATTGTATTTATAGATATACTCCGTTAATATATAAAATTTGCTCAGTTTGAAGTAAAAAAATAACCTATATTGACTTTTCAGGTCAATAACAAACTGCATTTTGGGCCTTCCGGCAATTTTTTTAACTTCTCTTTGGATCCGCCATAACGGAAAGTGGAAGGACGGTCTCCCTAATGCGAAATTATTTTAGTATGGTTTTGGCCGTCTTTTAAACTATTCCATCAAAGACTTTTACAGCAAAATAAAGTTAATGGATTTTACGTAGAGAAAAATTGATATTTGAATGGTTAAACAAATTTTGCATCTAAAATGAGGTCGATACTTACCACAGTTCCAGAGTTGTTTTGCGTTGTACATTAACAGTTTGGTTGGTTGGTACCTGGTTCACCAGGCCCAACAAACACAACCTCACCACATTAGGGGCCAGTTTTCATGAGTTTGGATTAAAAATCACAAAGAGTTTCTGTATAAAACGGCGTTAATTGCTACGTGTGGCGTTATCTACGACAATAACGTGAGGTGCCATCATCAAGTGCGGCTGGCGTGGCGGCCCGGGGCTCACTGCGAGGTGACGGAAGCTCATTATTGTGATTAACAGTTCTCTCCTGTCTAGAGGCTTACTTTGTGATAAATAACCTCATTCATCCTGCAGCATTATCACTCATTCTTTAATTTGGCTTAAACTGTATATTAAATACTTTTTTATAAAAAGTGACTGTAATAAAAAAAACACACAATAGAAACAGGAGAATGCAAAACTATCCCAAAATGTACTACCATAGAATAAATTTTAAATTGTCTTATAGTAAAAGTTTAAATTATCTTTATTTGTTTTGTCTTTAGAATGTTTGAAAAATACGTTTTTTTTATTTTGAACAGATTTCTGTGAAATATTTAAATTTACCACTGAAAAACTGTTATTTTATCAAAATATACCTATGATATTTTTCTCTATTGCAACTATTTTAATAACTATTCTTAGAAAACATGCAGCTCTCTCTTGCCAATAAACAGCTCTTTCTTGCATAAAGAATTATATGGAATCAAAAGGTTGATATAATTAGAAGTTATATTAAATTCTAATAATGAAATCTAAATTATGATTTATGTTTATAGCTATAATAACCCCCAGTAAAATAAAGTAAATTAACGCAAACCGAATGTCGAGCAAACCCTAGGAGTGCCCTAATGAGAACTGCTCGGTGCCCTGGCAATTTTGGTGATTTTGCAAGGGTTAAAAAAATCTCAGTTTCTAAAGTATTGAGCATAACCTAGTCATATTTATACTCATTTTGTTCACAAAGAGATGTACTTAAAGAATAAAAATAGACGAAAAAATCTCTTTTGGTGTTTTTTTTTATAAAGTTGAAAAACCAAATGTTTTAAAAATTTGTTTAGCTTTTTTGAAAGCAGATGCCCAATATTGTGTCAACGAAATTTTTTACAGAAAATCTAAAATATACAAGTTTTAGACAGTTTATTTCTCTACGTCAAAATGTAATCCTATTTGAAAAAAACATTTTTTTGGCGATGTGATCTAAAATACGAAAAGCGGAAACATTTGACAAAGTGACACGTTAAACTTTATGTATGAAACAAATTATAAATATGAAATAAATGCTCCAAAACTGTTATGCTAGTAAACGTAATGGTATACATATAAAAATAATAATATGCTTCAGTACTCAGTAGTCACAGTGAGTACATTAAATGAGTTGAAAAAAAAAATTAGCTTAGCCGATAAGTAAAATTTCATTTTCTAAACTGTATGTAATTTTTCTGGATCAAGATAACATGTAAAATATATCAAATGTGCATGTCCCATGTATTACTAAACAATAATATATGTATATGAATATATACAAAAATAAATGTCATATAAGCCAAAGTTGTGGGAGATGCATATTTCACTTATTCTATTGATTTCCGCACTTCTGGTAATGTTTGCTGAGATAGTTTCAAACACTGATAGTGTCAAAACTACTTATGCTAGCCTAGTCATATGCATACTCATTTTGTTCAAGAAAAGAAGCTGAATTTGAATAAAATGAAATAAATGAAATGTGATGGGATAAATTTTGTGAAATAATGGAAAAACAAAAAAAGTTTTTTTTAATATTGCAAGTTTTTTGAAAGCAGAGACCATGTAAGATGTCAATTTTTTCAGACAGTTCAAGGTATACAAGTTGTAGAAAATTTATATTACTACAAAAAAACGTAAAATATTTATAAAATAAAACCAAGTAACAATTTTAGAAAAAAATTAAAAAATTGACTTGTAAAACTTGATGTAATAAGACAAGAAAAAGAATCAAAATAATGCATCAAACAGTTATATTAGTATAATTTATCTAACAATGGCATAATATTAATTGAAATATGGAATTCACTCACCCCTTCCCCCCCCTCCTCCTGAAGCCAGCACCTCAGTTGGCTCTCCTTGCCCGCGGCACGTTATGCTGGAGATTGGGACCCAGAGCTTGTGGACTCCAACATTACACCCGGGACACTAGTAGGATGACTTTTGTCTGGGGCCGCCTCTCTCCTTGCACACAACGCAGACTCTGTTGCTTTTTCTAGGTGGCAGCCTTTCAACGTAATGTGCAGGGTCGACAGGGTCGGCAGGGTTGCCAAGATTGTCACCCCCAGGACCAACAATTAGCGCGCGGGGAAGGGACGCACATTGGAGGAAGCTAGTTCGTTAAAAATATTGAGCATGAATTTGAACCTGTGTAACGATGCGTAGCCGTGTTGACACTTGTACAAAATGTACGAGTTCAACAGGGCCATGTCAATAAAGTTATACACTATCTTCCTCCAATATTTTATCGTTGTACGTGTGCATGATACATGATACACACTTTTGTCCTTCACATCCACTCCACCCATTTGTTTGTTATAAACCTGAATGACTAATGGCTTCATGGATTTGCGGCCACTTTCACTGGTAACTTCTGTATCTTGAGCATGTACAGCGGTTGTGATGAGGTGAACGGGTTTCCTCGTTTCACGCTCCCTATATTTCACAAGGAGTACTGAGGGCTCAATCCTCTTTCTGTAATACAGTGACTCACCAACCTTCTAGACTTGCATTCAAAACAACTTTTGACAATTCCTTACTTTTCTTGTTGACCGTTCCTGTCAAAAAAGTCTTTCGATCGGTCAACCAGCGAGATAAGCGAATTTTTGTATAAAAGTTATCAGTAAACAAGTGATACCCCTTATCCAACAAGTCCAGTTCTGCACTTTACCAAGCAGATATGCAACCACTTTGTGCGTGAAGGGATCTGTTCCCCCGGACAAAAAGTATCTACCACAGTACAGTGCACTGTGAAGAATAACCCGTCTCACTGTCACAGAGCTTAAACGTTTTTATACCAAAACGTGCTGTCGTTTGTTAGGCATGAATTGAATAAAAGTGGTAAGATTTTTCATCCCTACCATCGATTCGTCAATACACACCTCCTGCTTAGGTACAAAATAACTCTTGAAAGACTCGTTCAACATATCCTTGAACTCGCGTACCTTCGCCGAAGGGTCATACCCTGGTTGACCCTGGGGTGGAGATAACGAGAGGATAGATGCAACGTAGACGTTATAATTTGGAAACGTTTGTAGGACATGGTTTTGCTATCAAAGGATTGTGTAGCGCAGGGTCAACACTCCAATACTCTGACAACTTTTTTCGACGGGTTAGGCCCATTGACAATAAAAGGCCAATGTACCTTTTCACCTCCTCCACAGTGACATCAACCCATTTGCGTAGGTGGGACTGTGGGGCCAACAGACCAACCCTACTCAAAGCGTTGATTCTTTGTCGAACATAATTGTTTGTCTCAGTGACAAACAAATCCCACATTGCCACTGTGAAAAAGAGTGAAAAATATTTTAGGTGACTGTACATCTAGGTCCAGGATTATCAACACGAAATTCAGACTTCACGTCCATTGCTGGCTCTGGGGGGTAAGTCCTTACCCATGGTGGCCCAGTTGGCAGCTCTTGCCGGGGAGGACCTCCTGCCCTAGGACGTGGCATCTGGGCTTCCTCATCTTCCATGACAGGGGGGCGAGGTTGTCCGGGTGGTGGTGCCGGCCCGAACTCATGAAGGACGGGATAGCGCTCCGGGGGAGGTGATGGTCTGGTGGCCTCGGTAATCTGGGAGGGGGCAGCTCAGGAGGTGGTGCTGGCACAGTGTTATTCGCCCCTGTAGGCCTAGGTCTCCGCTTGAGAGGGGGCGGCGAATCCGGGTGGAACAACTCTAAATCCAGCCGCCGTTTTCTACTTGGCAGGAAGTCAGCCGGTCGGAAGTTTCTAGCTCCTCAAAATCAGGAACGTAAGGCGTTTCACCGTCAGAGCTGAAGAGATCAGAGAGTTCGCTTTCATCATCCAGCTCAATATCACTTTCCTGCTCTATTTGAGCCTTCAGAATACTGAAAGTTTCAAAATTGTTCGGTCTCAAGTTGGGTTTTTGTGATTTGTGGATGACGAATGGGGGACGGATATCTTTGGAGGATCCAGGAAGATTTAGGTAGCGCCTCACGGGTTTTGGCGTGGAAGAGGCCATGGGGGGGCTTGCATGGGGGTTTGGGGAGAAACAGGGGGGGGTATATGGTAGCTGCTTATAGGGGTGTTCTCTTAATCAGAGGTATTATCATTATCAGGTGTGTTATCATTATCAGGGGTGTTATCACAATCAGGGGCTTCGTGGGCGGGGTCATCAAGTAGGTTATCACATGTTTGTGGTGTGCCCCCGTCACTAAATGTATCAATATCAGGGGCTTTATCAGGGGCTTCGTGGGCGGGGTCATCAAGTAGGTTACTACATGTTAGTGGTGTGTCCCCGTCACTAAATGTATCAATGTCAATACATCGATAGGTTCGTCTAATATGTTTTGTATTGACTTATCACTAGGCCATAGTCGATTCATTTTCTGAAAAACAAAGCCTAAACTTCACTATACACATTTACACACAAATAATAATATTTACCCATTATAAAATGGATAAACCTTACACATTACACATACACTATACTTCACAACACTTTTTCATGAGGGAGAAAATAAATATTCACTAAATAAACGCAAATAATTACCGATTGCACACCCGCACACTTCAAAACGAATTAGAGGTTAGCCGAAAATGAGGGAGATTGAAAGATGTTTTTCCACCTGCACCAATTCGTCATTTCCAAACATACCAGGGAGCCAACAGCACAAAATGAAAGACATTTTCATAACCTATCGATACATATATAATACGTCATTAGAATTCAATTTTACGTCAATCTCCAACTTGATTTATGTGTGGACAATTTTTGTCCACAAGGGCACCGAGCAAACCCATCAATTTTACCTGATTTCAAAAATCTTCCCCGACCCTCTCTGTAGTCATATGGCGTATTTCTTTATACCATCAGAGATAAAGATAAACTCATCATCTTTCCAATGCTACCAACTGTTTAATGGTTGGTGTAATATTACAGATGAGGCGATGTTTAAATGACATCAAGGTTTTGTGGTTTCCTGCCTCCGAATTATGAAAACCCTTCGCGCGCAAATTTTCATTCAAATTACTTTGAACATTATATTGAACTGTCAATGTTACGAAATTAGTTTTTATATGAAAATTAAAGTTTGGAATCTCCTCTTTCCAACGGTAATACTATTATAATGCCTAGAATTTCTTTTCAGTGAGTTTCACGTGTTTGAAAAAAATATACACTTGTGGACAAATTTTGTCCAGAGGGCTTTGGGCGCCCACCTTTGTTGGACAAATTTTGTCCAGTGGGCACTCCTAGAATAGCTATAGTAACCCCCAGTAAAATAAAATAAATTAACGCAAACCGAATGTCGAACTCTGCAATTCATAACAGATCAGAAGCATTATGGAAAATTAACTTTATAAGTGACGATTATCCGTACAATTAATGCTTTCCTTCTATACCGGTAATTGTAAAGAAGAAAAAATATCATATTTAAATTTGTCACCACTATAAACATTCTGTGTATGGTTAATTTATGGAACGGTTCACGTTATTCACATAAAAGAGAGCTGTTGTATAACTAATGTACTAGCCTTCGGCTCGCTGGGACCCCCTAGAGTGAGTTCCTTGGAGGGGGATTTTGACAACAAACAAAATTATTTTATTTGTTTGGGTACAAAATCCCCACGAGGTGTCTTCGATCGAGGCCAAGGGGGTAAAGTTACAATACAAAATTAATTAAATAGTTTACAAAAATTCAGGTCAAGATATCATCAGTAGTTTAGGGGGGTAGTTGTTTTCGGAGGGTTTCTGATTGTAGGGGGCTAATTAGCTTTAAACGGGCGAATGTTGGTAAGAAATGGAGGTTAGGAAAGAATAAAGGAGGTGTGTATTGAAAAGTCATAATACGAATTAACTCTTTACAAATCCTAGCAAAATTTATCGTTTGGGGGAGGGCAGTTGGTGGGGGAAGTGGTGGAGGGAGTAGTAAGTGGAGGGACTCATGATGGAGGGGTTGGGGCTATTTTTTGTTGGGAAAGATTTAATGGGGCTCGGGTTGAGGTAAACATATTTTATATAAAAAATAACAAGAGACAATAATTTAACTATTTATAAATTCTCAGCACAAGGTATTTTGAATTTGTCCAGGGGGGGGGGGGGGGTTATTGGTGGTAGGGGTTTTTTGGCTGTAGGAGGTTGATTATATGAAAGTGGATAGGGTCAGTAAACACATAACACCAAGGTAGGGGGAGAGGGTTGGTGAAACATTTGAAAAATGCTTAATTTGTTTCATGTATTGGCGTGTTTCGGGGTTGAAAGGGGTTAGAGCTACCTGAGGGTGAAGGAAAAAAGTGGCGAGACAGGGCAAAAATTGGCGAAACTTATGAATCCGTCTCCATAGTTTAAATCGATGTTTAAAATCGATACTTTTCGACATTTACAATATCGAACTAATAATAATAACTAATTAGCAGTTCGATTATTTACATCATATTGAAAAATATTGATTTTAACAGTAGAGACTGATTCTAAAATTTAGCCCAAAAAGTCATAGGAACAAAGTTGTAGATCGTGAAAAATCCGTGGCACATGGTGCAGTCTGATTTTCGATAGGACCATCCGTTCATTCACGTAAAAGAGAGAGCTGTTGTACAGGGTGTTTTTTTTTTTAACGCAACCCATTTTTAAGATTTAATAATGCACATATGAATGTGCAATGAGGATTGTTTATTGATCTTTATATTTGATGCAACCTATTATTTAAGTTTGATCACATTTAATTTAAAATATGTGCTCAAACAGTCCCGTCATTGGCCTTCGTATAAAGTTATGCTCTCTCCATCAAATTCCCGAACATGTGTTGCAGGGTACCTCTTTGAATTTCTTGCATGAAATTTGTGATGTTTGTTTTGAGGTGCTGAATATATTGTGCAGAATAATACTACTTTACATGTCTGTGGAAAATTGCATTCAGATCGGACCATTTTTACGCGAGTTATCATTAAAACGCAACCAAAAACTTGATTTTATCGGTGAAGGATTATTTCCCCCCAATATCCCTGGATTTGACCCCACTATATTATTATGTTCTTTGGGGATACATACAAAGTAAGGCCTAAAAAACAAGTCACAGCATATTCAGTACCTCATAACAAACAAAACAAATGTAATGCAAACAGGTACCTAGCAACAAGTGTTCGGGAATTTGATAGAAGGAGCATAACTTCATACAAATGCCACTGACAGATGTTTTGAGCGTATAAGGTGAACTAAATGTGATCAAATTTAAATAATAGAGTGTATAAAACGTAAAGAACCTTAAAACAATACTTATTATATATTTATATGTGAATTATTCAGTCTTAAAAATGGGTTGCGTTACAAAAAACACCCTGTTTAACTAATATATTACTAATGTTAAGAGAAAATAAGTAAAAATTCCGCTAAATAAATATATGTTTGGGGTATATTTTCGAAATAAATGCAATAGTTGCTTCCTTCTTATTGCAAATAAAGTTTTGCCCTATATCTTCAAACCCCAAAATATAATATTTCTTATCGGGACGTTATAAATACAATAATTAGAAGCTGAAAATTGTTTTGATAATGTTTGGATTGAAGGTGTATTTTTTATTATTTGAAGCCATACTCGGGGCGCTCAATAACGCATTTACAATATGGCGGAGGCGCGGGTCCCCCGACAGTCGTTGGCTTGATGTATGGAGCTACACCATTTACACTACACTTTTGTCTCCTCCCCCGAGCTGCCACGTTCAACGGGAACTTTATAAACAAATTGTATGTCGTCGTAAACACATGTTTGGGATTATGTTTGTTTGAAATGTAAATATAATCATTGAGTCCCTTCATGAAATAACTTCCTGGTTTATAAATTTAATATAATAATAAATAAAATAAATATAATGTTCAAAGTAATGAATCGATCACATTCCAAAGCACTATAATGACCTTTATTGCCTATCACGTCTAAATTTTTTCTGGACCTCTTTTCCGCCAAAGATAGTTAAAGTTATGCTTGATTTATAAATTCAAAAGCAATTTCGAAACAGTTCCCTGGTTATTATGTACGTCACTTCATTTGCTCTTCTGAACATGTTTTCCCAAAAAGGTAGTCAATTTCCATTTGGGTTTCGGGGGATGACTCCACGTTACCTTAACACCATATTATCAATTTTTAGCGAATTTCCCCCTATAGGGAAGTAGCTATTACCGTAGGCAGCATGGTAAGATCTCACGGGACCACCGTAAATTACTATTTTGATGCCTCTAGAACCCAAAAACACTGTTCATTCATTTTAATATATACAGGGTGTCTTGCAACCCTATGAACAAACATACATTGCATTATTCCTTAGGTCAAGACAAACACATTTCACCATAGGAACATGGGTCTCTGTCTGTAGTTTTCCGTCTGTCTATCTGTATGTGTTTTTTACAAACAAATTCATAACTCCTAATCGGTTTGAGGTACAGCGTTGAGATTCTGCAAAAATGTTTATCTTATTAGGATCTATCATCGTTTAAAATTATACCGAAATATCATTAACCGTTTCAATGGCGGCCATTTAAATTATTTGATGCCAAATTCCACGAAAACCGTTAATTTAAACAAAAAATTAAAAGAGACATAAAAGTAAGTCCATTTTATGTAGTTTTCAATGATACCTTATTTGTTGAGATTGGATAAATATTTACTGAGAAATTAAATTTTATTGTTGTGCTTGGCCACTTTTCTCCATTTAAACAATGTTAAAATTACGGGGTGTCCAACTTAACTGTGCCACCATTGGTATCTCAGAAACTATTGGATTTAGAGATAACTTTAAAGGGGTACTTCACCTACTTTTTTAAGGCATTTAAAAATATTAATTCCATTTTCTTGTTAATGGCCGCCATTTTCCAATATGGCGGACAACTTTGATTTTTCGGATCTTTTCCGTTATACGTATACCACCATTCCAAATTTGCCCATCAAGCTTGATTTTTGACCTAGACCATAAACTAGTCTAAATAATTGTTATTAATCGTTTTTAAAGTGGAAATTCCTTGTAAGAATATTTTACCTGCGGTTTCGTTATCTTATCTCCCGTATCTCTGTCTAAACGCAAGAAGTCAGCGTATGGCTGTCTAGCGGTCCCACTTACAGTTGTTTAGGTTAGGTTAGGGTAGGGTAGGTTAGGTTAGGTTACGTTACGCTTCGTTACGTTAGGTTAATTTTACCTAACCTAGGGTTTTTTAAGTTATGATTTTTAGGTTAGTTAGGTTTTTCGTAGTTAGAGATTTTTCGGTTAATTTTAGGGGGTTAGGTAACCTAACCAAACCTAATCTAACCAAACCAACCTATCCTAACCCTAAGCAAACTTACCAAAATCAAGCTTGAAATACAAACCCGAAACAGTGGTATACGTATAACGGAAAAGATCCGATTTTTCTTATGGAACACCCTGTATTTTATGGCGTATTTGGATTCTACGCTAAATTACTAAATAGGTAAATGGATATAAACCGTTAAATTTTGATTTTTAACACCCCGTATTTCAACATTGTTTATATGGGGAAAAGTGGTCATGTATTACGAAAAAAAACTAATTTCTCAGTAAATCTTTATCCAATCTTAACAAATAAGGTATCACAGAAAACTACATAAAATTGACTTACTTTTATGTACCTTGCAATATTTTGTTTACATTAACGGTTTTCGTGAAATTTGGCATCAAAAAAATTAAAGACCGCCATTTAGAAACGGTTAATGATATTTCAGTATAATTTTGAACGATGATAGATCCTAATAAGATAAACATGTGTGCAAAATCTCAACGCTGTACCTCAAACCGTTTAGGAGTTATGAATTTGTTTGTAAAAAACACATTCAGACAGACAGACGGAAAACTAGGCACCAGAGACCCATGTTCCTATGGTGAAATGTGTTTGTCTTGACCCAAGGAATAATGCTATGTATGTTTGTTCATAGGGTTGCAAGACACCCATTTGTCCGCAAGCACGATAACTTTCGTAAAAAAGGTCCGATCACGATGAAATTTGGCACATTCGTCTACAACGACATTTATTACTCCGAGTTCGAAAACCAGCAAACTATAAGTAGGGTTTTTAAGAAAGTAAAATTTATTTGTAAAATTTAATACCTTATTATTAATTTTATGTTAATTTGATTATCAAAATTTGGTTCAGCTTAAAAAATAAACTGAATTATTACCCTCCGTCAATCTATTGTTTGGTTATTGAATGTTCTAAACACAGTACGGTGTCCTAAATTACTTTTTATTTACTCCAAACAAGATGATTACTCTTTCTCAAGGGAAAAATCTCCAAAAGTTGCTAACTACCCTAAATCAATACATTTGCCCTAATGTAAGGAATCTTTTAAATCAAACTTTGAACATATGACTGTACTTACATTTTAAAGTGAATATTTTATTTGTCTTTATTTTGAATAGTTAAGAGTTTATTAATCATCAATTAGCAGACAATATATTCTTTATTAAATACCAATTGTTTAAAAATAATCAAAGAAAGAATGTGCATTTTGCGGTGAGAGGGGGGGGGGTGTCTTGGTGTAAAAAGGTTTAAAAAGAAGCTTAATATATGGTATGTTTGCATGCTGAGGAATGATAATAAGTTTTATTGATATTGGCTGGAGATGCAGGTCTGCTGCAAAAGGGGTCTTTTAATTATCAAACTAACCATATGATAAATGTATCCTGATTGAATTTAATTTGTTCATGGGATTAAATTATTTGTTTGTTTTGAGAGTTTTGAATTCATTTATTCCATATTTGCTGACATTTATATTCTATAACAAGATAACAATAATTATTAAAAATTAAAAGGCTATATTAAAAGATTAAGGAATTATATAAAATACAAAAAGTGTATATTACTAATGAAAACCAGTGAGATTCCTTGTTGATTTTCTTAATATTTAAAGCTCATTAATGATTTAAATATACATATTTAGTATATTATTAATCATATTTAAACAATACTTTTCCTTACATAAGTAGGGGGTATTGGTAGGTTCAACCCCAGCAGGGTGGTGGTGGTTGGTCTAAAAATAGAACCCCCCCCCCTCCCCCCCCCCGATGGGACCACCCACGAAGCCTAGCAAGTTTTTTTTTTTTATTGAGGTTATGTAACTTTTTTTTTTTTTTTTTTTTTTTTTTTTTTTTTTTTTTGAGCTTACGTAATCTTTACCTAACCTAACCTAACTTAACCTAACGTTCACTTTTTGGTGACGTCATAGAGGTCAATGACCTTTCAACCTTAGGCCCCCCCCCCCGGCTAAAAATAGATTTCTAAAAATAGCTAACCTAACCTAACCTAACTTAACATAACTTAACCTAACATTGCTTCAGGACAATATTCCGTGCCAATTTGATGAACTTTTCTTCTACAGGCCAAAAATGATGGAACGACATGAAGCAATACAATCAATATACCAAGCATATCCCGCTGCTGACTTAAATGAAATAGAAAGAGCTTTTGATGAGATGTACAAAAAGGAAGAGTACAACACTGAATATGTAGAATTATGGATATCATTCGGCGCTGATCAGTTGTGCCTGCATGAAATCAATAAATACTGGTCAATGAAATAATACTTACCTTGAATCCTCTCCCTCCTTCATCAGCAAAATGGCCTTTTTTAAAGGGCACCATAAACTTTTAGATTAATTAGAAATAAGGCGGAATATGGCGCTCGCTTGCGGTCGCTCTGACAGCCTTCTGCCAAGAACAACTTCAGGTTGATGGCTTGTTACATCATAGTACTTAAGGGTAGGTGGCTTATCTAAATTAAAAAGTCCATGCCTAGCGAACACTACTTGCAACTAGGGAAAACAACCTTTTTTTTTTTTTTAGTCTTATGGTGTTAGGAATTGAACTTTGATATGTTAATGAGCAAATTAATATGTAAATTAGCTTAATTGATATGCTTAATGAGACTGTTTACATAATTATCGTATCCGTACAATATTATCGTATTGCGTACGGGATTTCTACCAAAAATTATGGTACTGGAAAATTTAAATTACCAAAGCTGAAGAGTGTGTTTGTAACATCTGATTGCTGTATGGTGACACAGCTTTTATATACATGAATCTGCTTTTTGTTGATCAGTCTAGTCTTGGAGCTCAGTTAGTGCGGATGTCTGAACTAGAGCTGTACTGCTGTGCTTGGTGTATAACATAACCTCACTTTTACATTTGAGGAAATATGTCTATCCTTATTGCTTATGTGTTTAAAAATCAACCAATCACTATATTAATTGATAGTGATAATAACCCCTGGTTCAAGGGGAAAGAAGTTGCTGAAGTACTTGGTTATTTAGATACAAATAAAGCAGTGAGAAATCATGTTGATGATGATGACAAGCTCACATATGAAAATATAAACCCTGCCGTTTTGGCGGGGTTAAAAGGAAATGAGAAATCGTCTGTTTTTATTAATGAAAGTGGTTTATACTCATTGATTTTATCATCGAAAAAACCTGAGGCTAATGCTTTTAGAAAATGGGTCACAAAAGAAGTGTTACCTTCAATCCGTAAACATGGAGAGTACAAACTAAAACAGCAGAATAGTGAACTGTTACAAACACTTACAAAGTCACTTGAAACCAACCAACAGCTGACTCTTGTGAATAAGCGGTTGGAAACTACTGCAGATATATTGAGAAAGACTCTGTCTGAACAGTCATTGAAGGTAGCTGTATTACCTCAAGATGAAGACTTGAAACATGTCTTTTGTGTATTGTTTAAGGAAACCCTCTTAGATATCTATGGTTTGAGCGAATACAAATGTATTCGTACTGAAAAAAGAAACTTTAAATGTGCATTGAAGAAAGCTAAAGAAAAAGGGTTTGAAATATGTTTCTTCAGGGAAAATGTTCCTAATAGCATAAATATCTTGAATAAAGCTAAAGAAGTGATGCGAAAATTTGGTATGCATTATGAATCCAAATATAATCAAGTCTTGACTCGCTATAACTTTGTAAATATCATTGAAGATATAATTAATAAGAAATGTGGAGGGAAATAATGTACATTGTAAAGCAAGAAGCTTCAAGACTTCACTAAAGAATTGTAAATCTGATAGTTTTTGTAAGCAAATATACATCAACAGATTAAACTGTCTTTTTATTTATTAAACCTGAATCCCTGTTTAAGAAACTATGCTTAAAGTTTATAAAAGTGATGGTAAGTGTGTAGTTGTGTTCAGTTGACAAAATGGACTTGAGGTGGCAACATCCATTTTCAGCCATAGTGGCCGGACCTTCTGGATCGGGGAAATCATATTTTGTAGCCAGATTTATTAAGTATTTGGATTTTATGTGTGATACAAAGTTCAATAATATTTACTGGCATCATTCCCCGGGTTTAAATCCTGGTGTAAGTGATAGTGGTAATGTGCAATATAGGGAAGGGTTACCAAATATGGAGGACTTTGATGGTACACCCACTTTGGTAATTGTTGATGATATGATGCGTGAATCATCAGCCACCTCAGGATCCAATACAATAGTGGACTTGTTTACTAAGGGCTCTCACCATAGGAACTTGAGTGTATTTTTTATAACACAAAACATTTTCCACCAAGGGCGAGGACAAAGAGACATTTCACTAAATGCTCATTATATAGTGCTTTTTAAAAATCCAAGAGACCGGGCTCAAATAAAACATTTAGCCCGACAAGTGTATCCGGAAAATACAAGGTTTATTGAAGAAGCGTATGCTGATGCTACACATACTCCGCATGGTTATTTGTTGTTAGATTTAAAACAGTCCACACCAGACGAGGTGCGTATACGTACGGGTATATTACCTGATGAAAAACAACAGTATGTTTATCAACCGAAAAAGTATAAATAAAAGGGGTACACTAGAGACCAGTCACTCAGTCGTAATGTCACAGTGTGTGAAGAAAGACGCTGCTCTGTTAACGGCACTGATACACGCTACAGCGAAGGAACGTAAAGCACTGTTGAAGGCTTGTGACGTCAGTCGTATCAGATCAGTGTGCGAGTGCGCATACAACTTGTTACGTGGTAATATCCAGTTAACAGACAAACGAAAACGACAATTGCGTAAACATAAAAAGGTGCTCAGACGTCTAGTGAAACGTGGTGAGAATTGGAGCAAGAAACGTAAATATCTTGTACAACACGGTGGTGGATTTCTATTACCACTGTTATTAAGTACTGTATTACAAACAGTTCTTAATAGTGCGATTAGTTAGAAAAATGGATAGATCAAATTTGGAATATTCAAAGAAGATGGTTGTTGTTCCGCAAGAGCTGTTTGATCGAATACATAGTGAGCCAACACCTGCTGCTACTGCTTCACAATCAAAACTAACTCAATCATCAACGGTTAATACTAATAGTTTGGATGTTGAAATGCATCGTATATTACAAGACAAAACATTGGATGACAGTGAAAAGTGGAAACAGTATCAACAAGTATTACAGAGGTTTTTATATTTTAGTTCACAAAAACGCAATCCTATCATTTTACCAATTATACAAGAAGAGGATAATGAGGAGGATATTGTACAAACATTTCCTGCCACGTATCAAAAGGATGTACGCAACTTGTTAAGATTTATAAAACGTAACAAACAGATAATCACATGGGACCCTGATGGTACGGTTATTGTTCATAACACTAGAATACCTGGTTCGAACATTATTGATGTGTTACATGCAATTGTACGAGTGCGAAGACTGGAAAATGTACCCACAGGCTGGCATGAAGTATTGGATGCATTAAATGATATGAACGTACCGACCGAGTATGTAAGCAATGCACAAGCTCGACAGTATATTGGTCGTGAACCATATTTGGAAGAAGGTTTGGTTACACCTTCACCATCAAGACAGCGTACTCCTTCAACACCACACCACTCGTTATATTATCCGCCAACACCGAGCCCAACGCCAATAGCCCATAGATTAAGGTCAAGGGCAGGAGCACGAAGAGGAAAACCTTTACAGTGGGATGCATTCACTATAGATTAAAATGTATAAGTATAGGTGTACTTGGTATGTGATAGTCATTTACACTATAGTCATGAACAGTGATGGAAGAGAAAGTGTATTATGATCCTGCAAACCCAGGCTCGTTTGGTGGTATTAGCCCACTTGTCAGAGCATTACGTCGAAGTAAGAAGAAAAAGAACAAAACAAAATGACAAGTTATCGAATGGTTACGCACCCAAGACACCTATACATTACACAAACCTGTTCGAAAACGATTTCCACGTAACAGATATGTTGTGTTTGGACCTAATGAATTATGGCAAGCCGACCTGAATGATATGCGAGGACTTAGTTCATATAATGATGGCTACAATTACTTGCTAACAGTGATTGATGTGTTTAGTAAGCGGTTATATGTGGAACCATTAAAACGTAAGAGCGGTGAAGAAGTGGCAGCAGCATTCGAACGAATTTTTAACAGTCCTTACACTGTACCACCATGTTGTTTACAAACTGACAAAGGAACAGAGTTTATAGGTGCAAAAGTGAACCGTGTGTTTAGAGATTATCATGTGAAATATGTCACTACACAAAACCCCGATGTTAAAGCGGCTGTTGTCGAACGAGTCAATCGCACACTGAAAACACGTATGTGGCGATATTTAACATATAAAAACACATTTCGTTATATCGATGTGTTGGATGAATTGGTTGATGCTTACAATAACAGTGCACACCGAAGTTTGGGTAATGGTTTATGTCCGATGGACGTTGTGAAAGCAAACAAAAGTACAGTGTACCAAGTATGGAGTCATATGTACAAAGACAGCTCATTACCAAAACGTAAAAAACCAAAGTTCAAACCGGGTGATACAGTGCGTATTGCTAAAGAGAAAGGTACATTTGCAAAAGGCTACGAGACCAATTGGAGTAAAGAATTTTTTGTTATTGATCGAGAATATGGATCACAACCACTACCATTGTATATAATAAGGGACTTGAATGGTAAACCCTTAGTCGGTCGTTTCTATGAACATGAGCTACAAAAGGTGACAATAGGACCGGATCGATTGTACCAAATTGATAAAATACTTGACACTAAGGGTAGAGGTCGCAGTAAGCGTTACCTCGTCAAGTGGGTAGGTTACGGAGACGAATTTAATTCTTGGATACCTGCATCTGAAGTGAAACAAATAACCTAACCTAACCTAACCTAACCGTCATGTCACTGTCTAGACATAATCAGTTTTATTTAACACTGCCTAGCAATAGTTCGATGGACTACTATCCGAACAATACAGTGACTCATTATGTGACACATTTTCCATCAACAATACATTTGCCTGGTGGTGACGGAGCAGATTGGGAAATAGCACTAGTTGAAGCACACTATCCATGCTCGTTTTTAACAGTTGGTAATGATGCTAACATATATATTTACACAAAACCAACTGCTGAAATTGAAGATAATGAAGTTACTAATACAAATTTGACTGTAGCTAAAGTGGAGTCTGGCAATTACAAAGATATCAATGAATTGCTAGCAGCAATTAACGGGAATACAAAACTTAAACTTAACAGTATTGAGTTCGAGTATGATAGTGATACAAAAAAGGTTGAATTGATTACAATGACAGATACACTAACACAACTTGAACTTAGCCCCACTTTAGCGTTACAGTTAGGATATGATGTAAATAATGTGGATGTGAAAAGACATAGGAAAGCTACAAGACCACCAAACTTATTGGCTGGCATTCCAGCAGACATTTATGTCTATTGTGACCTTGTAGAACCGCAATTAGTGGGTGACACTGTAGCACCACTGTTAAAAATAGTCAACATTGACACCACTGACTATAAATACGGGTCACATAAGGTTGTGCATTTCACTTCACCGCACTACATGCCTGTCATAAAGAGCTCGTTCGAGAGTGTGGAAATTGATTTAAGGGACGACAAAGGTCATCACTTGCCATTCGAGTTCGGTACTACGTACATGAAACTTCACCTCCGCAGAGTACCAGCAGTTACAACAGTATAATGAATCTTAATGATCCCTACCTCAAATACTACCGTGATCAACAACTTGGCGGTAGTAGTGGTATTGTATCAGTGTATAGAGGTGCACCGTATCAACGTGGACATGGGATTGGAAGTTTTCTTGGTGGACTTGTTCGTTCAGTCATGCCATTAATCAAGTCAGGTGCAACTGCTGTGGGCAAGGAGGCATTACGTTCAGGTGTTGGGTTTTTCAGTGATATAGCTGATGGTACTATGAACCCACGAAATGCAGCGAATGATCGTCTTAAACAATTTACTGGTGGACTTAAACGTCGAGCTGACGACAAACTGGATCGCATTCTACATGGCGGCGGATACGGACACGGCACTGGCATTGGCGGTAGCGACAGCAGTGGAAGCTATAAGAAGAGGCGCATCACACGAGTAACACCTCAGTCTTTGGCGAAACTCCTTCGAGCACGAACGTCTCCTGCAAGGAAGTGTAAGACAGCAGCAGTAAAGAAACGTAAAAATACAAAACAAAAACTCAAGCGACAAGTGCAAAATAAAAAGAAGATTACTAGAAGTAGAGAGATTGATATATTTTCTTAAGCAACAAAGATGTCATTTATTCACCAGAAATCATGCGAATGTACAAAGACGGAATTGGACTTATTCTCGCTACCACCGACACAGACCAGCATTGACAGTGGTAAATGGGTGCAATATAAACCCATATCGTCATTGACGGATGACTCACCTATTGAATTTGTCATACCCGGACATGGTGATGAATATACGGACTTATCACAAACATTATTACACGTACAAGCCACTATTGTCAAAGAAGATGGAACAAAATTTACAGCTGCCGATGCGATTAAGGAATTTGGTCCGGTTAATAACTGGTTACATTCGCTATTTAGCCAAGTGGATTTACACTTGAATAATAAACTAGTGTCACCGCAAAACAATACCTACGCCTATCGTGCGTATTTGGAAAACCTTTTAAACTACGGACATGATGCTAAAAAGTCACACATGACAAGTGTGTTATTCTACAAAGATGACTCTAATAACATGGATAATTGTAAAGAAGAAAATGAAGGACTAGTACAACGACGAAAATTTACTGAAAAGAGTCACTATGCAGACATGATCGGTCATCTACACATTGACTTGTGCAATCAGAACAAGTTCATGTTAAACGGTGTAGAGATGCGTTTACGTTTGATCAGATCGAGGAACGCATTTGCCATCATGTCGGACAATAACACAACATATAAAGTACATATCAAAGAGACAAATCTGTTCGTTCGTCGTTGTAAAATCAATCCGAGCGTACTGTTGGCACATAGTAAAACACTCGAGAGTGGTACTGCCAAATATCCGATCACACGTGTTGAAGTGAAATCAATCACATTACCCGCTGGCATACTGAGCAAAACATTGGACAGTGTGTACTTGGGTCAGTTACCAAAACGTGTAATTGTCGGCATGATTACTAATCAAGCATTCAACGGAGATTACAAGAAAAATCCATTTAATTTCCAACATTTCAAGATGAATTATTTCGCACTGTACTTGGATGGTGAACAAGTGCCGATGAAAGCATTACAGCCAGTGTTTGGTAATGATACGGATGTTGCCTATGCGCTATCGTATCACACACTGTTCAGCGGTACCGGAATACATTTTGACAATACCGGTAATGATATCAGCAGACAAGATTTCAAAAAAGGTTATTGTCTGTTAGCGTTTGACTTAACACCTGACTTGAGCGCTAACGAGTCCAGCCATTGGAACCTGGTACGCAATGGAAATCTACGCATCGAGATTGGATTCAGCGAAGCATTGACCGAATCAGTCAACATTATTGTCTATGCAGAACTGGACAATGTCATTGAGATTGATCGACATCGTAACGTATCGGTGGACTATGCCGGCTAAATGTATAAAGCACAGTCAACTAGTGCATTACAGCCAGTACATCACTGACAGTGTTATAATATACAGTTTCACAAGAATGAATACCACAACTATAAGAAAATATTTACTACAATTACCGAATGTACAACATGTCGGAGTGTTTGCATCAGATCGTCTACCGAGACATATTGCTCCGTCATCTGCATTAGTGGTAAACACCCAACCGCATACACATAGTGGAGAACATTGGGTGGCATTTTACAGACCTGGAGGACAAGATAACAGCAACAACAACACTAATACTGTCGAATATTTTGATAGTTTTGGCAGACCTCCGTATCATGGTGATTTTCATCAATTTCTGAGACGTAACATCAATGGGCATATGTTGCATTACACCTACAACAAGTACCGACTGCAAGGCTTGGATACTTCGGTCTGCGGTCACTACTGTCTGACCTACCTGTACTGCCGTACCAACTACGACATGAAGATGAATGATTTCGTCCAACTCTTCGGTGACTCCACTGCTGAGAACGATATGCTGGTCCAGATGCTCTTCGCAGAATTCTACATCTAATTTTTGTATAACCATTATTGTTAGATATAAGGTTTTTTGAAAAATAAAAATGTGTATATCATTAACCACTGTCTTGTCATTGTACCTTGTTCTTTATAGTCTTAAGAGTCCAGAGTTAGTTACTTTTATCACAATCCATTACTGAAATGAGTCTTCCTTTAAATAATCAACCTATCCTAACTTAAGTAGATGTTTACATTTATATTTTAAACAGAATTGATAGACCAAAATGGTACTATCCTGGAGAAAGAAAAGCAATCATTGTTATAAAGTTTATACTTTCTCATTTAAAAACAGTATGACTGCATGTCAAGTTATAAATTAATCAAATTTACTCTTTATCAATCTCTGGAAATTGTATTTCTTATAGACATAAACATGGGTAAATAAGTAAGAACCATTTATGGATATTTAGAATGTATATTTATTTACATTCATTAGTGTTTACACTCATCAGTATGTACACTCATCAATTTTTACAATCAATTATTACAAACTTCACATTTCAAATTATAACCATTTTACAAAAGGACTAACTTTATACATTTTGATACGTCTAATATTTACATTGGTTTTTAATACATTTCATTATGATAAATAATTACAATGGTCTGACTTTATACAAATCAATAAGACTAATATTTACACATTTCTGCTTTTACGCATAAGGTCTGCTTTTACATTTCATTATGACAAATATTTACAATGGTCTGACTTTCAGTACAAACCGCTTAACCCGCCAAAACGACGGGGTTAGTATTTACATTACAATGGTCTGACTTTATACAAATCAATAAGACTAATATTTACACAGGTCTGCTTTTACATTTCATTATGACACATATTTACAGTGGTCTGACTTTCAGTACAAACTGCTTAACCCCGCCAAAACGGCGGGGTTGGTATCTGCACCCGTCGAAACGACGGGTTAGTATTTACATTAGAATCATAACTTCTTCCACACTAACACATATTTACATTTCACATTACATATTTACATTTGACATTACATATTTACAGATACATATTTACAAATCAATTTGATTGAATAACAAACTAGACTATGACTAGAGGTATTTATTTTTTAAAACACGCATATATACGGGACATGGATGCGAGACGCTCGACGTTGGACACCTCCGATGCAGGCTGCAGAGCACACTCGAAGTCCGCATAGATGGTGAAGCGGTCCTTCCTGCTGAACTCCGGGTGGCTGAACTGGATGGTCTTCTTCGCAGCGAGGTCTATGCGAAGCGGCACCTCCACTCCGCAGTACCGTCGATGCTGCTCCATGTTTTCGCGATCAAAATGAAGTGATCGAAACACCGCTTACATAGATACAGTTTTCGCTCACGTCGTGTCAGCGGATACACAGTGTACCGGGAACACCCTAGCGCTTCTATATACATAACCTCGAGTGCATAGACATTCACACTAACATTAAGATTGTTTCGTTCAAACCATGCAATGTCTTTGGGTGCAACGGGGAACTAGAGTCCTTCAAAATTGTAGCGGGCAAACAAGGCCTGCGGGTAAGACTCCGGCCGCTCGGGGTGTGACACAACAAACTTGCTTAGCATAGCGTAGGCGAAGCACTTGTCGTCCTTGTTCATCACATTCACTACACTTCACGTACCCGCGAGCGATTTGGGCAGTGGAATGTGTCGCGCTCAACCGCCCAATGGACTATACGCGTTTATTCGCACTTCCAAGTTCATCACGCGCAGGTATGTCCAACCGGAGCCTACCATTTCGCATTGCTCCTTCTCATGCACGAGCTTTTCAAAGGACAGTTCAACAAATTGTTCAAAGTCGCTCGTGCTTTCGAGAGGAGCATTCTTGGTCTTGAATGCCCGCTTACACTTATTCTCACCGGTAATATCAACAAACTCGCACTCGAGGAACAAGTTCACTTTAATATTAGGGTGTTCCTCGATCGCATTCCTTAACAATCTAACTAACAGGCACCTTAAGTCTCTCATCACCTCGGGGATTGTCCTGAGTGCCGGCATAGGCTCCTTCAGCGCGAATGTTTGGAGCCTATTACCGTACCCGACCTCCACACGCACAAAGGTCGGGCCGTCATCGTCGTCGTCGGCAACACTCACCACGCGAGGCTGAGGCTCTGAAGACGGTGCCGGCTGCGGTGACTCCTCTTCAGGCTGAGGCTCCGAAGAAGAAGGTCCCGGTGAAGGCACTGAAGAAGGTCCCGGCGAAGGCTCTGAAGACGGTCCCGGCTGCGGTGACTCCTCTTCAGGCTGCGGCGACTCCTCCAGCTGCTGCGGGTGCGGACGCTTCACCCCTGGCCGGGAAGCTGAGAAAGACACTGACGGGCCCCACTCTGCTTCCCTCTTCACGGGACAGTGAAACTCCTCATGCGCCGCATGGTTCCCACGCCGAGAGAATTGTCGTCCACAATACTGGCAGCGGAAGTTTCTCTCGACGTCCGGGTCATGCTGCTCCCGCATATGCTGCTGGAGGTTCTTCTCCAGTGTAAAAGAGGTGCTACACACTCCACAGGCGAAGCGAGGCTCTGGTGGAGGCGGCTGCACCCCTGTAGATCGCTTTTGGTGTCCCACTGTCGACTTGTGCTTTTTCATCAAGTCCCTACGACTAGTAGAGTAGCCGCAGAGCACACAGTCCAGCTTCGAAGCATTATGCTCCGCCTGATGACGGAGAAGCGCATATCGGCTATTGTAGGACTTGCCACAGACGTCGCAGTGGAACTCCATCCTGAAATCACAAAAACAAGCCTCGCTGTACGTAGAAACCTATGCGACATGACACTGTCTCTACATTGTCTCGATGCAGACTGAACACTTTCATAAGAACTTATGCTATTTATTAATTTCTATCATGCACACAAGTTTGTAAAATCCTTGAACTGACCCGAGCTTGACCTGAGCCCAACACTGTATAGTAGTAGTTATTTAACTACAATTTTGATATAAACATATCCAATCTATACAGTGTCTAGCCGCTCCCCGGTTATATGCCAGCCGGATTGTACAAACTTAACTTAAAACTATCATGCAACTATATAATACAAGAACAGCATTTCAAATCTGAAAATTTTTACAAGTCCTGATTCTATTTTTACAGAAGGGGGGGGGGAGGTTCAAGACTAATTATAACCATGGAGGTCAATGACCTTTCCTTACAATTGAAACTTAACACTATTACTACTTTATATTGTTAACCTTTGTTTAACAAACTACTTTTTATCAAATTTGCATTATAGAATCTTTAACTATAACCTAGCATCTTAAGTTATTCATTTATTCACAACTAAATCACTTAAATTCAATTAAGTTAAAGTGATTTTTCTACATTTACTTACATTTTTTCTATTTCAAACTAACATTTAAAGTTAAGCATGATTTTTCAAAAATATTAAATTATTAATATTCATTTTTAACAAACTAACAATAAACTCTAAGTCATTTACTACTTTACAACTAAATCCTTTAATAAATTCTTTTAATCATTATGACAACTATCATTAAAACTGAAAAGTGATTTATGAAACATTTAAACTCAATTAAGTTAAAAGTGATTTAAAAAAAATATATAAATAAATAAAAAAAATAAATAAATAAATAAAAATAAAATAAATTCTTATTTTATTTTAAAACTCTTCAATTTTCTTCAAAAATTCAAAATTTTCTTCAATTTGAGTCAAATTACTTTGTGAAACATATGAAAGTAAAATTAAGCTAATCGATAGTTAATCAAAAATTAATATCATCATTCACACATTTAAAAGCCACATTGAAAGTTTAGAATTAAAAATTTATAATAAAAGAAAAAATAAATTAAAATAAATAACATAATAACTTACGCAGTGATTGAAGAAATAAAGATGATGTAGCACTGGGTGTTGTGACACAAAGAGTACACAGCACAGAACACATGCACACTTGCTGACTGACCGTCGCAAACTCCCAAACTAAACTGAGCTAGAAACAGTGAGGTCAGTATACGGTGAAAGCAGGTCTACATGACCAAACGGTCATTGCCCAGCAGCTATGCAGCGTCAGACTTTCACCATTAAGCCAGACTTTCCCTAATTAGTCTAGCTTTCTTGACCGCATTCCACAGTTAGCTGAGCGGCGCCGGACTTTCCCCGATCAGTCTAGCTTTCTATTACATTCTTGTCCACATTCCATTGCTCGGAAATACAGTCCTCAGTTTAATTTTGTCTTGTTAACCTCATTTCTGATTTTGTAACTTTCCACATCTCTCAGGTGTTTCAGCCAATCTTTTACGTTTCACCACCACCTTTTTGTCTCCACTCCTTAATGTTGCGCAGGGGGGGGGGAGTCACGTGACGTTAGTGGAAGGTTATTGCTATTTCTAACACAAGGAAAGTCTAACCAATCCCTCTGATTATCTCATCCTATCTCGAGCTATTTGTCGATGTTTATCTTTAGTCACTTTCTCTCTTACAAACAGTTATTTGTTGACTTACTAGTTTCCCTTTTGGAAAACCCTTCTCTCAGAATCAATCAACACTCTGCCGGTTGTTTTCCCTAGTTGCAAGTAGTGTTCGCTAGGCATGGACTTTTTAATTTAGATAAGCCACCTACCCTTAAGTACTATGATGTAACAAGCCATCAACCTGAAGTTGTTCTTGGCAGAAGGCTGTCAGAGCGACCGCAAGCGAGCGCCATATTCCGCCTTATTTCTAATTAATCTAAAAGTTTATGGTGACCTTTAAAAAAGGCCATTTTGCTGATGAAGGAGGGAGAGGATTCAAGGTAAGTATTATTTCATTGACCAGTATTTATTGATTTCATGCAGGCACAACTGATCAGCGCCGAATGATATCCATAATTCTACATATTCAGTGTTGTACTCTTCCTTTTTGTACATCTCATCAAAAGCTCTTTCTATTTCATTTAAGTCAGCAGCGGGATATGCTTGGTATATTGATTGTATTGCTTCATGTCGTTCCATCATTTTTGGCCTGTAGAAGAAAAGTTCATCAAATTGGCACGGAATATTGTCCTGAAGCAATGTTAGGTTAAGTTATGTTAAGTTAGGTTAGGTTAGGTTAGCTATTTTTAGAAATCTATTTTTAGCCGGGGGGGGGGGCCTAAGGTTGAAAGGTCATTGACCTCTATGACGTCACCAAAAAGTGAACGTTAGGTTAAGTTAGGTTAGGTTAGGTAAAGATTACGTAAGCTCAAAAAAAAAAAAAAAAAAAAAAAAAGGTTACATAACCTCAATAAAAAAAAAAAACTTGCTAGGCTTCGTGGGTGGTCCCATCGGGGGGGGGAGGGGGGGGGGTTCTATTTTTAGACCAACCACCACCACCCTGCTGGGGTTGAACCTACCAATACCCCCTACTTACATATGTTGAATGCTCACATACTCAAAATAAGTCTTATGGAAATTCGCTGAGTACACAGGTCTGGTGCGACGGAGTATTTTCTTCTAACAAATAAATCACAAACGTAAAATAAAATAAATTTTACATATTGAACAATATTGAGCGAATTACCCTTGATATTATTGGTCATTCATGTTGTAACAGCTCGATATTTCTTCAGCGCCTTCATTTTAAAAATTAGCAATGATTAATTTCTACTATTCCATGAGCATGAAGTTCTCTCCATGAAGTACGCTGGTAGTCACTAAATACATGTATTTTACCCTCAATATTAGGGTCAGTAGACAATTACTTAGGTTTATATTAGGATGAATTAATTTAATAAAACAAGGTAGGGTGGCACATGTCAATACCAGTATTCATTGTAATCCTAAGAGCCAGATAACGACGCGGAGAAGTGATGGTCGCCGCAGGATCATTCAGGACGTAACATCATTAGAGCCAAACTAACGACCTCCTCCGTCAGCCAAACCATTTCATGTGACGCTAGATATCATAATGTAATTTTTATTATGTTTTTTCTGCTGGGGTTTGTTTTATTCATCAATTCTTGACTTTAAAATTGACCTTATTTTCGTCCTATTTCTCACCCAAAAATATCCAACTTTCCCTACTTTTTTGTGACTCAAAACTTGCTGGGCTCCCACAACACTTTAGCAATTAAATAACGTCTGGTAAAATCCCTATAGTGTATTTAATCATAGAAACATTTATTATTATTACAAGTACTTAAAGGAAAAATATTTTTAATGTTTTCTCGTACGAAACAGTTGGCTCTGTGAATTAAATGTCAAAAGTTTTTTCCATTATTTGTTCAAAATTTTTGGTTTTCATTGTTAGTTTTGAGTTGCGGGATATATATAACGAATTTTGGTCACTTATTTCTAAATAAGCAGATTGTCTATTAAAATAATGTGGTTTACAGTTTTTTTCTTTATTTCAAAGACTATGCCCTTGAACTGCTCCGGTTAAATAGAAACTATTAAATTTCAGCAGGACGTTCGATAAATAGTATATTTCACTACTAGTCACGAAAGTAGTCCATTTCGTGGCAAGATAGTGTTTTACTTGCGAGGCGTATTGTAGTTTTTAAAGGAGTTTCAAAATAAATAGAATGGCGCAAACCGGAGGTCAATATCATACCCCTTACCAAAATGGCGGCCATTTCAAAATTTGAGATGGACAAACAAGCTAAAGTGTGGATATCCCCCATTGACTATTAAGGCCTGATTTCACCAAAATTCAGTTAAGGGTCGGTTAATAATTCCTCCGTTAAAGGTAGGAAAATAGTATTAAACAGCTGATAAAATTAAACTGACCGAGCCTTAACGGAGGCTTAAAGTTTGGTGAAATCAGGCCTAAATGGGTTACAGTAAGTAAACTAAACTCAGCTTAACTTTATACTACATAAAACTGTACTTCTTCATCACATAATATACCCCGCCCCCAAAATGGGGTCCTTTGGGGGCAGCCCCAAACTTTTAAAAGTAAACCCCTATCTAGTGACCCCTCATTTTAAAGGGTCAGTCAAAAGAATTACAATGGCGCAAACAAGGGGTCAATATCACACTCCTAACCAAATTTGCGGTCATATCACAATCCGAGATGGGTAAACAAACTTAAGTGTGGAAACCCCCTTATTGTTATTTATGGGATAAAGTTGTTTATGTGATGAAGTTGTTTGTGTGATAAAGTTGTTCGTGTGATAAAAAAGTACTGTTTTATGTGGTATAAAGTTGAACTAAGTTCAGTTTAACTACTGTAACCCGTTTAATAGTTGATGGGGGAATCCAAGCTTTAGCTTCTTCATCCATCTCAAATTTTGAAACGGCCGCCATTTTGGTTAGGGATGTGATATTCACCTCCGGTTTTTGCCTTTGTATTTCTTTTTACGAACCCTTTTAAAGTGAGGGGTCATTAGATAGGGGTTTACATTTACAAATTTGGGTTTCCCCCAAAATACCCCAGGGGTGGGGGCAGAAATGGGATACTCGTTAAAAAGTGGACTTTTTCATGATGTAAAGGTAAGCCGAGTTTGTTTTCCAACTATGACACGTTAAAAAGTTCCTGGGGGGTATCCACTCTTTTGCCTAACCCTGTATGATTGTAACAGGTGGCAAGGCTGTAAAATCAACTAATTTTCATGTGGTGGCGATAACTGAGACGATACAATTCCGTGCAAACTTGACTGTGCTACTAATGCTTTGCAAATGGGTGTTTGTTATGACCGTCTTAACCGGATTCCTGCATCCACTTTGTCGTTCCAAACATTTAGTGCCAGTCCCCCATCCGCGAGGGTACCATACAACCAAGCCGCTTATCAAACAACACTAATTATTTGCTCCACGGCATGGATCACTACACCTAACAAATGTATTAACGTAAGATTTGCAATTTTGCCCGCATCTATTACGAGAAATGTAAAAATTTCTCTAACAAATAAACCAATCAAATGTATTATGAGTTACCTAAATAAACTCAAAACACATCATGCGAAATTTATTTTCAAAGTTGATTCATCCTACATTTATTGATATTGAATACGCTACATACTGTAAATGGATTTTTGTGCATGAAATAGTAAATTTGGCAGCGTAATGTAGCTTCAATGCCAAGAACTTAAAGTTCCAGTTACTAATTTCTAAGTTTCAGTTGTAGTTTTCACATTTCAGGTTTTTTTAATCATACAAGGTGTTTTTACGCAACCCAAAACTTTATTTTATTAATGAAGGATTATTCCCCTAAAACATCCCGGATTTGACCCCACTATATTATTTTCTTTGGGGGTATAAAAAATGTAAAGCCTACGAAAACAATTCGCAGGATATTCAGCACCTCAAAACAAACATAACAAGTTTAATACAAGGAATTCAAACAGGTACTTTGAATAACGTGTTCAGGAATTTGATGTAGAGAGCACAACTTTGTATATATGCCAATGGCGGCATTATATTTGAACACATAATGTAAGCTAAATGTGATCAAACTTAAATAATACGTTGTATAAAATGTAAAGATTCCTGTTACCTGTTACCTCCTGTGTCCGCCTCGTTGACCAAAATAAATGACATGAGACCCGTCATCTAAAGTAGAAGTCATCTTATTTTATTTCAGTCTTGCATCAGTCTTCAAGACGTCGTCAATCAGGTGGAATGATAATAAACGGTATCAGGAAACTGACACATACTTTCTCCCTTCAAGTCATTTAAAACCAGAAAACATATTTAGTGAAGTAAAAAAATTAACAATTAATTATCACACAAATATATACCAAATGTTATCAAAATCGGTTAGTAAATAACGGAGATATCGGTTTTTAAATATTTGCCATAAGAATAACATTGGACAACGTACTGCGTTTACCGCCGAACTAAAATATCAATTATCTCCGCAACTAGTTGACGTAAACTAATGACTCAAAATACTAGATTATTTAGTTTTTCAAGTCAAATTTAATGGTTGCAAGTATATTTTCTTTAAAGGTCACAGATTTTGTGAAATTTGAAAAATATGAATTTTTTAACACTTAAACCCCCATAACTTCTGAACCTGAATTTTTACAGACATGCGGGTGGTGTCATTTTGTTTGTCATCTCAAGCAATAAAACCCGTGAAATTTTTATCAAAATCGTTAGAGCCGTTTTTGAGAAAGTTGGATTTTTGTAATTTTGTATGGGGTAAATACCCATAAAAAAAAATAAATAAAAATACGCCTGGAGATACCACGGCTTTATACCTAAATGCCAAATTTCATGAAAATCGGACCACTGGTATCGTCTCTAGCTTTGTTTACATCCACACTTACAACACGCGCACACACACACACACACACACACACACACCACTTTTTTGGATTCTGGGAGCCCTAAAACGAATATATCCACTAACAACTAAAATTCGAAAATGTTTACGAAAACAATACTTTCTCCATATACTACGTATAGGGGGGAGAAAGTAAAAGGGTAGGGGATTATGAAAACAGTACTCATCTCATATTTATATGTGCATTATTCAATCTTAAAAATTGATTGCGTTAAAAAAAACACCCTGTACTTCACCATGTCTCCTTTTATGTGTTTAATTTTTTTAGTTGCGGTCGGAGCTTTGTTCTTGTGATTTTTTGGCTTTTTCTGCACTATTCCACTTTTTTCTGGTTCTTGCCTTTTTTACTCTCTGACTGTAAGCCCTGAGTGCACCCCGAATCAGATTCAGCTATTCGGCGCGTGTTTAATCTGAGTTAGAACTTTGTAAGTGGCCACAGTGGGCGGCGAGCAGGCAGCAGTGTTGATAATGTCGTGCACACGATTTCACATCGGATACAGGTAACGTATTAAATATTTTAACACAATAAATTATTTTACACGTAATTATTTTGCTTGATTAGGTATCTGCGGGTAATTTTCTGGGGAGTCGAAAAGAGGTAACAAATCCGAACTAAATTATTTCACAATAATGTTAAATGACACCAAAGCAGCATAAACCATAAACTACCGAGTTACTTTTTAAGTCTGTTTAATTCGGATCGAGTCCTGCACTTTTGACGAGTTGTGTATTTAATTTCATCTTATAAAATCATATAAGTTTTTATGAAGTTTTTATAATTCCTCCCTTTCAACAATTATAAATAATTTCAAAACATTGATTTCCAAAAGTGGAGAGAATAATTCAAATTCAAGCCATTTAGTAGTAAAATTTTAAAATATTATACAACTTGCTCTTTTCCAAGATTGTATGAAGAGTTTATTTCACAATTTTATTCAACATTTTTTATTTATTATTTTGAATTTAAGAATTTTTAGTAAAAATTGCATTGGCCTTAAGTACAAAACCTTTTAAAGAACTTTATCCATTTACATCTATACTAAATTTTACTTGAATATTACAAAGTTACCTTTTATCAAGAAATTGAAATCCTAAATTTATGCAAATTATTAATAATGGGAGTCATCATTCCTATAAAAGATGAAGACTCAGCATAAGCCTTCATCGCCCTTAAGAATTTCATCAGCTTAACATCTGAGTTACTACATCCGAGGACTTATAAAATAGAAGCCCCTATTACTCGTAATCACTGCAAACACTTTTTTATTAGAAATAAGTGTTTTTACTGAATAAACCATTAAATTTTTATATGAAATTTTTATTTCATAGAGGCACGCTGCCTTGGATTGTATACAGGTAGGCTATTGGAAACAAAGAGTAAAACTAAAGTGTTATTAACAAAATTCGTTCTATATTAACTATATATATACATACTATAAAACATATGTTACCGGACAAACCCGATTTTAGGACAAACCAGTTTGGACTAGAATGAACTAGTTTTTCCTGACCGCCCTAGGATAAACTAGTTTGGCCTGATTAATTACAGGCTAAACTAGTTGGGCCTAATAGCATTAGGATAAACTAGTTTCGCCTGGTTGATTTGTTAGGCCAAACGAGTTTGGCCGGCTAGCGTACGGATAACTAGTTTTTCCGGGTTCAAAGTCAGGCCAAAACCCTTGACTAGTGCACCACTGCTGCAGCCGGTGGGAGTCAGGTTAGGTTAGGTTAGGTTAAGTTAGAACAGCAAATTTCAACATTGCCAACTATTCAATAAATTGTGTGGAGAGTTTTCAATATTTAGGAGTTACCATTAATAGTTAAAATTCTGAAGATTTAGAGATACAAAGTAAACTAGCAAATGCCAATAAGAGCGTAGGGGCCTGTACGATTCTTTTATCATCCAAACTTCTATCAAGTTGCTTAAAATTAGGATTATATAAGACCATTATAAAACCAGTGTTATAGTATGGAAGTGAAACATGGATCCTTTCCAAAAGAAATGAGGGACTTTTGATGGTGTTCGAAAACAAAGTACTTAGGAAAATATTCGGCCCAGTCTGTGAAGAAGGAGTTTGGCCTATAAGAAAAAACAGAGAGCTACGTGCCCTATACAATGAGTATGATATAATAGCGCTTATAAAAGCCAAAAGAATTAGTTGGTTAGGTAATGTACTTCGGAGACAGGAAGGCACGAGACTGAAGGATGTTTGTGAGGCTGTACCTACAGGAAGACGCCGTTAGGCAGGCCTAAATTAAGATGGTATGACCAGGTCAAGAAGGATTTGAGCCAGTGCGGAGGAACAATCCAGTTGGCAGAGGATAGAGAAGAGTGGAGGAGGCTAATCTACGAGGCAAAAAATCAACTGAGATTTTTAACGCCCCAGCAGTAAGTAAGTGAGTAAGGTAAAGTTAGAATAATTGAATGGAAAATATATTACCTAACCAAAACAATCCTAAACTAATCTAACCTAACCTAACTGTTATTGGTGGGAGTCAGTTTGAACACACTAGTTTGGCCTGGTTTAAAGGAGGCTAAACTAGTTTATCCTATCGCCATCCGGCCAAACCAGTTCAGCCTGTAATCAGGCCAAACTAGTTTATCCTAGGGCAGTTAGGAAAAACTAGTTCATCCTAGTCCAAACTAGTTTGCCCTAAAAATCGGGTTTGTCCGGTAACATATATATTGTATACACTTTTATGATATATAATGGTATGGTTTACATATATGGTATTGGACAGAATAATTCAAATAATACATACAAAAAATGTAAGATTTGCAATACAATACCAAAAAAAGTAACTGAAACTTCAGCAACTTTCATTCAGCAACTATCATTCAGCAACATTTTTGCTTTTATTTGAGAGGTGTATACCATATATGTATACGTTACCATTATAAATCATAAAATTGTGATATTGTGATGTGTGTATGAAATGACATCTGTTTATGCTAGCATAGCTGGTGAAAGGCCTCACAAAATAAAAATTATTTAAAATAGTGGTGTTTTTTAATGTAAAATTATATAACATCTGTTTGTTCATCTATAAAGTAATATGCAAGCATGATTTTTATGATCCTTTTTTCTTAGCCCGTGTGCAAGGAAGATCTTAGCATACCTTAAGAAAAGAACTTTCCACTAGATGTGCACAATCCCATTACAATATACTGTAGTTGAGAATAGTAGAAAAATGAATTAGACATATAGAAAAAATATTAACAACGGCTTTATTAGTTGCCATGTTGGTTACGCATTTACAACAAAATGTAAACTAATGCTGTCTCATGTTTATTGAAGCAAGCCCAATTTTTTGGCTGGTTGAATTTCGACCAGTAGGCGATCTCTGTTATATCTCTATACAAAGCCCAAATTGCCTATAACTTTTGAGGAAACATTAAGTCCGACTCCCATCAACCCCATACCTCAGTAAAAGGTCTCGGAGAGGAAATCTCAGGAAAATATCATTTTTAAACAAAATTTGCCCTAAGGGCACAATTATAAGACAAAGGGCTGAACAGCTGATTCATTTAATTTTATTATAAATTATTTATATTAATTTTTCCAGCGAAACGGGACCCCATCAACCCCCCAAGCACCCAAAAAGAGAGTTTTAGCGAATTTCCCCTATAGGGAAGAAGCTGTTACCGTAGTACTCTTGGGAAGACCTAAGCCCGAGACCATGATAACTTTTCATTTTGGGGCCCCCAGAAGCAAAAAACACTATTCGTTCATTTTCATAAATATATATATATATATATCTATATATATATATATATATATAAATATATATATATATACATATATATATATATATATATGTGTCTTTAAGCACGATAACTCGCATAAAAATGGTCCAATCTTAATGAAATTTGGCATGGATGTGTAAAGTAGTAATTATTCGGACGAGTTCGTAATCCAGCCCAATCGGACTACCGGAAGGGGGGGTAAAGGGGGGGTAAACCCCCCAAAAATGGGTTTTTTGAGTTTTTTACATAGAAAAATAAAAATAATCAAATTTTTGTTGGCACCATTGAATTCAGCTCAAAAAAAACAAACAATTTAGTATTTTGAATCACTACTCTATATCCATTAGTTACCGAGATATTGAAAGTGGTAAACACAGTACGTTGTCCCAATGTTAACCTTATGGGAAATAAGTAAAATTCTATATCTCGCTTATTTCTCAACATATCATGATAAAACTTGGTAAATGGCTTCTCCTAGTTCAGACCTACTAAATATTGAATTAAAACTACCCAGTTTTAATATACCCGTAGCAGCAAACCTGCATACTCATTCCCCATGTTATTCTTATGGAGCTTACAAAAACATGTCAAATCTCGCTATGTTGGATTGAAATATGTTGTTTTGCACTGGAAATTCGCTGAGTATGCAGGTGCTGCAAAGGGGGTATTTCAATTTCTCCTAGACAAATGTAGAATTTGTGATATTTTATGTTATCGTGTTTATAAACTGAGGAGCATAAGGGTGTCTTACCCACTTTGGATCGGGAATAACAAGTTAAATCTACCAAATGTTTGAGAAATGTGTGAGAACACAATGTTTTACATTTTAGTTAACCTAGGGTTAAATTTTTACTATCCATCATTGTTCACTACCGCTTGCGCGATGAGTCCTTAGTACAGTAATTTAAAACAGGCCTGTGAGAGTTTTTGTCTTAATGTTTTTCGTTCGTGTCGTCACAGATGTTAATGCTAACTGTACGTGCTCTTTAATTTATTCATATAGGCGAAGATCTGTGTCGAAGCCATCTAGCCGACAATGATCTTCACATCGTTCAACCAGCTGAAGATGACGTGGTTAAGTTGAAACATGTCCTTATTCATGTTTCATCTTTTTTTAGCTGTCCTGACAGCTACACTGTAAGTAGTGACTTGCAATAATTAAATGTTTAACTCTTTAAAGTTATATTTTTGTGTATAACATGTAATATGAGTGTTGTAACTTAGCGGTAAAATTAATTGTGCCTAAACATTTCATAATTTCCCAGTAGTCTATTAAAATGTACATTGAGACATGAGTAATTTTATGTCCATCAGGTCAGATCATCTGAGCTGAGGTAGGTAGGATTGAACACTAGCTCTTATTTTCATTTCCCTCCAAAACGCGTTATATTTGCTAACAGATTTGAATCATTGCTAGATGAATTCTGTTATTGATGTACCTACTTGCTCTTAAAGGTTAAACGACTGGAAAGAGAAGATTTTATTTTCTGAGAAAATGATTTTTCGGTGATATTACATATAATCTACAAGAAAAAAGTGGTAAGGCCACAGAAAGAATGAGGTTATTTATCACAAAGTAAGCCTCTAGACAGGAGAGAACTGTTTATCACAATAATGAGCTTCCGTCACCTCGCAGTGAGCCCCGGGCCGCCACGCCAGCCGCACTTGTTGATGGCACCTCACGTTATTGTCGTAGATAACGCCACACGTTGCATTGACGCCAATTTTATTTTAAACTGAAAGTGTTTAGAATATTTCATAATTCAAAACGAGGAAATGCTTGTAATAAGAGTTTATTGTTTATAATGTTTTCCTCTTTATGTTAGATTTTCAACTGCGTAGTTTAAGAAAATGGCGTTACTCAATGCAGCAGCATAGGTTTATATAGCTTGAATGAGCATCGTTTAAGCGAAATCTTTGGGTATCGAGGATGGAAAATGTGGGCAGGATATAACAGCCAGTTAACGCTTGAACCTAAGTCACTGCATTCGACCTCGTAGATCATGAACTGTTGTTTATTAAAATGAGCAACAGAAGTTTTACATGTAGGAGGCACGGTTTCTTTTGTTCCTCAAAGGTAGAAATCAGAGTATGAAGGTCTCCTCTATCAATTATTCAAGTTCCCTAAATTTTTCAGGGAAGGAGTGGTTAAAAGGGTTTTACTACAAGGATCCATATTCTAACCTATTGTGTTCCTTTTCTTTATTAATGACCTCCATACAAGAGTAGAAGAACCAAATATTTGCTTTTATGCTGATGACACTTCCTTCACATCAACTTGTCCTTTCTGAAAGCCAGTTGTAATTTGTCCTGAAATGCAATTGTTATAAACACACTTAACATAAATTTTAATGTTTGTTCCAAAATAATTACTGTAGAACCATTTTTACGAAAGACTTTGTCGAAAAATATGTTTTTCTATATTTTGATATATTGTAAGTTTCCTTGAGGGTAACTACTCGTAAGGAAGTATCTAATTCAAACATTAAACGATTTTAAAATGTTAAGGTTAATGTTGATTTGCTTAAGAACACGTTCCATGGTTTTTTAGTTATTACAGCGTAAAATGTGAATTAACTGGCGTAGTTGACAATACTATTGTCAAAGTTTAATAACGTGTTTTTTATCAATTAAAAAGATACGTCGTTTACTTCCAACAGCGACGTAAGCCGCAGTTTTACGTCTGTATAGCAAATGTTTAACATCTGAGCTGGACACATTGTGTAAAAGCAATAATTATCGAGCATTGTGCACTTCAACAAGTTTCCAGTTTTGGTGGTCTCATACTTTACTTTTTTATGAAATCATTCAGTTACACTACGTGCCCAGGCGAGCTAGGCACTTCATGAAGTGCCCGGGTAGAGATGGACCTTTATGTGGTGCTCAATTACAGGAAGTGGCTACGACATATGCCAGTGTAAAGTGAATTTTTAATTACTGTATTTTACCCTTTTAATATCTAGATATTTTCGTGATCATTCCCGAGTGTTCCGAATCATATGTAGGAAAATATCTACATGAATAGAAATGTTGACAAAATGGGGTCGTTTAAAGATTTCCCTATTGACTCGAATCTTAGTTTAACGCTCATCTCGAATGAAGCGACAGCAGCTGCATTGCATCCACGTTATAATAAGGGCAAATATTACAGTAAGTTATTACAACACCAAATCTTGCAAAGCATAAGAACCGTGGAATAATATACCAGAATTGATTAATACCTTTCCGCAGTAACGTTTAGTGATTATACGTTAAATTCACATCTTGGTACGTTTGTTGATGCTCGAAAGAAGAGAAATTATTATTTTACTAGGTGAACCACATTCACTATAAAAGCAAAGTCTATCAAAATATATTGAGTCCTTTTAATATTATTAGAAAACTTATGAGTTTTTTTTTAATAAACTTGTCATAAACTGTTAACTTTCCGTGCTTAACGACTACTTCCATTTGACTAGGTACGATAATTAAAACTTTTTAGAGTCTAAAATCAATGAAGCTAATTAGATTCCTCGACAAACTTTCAGTATCTAACTCGGAAAAACTTGTTTGAGTAATTTAACTAAGTTACCGGTGGTGTTAGTATTAAGAGCTTCTCCATGCTTATAAATCCTAATTGCAACCAATCTCAATCATTCTGTGACAGAAATTTCACCATAATCCCTTTAGAGGTTAATCACAAATAACGTATAAAGTTGGTCCTCAATTAGCTGAATTCAATTAAGTTGTAAGTATATCGAGAGACTTGATAGGCATGAACATTCGGTTTGATAGATGGCTTTTAGATTTCAAGTCAGTGAATGTCAGTGGCATTCGACAACATAACTTAATTGAAATAATAATACATATTTGTTAATTGCTGCTCCAATTCTTCTGAACTCGTATTTATTATACTTTGTGGTAACTATTAGTAATTTCGGTTAGATATTCACTAATTCGTTAAGATAAAACCCTGATCACAATACAACCTTACAATCCAATACATCCATTAATGATTAGTCTCATAGTAATACATCGTTTTCTTTTTTTTTGAATAGTTATTTGTGAAAATTACAACGCAAGAGGTTTGAACATTATGTTAAAAATTATGAATCAGGTCTCATTTGTCATTAATCTCAGAGTTTGTTTTTATTATTCATTCTGGCCAAACTAAGCTCGTTTTTTAACAAAACAAGGTTAAATCTTTCGACTTTAAACATCCAGACAAAGTTGCATAAAGTATTTTATTGACAAGTAATGTTTTTTTGGGATCATGGATGTATACTTTTTGTAAGGTCCCTCTTTTTCTTTGTTGGGGTGCCTCTTTTTCACCTTGTTTGGCCCCTCCCACATAGACCATATATATTAATCTGTGTGTGGACGTTATCAAGTAAAGGCAAGGAATGAGCCGGGTACAGCACAAGGGTGAACAGTATTGCTAAAAGTATGCGACAAGCTCGAGTCTCGAACTTGCGATAGTGCAACCACAGTTCCGAGGCCGAGTGCGCTACCAACTGCGCCGCCGATTCATTTTTAAAATAACTGATGATTTAAAACAAAGCCACACGAATGATTATACATGTAAAATATTTAAGTCTGTATTGGAGGCAAATAATATTAAACATGCCTTTTATTTAAAGTTTGATTTTGGTAATGTTTTAATATTTAAGAAAATGATAAATAATCTGATTCAGACACTTGATACGTTTTGTTATACTTGAATCTCGTTCATTCAAGGAGAGGACTACTGATTACTTTTTTCCAACTAAGAGTAAAATGATTAAACACTGTAAAATTTTATGATTTTCAAATAATTATAAAGGCATTTAGGCCAATATTCATAAATAATGTGAAAATAGAACACTCACTCAGTTTGTAGGTTGACGGATTTTCTCATTAACAAACGGGTCATGGGGTGATCGAAGCACGTTTGATTGGAGGCAAACTGTACCGATTAAAATACATAAATTGTAACAAATTATTCTACGATTACACTGCTCAACGTATATTCTTAGCAGTCGAACAAGAGAAAGAGTTTCAAGTATTTAGGTACAATAAATCAGCGTCGTCGGCGACGTCCCCGGCGCGTCGTTACCTGGACGGGGGATGGATCGGTCTGTCGTTTCTGGAACATTTACTGCAACTCACCCGCGGCGTGCCTGGCATATTTAGTCCTTCGTCATCAACAAATCGTCATTAGACAAGTTGTAGCTGAAATATTGTTTGGGCAGTAACAAAATTATCAAGTGTTTGCACATATCACCAAAGTAACCTTTCATCAATGTAATTTTTAATTAAAACATCGTGTAGCAAGTATATAGATGTTTTTCCCCTAAATTTTATTATTTATTTCATTCATGTATATGTTTGTGGTGAATTTGTTAAGCCACAAATGAACCAGTTTAATGTTCAATATTTGTAGTGTGAAGTCGTACCTACAACATTGTACCTTGCTGTATATAAATCAACTGCAATTTATTACATTGAAACTTTTTTTCCTATAGAAGTACTCAGATACGTCGTGTTTAGGTTTACAATACTAGCAGAATCGAATCGAGTTTTCATAATGAAGTTCTCATAAATGCTATGCTGTAATTTACGAACACTTAGTTCTTATTAGAATTTTTTTTCATCGATGGGTTCTCAATGTGCTTTTTATAGTCAGAGAAACGTATTTAAAAATGGAGAGGTAGATATGTGTTTGAAAGGGATGTACCTAAATTAGTAAAAAAAACTACAGCTGTCTTAGAGGAGTAAGTACTTTCTATTCGAACAGATTTTTTCTAACGGCATATAAACTCAATTTTTTTACTAACAACAAAGTAAATAATCAATGTGGAATTAGTGAATTAATCGTAATGTATTTTACACGAAGTGAAGTATAAAAATGCTGACGTTTATCTGCGGTTTGGCTTGCGTAATTGTGGCTAATTTTTTAAATCAAAACAGAGAAAAAACAAATAATGATATATAATTTAGGTAAATAAATGCTCCAAATACGGCTTTGGTACAAAAGAAACAACTAATAGACGCAACCAGAAAATTTTGCTCAAAAGTGAGTTTAAAAAAAATATAAAACTGAATATAGATGTTTTCAACTGGGCTGCACAAGTTATTTAAAGAATTCTACGACGAACGAGTGGTGGTTGGGCGAGGAGGCAAGGACAGGACAACGACGAGTGGCGGCGGGGCGAGGAGGCGAGGACACGACAACGACGAGTGACGGCGGGGCGAGGAGGCGAGGACACGACAACGACGAGTGACGGCGGGGCGAGGCGGCGAGGACACTACAACGACGAGTGACGGCGGGGCGAGGAGGCGAGGACACGACAACGACGAGTGGCGGCGGGGCGAGGAGGCGAGGACACGACAACGACGAGTGAAGGCGGGGCGAGGAGGCGAGGACACGACAACGACGAGTGGCGGCGGGGCGAGGAGACGAGGACACGACAACGACGAGTGGCGGCGGGGCGAGGAGGCGAGGACACGACAACGACGAGTGAAGGCGGGGCGAGGCGGCGAGGACACGACAACGACGAGTGGCGGCGGGGCGAGGAGACGAGGACACGACAACAACGAGTGGCGGCGGGGCGAGGAGACGAGGACACGACAACGACGAGTGAAGGCGGGGCGAGGTGGCGAGGACACGACAACGACGAGTGAAGGCGGGGCGAGGTGGCGAGGACACGACAACGACGAGTGGCGGCGGGGCGAGGAGACGAGGACACGACAACGACGAGTGGCGGCGGGGCGAGGAGGCGAGGACACGACAACGACGAGTGAAGGCGGGGCGAGGTGGCGAGGACACGACAACGACGAGTGAAGGCGGGGCGAGGAGACGAGGACACGACAACGACGAGTGGCGGCGGGGCGAGGAGGCGAGGACACGACAACGACGAGTGGCGGCGGGGCGAGGAGGCGAGGACACTACAACGACGAGTGGCGGCGGGGCGAGGACACGACAACGACGAGTGGCGGCGGGGCGAGGTGAGGACAGGGCAACTTTTACCATTCACTGAGGCCGCAAGGCTTTCATTCGACTAACGTTTCCCACCGGGAGTTTTTAACGTTTACCTTTGAAATCACTTGTTGGTTCTTTTTATCAACATTCCCCAGATGCGAATTCGGAGAAAAGTTACAAAGAACCTTTTTGAATAATAATCAAACCGCCTTACATAAAGAGACTCGTGTCGTTTATGGTATTACGAAATATAAATTATTTATATGATTTTATTTAATATATTCATACTATAGTCCATTTAATACGTGCGAAAATATTGAATAAAATCTAAGTCTTCGACCTCAAGCTTCCCCAGGTTGCCACTTTCTAGTACTTTTTTCAAATTTCAATGTATATGAACGTACGACCTTAAGAGGCAGTGTATGTGTATCAGTACTCAGAAGATCATCACATATCTTCATAACGTAAATATATACGATGGAATTCCATACAGTTGTTTTATTCTCCGTTCCAAAGAATGTTACTTTTTTCGCTAAATCTGAAATTAGTTTAATTGATTCCCACCGCTCCACCCCCAAATATAACTTGAACTATTCGCGTTAGGTTGGCCATGGTATAATTTTGTTCGCAATTTAATGTAGATTATTTTGGTGCGATAAAATAGTTTTTACAAAAACAAACCCTCTCCCACCCACACCTTGGAAAATGGTGTCTAGCAATAGTCATACCAAGATGGAGGCTTACCTTATGTTACGTCCAAATGATGTCAGTATGAAGTTGTAGGTTTTGTATCTTAGCAACCTTTTCATTCAAGTTGCTTTGAAAATAAATTTTTAAGTAGTTGTGCTTTATCTTAGCAAAACCGTATTATTAGCCGTCATTTTCTAATATGTGCATCTTTAAACATGCAGACTTGTTCACACTACTACTAAGCTCACTAGTCCGTTTCAATACGTTGTCAGTTTATGTCAGGGTCATAAACAATGAATTCAATATCGTCAGTCCGTTGACATTTCCCTATTGTATCCGAACGAGTTTTATAGCCGGTTGTAAAAGCTATGTTGCACCGCACGTGACTACGCTGCTGCAGAACGTCGTCGATGAGTCTTACTCGACAATTCATATCAGAGCTGAAAATGTGTGAAAGTGATTAATCCTTGTTGCGTAAGATCATACATCTTGTTTTCATTTGAACCCGTATTATTTTTTCGTCTAAGATTCTCAATTTTAAAACATCTCTATTTCTATGTCTATTTAGCATTGCGATCAGTTCAATATCAGATGAGTGCCGTCGAAGCACATAATTTTTGTAGTTATTGAGACAGTTTTTATCATATTTTTGTATTTACTCTGAAACCATTACTAACCACCTACCGGCTATGTTGGTATGTGGTAGGTGATAACCTATAATTAATGGTTATCACCTACCACATACCAACGTGATCCTATCGTAACCTTCTCATTACGATGAATGTGATATTAGCACTAGTTTACTTGATTAAAATCTCTTTAAAATAACGTTATTAGAATTAAAGTTAAGGAAGAGGACGACTTTCATTCCAAAATAATTAAGAATATTAATTGCGTACAGTATATCTTCAGTAACTGGCTTCCTTTCTTTACAAGACACATAGGTTGTTAATATAATAAATCGGTCTTGTTTGAATAATGAAGTGTTTCTTATTTTATGTGTATCAAGTCAACGGCATTAGAGGACGTCTTTATTCTACACTAAAGAATGAACCAGTAGTTTGATTTTTAAGACGTTTTTGTTTCCCTGCAAATTATAATCACAGTGCAAGATTATTATTTTGTGATCAAAACTGAGTAAAGAAAGATCACCATTGATGTTAGATACATTAATTAAGGTATCGAGAGAGGACAAATAGTTTTGATCAGGAACAGGTAAACCCAGATCTTCTTAACTATGTATTGGCGAGCTTTGAAAGTTCGTGAAACTTGTTCAATATCCTCACTATTCTCAGCCCTAGGCCTAACGGAAAATTGAAACTGGACTCAGCTCGATTCTCGTTAGGAAACGAACCTATAGCCTTCAGATTTAGATCGGTACTTTATAAAACCAGCCACGCTGTATTTAATTGCGTTTACAATAATTTGTATTACCATAGTAAGATCAACGATATAGTCGATTTTAGATCACAGGAACAGCTAATGTAAGGTTGATGTACCTATTTGGTCTATCTCCTAAGTTATAATGTCATTAAAGATTGTTATTAATGAGAACGTTTTCAATATTAATACAAATGAGAAACCATAACCTTAAGAAACAAACTTATTATATGCACTTCTGATTTTAAAACCGGAACAAAGCATTGATTGGCTTCATAATATGGATGGAGTGAGTGTGGAATGGATTTTTGATGACTTTTGCTATAATACCACATTTTATTCTTGTATCAATTTAGGAATATTTTTTGCTGCGCATTCAAGTATTGATAATTTTATTTGATCAAAATGCATACGTTATTCGAAAATTGCGTTCCTCTAAAGAAGCTCATTTATTGATAAGAAATTTTGGTTGACGTTTCATTTATTATTATCAATAAAATATAGGCTGATTGTAAAAGAATCATCAGGTTTAAAAACGTTCTAGTGACCATGATACCGAACATACTAATAAATTTACATAATAGGAAGCTCATAAAGTTTTCATAGACACCCATACAAGGGCCCAATGTGACCTAGTGTGAAGACAATAACCAGTAAAACAAGTTTCAAATAAATCTTGCAGATTCAATTGGTGATCAATTTTGCAGGATTGTAGTGACTTCTTCATAAATGCTACAACAATACAAATGGGCATTCATAGCTCTTGAAGCTTTGAAGCGGTAAAAGGGAATAAATTTTGTCTTTCCTGGCCTCAGAAAATCGATTACAATATCGATGTCAGAGGAGCGAGTACGCCATATGGGTAAGGTCATTAATGAAAGTACAAAAAAGTTCTTTAATTTTTAATTCAATTTAAATAAAACTAAGAATATTGGGAAAAAATAATTTCAAAGATTTGATTCTATTAGTCCAGGAGCTACTAAGGAGAGTGAGCATGCATAAAAGTATGACGCAATGTTTTTGCAGATTATTGTAATATGGACCTATGTGATGCCGGAAACGCATGTCGTCACTTTCCCAGTTGGTCGATAACTTGGGGGGAGGGGGGCAAAGATGGCGGGGGGTGCTATAAGTTAAAACGCTGATATCTCGAAAACGGTCAAAGATCGAACGTAAGTTAAAACGTCATTTTGTTTGGAAAATTATGGACTTTAAGAAAGGTTATTAGGTCCGAGCTCGTATCTCGATTGATAAAAGAGATATTAAATAAAACATGAAAATATGGACATTTCGATCGACTTTTTTCACGAAATTAAGTCAAGTTTGTGAGTTTTGTATACTAGTATGACTAAATATTGTCACATACTATTGCTGTATGGAGTGTTGTGATATCGTTAAGGCATGTCGTCACCCTTCCAGGTGGTCGACGACATAAGGAGAGGGGGGCAAACATGGCGCGAAGCGCTACGAAGAAAACAACTCTATCTCGATAACGGAATGAGGTAGAACAGTGGGAAAAACGTCATTTTAATCACAAAAATTATTGAAGTGAAAAAGGTCCTTAGGTCCAAGGTCGTATCTTCAATAATATACGACTTAAAAAAATCATACAATTAGAAATGAGTAATACTACTGATGTTATTTTACAAAAATCTTAAAATTCTGCCAAGCTTTTTTGTTTTATTTGATAATAACATGATAAACATGTTTACGAAATGAATTTTTATGTATTAACAGATTTAATTATTGAATAAACAGTGTGTTAACATGTACAATAAGTTACCTTAATTGCGCCCGTGGAAGGTTGTTGCGATGTAAAGAAATGGTTCGTAGTGACTGGTGAATAAGAAAAAAATATAAATTAAGATAATTTCTAGTTAGTTTTTACTAAAACTTTTATATTAGTATAAAAATTTGTATCATTAAGGAACATTTTCTGTGCTGTAGGGACAAGTAAAATGGAATAATTAATCGTTAAATTATGGGTAATGGAATTTGTTATTACGTTCTTTGATGTAGTAAAAATAGTTAAAAGAATTACATTAAAAATACCTTTAAAGTTGGCATGTTGAATATATCTATTAGGAACAAATAATAATGTAACGGTAAACGAAAATGCCGAGTCTATTAATTATGTTTGGAAATTTGCTAATCAGATTGTAATAATATTAGATTTGGAAAATATTTCTTCTCGTGCTACCTTGTTTGAATGTTGAATTGATTACCTTTTAAGTTCTCCAAGTATTACAGATGGCACAGTCCATTTTAACAATGCCCTGTTAACTAACACTAAAAGTATCAAAATAAAACGGTTCCAAAAAATCGCCCTAACTAAAAAAACAAACAAAAATTCTGAAGTCTAGAAATCTTTACATGGAACTCCACCACACAAAATACATAGTAGCACTGAGCTGAATTTGCGATTACCGATATATTAACCGATAATAACAGGCACTGTACTAGCTTTATGAACTGTGCTTGTTTGTTACGACGAGTGACGATGGGCTCCGGAGTGAGTAAACAAACAAGACGCCACATAACGTTTTTCCTTAGAAATCAGGCAATCAGTACAATCCAGATTTAAATTACATCAAATGTATAATTTTTGTTTTGTTATCTATTTTTCGAAAGTCTATAAGTTATTTGTACAGTTCAATCAACATACATGTTACTGACAGTAATAATTCTGTTTCGAAACTACCTTCGGCGTAACAACTTAAAATCCTGCTTTAATTCATACTTATGATCTCCTATTGTTTTCATAGTAAAAACTAACTAGAAATTATTTTAATTTATATTTTATTCCTATTTACCAGTCAGTGCGAACCATTTCTCTGCATTGCAACAACCTCCCACACTGTTTACGCAATAATTAAATCTGTTAATATATAAAAATGTATTTCGTAAACATGGTTATCATGTTATTATCAAATAAAACAAAAAAGCTTGGCAGAATTTTAAGATTTTTGTAAAAAAACATCAGTAGTATTACTCATTTCTAATTGTATGATATTTTTAAGTCGTTTATTATTGAAGATACGACCTTGGACCTAAGGACCTTTTTCACTTCAATAATTTTTGTGATTAAAATGACGTTTTTCCCACTATTCTACCTCATTCCGTTATCGAGATAGAGTTGTTTTCTGCGTAGCGCTTCGCGCCATGTTTGCCCCCCTCTCCTTATGTCGTCGACCACCTGGAAGGGTGACGACATGCCTTAACGATATCACAACACTCCATACAGCAATAGTATGTGACAATATTTAGTCATACTAGTATACAAAACTCACAAACTTGACTTAATTTCGTGAAAAAAGTCGACCGAAATGTCCATATTTTCATGTTTTATTTAATATCTCTTTTATCAATCGAGATACGACCTCGGGCCTGAAAACCTTTCTTAAGGTCCATAATGTTTCAAACAAAATGACGTTTTAACTTACGTTCTATCTTTAACCGTTTTCGAGATATCAGCGTTTTAACTTATAGCGCCCCCCGCCATCTTTGCCCCCCTCCCCCCAAGTTATCGACCAACTGGGAAAGTGACGACATGCGTTTCCGGCATCACATAGGTCCATATTACAATAATCTGCAAAAACATTGCGTCATACTTTTATGCATGCTCACTCTCCTTAGTAGCTCCTGGACTATATAACCTGAAAGCTTGCTCTCCAATTAAATGTCTCATTAATCAATGTACGATGAGATATAAGTATGAGTATATAAATATGAGATATAAGCGATTAAAACCTTATGATTCTTTTACAAGCGCCCTGTGAACAGTCAATGAAGGATAGGCGTCGAAACGATCCGTCATCTGTCGATGTCACGAATCGACGTCTAAGTTGATTGAACATTTGGCATTTCAGTTTCGCTCTCACCTTAAGAGTTATGAATTCCCTCCCACCGTTTAAATGCCTTTCGATCGCATCGCAAGAATTTCCTTCCACCTACAACAAATTTATGTTGATATTAATCTTTATTGTACTAAAATAAGAGAAATGAAAATTAACCATCACAAATCAGCTTTTATGAAGCATTATTTCCTGTTAATTTAATGGAAATTTATTAGCGTGCATGTAAATCTAATAGAGATATTTATATTATAAAATATACGACCTTTTAAGTTTAAAAAATGCTCTTATTAAAAGAAGCAATGTGTTAATAAAATTTACTGAAACCAGAAATGTTACTAACAGTCCCATCGATCTATTACATTTAATATGTCACGTACAAATAAACATTTCAGTAAAAAAAAAAATAGAAATCAGCTAAAAATCTTCTTGGAATCAAAGTTGTTATGAATTCCTCTTAGGTATTTATATTAGATTTACATGCCTTATTTTTATGATGAAACATTTCTATTACGGTCGTGTTTTACAGGTTGTACAACAGCCATCTCTGCTTTAAATAAACCATACCAATTACTCTATAAATGACTGCTGCCTTTCTCTTCAAACGTCAATGAAGCTTGAAGTTATGTAAGTTTAAGATGGTGTTTTTTTAAAGGTACCCAGTAAAAGTTGTAAGTCTTAAACTGCTAAAGGATGCGCTGCAAATGGCGAAGCAGCACAACAACAACAATATAAATCACAATTACCTCGGACACTTTGAGCTGCTCCTGCTTTATTGCTACTTTTATGTTGCTATTAAACTAAACAGGAATGGGATTCATTCTTAAGTAATATACCTAAGCCTATTTGAGAAATATAAAATACACAATTTAAATACTGAATTTATCTTCTCTCCTAAAAGTGGCCTGTCATTAACTGCCATCTAAATCGTTCCTTTCGACTAGTATAATAAATAGAAAATTAACACAGAAACAAAAAAAACTCTTGAAAAATTAATTTACTATTTGAAGAAAAAAGAACCCGGATGCACATCTCTTTTAACTAATAATATCGTTCCAATTCTTAATAATATTTAAATAATATATATAGGGCGTTTACTAAAAACCCTTTAAGACTTAGGGATAAGGTTACTACTTACATCAAAACTAAGCAAAAATTTCTTGTAAACATGGGTCCTAAAATGCTCGGTTATCCGTCTGTCGGTATGTATGTGTTCTTAACATGATTTGGCATACCTTTGGAACCACCAGAAATATCAACTTTAAAGTTGGTGTGAATATGTTGACCAATAGGACCTATTTTGGTGTGGAGTATCAAGTTTTTACTTTGTACCATTTAAAAATGGCAGCCATTTTTATATACTTAAACTTAATATCTTAAAAACCGTAAATTTTACAAAAATTGTACAAGAGACAAAAAGGTTGCGCAATTTCATTTTCTAAAAAGCGTAATGTTCAAGATCTAACTTCATTTTACGGAGTTATTGCAATTTTTATTGGAAAATTTGCTATGACTGCCATAAACAAACAAATTAAAAAACCCTGCGAAAATTTGCGTATTCTGTTAAATTCAAAAACCCTTGCCGAAGTCCTGAAGGGTTTTTAGTTAACATCCTGTATATTGTGTTTAGGTTAATCGACTAAGAAATGCAGTGTTTTATGCATAATCAAACTGGTCGTAGTATTAAAATATTATAATATAATAATAAAATAATTAGTTTAAATTTCAACGGTAGCTTCATCTTGTATAAAGGTTTTTCAGCTCCCCAACTCCGGGAAAATATTATCCCTTCCCAGTATCTGTAATGATGCTTTCGTCGTTTACGCTTAACCTTTTTGCAAGAAAAGGTCCGTGGAAAAACAGTTTACGTTCGTACCATCTCATAGCTTTGCTTCCTAGACTTTTTGTGTTGTAACAATTAAATAAATCTAATGAAAAGACTAATAAATTCACATCATAGTCAATTTTGTAGCACCGTTATAATTTGATAATGGTGTTTTATTATTAATAGATAAATTAAAAGAAAAAAATAGTTGAATTCTCTCGTATTGTTCGTGGATAATCAGTATGACGTAGTTATTATTTTTTTACGTTTTCAATTAGATTTGCTCTTGCCATAATTCCTATCCATTTGCAGTTTTATTGTTTTGTTTCCTCTGTGTTTACTATTAATTTTGTCATAATTGTGTCAACCAAACCGACGGCCTTAGTGGCCAGCGTGCAAGTGATATGTTACCTGTGACGTGCATTGACTAGAAAATCACTTTAAAAATCATATAATGAAATTGTAATTTTTAGTATGGAAATAAAACACACGCCTATACATCATAGCACCTAATCTCAATAGACCTCTACAACACATAAACGCCGGACACAATGTCCAACCTCTCCCATGTCACACCATCTACATCCCAGAAGACGAACAGTTGACGCCTTACACAATATCCCGCCTCTACCACATCGCACTACTTCACATCACGTATACGCCAGACAACTACAATATAGCACCACATCTCAAAACGTATACGCCGAGCTCAATGTCCCGCCTCTACCACATCACACCATGTACATTCCAGAAGACGAACACATATATGCCGAGCTTAATGTCCCGCCTCTACCACATCACACCATGTACATTCCAGAAGACGAACACATATATGCCGAGCTTAATGTCCCGCCTCTACCACATCACACCATGCACATTCCAGAAGACGAACACATATATGCCGAGCTTAATGTCCCGCCTCTACCACATCACACCATGCACATTCCAGAAGACGAACACATATATGCCGAGCTTAATGTCCCGCCTCTACCACATCACACCATGCACATTCCAGAAGACGAACACGTATACGCAGGGCTTAATGTCCCGCCTCTACCACATCACACCATGTACATTCCAGAAGACGAACACATATATGCCGAGCTTAATGTCCCGCCTCTACCACATCACACCATGTACATTCTAGAAGACGAACACGTATACACTGGGCTTAATGTCCCGCCTCTACTATATCTCATCGTTTACATCCCAGAAGACAAACACGTAGACGCCGGACGTAATGTCCCGATTTTACTAAATCGCACTTCACATCACGAAACGCCGGACAAATAAAGAATGAACGAAGTCTTTTACCATAAATAGAGGAAAACCCATTAACAGCAATGACACTAAATATTGAATACACCACAAATGGATAATCTTGTTACCATTGAACGAAAGTCTGACATTTTACGTTCCCAGGGATGGTTTGATGTTTAATTAACTAAAACTTCTGTTTGGGTTGGTTTACGAAAACTTTTAAAATTGTGTTTGTTTCCCTCTTTCTTAATCGTCAAGTCTAAGAAATAAATGATTTGTCTTGAACTTCTTTTGTAAATTTTATTTTGTTTTTTATTGTGTTAAGATAAGTGTAACATTCTTCACTTTCTTCTGTGGTTCCATTAAATAAGGTGTGGACGATATAATATGTTTATTATTTTTGTTTTGTTCGTCATTGTTAGAACAAGGTTTGTCAGTTATACAATTTTTAATCCGAGCTTAGGGCTCTGTCCCGTTAAAATTACGCCGTCATCAACAAAAAAGTCCTTTTATCACAGTTATCAAAATCCGTTAACAAATAAAGGAGTCGCCTTAACACAGGACATTTCTTAGGGAACCATTAATAAGGAAATTATTAGTATTTTTATTATTTTTCCCGTAACAAATAGTTTTTTATGTTTTTGATAAAAAAATGTTAGATACCAAGGATTAGTTTTTGGCCCGACCCCATTTCCCCCTTAGAAAACCTAGCCACCTAGGGAATGAAAATGGTTTTATCAAACACCTTTTTATCGTGTCTCGCATAACAAAGTAGCGCCCAATACAGACACTTTCAGACAAATGTTGTTAACTGACAGTACAAGGCGAACGACCGCCCAGGGAGCCCTGCAGACAGATTAGGAACATCTACATTCCTCCCTCCGCCAGACCGCAGCCTGCATTTGGTTATTATTCATAAAACATTATATCATAGCTGCGGGGAAAAAGAGAAGTCAAGAGAAAAGTTTTAAGTATAGTATTAAATGATTTTACTGTTTTAATCCTATTATAATCATTTAAATTAAAAGGATGAGTGCGGGCTAAAAAAACACACTCGCCTGAAATCAATAATATATATTTTAATTTCTAAAGCTGTATACGATATTATCCATCCCCCCCCTTTTAAGCACATTCACTAAAGTAGAAGCCTGACGTAAAACAATTAATAAGTCTGCACAATTTTTTCAATAAAAATAATCTAAAAAAGTAATCTTCAGAAACAATCATTTAATCCTATAATCTTTTAAGAGCCATATTTGTTTGTTTGACTACTTACTTGCTTCGGTGATTGCACAGTTATCTCGAAGACGGCTCCGAGGACTTGTGTTTATGACTCGAAAATGTTTTTATCTACGACCATTGCAATAAGCACCAATTATGCTATTACAATAAACATTATAATGATATACATTAAAACACCAAAAACCAAGCAGTACTCTAATGACGACTTTAGAGTACTGGAGTCACTTTAGAGTACTGGTTCTAGACCAATGAGAGCTCGGCATTTGACGGAAGTAGTGTCATAATAACAATTACGCAATTCGCACATCAGCTGATTGTTGCATTACGATTCATGTTTGAGTTTACTTATCCCATCAGCTGATTGTTCCACAACGATTCATGGTTCAGTCTGCTTATTTGCCTAACCTCAAATTTTAGTTGACCTATTCCATTATTAGTAAAAGTCATGAGTTTTGTTTAACTTCGGGGGAAATTTTGTCGTATATTGTTGGTCGTAGATAAAATAGTGTATGCAACGATTGTATTATGCCTTTAAGCCACTCGTGAGATATTTAGAACACTCGCTTCGCTCGTGTTCTAACTTACATCTCACTCGTGGCTTAAAGGCATTCATTATACAATCGTTGCATAAACTACTATTTATGCCGGTTACTTGGCCAAAGAAAATGTAATAACGAGATAAATTGGATTAAGTTGTAAAATTTAAACATTGGTCTTATGAGTTGCCATGTTAGCAACAAAATAAACAATGAAAATGTAAACGAATAAGTCAATCTTAACAACTGTTTGATAACAACAGCCATCTGGGAAAAATTCAATGTGTGTGGAGTACAGATTGCATGGAGTAGTAAATAATTGTTTGTGTGTTGAGTGACTATAACATTGTCTCACGAGCGAAAATGTTGCCGCCCGAGCTTACGAGGGCGACAATTTTTACGAGGGAGATAATGTGCTTTACTTTCGAAATACACACAATATTTTTCCCTCACCTGCGATAGTAAAAATCCTAACCATAACAAATAATTTTACTAACTTAGTTATTGTTACTCATTTTTTTCGTTCTGCTGAAAGCGCTTGCATCCGGGTAGCAACCATGCATGCACCAGCGATCAACTGATTTTTGCAAAGTCCTTAGATGCTTATTTCTTAGACGTTCTCACAGCTGATTGTTGTTCATGTTAATTATTTGATTATTCCTGCCACTAAATCAGATGTTGGCAAATAATAGTATTTGTTTAGCTGCAGCATATGTGCATGTGTGCACTGAAAATTTGAAGGCGCTTTTATTTTTGAATTATTGATTTCAATATTATTCTTATGGATTTATTTTGTATCCCGCTGGGGGGACAAAGAAATCACTTTACTCTCGCTGGGAAACAAGTTATTTTACTCACCCATTACAAGGAGTAAAAAGGGTCTAAACATCGCAGGTGGGGAAAAAGTTAATTAAAAGAATCTGAATCATCAAATTGTTTTATAGTAACTGGAATGAAGTTTTGAATGAACTGGAAAATAATACAGAGCAAGGCTAGGTCTACCAGGTAGTACTTTATATTCAGTAGGAAATTAATTGTTTTTCTTTTTGTAATAGAGGGTGTTACGTATTCAGTGACCATATTGGATTGAAATAATAACATTTTCAATGAAAAGGAAATATTTAGTTTTATTTTTAAATATTCAAACTCAACCCGCCAAGTTTTATTCCAAAGAAGCAAAGTCCTTTTACCTCATTGGTTCAGTTGTCTTCATTGTTCTCTTTTCGGTCAGCCGACTGCCGGAAAACCCCTCAGTCTATTCAAATCCTTCAGTCTACAACAGGATTCTCGGCCAACTTAATGGTTTTGTACCGGCCACCTCTCATTCTTCAATTATTTTACCAGTTTTAATATTTTTGCTATCCCTGATACCATTGTGTATCATTTTAATGAGCAAGTTTTGCCCCAGTTTTATTTTATATGTCAAACATTGTAATTAAAGTCTGACGAGTGGCAAAATACTAAAATCAGTGCCAAGTGCGGGTCGGTCCACAATCGGTCTACCGCGTCTTCCGCGTAAAGTGGCCACAAACTCTCATAAACTGAAGTGCGATACGAACGTTGCGACATCAAGAAAGAAAATAACGTCTCGCTCCAGCCCAGATGCGTGAACGTGAGGTGTGCTCAGACTCTGGCTCGCCATTTTCCACGGCCGGATAGTAATCTACAGGTATCTTGTCATTTCACGATCGATACGATGAAAATCAATGATTATTTCTCTCATTAAATTTGTACTAAGGGACTGGTCCTTCAAGCTATAATGAACATTCATTTTCAATAAATTAAGTTTCGTCTCATACCCAACAGAGGGCATCATCAGCACATATTCACCACAAATTATAATTCTAATTTTTGTAATATGGTTTTATGAACCTTAACAGGTTAATTGGTTTCCATAAAAGTAGGTCTCAGTTATCTACTTCTTGTCCACCTCTGAGAGATAAAAATCGCCCTTTCGTCATAGCAAGTAAAGAAAATAAGGAGAGCATTAAGAAAATTCTTGTCTTATCATATACCAACTCCACATCAAGTTTCATTTCGTAAGTATTTTTTAAAATTCTTTTTATACCTTAAGTTTCTGACCTGTAAGTCATTTATAAAAAAAAATAATCAGCAAGGTCAAGGAGAAAGCCTCAAGGATCAGGAAGAATGCCTCGAGAAATTATGGTTACCCCAAAATGATTTAGACACCCTAAGGTAAAAACCTTAACTAGTCTCTTGAGAATAAAACAACAAGATTTTCCTCACCTGCTATGTTTTGTCGCAGTTTACTTTTCATAGTGAGGGTACATAAATAATACTTTATCTCTCACCGGTAACAAAGTAGAGCAATGAGAGTAAAAGAAATAAATAAAAACTATGTATTCAGTAATTGGACGCTTTCAATTTCACACGAAGACATGCAAATATTTTGAAGTTCATCAAATTACAGGATCTAAAAGCTGATACTCTTTTTAGCTTTACAACAAATATTAATGTTTTAAGGTAATGTCAATCAATAGTGTATTTTTTGCATTACTAATTTTTTTGTTACATAATGTTTTGTGTCAATACAATAATTATTTTTGTATTTTGTATTTATTTGAACAAATGAGGAAGTAGGTTGTGTGTATTTCGCGAGTTAAATGAATACTCCCTCCGGAAACAATGTTCCTTTTTAATTCCTGATTACACAAATAACTATTGTTAATCTTAAATTTAGGTGTCTCTTCAGTAGAAAGAAAGAAATAACAATTTCTAAGGGTGGACAAAGAAATGAAATACGTGACAAAAATAAGTGCCCGGCCGTATTAAAAAAAAACTGTAATTGAAATTCGAATTTAGACTTCACCCGCAAAAACATTTTTGGTTTTATTGTGAGAGGGTTTAGGATAATGTTTTATAATACAGGACTTTACAGTTATAACAGCCATTCGCTGTGACAGATACTGCAGTGTTAAAGCCACATTAAGAAGGCAGGAACGACTGTCCAGGGAGCGCGGCGCTCAGTTTTAGGGCCGATTATATTCTTAGCCTATCCTTCTGCGGCTCCAATGTCCTTGCAGGTATGACAACATATTCATTGGCATCAGAACGAAGTCATGTAAAGTCTCATTACGTTCACCTACTCAGTCCTGAAGGTGCGGAATATTGTTCTGCTTAATTTTCCGCGTCCAAAATGTGTACTTGTATTCCTTAGGATATGGTGTTCAATGATATAAAACACCGAAACTTCATCACTTACATACATTACCAAATCATGTTAGTATATTAGAAGTTGGGAGTATAGCCGTCCACGATGAAACAACACGATGAAAGATAAAAGGTTAAATCAGCTGAGTTTCTACATTAAGCACAATGTTAAAAATACACCGCTTAACGTTTAACGTATTGTTTGACAGTGGATGGAAAAGACTCCCTAATAGAGAGGTCTTGCCCCCCATGGCCCCTATGGTAAAGCATCACGGTAAACGTTAATCAGTATTTTTTAAATTGCGCTAAATGTACAGTATCAGATGATTTTATATACCGTATCGGTTTGCCGTCTTTTGCAGAAACTAATGCATGATTTTTTTTTAATTTTTATTATTTTTTAAAAAGAGGGCGGCAATCTCTTTTTCCCTTGCCTTTGCCCCGCCCACATAGACTATTGATCTGTGCGTGGATGTTATCAAGCGAAGACAAGGAATGAGCCGGTACAGTACAAGGATGAATAGTACAGCTAAAAGTTTGCGACAAGCTCGAGTCTCGAACCTGCGACGCTTCGTAGCCACATCTCCGAGGCCGAGTGCACTACCAACTGCGCCACTGACTCAATACATATCGGGGTGAAAAAATCAGAACACTTATTTAAGTTATAGTGTAAACCCGTCATCTTTCGGCACGAAATACGTAAGTGGTACGTAATGAGGTGACTTTTTTACAGTTTTCATTATTGAAGCCTTTAAACAGACATTTTATGGATGAAGTTTGCTTCATAATTTATATAGTTCTTGACATTTTGGAATGACCTGTGTCTAGATTTCGTGAGGCAATACTATTGCCACATTTGCAAAGCGGTTGCATTCATTCAATAAAAAAAAATATCAAATTTATGTCTATAGTTTTTTTAAGATAACCCTACCTTTATTTACTGCTTCAATTAAAAACAAAATTCTATTACATTTCCGCTTTGAAGGCTTTATAATCAAAGTAATGAAATTCCGTCAACAAATGTCTACAATATTAGACCCTTTTTTATCCATTCAGTCAGTAAATATCAATATTTACATCAAAGTGCCTCTGGCTCTTTCTGTGTTACGCTTGTGTCAAACAGTACGCAGTAAAAATATGTACTTTGTCCACTGACTGTAATACCTGATTGTTAATTTACTTACCCAACAAACGACATCGGTTATTCATGCTGCAGAGTCAAAGCTCGTGCCAATGACGTTGCTAGGCCCGAGGCGGCTGCACTTACAGCGGGTAATTGTCTCATCAAGGCTTTCATTAGTGTCTCTGTATTTGCCCAGGAGCTCGGCGCGGCACTCAACTTGCTAATCTCGCCGCCTCGAGACGCAGCGCCTTCAAAGACTTGTTCAACAGACTACTGTTATATTGCGCTGCTTTATTGTCGAGCTGAACTATCAAGCCGAGAAATAATTTTGAAAAGTTGTTCCTCAAAGGAGATTATAAACACTGCAGATATGTCAACCTAAAAACATGCCCGAGGCTATGCACTAATATTAAAGTAGAAGAGAATATGAGTGTGGGACGGATGATTTGAAAGCCCTCTTACTGAAAAAGACCAGCTAATTCATTTTAGGGATATTTAATAGCCCAATAATCAACTCCCAGGCCTACGGTAATATCTTCTTTCCTATTGAGGAAATTCGCTAAAAATATATTTTACTAAATTAACAATTTTTTTAGTTTTCTTTTTAATTTTAATGGTCGTACTTAAAGTGTTTTCATTAATCATGTTTGCTTATCTATTACATTACAACTATAAATGAGCGATCTATATTATTACTTGATAAAAATCGCGTTCTTTGATCGTTTCTTTGGTGGTATACAAGTTAATCTATCAATAAGATGGCCGTAGAATTATCATACACTGCAGTTTATTTTTATCATGATTCACCGAATACACTAAACAAATATTACCAATGAACTGTGGAATAACACAAAATATTGCAAATAAAGGCAATTTCTACGTTTCAAGCCAGACAAGTTCAACTTATGTTATGAATTCAGAGATAGACCATTATTAAGTTTGTGATTTACAGCCATCCAAGTTATGTCTTTGTTTTCTTACTCTATGTTTACGTAACAAATAACAAATTCAGATTAGCATTAAAAGTTTTCTTCAACTTTCTAACAAACATACAAGCGTATTAATTTTTGCTATTCTGTCTCTTAAGTTATCTACTGTAAATAATTCTCCTTCAAAACATTAATATTTATACATTAACATTAATATAAATTATACGTGTATTGCATTATTTTTGTAAAACCAGCCATTCAGAAAAATCCTAGGATTTTAGGATTTTTATAAAACGCCGCCTTATTGTAAAAAATTGTCTCATTCGACAATCAGACTGGATACAATTAGGCATTATCCAAAATGGCTAATTCAACTCTGTTGAATTCAGCCTTCGTGTCGTCGTACAACACTTGTCGATAAGCCCGAAGTAAATTAGAAGTTTCATAATAAGGCTATTTTGTTTCTCAGTCTCATTGTAAAACTCATGATTGCCACTGAAAGCGCTCTTGTGGCTTACTTCGTGCAATGACAATCAGCCTAAAAGGTTTTAGCCTTATTGTAAAACTATCAACTGCCACGGCGCTAGTGTTGCATCATTAATATTCTTCAGTTGAGGTTATTTAATAGTTATGTTGTGTGAATTTAAAAGGCTTAGGAAGTAATTAAAATTGATTGTTAAATTTAATATGGAAATCACTCAGTCGGTTTAAACGTGTCGCTAGATTATCGTAGTTCAGTGACGTTACTGCAGTTCTTAAAACGTATTTTCGTTGTACTTTTTTTCAAGAAAGTGAAGTCGCGAGTATCAACTAATAATCATTGATAGAAATAAAGAACTCGGGGTCTGGGATGTAAATACAAGTTTACATAAGGTGTAAACCTTTTAACGTAACATAAAGTGATGCAATAAATTGCTTAAAAGCATAATTAAAAATTAAAAGTGTTTGATTAAATATGCGATTGCTTAATATTTTTGGCATAGGTTTGGTATAACTTTTACAACAAACCTTCATCATGTATTCAGGCAAAAAGGCTATAATAAACGACGTTTACAAATGACTGTAACCATACTACTTTTTACAAAATGGCTGATTGAATTGTCAGCCTTTTCGATGAAAATATCACGTTTATTATAATATTAAAGAAATTCACCTTTCTTTAGCCTTTAGAAAAAATTCTAATTCAAGCAGTCTAACTGAATTCTACCAAACGTAGGCCTTTTACCAAATGACCGATTGTACAATAATACTGCGACATCTCCTAATCTATAAAGGTAAAGAAATATTTTGTATTTATTGCCTAAAAAATTTGAATAGAATATCTTTAAAAGATTTAACAGTAATATGGTAAAATTGTTTTACGAGTTATCAACATTTTCAATTATTATCTAATTTTCAAGGATAACCTCTTGGGTTTTAGTAGGGACCGGTGTATAAGATTATCGGAACCTATTAATTAAATAGTTACAATGGAGCTATTTTCTGTGGCCGATAAAATTTATTTAAAAAGTGTTGCTTTAAGTTTATTTGACTATGCCCGTAATTTAAATAGCAGTAACTTATAGATGATTAGTGAATTTTCCATGGAATTGTGAGGTATTGGCATAATGCAAAACCCGAACGGTTGCTCGAAGACGTAGGACCATGATAAATTAAAGTTTTGGCGCTACACCATAAAACCTAAGTTCATCATTGTGGCATGTTACCGAGCCGGTCATTTGGCTTTTATACATATGGATAGAATATATATATATATATATATATATATATATATATATATATGTGTCTTTAAGCACGATAACTCGCGTAAAAATGGTCCAATCTAAATGAAATTTGGCATGGACTCACTAATACACTGATCACAGTTTCTCAAAAACTAAAAGGCTTTGGCCATGGAACTTGGCATAACTAATCATTATAGGCTCTAGATGCGTACTGAGAACGGACTTTAAATTATATTCTCTCAAAAGGCTAAAATAGGAAATATTATAAAATTTAAGATGCCGGCCATTTTTAGTTTTTAAAGCATATTTTTAAAACAATGTAGGGATTTGGGCGAATCTTGGCTCAAATATTCTTTATAAGCTCTAGATGCATACTAATGAAGGATTTTAAAATGTTTCTTTGGAAAGGCTAAAATATGATAAATTCAAAAATTCAAATATTAATAAACATACTAAACTCAGATGCTAGGTCTATAGAGTCCGCCTTTTGCGGTATTTAAGTTTGCGGTATTTACATCAGTTATATATTATATGCCTCTTATTTTGTCAAATTGGCCGACAGGTTTTGGGGCACAGCGCGGTGCAATGAAAGTTCTGAGTTTAAACTCCTGAAGTGGATACTTTTTATTCAAACTATTAGAAACCCAATTTTATATGTTGAATCCTAATTTTGCTAAATCTTAACAGTGGGGTTGTATTGATTCCATATACCTTGGGTAAATTTCAAGATTGAATTAAGGCCTTCAATTTCGTTGTGTTGAGTGTCAAAAGAACCAAAAACTAATTGATGAAAAAACTGCTTACATAAATTGCCTTAAACCCTGACGTTATACCGTGTGAGACAAGCGGAGGAAATGAGAAGAACTTTCAGAAAATACTTATACCATCATACAATAACAACATATCTAAAATTAACTTCATACAATTTTTCTGATTTAGGACCTTTTCAATTTTGAATTCCTAGGCATTCTTATTGCACACTCAATTTGGTGATTTAAAACGTCAGTAAAGTTTTAATTTCAATCTGGCTTTACTATATACTTCAATTCGAATGATCTCCTTTTAAGTAATTTAAATTGCACAGACTTTGAAGATTACTCTGTGAAAAAGTATTTACTTATTAGTATGTTATTTATTAAAGATTAATTTTGAATTTATGTATTGCACTATTTATTACGTTATGTTAATGAATTGAAATAAGTTAATAATATAGATAAATTATAGTTTATTCCGATTTTAAGTTTCTGAGATTTAAATCTAACTAAAGAATATATCATCTAACCAAACATATACTTCAGTTTAAGCAAATGATTTGGACAATAAGTACTGGTTACCGTTTAGTCGGCCGCACAAGTTAGCTTCAAGTGTGCTCTCCAACTTGACTACGGAACTTCCAAGCAGCAACTGGAACCGGGAGTTCCGGAAGTTCTACCCGATGTTTCTCAGATCAGTTTAAGATTATTAACAACGCCTGTTGGGTTAAACTCGTACCAAATGAGCCTGCTAGTTTAGTAGTTGGATTGCAACTACTGAACCATCTTAAGCATTAAGTTCTTGCATTGTGTTAAACGTGTTATCTCTTTCATAAAGTTAATTTGTTCTAGAGGTAGACTAAATGTGAGCGTTCTCCGCTTGGATTAAAAAGCTTAAACAACTACAATATATTTATAACCCGTTTGCTAAGATTAATTTGCTTTCTGCAGCTTTTCTTACTTCCACTCTATTTACATTTAAATTGTAAAGTTACATTCTTCTGTAAGATTAACAACACACCTATAAATTTAAGTCTCATGGGGTGTATTACTAAGAGATTTAAAATTATATAACCTGCCTATATTTTAATCAAGTTCATTAGCCATCTACCTACGCAAAATCAGGAACAATTATTTCCTAATCTAAGCAAATTAAGACATTCACAAATAAATAAAAAAAAGATTTTGAATTTTTACTTAATAATTATTACCTTTAAGGAGCATGCCACAGCAATAATTTATTTACGTAATTCAGACATTGCTCTCAGCTGGTCCGTTAATAATTTTACAGGCAAATAATTTTGTTACTCTACGCCTAATACAAAAATATTTTGTATGTTTGACATTAAATATGAGAGATATACTGAATATTTATACTAGGTTTTCTTCCCGGTAGACACTTAACATATGAACACTGTAAAAATTACAATGTTAACCAAAATAAACAGAATGTTTCTATAGTTGTAAAATCAGATTCCGTTGGGGCGTTATGAATTACATAAAAACACATACCAAATACCATACTGATCTTGGCACAGACTAGCAAAGAGGATACATTGATCATGGCACAGACTAGCAAAGTGGATGTACAATAACAATGGCCTTTGTAATTGCACTTTAATAGATTAAGTTCTATAGTTGGCTTTGTATAGAGTTGTTCTCACAAAGGGACGAAATACTTTTCAAAGAACTTCAACCAATTCAATAATGTAGAATTTTAACATTTTGGTCTCTTTCTCGTCGCATGTTGTTTTAACTGTTATTATTTTAAGATAAAAGTATAATGTGACGAAAAATTTACTCATTTCAGTATCCTAATAAAAAAAGTTTCTGTTTTAGCTCATTTTCCCTGTAGGAAAAAAGCCACAGAAGTATTTGTGATTGTAGGTGTGACCTAGGCATGAAACCATTATATTTGTTTTTTTTGGGCACCAGTTACTGAAAAAAATTGTTCAAAATAATGTATACATATATCTTAGTAGCAGAGCAGTGAGACACTGATTACCACGTACACCCGAGGATCTACCAAGTAGACTTCTGACTAGAGCTACATCTATAATTTTGCGATAATAATGAGACTATTTTTAAAAGAATTAGGTCGAATACGGTTGTGTAGTTTTATCCTTATATGCATAGGCTAGTGGCCTAAATGGCATGTGAGGTCCTTTTCGAAAATGTTTACATTTAAAAGGCTACACGGTGGTGGTAACAACTCAACTTGGCTTTGCACCAGGGGCAAATAGTGTTTTTTCTTCTATTTAGGAAAGTTTATGTTTATGACAAGACTTCAATAAATTCTTGGCTAAACCGATATCATTGTTGTAAAAACAACTTTTGATTAAAAATATAAGATATGAAAAAATTATCTCGTCCAAGGATTTTTTTGGTAAATAAAAAAACAGTTATATGTTTAACATGAGATAAGTAAAGTAACTCCTTTGTAGAGTATATGGCAAAGTCTGAGTAATACCCAAGCAAACAAACCGGAGATCAGAAAAATCCCAAGTGGCGCGTCTACAAATATCGAGGTGCTTCCAATTTGCAGTTTGGATTGATCAGTTTGTTCTTGTTGGTTGGTAGATATAACCATTGTAATATATAGCTGTGAGGTTTGATCTACGAGTCTAGTATTTAGAAACGTGCTTCGAGATGGATAGTTTGAGATTTAATTTCCCATTCTAATATATCATCTGAAATTAAGTTTCCTTGTACACACACAGAGTGTTCTGAAAGTATGTACAAAAACTTCGTAATTGGTTCTTTAGCCCAAAACAGTTTAGGCGCTGCGTTTCCGTCAGCCGGTTTGTTTCAGTTTTCTTCATCATTATAAAAAATTCAGTTTTCTTTCAAATCAAATATGGTCCGTGTGTATTAAGATTTTAAGCTCCTACCTTTAGTACGGAATATCAAGCCTCTACTTTTTGCCAATTCAAAGAGGCAGTTTTTCTACTTTTCAAAGCGCAATATCTCAAAAACCTTAAGATGTACAAAACGTTGACAAAAGACCAGAATCATTCAAAATTTAATTCTATTTTGAAAATATATCTTACAGTAAATACTGAAACCATTCATTATTTAATAAGAGTAAAATGTTATATTTCCTTTAGTTACTACGTAAAAAATTCTTACTACTAGTTTGTATGGTAAATTTATAATTGATCAGTTATTTATGCTGTAAAAATACTAAAATGTTCACATTTTTTAAAGGGAATAAAAATCCGAGTCATTCGTCTCTTGACAACGTTCTTTGCTACTTAAATCTGTTGAGATATTAAGCTTTAAAATCCAAGAATGGTCACCATTTTCAATTATTAGAACGTGTAAACTCAATATATTTCAAGTATCTTCGCGTATCAAAGGTGGACGTAACAGTCTCAAAAAAAATATAGAATTTGAAGTGTGTACCACAAGTGGTTGGTAAGTTTTGTCAAATATGTAAAAATACTCGTGAACAGTCTATTATAAACTCTTACCACCGCATCAATACATAGAAAAGTGTTTTTAATGTATGCATACTAAAAAGTGAATTAGAGTTGTATATTAAATAGTTCAGGATAATGCATATTATGTTATCTAGATGGTAACCCGAGGCAAGCACAACAAACAATTCGCGACAACCGACAGCGCAGTTCATCTCTGACAGATTTACAAAAGGCGAAGCAAATAACTGAACTGCCCTGTGCTGCGAATCGCGCCCTACCATTAATCTAAATAAAACTCAAAGGACGAAATTCCATGTACAAAATAAGTTACCATTGAAGTAAATTCTTTATTGTGAACAGAGTTTTAAAATGTTTGCTTTGATTGGGTAACTATGTCAATTTAGTAGTTAGTGAAACGCGCCTTATTAATTTCCCATCAAAAGAAGTTCGTAGATTTATTACTACCTTCAATATTCGCTTTCTTTTGACTTAACGATTAAATAGTTCCCGAGTTTTACTTATCACAATAAATTATATTCCAATCATATAGGTATATTTTGATATTTTATCAAAAGACATAAGGCTTATGAATTAAATATTTCTTAGTTTGGTAGAGAAAGCGGACAACAATTTTTTTCTTTATTAAACATTTAATGATGTGTACGATATAGTCGCGATGTTATTATTATTCTTTTTAAGCGGCTACTAATCACTATAAATATTAACATGCTACATTGAAATAAAATTATGTATGATGACCATTGGTATCATAGTCTGGTATCACTATGACTGAAAATGATTCTCGGTAAAGGGTAGAGTTACTAAATTGTATAAAAGTATTGCTTCTACATATCAATAGTGATGAATAGCTGCCTAAAAATAAAACTTACACTTGTGAACGACTAAAAATTAATCAAGAATCAGTGAAAAATTAAAATAATTAGCTACGTATTAACAATGGTGTCGGTAAAGCATTGGAAAAGGATCCGACCGATTAGTTTATAGATATCGGAGCCGATATCTGTTGAGTGCCGGGACCTGCAATCTGTTTACTGGCACTCCAGGGACAGGTATCTGCTGGCTAGCACAACTTACTTCATACATATTTAACCGGCCCTGTGAAACAGACCCTTCTAAATGCAACAGTATTGTGACCATTCTCCCTTTACTTGTATTCTACAACTTAATGGAATTGGAAGAAATACACATCAGTAACAGATCAATTATATGATTAGTCAAAGGGAAATGTTAAACTCAATTCAGTAAAGAACACATTTTTATAAATAAAACTTAGATTTGTGTTTTTTTAAGTTCTTTACTGCCATATATTTAAGATCTGCGTATTCCATAACAAATGTAGTGAACAATTTACTTCTACGAATTGGAGATAGTCAACTGCGAACTAACAATTAATTAATTCAATCTAATTTACTTTAGAAACCCGTCGATTTCTGAAAATGAAGAGGGAGTTTGTTAACGAGGTGGTTATGTATTCGTCAGATGTGAAATTAGCTTCCGCAAACGCCACGTTACTCTACCATCTTCATGACTGGCGTAGTCTGTCACATTTACTGTCCGTTGGAACGTTGGACCTAGATTCGGCTGGTTGCCATCTTCAGCTACAGCATGGCAACTATTAACCCTATTTTGCTATCATGCTATCATCTTTTGAGTTAACCATTTTTTAAAGATTTTTGAGTTTTTTGTAGTGTGTTTGACTTTCATTTTACTGTAGGCGAGCGGGAAACTCCCTAAAAGTGATCACCTACTGACCACTCGAGTACTACCTGCTAATTTAAGAATAATTCGATGTGGAACATCATAGCGGACAACAATTTATCATTTATACCGTCTTCTGTGTGGAGGAACACTGTGTTTTTTAACAAAAACTAGTGTTTTATAATTTTTATTTCAAATTCAATTTTTGTCTTTAAATCGTTATAACTTTTTCCCTATTAAATGTTTTTGGTTCAAATTTTCACCAATTAATTTAATATCTATTTCCAACATTTTAATCTAAAAGTTGCGAACTTTTTCGTTAACGGGGGTCAGAAACGCCTTTTTTTGTAAAAAAAAAAATAAAAAATGACAATGGTAAATTTAAAGCTCACTAAAACTTAATTAACATGTCTGATTTCAAATAAAACGCTCTATCCCTAAAGTATATTATATTAAAACGTTTTTTTTACAAAATTTCATTCTTTTTGCTCTGATAGCTACAGAATGGACTCTAAATCTTCAATTCCAAAATTATTCAATTAAAATTGAACAAATTATTGTATTAACATTTTTGCAAGTCTCTCCCTTTCTCTCAAGCTGGTATCAAATCATTTCAAATGAAACCTTAACTAGATCATCAACATCTTTCGACAAAAATATTCCGTGCAACCGTAAGTTATTTTTAACATGTTTGAGTGAAAAAATATTTATTAAAGTACATGTATTACTAATACTAATAAGAAATCTTTTAGTGAAGCCTACTGAAATAATATAACTGAATTACCAATGCTGGCTAAAAAAATGTCCGTTAGGGGAGGAGAAATTTTAATTTTTAAAAGGAGGTTATTTGTTTAATCAGTTTATAAAAGTGTTTTTTTTTTAATTCAAAAGTTTTACAAATTTTCTTTAAAAGTAAATAGTTATATAAGACTTGGAGTAAGTCAGCTTAATTTGATAAAATAATTAATAAACTAATATTGCATTAATTGATTATGGTAAAATATTACATATATTTGCATTGTTAAGAGTACATAAAATATTTAATTTTACAAATTTTACAAAATTTTAAAAGAGTAATCTGTTTTGGTTTCAATCTTGTTTGCTACTTAAATTTCATCTTCTTCCACACAAGTATCCCTTTTATTGCAACAACTGTCTGAACAATTACAAATAGCACAACAGTTCAAATTGGATGAAACGCATGGACACAGCTGGCTTGAGCAGGCAATACGCCCATAACACGTACAAAAATCTCTGTAAGTATTCTATTGCGGTGCTACCGTTAAAATAACTAGGTTTTAACTTCCCGTCTTCTGTTTTGATTCAGCCATGATCTTCTACACTGAGGGAAATGGGTTTGTCCATCATTGAATTTTCCCATTCATTTACCTGCTAGAAACTTCTTAACACATGTTGCTCTAATGCTGACTCTGAAGGGGGTAGCTTTTCTACTGGAACTTGTTTTTTCACTGACTTGTTTTTAAGCGACTTTTCGGGGGTTTCCCGCTCGCCTACTGAGACAACCAGGCCACATCAAGCAAGGAAAGGTAGGCCTAAATCTAATTTAAATAATCCTAAGGAGTCAAATGACTGGTACACACCTGAACTTAGACGTCTCAAGGAGGAAATTCTAGCAGTCAAGGACATATGAAACCTACCACAGTCTCGCCCTTATAAAATCAGGTACAGGCAAACTAAGATCGTTTTTATAAGAAGCAAGTAGAACTGGGAAAAATGCTGGATTGCTGGAAGATAGAGGGCGCGCCGAATAAATGCAAGGCTGCGTGGGTCCTTGTGAATGCAAGGAAGTTTGTAGCAAGAAGACGCGTAAATTTTGCAAGTCTAGAGTTCAACCACATCTTTGTAAGTTGCGCCTGTGATATTGTAGTTAAATTGCCCTCCTCGGATCTGAATCCCATCGACATCCTGTCTTCGAGACAGTTCCCAGCCCGAACCGGCCGTCTTTGGTCACTTCCTCTTCCTCTGCCTTATATCAGGGAAAATGAGATATCACTGATAGCAAACAGTAATTTTTCGTTTATACATATGTAGTACTTTATACATATGTAGTTCCACCCTGCGCCTTCAGTGTTTGACGCGACGGCGGTGTAGTGTAGTGTCAAGCAGCAAATACAGCTCCAGGGTGTCGATAGACATTGTTGAAGACAAGATAGTTGAAAATTTTATTTTTATTTACAACAAAACTCTTGTTCCGGTTTTTATTTAATATCTTTGTCTAACGCGATAATGCAGGTAGAATGTGGAAATTGCAGCTTCATGATGCTAACAGTCACTCTATAACAAATCTTTGTATTAAACTCAACTATAAACGATTCCATTGAATTCAACAATAAGACTAAATAAACTTAACTGTGACATTCCCTCTAATAAGTGACTGAAACATTCTCCTTGAAAATGAATTAACGTCGATGATTGACGTGAGTCGGTAGAATGCAGGTGGCAAATGTCATTGTCGTGTCAGGGGCTGTCAACGTTCGACTGTCACAGTAATGTGATACATCTGTTTTTGTCAATCCATAATGCAAGATGATTACTTTAAATTATAGCAATACTTTACTTACAAGTTATATTATGTGCCTTACATTTTTAGAAAGTCCACAATTTTTATTTTTTTAAAGTACAACAAGTGCCTATACATATTTCTTGGTGCAAGTAGTAAAAATAGCAATTTTAGAAAAATAAACGGTATCAGGAAACTGACACATACTTTCTCCCTTCAAGTAATTTAAAACCAGAAAACATATTTAGTGAAATAAAACAAATTAACAATTAATTATCACACAAATATATGCCAAATGTTATCAAAAACGGTTAGTAAATAACGGAGATATCGATTTTTAAATATTTGCCATGAGAATAACATTGGACAACGTACTGCGTTTACCGCCGAACTAAAATATCAATTATCTCCGCAACCAGTTGACATAAACTCATGATTCAAAATACTAGATTATTTAGTTTTTCAAGTCAAATTTAATGGTTGCAAGTATATTTTCTTTAGAGGTCACAGATTTTGTGAAATTTCAAAAATATGAATTTTTTAACACTTAAACCCCCATAGCTTCTGAACCTGAATTTTTACAGACATGCGGGTGGTGTCATTTTGTTTGTCATCTTAAGCACTAAAAACCATGAAATTTTTATCAAAATCGTTAGAGCTGTTTTTGAGAAATTTGGATTTTTGTCATTTTTTATGGGGTTTTATGGTGTAAATACCCTTAAAAATCAAAAATTCAAAAAAATGAAAAATACGCCTGGAGATACCACCGCTTTATACCTACATGCCAAATTTCATGAAAATCGGTCCACTGGTGTCGTCTCTAGCTTTGTTTACATCCACACACACACACACACACATACATCCACACACACAGACAGACAGACACCACGCCAAAAACCATTTTTTTGGATTCAGGGAGCACTAAAACGAATATATCCACTACCAACTCAAATTCGAAAATTTTGACGAAAACAATACTTTCTCCATATACATTGTATAGGGGGGAGAAAGTAAAAATTCAACTTGGTTAAATTTTAAATCTTGAAATGGCGTCCATTTTAAGTTTTTAAACTAAAATGGCGATTAAACGATCAAAAACGACAAAACTTACTGAGTACACTTACAAAAAAGTTAATGTCTGTCAATGAACACCAAAAAATGAGAATTGGTAAAAAATAACCGAGATATAATGAAATGCTTTAATGAATGAAATCACATATTAGACTTAATAAATAGATTTCTTATTGAATTAGATACAATTTCAACCTAACCGAAATGGTTACTTTTGGTCCGATTCTTAATTTTTCGATGTTGACAGATAGAAAATAAAATTTCCAAAAAAAGTGTCGTAAGCAATATTTTTCTTTTTTGACCGCTTCCCGCCATTTTGGTTCAAAAACTGGACGCCAATTTGAAATTTAAAATTAGACCAAGATAATTTTTTTCTAAAATAGGTATTTTTTACCTATTTACGTGCACACCAAACTTTATAAAGAACGGTTGAAAAACTTTGGAGATAAAAATTATTTTGTAAAAAATACAAAATAGGGGATCTCTGGTAAACGAAGCGTTTTTGAAAAAAAGTTTATTCTTGATTTTCTCCTTATTTCGACCCATGAAACCTTTTCCCGGACTTAGGCACTTTACTTATGGGACACCCTGCACAATGCTCTTGTATTATGAAGTCATATACTTTTTGTATTACTTACATAAAATGTCGGAAACATTCTCCCTTACATAAATTAAATAGGCTCCTATACCAAAAATATAATTCTTTGAAATTCGCTAAATACGCAGGTTTGCTGCAACGGGGGCAATTCAGTTTTAGAAGAAAGTTAACTGCCAACTATTGCAATGCAAATAGATGTAGATATTTTAATTTGACACTGTAAGAGCGGAAGCCAGAACAGCTGTTCCAAGCAATCTTAATACGAGACGATAAAGGTAGTCAAAAAATCGTCCAAAAAACTAAACTTGTGACATACATCTATTACGTATTTTTATGAGGTTTTTATCGAGACATTGTTATTAGTTTATGGTGTCATACAATCAAATAGTATCCAATATCTGTATTTGTCTCTACATGTTCCGGGTAGATTCATAAGTGCTCTTCCTATGCTCCCATGTATGTGATGTTAATCTCTCGAAAGGTAATTTCATAAATACATAAAACATAGCCAAGTTGCTATTAAGTTATGTATCTCACTTACAAAACTACGATTAAGAACATTCTACAAACAATATTTTTTGAAAGAAACAAGAGATTAATGTATGGACCTTTGTGGAACTTTGGTCGTCTTAACTGGTTACTATTTATACTAGATATATATGAGATTTAAAAATTGACGTTTGAAAATAATCTGAGCGAATCTTCTGATAAAGGTATTAGTTTTTTTGTGATATTGTTTCTCTGTAACTTATAAATAGGCAGAATGGAATCCATAATATCGCTTCAAAAAGAATCAAGAAATAAATTAATTAAAGTCAAAAGCACAAAAAATAGAATTATTGCAATTAGGTATTGGTCTGCTCGGGACAGGCTGGGTAACTGCCAGGCTGGCCACCTCAGCCACAGATGTTGGCAGCTCGGCCTCTCTACCTCATTCTTTCTGCTTTTTGGACAAAAATATAATAATATGAACGCTAGTCAATAACATGATACACCTTTTAGTATGAGGTCCCAGAAAATGTTGTGATAACATTAGCATTACAGTAATAGTGGGGGAGCTAGGCAAAAAAAAACTATAATAAAATTACAAATTGTTATAAGAATGTGTACACGTATTTTGTTTTCACTTATCGGTTCACTGATTAAAGCAAAAAATGGCATTAACACTATTAATAATTGGTATCATATTAATCTAGAGATTCTGGCCTTTAATTCAAGACCATATTTATTATATTTTACAAATATTTCATCTCTATAAGCTAAGTTTGAAAGTACCGAAAGTTCAAAAAGTCTGGAAACGGCTTAATATCTTTTTCTCTGAATTTGTTAGAAAATTCTGACCTTATCATATCAACTTATCTGTATAAAAAACTTTTTGAAAGCATTGCCATTTTTTGATCTCTACCAGGGGACGGCCCATGAGGAGTTAGGTACATAGTCTTTAATATAAGCATAGGTTGATATGCACATCATTTTAAAGGGCTATTTAAGTGGAGTTCAATGTCGGAAACTGCGTCTCAAAAGGCCCACCCGTTACAAAATGGCGGTCATTTAAAGTTTCTTTTGATATATCTTGAACACCCTGTAACTTGTAAACTGTTCGATATTTCTTAGAACTGTTTTGTATTTTAAAATCTCCTTAATCTCACCTTTACTGTGATAAATAACATGTAAATATATTCAAAATTAGAATTTTTCCCAAAACTACGGTTTACTGTTGCTGCTGTTGCAACACCTAAAGTTGTTATAATACAAAATGGCGGGTATTTTTAAAAATGGCTACCCGTATTTTGGTTTTTAAATATTTTATTTGATATGCGTCATGCAAAATAGTGTTTACAGCAATTCATAAGGATTTTAGGTCTAAGATAAGTAAATAGGTTAATGTATTGAACTTAATTTTTATTTACACAAAGTGTTAATCTCTAAATATAACAAAAAAGGTCACTTGCAATTATATAAGTTGCAGAATAGTTCTGCTAGCTTCAATGTTTTTCTTCACACTCATTCTTACATTTGCACAATAATGTGCACGATAAACCAGCACTTTTGCAGCTGCACTTGTTTTTGCAGATTTTGCAAACACATTTTAAAAGTTCTTTGCAGGAACTAGAAATTTCTGGTAACTCCGACCATTTTAACTGCCAAGATTCATTGTGCAACCACCAACCCCAATCGTTTGGTGATCGTACGCATATTGTGCGTTTGTTTGCTTGTCCCCAAACGTGTCCAGCTTGGAAAGCACTACGCAATACCTGTTGTAGCACTGCACCTTTTGTTGGTGGAAGACCTTCTAGTGGACGATTTTTGGTCATGAATAATTCTTGTCTTGCTTCATTAACACTGAAGTTATCTCTGGTTGGACAGTATAGTAGTAGTACGTACCAAATATGTCTAAAAATTCGTTAGGAATTGAAATTTGTGGTTGTGAGATACACAAAAATGCAGTTGTAGCTACTTTGAAGAGCATCCATGTCTTCCAAGTTGATTTTTCGGACTTTCCTGTGAAACTAGGAATGCTATCACAGCCTGTGAAGTCGTGGAATCCTGGTAAAGCAACAGCCTATTATATGGCAACAAGTTTATATTTCAAGATCTTCTGTAAATTTTATTCAACCTTAGTTGGAAAACCTAACTGCTTAGACGGCGGGCTATCCAACATACAGAAAATGGGCTATCCAACATACAGGCTACCTACAAAATGAAAATAATAAAAGTTCATATTCAAAATATCTTCTAAAAATATGCAAAACTGTTTTAATAACATTGATTAATTCCGTTTTTGTTGAAATGATTCACCACAGATATTCTGCTTCCACAAATCTCCACGTTTTACTTCTTGGTAAAGTCATTTCCGTTTTCCAACGATACTGGATCCGGATATCATCGTCAACAGTGTTGCCAACTTACACACATTTGAGGACTAAAATAAAAATTATTTTAACCATTGACAGTACAAAATATTGCATCTTAATCATTTTTCAGGGCTAGCGAATCTGAAAGAGGTAACTAGTCCTACATCTTTCTACCATTATCAACGCCAGTGCAATAGCTGTTTTAAATCCGCCCGTTTCTCGCACCTGTAGAACAAATGCTGCACATCGCTTATGATAGAATTTGCAACCTTCTGAGTACGCAGATTAGCAACAACAGGAGTTTTTATGCAACAGGATTTTGCAACCATAGTTTTTATGTTGTATATAAAAAATTAATGGCGCTAACATAAGAGCTTATTAATTAGGCTGTAAGAAAGGCTAAACATCTTGCTCGCCTTCCAGTCAAGAATTACCAATTATCTTAAAAGTGTTTAACTCACTCCAAGAAAATGTCTGAGTTGTTATTGCATTATCAATAATTACTTTGAGTTGCGTGAACTGATGAAGCCAAAGACAAACGAAACAACTTAAATATTTATTACGACTGGCTTATGTTTTATTCAAAATTTTTCGTTTATTATGGCAAAGTTTTGCTGTGATAATATTCTAACTGATAAGCTTTTAAAAGCAGTGGTAATAATGAGTATACGAGGAACTCTACTTTACCCCTACTGAAAACTCTACTGAACCTTTAGTAAAGAGTCAGACTGGGAATTTCCGTAAATAAGATAAGAGTAATTCCACTAGCAGTAGCAGTCTAAAATACGAAATTAATCTATATGTATAAAGGTTTTAAAATAAATCTTAATAATAAAACAGTTATGACAACCTGATAACAGTTATTCTGACTTAAATTTGAACTGACCTGTCCAAGTACAGCATAGTACTTTGAAAATAAGTTATAAGCTTCGTTCTAACTCGTCAAATTGTATCGCAAATATATTTAAAACTTTATAATTACAAACAAACAAAAATGTTAATACGCCTAACTTAATGTCTCTTAACATTTACATAAGGGTTGAAATTATTGTGTTTTGGGTTTATTTTAATTGCCTTTTACGTTCTTAGCTTTAACATTAATTAATTCTACATCATAGAATGTTTTTGTTCTATAAAATGCTGATGAAATTGTGAAATATTTTACAAACATAAAATATATTTGATCAAAATAATATCAAATGCATTCATCGCAAGTAAATATTCACCTATCCTACGTATGATGCCCTAGATGATACAAAATAAAGTTACAGTTAACATCAAGCTGCTCATCATTTTATAAAAAATGGGACGAAAATAAATCTAATCAATTGAATTTTCCCTTTTGGAGCTCTTTATAAATCTGTTGGCTTTAGAGAAATCAATGGTGGTAGAGATAAGTTGGACAAACTATATTAGTAAACAAAATGTTTTGTTTGAAAAATGTATAACCAAACAAAACTAATTACGTCTTCGAGCACTGTGGCTTTGTCGGAATTTGCAATTTCCTGAGTAGCTAACTTTCAATAACTAATCTTTGCATTCCTAAAACTAAGGCAGATATACAACTACTCATATCAATATTATATAATCTTATACAGTTATTTAATACATACATTCTACATCAAAGTTAGTTTTTACTTCTTTCATAATGTTAAAGGGAAAACCAAACGCTATTAATTTTGTAAGTGGTTCCTACGTTAGTTTCTTTAAATAAACGTATAGACCGTTAGACTTTTATGGAACTCAAGCACCAGTATTTCTGCCTAGGAATTATTTTACTCTCAGGGATATTGTACAGCTTTCAGAAGGAGAAGATTTACAGGATGATATTGGTATAACTTTGTCAGTCAGTCTTTACCCCTGAAGAAAGAGAGTAACATTTCCAACCCATCTTCTAACGACTCACACCCTGACCTAAGACCTCCCAGGTACTCCCAGTCAAGGAGCGCCAACCGGGAAATCTCCTTGTTTTGAAGAATCTCACGTTTGATTTTATACTTACAAGTGTAATGTCAATAGTCTCACCCTACAGAGTGGCAGACCATAAAAGATAAGGATCCCTCATCCCCTCCCAGGTGGACAAGCCAGGATGATCCACTAGTCCCTCCAGGGAACGGACTTGACTGCAACGGTGGCGTATTGAATACAACTCCTTCGAGGTTACGAATTGTGGATCGATGTAAACGATACCATGTAGTCTAATGGGGATTAACATTCTCACTGGTGAATACTACGTTCATTCGTATGGTCTAACTCATAATTAGATAAGTTCGTAGCTATTTGGGGAGATTTTAGTTCGGACCCCACGTCAAGCTATTGTAGTTCCCTTAGTTGCCATCGGCTATCGCCATTAAATAATAGTTCTAATAATCTTGACGGCTTTGGTCAGTGACAAGACTACGAGATCGCGCTATAATTATCAAATACTCTTTGCCTTAAAATGCATCTTGCTACTGGTTAGCCTCTTTTATGGACATCCAATATCCACGCTTAGCCGGGGATGCAAGTTCTCAGAGAGGCAAGCAAGAACCATTGTGAATAGAAAGTTTGTCCCTCTTAGTAGTAGCTAATAGAATTACCAATACATTGGCATTTTCTAATTAATTACAGTACCCATTGTCGTTTCGACCTCTATACTGGTAACATATATCAGTCAGAAAACCGACTAGGGCCAAACTTGGATGTTACCTTTAAGCCTTTTCGTTTGGAGCAGGATGTCTTTAATTCATTACTTTATTTATTTTCCTAGAGTCTCAGAGTTGAACAGTGTTCTCACTATCATAGAAAAGCTCCTCGTGGGGCTACTCAATCGAGAAACCAAATAATGCAAAAATGAGAACAACTACAGTCGATAGCAGGTAGCAGATACGGTCGGTAGCAGGAAAAACTATGGGCCCGGGTGAGTCAAGATAACTGAGGGCATGTGGCATGTGGTTTTGTGCTCAAGTTATTGAGGTCCTCAGTTAAAATCTTATTTTTCACATACTGCCTAAGCTTGGAAAATAAGTCTTAATCTTTTTTAATTCTAATTAATATATGGTTTATTGTGTATCTAGGTTACTGTTGGGTTAGATCGATATTTAAGAGTGATTATATGTAATAATTTTTCTAGAGATCGCCTACTGGTCGAAATTCAACCATAAACTATTTAGGTTTGTTTTCACTTATTGCTGGTACAAAACATGAGGCGGATATGTTTACAGTTCGTTTAAATCCGTAACCAACAAAACAACTTATAAAGCCCATTTTTTAAATTAGTTAATTTAATTAATTAATGAATTAATTTTAATTGAAAAAATTTATTGCAAGTTAATCTCTTTATGTTCCCTTAAAACTAATGAATATTATCATAGGATTTTAAACATCTACTGGAAAATACAAATCAAAGGGTATGCTTGGATTTTTCTTAAAACGCCCTGGAGCTGAGAAAAAAGGATTACTGAAATCATGCTTATATAGATAATATATACACGATTATTCTACTCTGTAGAGCTAGATGTTCGGCGCTATGAGGTAGCAAACTAAAGAACTAGTTCTACAAGGTTATAATTCTTTGGGAGCTGGTAAGAAAGACTATGTTAGCCCAGCTTACATCAAACTATTAGTCATTTATTAAATGTTGGGAATATTTTTTTCTGTAGTTTAATCTATATATTAAAAAAGACAATTTTTGTGCAGAAGATTAGATTGTTCGTTCGTTTTTAATTCAAATATATTGAGAAAGACATTCAGATAAAAACCAAGGCCATTCTTTTCCAGAAGATTAGTTTAATCGATAATTTTTAACTCAAATATATTAGACATTCAGTATCGAGGATAACGAAATCTACTTTGAAAAACTCGTCTCAATTTGACCTTACAAAATTCTTCAAGACCCTACACAAACATTGTATCTTCGCAACAGAATAATGGATAATTGATGACACCTTACACATGATATGTTTAAGCCATAATGAAAATTTCAAATTGTGAAAATTATCTCATAAAGGAACAGGTTGCATTTATATCACTAATACTCGTTTCGTTTGATCAGGAAAGACATGTGTTGGACCATTCTATGGTTATTAGTCTAGTTCTAGAATTTCCTATTTTACAGTCTCGATAGGCGAGATGTTTGTGGTAGAACTTCAGAGAACTATTCATTACATTATTGGCCACCACTAACACAAAATCTAGTTCGATAAACAGAAAGTAGATATGTTTTCAAAAGAATCTATCCTAAAAGACATGTTATGCCAAACAAATTTGTGACATTGTTTTCAAAGCATCTCTCAAAATGAAAAAGTTTACCCCATAAATATACAACGGTGACCGATAGAACTTTTATGTTTCGCTTTGCAGTTGGACGGGAATTCTTTTTAAGAGTTTAACTTAACAAGAAAAAACTTAGACAGACTTGAATGTTTACGATGTCACAGTTTTTAGAATGTGACTGTTTGCTAACTTTTACAGCAGCTCACCCTACATCTTCAAGCAGAAGAGACCCAAACTGTTTTAAGTTTGTTTTTTATGACATGATCAATCAGATCAATGTTTCAACACGATGTTCTTTTTTTACAGTTTTAGCGGAAGTGATTTATAGTATTCCGTTATTACACTGTCGGTGTCAAAGTATTAGTTCTATTAACCGTCATCATACTCGACGAATAATATAAATAATTTTCACAAACTTTTTAATATGAGGAAAAAATTTACCTTGCATTGTTACTCACTCACCCTATTTAAAATTTGATAATCGCTTGCAGATTTAAATTTGTAAAAACGTTGTACACTTGTTATTTTGTTCCAATTTTGGACACATCATAGTTTTTGTACTAAATTTAAAATTTTTACTGCGAATGCTTTTAAAGTAGATAAAGTTGGCTAGTTACAGTAAAACAGATATTATTAGATAGGTTAATGTCTTGTGATAATCTATATATATGGTTTATGTTTTACAATTGAATGTGAAAATATTGTGCTGGTTCCGATGTTTATAGCACCCAGTATACCGTCTGTAGGACGGTTTTCATTGGAATTGTGTCCTTTTTTGAAGAAACGAGGAAATAACCTGATATGATATCAATATAAAATTATTTTGTTTATCCCTAAAGCAACTTTGAGAATTAATGAATTTCTTAATAAAGCTTTACAAACAGAATATATAATATAAATAATCTTTATATATTATATTCTTAATCTTATCTTAATGAAATAGAACATATTTTTTATAAGCATCTCCTTTATTATTTTTATTTGTCAATTATTTAAAATTTTATTACCGACGTACATCGGCAAAGCTAATTAACTTTTTTTTAAATTTGTACTTTTTAAATCAAAGAAAACACTTTTATGGTCCCTGTTTTTCTGCCCGGATAACATGGGGCGGTGCAAAATTTGAAAATAATAATACAGGGTGGGAATTGAAAATTGAAACATGAAGCGACATGGAAGAGGACTTGCTACTGGTGTGTTCTCAATGTCCTCCTTTATTTGTTGAGCCAAATTCCACCGAGGGCTCGATCAGTATAATTACCACTAATTAGTTTTAATGGAGGTCCATTTTTAATCTACTTAATCCCGTTGTGCGCCGTAAAACAGAAGATTTAGAGGAGTGAGGGTGAAAATAACGGGGATTCGGGCAACATTGCTAAAATTAGAACTGTCAATTCGCAATCTTAGGCAATTTAAAGACATAAGAACGTACACTAAAATCTCAGATATCCGAAATAATAGAGGCTGCCCCCTGTAAGAAATTAAAAAAAAACTACGATTAAGCTAGCCAGAAAATGTAGTGCAATGCTCTTTACGCAATTTTATTTACAACATACATTGTTCTCGTCATTATAACCATTAATTCAATCACATATCTTCTAATAATAATATAACAAAATATATTTATTCATTAATTTTTTCTTTTACCTTCTTGTAAGACTACATAGAGCTGTCGAATAAAAACTAATACAGCAAAAAGGGCCATTTAATTTTGAAAATGAAACAAACAAATTAGGTTATTATTATGTTATAAATATTAAGTCAATAATGTTATTAAGAGTGTTGAATACCACATTTGTTTTGAATAAAGTGATTGTAGGTCATAAATTAAGTACGTATAAAGTACGCATTTCATTATGTACTTTTAGCCGGAAAACTTTGGATTAAGTTTGGTCTCTTAAATGCCTGATGTTAGGACGCAGAACCCAAATCTGATGTTAGTCAACAGAGTTCTGTGACGGAACATTGTAAAAAATGCAAAAAAAAGGCAAAACAACTGAACTTTTCACGTATATTTGCTCACAACTCAAAAATCGTAAATTGTACGTGCTTTACATTAATTTGCAAAAAGAAAGTACGTAAACATTCCTGCAAGATATACTCCTTGTTTTACTTCTAAGACAAAGGGTTTAGGCTGCGCTGCGAATTGGAAATTGGCAATCTTTTTCCATGATTCCTTGCAAGGAACAAGCTATTCCATACAAACAAAGACAATTTTAGTGTTAGCAGAATGAGTTGCAGAAAGACCTAAGCCAAAGGCTATTTTAACTTTTCATTTTTATGTTCCGAGTCCCCAAAAATAGCAACCGTTGAAATTCTTCTTCAAATGCAAATACATATGTAATTGTTACATATATAAATGTTATTGGTATAAATTTACACTTTTTTATAGGAGAAAAAACCTCTCGTAAAAATATTCAGATTGCATTCAAACTTTGGTGAACATATAAACCATAATAATGTAATTGGAGCAGTTAAAAAACCAGCCGAATCGGTTAATTCTAAAGGGGTTAAAGGATAAATTTTTCGGAGGTATTTATTTCAGTAATTTTGTAACACAAAAATGGGCGTTTTGCATTTTTACACGTCAAAACTAGAATATTAAAATTTTATTTTAATTTAGCTCACAAAAATGAACAAATGATTCTTAGTAATCATTACTGTTTGTCACTCAGTCTCTGAGTTATAGCAATATATCACTTATATACATAGCTTTTACTGGTTAACCCATAACGAATCACAAAAGCCTCCCTTAATCCCATTACAATTGACCGACGTGGCTGATATCTGTTTCAGCTCAGCACTGCAACAAATGTGTTTAATTTTGGTTTATATGTTTTTCGTTTCACGGTCTGGAAGAAATCAGGCGGCGGTCCCAGACCCGAACCGCGGTCCGCCAATTGGAGACCATATCATATGGTTTTCCCATAAAACGAGTAATTTTTTCTTTCAGATTTCAAAGAATACAAAACAACTATCTATAAACTAAACCCAATAAAAACTTTCACAAAAAAATGTTGAAAAAATGTTCGATAAAGGCCTACCGATGCTGTTAAATTGCAGAAACGTAAACAAAAGGAGTAGGTTTTCTCAGTGAAATGGTTTGGCAAACTACTAATTGATGAATGTGGTTTGCAACTCCGTACTTCTCGTATATTGTTAACGCAGTGTTCTGTTTTATACTGTTTTAACTTTATTTGTTTTCTATGTTTAAACCTATTAAATTATTTAGTTAAGTAAACTCTTAAAAAAATTTTATTTTAACTAAAAAAAACCATTTTTTTAAAAATCGTAATTAGATTTTAAATGTATTGTGCTTGTTAGTGAAACGATTTATAAAGCCTATTAACTTATTTAACTTTTATCTCAGAAGATGTAGTTTATTTCAAGTCTCGCTAATGAAGAAATAAGGAAAGACTTAATGTCTTTATCGCCGTACAGTAAATAATGGCCTAATTACTTAGAATAGTATCAGATGAATAAATTACAAGCTACGAGAATATCTTAGTTGTTCAGTAAATTAGATTGCTCGTGTAGATTAACATTTATAAGCCTAGAAAAGCTGTGTATGCCTGCTAAGTTAATTAATACCAATTCAGTGATGTACTACTACTATTATTAGTACTACTACAACTAGGAAAATCGGTGCTGTTGTATTTAAAAGGAGAAGTTATCCCGAGAGAACAGCTATATTCAACAAGCGTGAAAATGCAAGTTTGAAGCAAAGTTATTGAAAATCGTATCCTTCAAATCGGGAGTAAATATACAAAACCATTATAAATAACGGAAATGGTTTTTAATTTTCCTCTGGGAGATAATTCACTTTAAATAAACAAATAAATATTTCATTCAGTCAATAGACATGTTCACATGCAATAGACATAGTCAATTTTCAATCATAACAAGTACAGTAATTGGCAGCACAGCAGTAGCACATGCGGAAACATGCAATAAATACAATAATAGTTTCTAATAAACAAGGCATGGCAAAAGTGATGCATCATGCAAAGCAAACACTGCAAAACAATCCTCACATTCAAAGATCAGGATCAAGATGGTGCCTATAGCAAAACACTTTACTCCCTTAATACATAAATCATCTCCCACCCATACAAATAAATACGTACACAATGTGTAAATACGGTAATTTATTTTCTCAAAAAACACCATTGTAACATTACTCTCTCAGCGAGATAAAGCAATCACTTTGCTCCCTCTTAAAGACCAACCATTACTTTGCTAAGTATATAATGGATTTTGTATTGAGTTTGGAAGTTACCAGTTACTTTTAACCATTTCGCATTACGTTTTCAAAACAACCCTTGTAAAAGTGATGGTGAGTTGCACTTACTTATATTTTATAAATGAAGATCAAAATAGTAACTTAAGAAGAACCTTTAAGCTGGTAATATTTATCTACATTACACTGTATTAGTGAATACATTTGTAAAATACCCCCGCTGCAGCAGACCTGCATACCCAGCGAATTTTAAATGGATAAAAACATATTTCAATCCAACATAGATTTTTTACATCTTTTTGTAATCTCCCTAAGAGTATCAAAGGGAATGAGTATGCAGGTTTGCTGCAACAGGTATGTTGAAAACCGGATGGCTTTAGCCAAATAATTAGTAGATCTGTTCTGGAAGAAGCTACTTACCAAGTTTTATCAATATGCAGGGTGTTGATAAAAAACCTTTCAGGACTTCGGGATGTGGTTACTTACATCAAAACTAAGAAAAAAGTTCCTATAAACATGGGTCCTAAAATGATCGGTTATCCGTCTGTCGGTCTGTATGTGTTTTTAACATGATTTTGCATAACTCTGGAACTACTAAAGATATCAACTTCAAACTTGGTACGTATATGTTGACTAATATGATCTATTTTGGTGCGGAGTATCAAGTTTCTATTTTGTACCATTTCAAAATGGCAGCCATTTTTATATTTTAAAACTCAATATCTTAAAAACCTTAAATTTTACAAAAATTAAACATGAAAAAAGTTGTGCAATTTTGTTTCCTATAAAACCATATAAAGAATCTTAAGGTCGAACAAGAATTAACGGAGTTATTGCAATTTTCCCAACAGAATACATGCTTGTTTTATGGCAGTTACAGTAAATTAGCTTGAATTCTGTTAGAAAAATTGCAATAAATCCGTTAATTGTAGTTTGATCTTAATAATCTTTACACGGTTTTGTAGGAAATAAAATTGCGCAGCTTTTTTGTGTCTTAAACAATTTTTGTAAAATTTTCGGTTTTTTAGATACTAAGCATTAATATATAAAAATGGCTGCCACTTTTAAATGGTACAAAGTAGAAATTTGATTCTCCGCACCAAAATAGGTCCTATTAAAGGCCGTCTCAACATAAGTTGAGGCAGGCTACCTGACCGAGGGATTGACCAGGACAATGGTCGGGTCGCCCGGGACAATGGGATTTACTCGCCGGGCCGGCCAGGCCGTTGTCCTGGTCAACCCCTCGGTCAGGTAGCCTGCCTCAACTTATGTTGAGACGGCCTTTAGTCAGCATATGCGTACCAAGTTTGAAGTTGATATCTTTAGTAGTTCCAAAGTTATGCAAAATCATGTTAAAAACACACACAGACCGTCAGACGGATAACCGAGCATTTTAGGATCCATGTTTACAGGAACAATTTTCTTAGTTTTGATGTAAGTAACCATATCCCGAAGATCTGAAGGTTTTTTTTATCAACACCCTGTATATTAGGAAATAAGGAATATTGCACATATTGATGACTTAATAAACCAAGTGACTGTCAATCCGGACGTTTTCACTAAATAAACCGTACAAACCCAAACCTAGTGCTCGAGTAAACTTTGTTTACCAATTACTCTACTTTGTTTAACCAAAGTAAACTAAAACATCTCTTTCAAAGAATATTTAACAATATCATGTAGACTGACTATTTTTATGATATAACACAGAAGCATATTATTTTATATCGGGAAGTCCAAGACATAGTTCTGTTTTAACTAAATTAAACAGCATATTTCCTTAAAAATGGGCGCAGTAGTACTAATACACATAAATATATACATTACTAATACAAACATGAAAAAACACCCTTGGTTAAATTTTTTATTGTCATTTTTTGAGTGATATGTTTCGGCAGTCTATGCCGTCTGCAGTCAATATAACCTTATACTTAATTCCAAATATGTGTAAAAAACATTTAGAATAAAAATATGAAACAAAAATATCATATGGTGTTGTTACTGATATTCAAATATCATTGTAGTGGTATTGTTGAATCTTACTGTTTGGAAATGTTCCTTAAAACGAACTTGAAAGTTTCTTCTAGTCCGTACTATATAGTATTTGTTGCAATCACTGCATTTTATTTTATATACTCCAGCTCGGTTTTAGTCTTGGGTTTGAATAAGATATGCACAGTTCTATTATTTATCATTTTCAAAACATTATTTTTGGTTTTAAAGCTTATTTTTTAGTTATTGTTCTTTAGTGTTTTTCTTATGGCTCTTGTAATGTAAGAATTATAAAGAACATGCATGATTTTTTCAGCATTTTCTTTATCTTCTTTTGTTTTAATTTTCCTATTTACCTATCAGGAAGACTTTTATGTTTTAAGATGATAAAGTAGAAAAATTAAGAAAAGAAGAACAAAAAAGGTAAAAAATGCTGGGAACAAAAAAATGATTGTTTCTTAAAATCCTTACATGAAGTCAATGATGATGAGCTATAAGAAAAATATACGCTTAAATTAATAAAAGTACAATAGTTATAAGTAATTGACTAACACACAACCAACGACATTTTCGACTCCTTTTTACATGACGTTTTGTAGAATAAATCTTAATAAAACGTGATAAGCCGATGAATGTTATCTGAAAATCTAAAAATAAGTTTTTGACGTAAAAATGAAATGTGAAATAAAAGTATCCTTTAAAGAAACATCAGAGACGTATCATATTTCAGTTCCCTTTAAGATCCGTCATGTCCAATGAGAGTTTAGCCTAAGGAACGTGCAAAGCAGGAGGCGACTCTGTCTGAAGGTGCTCTTACACGGATTTATATTTCTAAATTTTTTCTGTTAAAATAACGTAACCTTTTTTCGAGTATATTAAACGAAATATTTACAGTGATGCTTATCTGATTTACTTGTTGCTTATTTGAAAAATGTCATGAAACAAAGTTGGGGGTTGGTGACGAATAATTTTAAAAGTATATTAGTAAATAATTAACCGACGTAAAATTGGCGTTTACTTTTGTTAATTAGGTACTTCAAAAAGTGTATATAGGGTTAGTTATCAAAAATTAATTTACAAAAAACATAAGCGATATGATTAAAATTTAAAAGGATGGCCTGGCCAAAGTGTGTTTTTCCTGAAATTTCTACCCTAAAGAGCTGGTAAAAATGCAATAAAGAGTAATAAGAAAAATTACAAAAGCTTAGTTTTAAAAAGGTTCTGATATAACCATGATCTGTTATCTACTAAATAATTTGCTCATTTAAACTCAGCAGCTCCACTCAAAATGCAAATGTTTAATGAAGATTGCAACACTGAATAGTTTTAAAGAAGCAATTTTAGGCCTATGAATGGCATATCATTTTAAGCGTATTTTAAAGACGAAAACTTTTTCACCTATTGTGTATTTTTTGTAGTGTTGCAGTAATAAGCCAAAAATTAATTTTCCTACACAAAATTCATGTTCATTGCATTACGGCACAGCACAAGATTTTCCCCCAGCTTATTATCGAGCTATTCTTTAAGAAAATGTGTAATAGTGACATTTTTCATGAGATTCTTTTAATTTCTTAAACTTCTCAGATCTGAAGACTGTAAAAAGGCCTAAAACTCAAAATTCTTAAATAGAAGGTTAAAATAAATTTGTATCAAATCAAATGTGTTTTTAAAACGAACATTTATTGTATTTCAATTTTTTTCTACCTCTTACGGTTTTGAAACGTCAGCCGAAAACCCTTTTTATGCCAGTTTATGAAATTTAACTGCTTATTTTTATTTCAACAAACAGGTTTTCACGCTTAAATTAACAGTCTTTCTAATTAAAAAATAAACATTTTGCTTTTTTTCAATGTGCCTTTATACTTTTGAAGTAGTTATCAATGTTTATCTTTATTAATGATACCAATAATAATAATTCATGGATATGCACAATCTCAATGCAGGCTTGGACTAGAAAGCTATTTTTCACCACCCTTAACAGGCTTATCACTTGCAGTATGCCGGCTGAACATCTTTATCTTACAAAGCAGACAAAGATCTTTATCTTTACCCCTTACATCTTTACTTGTTTATTAATCCTCGTTCACCAGACACCCCCCAATCCAGACACCTTTATTCAGTTCGTTGGTGTCTGCTGTGAAGGACATACTGCTTGCGTTCTTTTTCAAAATGCCTCACACAAATGCGGAATCAAACGATATGCTAATGGTGTTAGGCGAATGTTTTCAAAACTATGTAGCTTCTGCGAGGGTGTATGCGGTATCCAAGTAGAGAACCTCAGTCGCGAATGGCCTTTCAGAGACTTGCCATTCGAGTTCGTGAATAACGTCAGGTACAGCCAGACAACAGTAAAGGAAAAACACTTGAAAGATCTTTAAAAAATTATAGGGCACCAGAGGTTTTGGCAGCGATTCAAATAAACCCAAGAGAGTCTGCCAGAGGAATAGCTATCGATTCAGGTATCAGCCAAAGGTCAGTGTTGAGGATCCTAAAATACAATAAAATGCATCCATACAAGATGTCGCTGCACCTTCACGATGTTCTTTGCCTTCAAATAATCAGTTTTTGTTTGTGAGCAAGAGAGAAGTACCAAGAAAATGAAAACTTATGACACATTTGATTTGAAAGAAAATTTATTATACCCTGCTATTTAAGAATTTGAGTTTTTGGCTTTTTACAATCTCCAGCTCTGATAATTTTTTAAAATTGAAAATTCTAACAAAAGATTTCACTATTACATATTTCTTTAAAGTATAGCTCGATAGAAAGCTGGGGAAAAAATCTTGTGCTATACTGTAATGCAATGAACGTGCATTTTACATGGGAAAATGGAGCTTTTGACTTATTACTACAATACTACAAAAATTATACAGTAAGTGCAAATATAAAAGTTTTTCGTCTTTAAAAGACGCTCAAAATAATATGCCATTTGCCATATGGTACCATTTTAATTTTTTTATTTACAGTGCTACGAACATACAAAAAGAATTGGTAAAAATTGATGATTATTTTGAAAATTATGACATGTAACACAACATTGTAAAGCTGAGTTTACTAGGATTACGAATTTTCAATCAGAGCTGAAAAATGTTTAGCAGTTTCGAAAATACAGGGTATTCCGTTAATAGGCAAAAAAAAAAATTAATGGCCGCCATATTGATACGGATTGAGATAATTAAGTTATGTTTTTACCAAGATGTCCTCTAAACAAGACCTTTCTAAAAATGAACAATGGTTCATAGGTATACATAAGAAAATTTCGAGATTCGAACCCGTGACCTTCATTTCTGGAACACTCTATGCTCAGATCATGTTTTAGATATTTTAAATGAATTCTTCCATTTCAAGATTTTCTTCTAAATTAATTAAGTAGTTTATTACAAAATTGAATAGTTTTACAAATTCAAAGTGAATAAACTTCATTATTTCATGTTGAGGATCATTCACAAACTTTTACAGATATTCTAAAAAAATACGAGTAAATGTTTAATACTTCCATACAATTTTCCAAAGTGCATAGCATAAATTAAATATCAATAACAATATACCTTTGGAATTAACCAGAAGAATATTAATTTAAAATAAATATTGATAGGATTTTTCATCTACAAATATATTGTCTCCCCTCGCTATGAGAGAAATTCGCTAAAAAATATTTAAATATTTAATGAGTTGGAAATTATAATGCAAATGATTAATTAAAGGGCACAGAGAACAATAATAAAAAGTAATAAAAGAACTCTCAATTTTTGGAAATTCAGTTAAGTAAGCTGACTTTGTGGCCAAGCAATTACCGTTTAGGCGATTGGCCCGAGTTCAGCACTGAATGTCCGCGTGGATTGTAACTTAACAAAGTTGATGAATATTTTTAGCGGCTTATGATATTTTTATTTGCAATGAAGTTGTTTTACAGCGAAACGTTGATGACCAAAACGGCAGACCTCCACGAAACACATGAAATGGAAACATTGTAGCCGATCAGGACTATATGAGGTTATTACCGTTTGCATTTCTGTATCCTTTTCTAGAAATTCACAGATTACAATATTTAACATGTTTATAAATTAATGTTTTGCTAACTTAACTAATTTAATAAATTTACGCTACCAAAGTTTAACAATTTTAATGTTATAGATAATAATGTTTCACCATTAATTAATACTATTTTAAACTTGACAGGAAATATTTTTAATGAACTCATGTTTAAGTCTTGTTTTACAAAGAAATCTGAAACTAGAAATCAATTCAAGAAATTTATTAGGGAAATGTGATTATTTTAGCAAAACGTTTTGTTGGAAATAGGCTTTCTTATATTTTTTGTGCGAGTCCAATTTATAGGTTCAACTTTTAATTAGTGGTTATACAGGGTGTCCAGAAATTATGGTAAAATATTTTAGTATATGATAGTACAGGTAAAAATAAGAAAAAAAGTTCATATAAACATAGGTCCAAAAGTGCTTCGTTTTCCGTCTGTGTGTCTGTTTGTGATTGTTACATATTTAATCATATCTCATGAACCTCTTAACGTATAAACTTCAAACCTGGTACATGGATGACCACTATTAAGACCTATTTTTGTATGAAGTATCAAATTTCTACTTTGTACCATTTCAAAATGGCGACTGTTTTTTTTGTTTTCAAAGCTAAATATCTTAAAAACCGTAAATCTTAGAAAAATTATACAAGAGACAAAAAAGTTGTGAAACTTAATCCAATTAACGCAGATATTAAGATTATGATGATCGGACTACTAATAACGGAGAAATATTAACTTTTATGAATAAAAACACGGCCCTTTAGAACAAACTGTCAGAAATTTTCATGTTTTTATTTGGAAAAATTTAAATATCTCCGTTATTAGAAATCTGATCATCATAATCTTAATATCAGCGTTAATTGGATTAAATTTTACAGCTTTTTTGTCTCTTGTATAATTTTTCTAAAATTTACGGTTTTTAAGCTATTTAGCTTTGAAAACAAAAAACAGTCGCCATTTTGAAATAGTACAAAGTAGAAATTTGATACTACATACAAAGATAGGTCTTAATAGTGGTCATCCATGTACCAAGTTTGAAGTTTGTACGTTAAAAGGTTCATGAGATATGATTAAATATGTAAAAATCACAAACAGACACACAGACGGAAAACGAAGCACTTTTGGACCTATGTTTATATGAACTTTTTTTCTTATTTTTACCTGTACTATCATATACTAAAATATTTTACCATAATTTCGGGACACCCTGTATATCGTGACAGTTTTATTAATTATATTGAATAATTTCTGAAGTGGGAAGATTTATTTAATAAAATACAAATTAGAAAGTCTTACGATTATTTTGTTTGTGTCGAAAGAACAACTTCAAACTAAAAAGTTCAGAAAGCAAAGTTTTAGGAAAATTGGAAACGTGTTATGGTCCTTAAAACTACAGTTTTGTTTGTTTTATCTCAGTATGTTTTTGTGTTTTCTAAATATAAATCGACCAAAAGTATCTTACTAAGCGGGTAGTCTATGAATGAAATAAGGTATAGTAGTAGTCTGAAAATTTCACATTCTTTCTGGAAACTACATTTCATTTCCATATATATGAAGACGAACAACATTTTGAAATAACAATTCTATAGTCAAACAATCAACTATCGATCAAACAATAAATCGTTTACTAGCTAATCAACCTGGTGTCACCAGTGGAAAAACAGTAAAACATCTTTATATTAATGATTTGATGTTTGACTTCATGTTTAATATTTTATTAGATTGTCATGACCACTTCATAAGCTTCCCTATAGTTTAACATTGAAATTTTAAGTCTCAGTGGTAGTTAATGATGAGCACTCTCTGTATTATCATAATTACTATTTTATCACAATGATATTTTACACTTTTAAAAGGGAACATAAAACAGGGAAGCAGTAGCAGTAGCGGTAGTAGTGCTGTTGTAAAAACATGATTAAAATAATTAGGGCGGAGCCCTGAGGAAACTTTAAAAAATCCGTTGTTAGCGGACGCCTCCACCCTAAGAGGATCATCCATACAAAGTTTCAATGTTCTTGGTCAAGTGGTTTGGGCTGTACGATGTTATGTCAGGGGTATTTGACAAATATACAGTAAAATTTAACGATAGACAATTCAGTGGATGATTTCAAATCATAAGTTGGATTTCAAAACTTAAAATAAGTGGTATTTGAACAATATAAATAAATATTAATACTTCCACTTACACCGTTCAACCTCAATTTGTTGCATGGATAAAATCGAAATGGTAATTATGCTCTTGAAACCTTTTGAAGTTAATACCGTAATACTGTATTGTGTTCAAATAATCACATATATTACAACATCTCACTATAAAAATGTTGTGCTGTCATTGTTAATAAAATTTGTTTACATATAAAATACGAGTTATCAAATTATCAGTTATCTGTTTTTATTAATTTGATATAAAAAAGGCCATCACAGTTTGGCGACGAGGTGAAGAAAATGGATACCGAATGATTTCAGTAGTTATGGAATTACAAAAGAGAATGATGGGTTGCTTAATAAAGTAAGTGAATGACTCTGCCACCATGTCAACAACTGATGGTAACAGTAAACCAGTTGGGTAGCTTAATAAAGTAAGTGACTGACTCTGCCATGTCAACAACTGATGGTAACAGTAAACCAGTTTTTCTGTCAAACTATGAACCTTTCGCTCCGAACAACGAATCTTTCAAATGCGACACATATAGGTTTTGAAAATTTCATAACAGTGAACAACATTTCAAACCACTGATCGTATTGCACCAGGCTCTTACTTAACTCTGTAGGAGCTGAAATCTTTGACGTGATTTGTACTCTCATCTTTATAACCTTCAGATGTAGAATCTGATTCCTCATGCATTTAATGCTACTTTTTAGCAAAATCTAGTAACTCAGTATTAGTTTTTGTCAACCTATGTCCCTGTCCTTGTTAAAAGCCCATTGCAGAAGTTTACACCCAGGCTCAATTCTTGAGGGGTGTCAAAGACTACAGGGGTGCTTCTACAGTCTACATTCATAGCATTTCATGACATTATTTCGAAAGCAATCGCGCTGACATAAAAAAGAATTGTCAAATATTTTTCTCAAAGTACCAGTTCTCACAATCCTTCGATGGAAGAAATTAACAATGTTAATGTCAACCAGTTCAATCCAAACGCCAAGTACCATTCAAAACCCAATTTAGATTCAATTTATTAATTGGGACTAGACAGTCTACGTCTCAGATGTGGCAAAGAATAGTATATTTCTATTTAAAAGCTGTGCCTCTATAAAATATTACTACCCCATTCAGCAATAGTTTTTAATCTCATACCGAAATTTAATTGTTAAAAGGATCACAACATATATTTTTCTATCATTAGTCATCAGTATCAAAGTTGATTGGAATCGCTCACAATCACGGATCAACTCAGGAACCCCGGTTAAGCAAGCTCTCATTGTGGCCGGCAATTACCGTTCAAACAATCCGGCCGAAGCTGCGCGCCTGATTGGCCCGGGTCCAGCAAATCACCCGCTACACTTACTTTCTATTATTTCCATTTTTTGTTACATTTGTCAACAACTTCATCGGAAAATATTCACTTTGCCAAACAGTCAACCACTGAATGTCGTTAATTAACGATTGTTTAAACTCCAGACATCGGTGTAATAAAAAGGATTAGTTTATTATTATGTAGGAATTATTGTATTCCTTTATTTATTCGTATTTATTATATACTTAAGAATGAAATATTCTGATTACATAAAATCTATAATTCAGGTTTAACCGGTCGTTCCATGCTGAATGGTCTGTTAATTATATATTTGGATAAACTGTAACACAATAATATCGCTTAATACTATAACTGGTGCTTTATGAAATCATTCGTAATTTTCAATTGTTAGGGCACATTTTAGTGACTTAGGTAAACATTGAAAATTTTTAACCTAAAACTATTAACCAAAACAAATATTTGTGGAGTGTGTGATGTTTTCGAAACGTAAGCGTATTTTACTTTCTATTATGTGTTAACATTTTTATAAAACAAATCTGAGTCAACAATTTCAAAATACGTTTTATATGATAATATGTTTTTGTAAGATAAATATGACAAGTTTACTTTAAGAGGCACTTATTCCCTCATATCATAATCCTCAACGGAACTCCAAGATGGAACGTTTCACACAGCTTCCTCCCTAAAGGGCCGTCATGTTCAATGATCTCTGAGCTCAGACGGAGCAGCTTCTAAGTGAGCGAGACAACGCAACACAACACCACCTCTCTTTCTTTGCTACCTCCTACTGCATCATTATTATTTTTTTGAGATCGTTATTGTAACGTATAAAAATTCATACATGTGGATGATTATAAATAAGCCAATGAAGGGTATGCGCTTATTCAAATACCATCAGTGAATCGACCATAAATAATTATTAGTTAGTTAGGGTTGTGTGTCAGGAGTTAGTCGTGGTTGTCTTAACATTTAAAATACGAATGACATGAGATTTTTTTCACGAGCATATGAATTTCTTGCCCGTTCCTTTCTTTTTGATATGAAATTGACGTGATTACAATTAATATTATGTTGTATTTACCTAACTGTAGGACTAGAGATTTTTTTTACGTGGCAAGTTAACAAAACATCATTTATCAATTTTTAAAATCCGACGAATCACTTGTTCATCATCCGCTGGACTTAATTCCATAATTTCCATTTTTGTTTTTGTGTTCCTTAATATATATTTTATAAAAATATGCTTGATATCAAAAGGTCGGTTTTTGCCATAATAACATGCAGATTTAAGCTCCTTTCATACAATTTTATTACAGCCCGTATAAGAAATAGCTTGGAATTATAAATTACTCTAATATCTACTGGATTCCCCGTTCAAATAAACATTTGTATCGTGCTAACATTACTATGTGTAACATGTGTGTCCTATTCATATATTGCAGCCGTGAATTTATTTTGTGGCTTATAGGCAATCTATATTGCACGCAGATTTTAAAAAATGTTTACAAATAATTGTTTAAATAATTTTATGGAGAAATTTAAATTCCTTGTGTATATTAAAGCTATATTTCAATTGACATCGGTTACAAACAACTAAACACAATCAGGTTGTTCTTAAATTTAACTTTTTTCTGCATTCCCTCTCGATGACTGACAATGTTATTTACGGACAATGTACAATGCCGCAGTGATCCAATTTGTAAGGAATATAATATCAGAGCAGGAGAATGAACTGTGTGATGAGTAAGTTATAGCATGGCCTTTTCCCTTGTTACAATCTTTTCAAACTCAATATATTTCATTCCTATTTCTTGTCGATTATAATTGTTGCGAGTAAAATTTAATTACTTCAATATTTATTGGTAGGTGCTGGTCCAACACACATCCCTCATTGTCTTTCTTTATATTTTTCTTTTTACTTTATTTCGGAGAACAGCCTCTGGATGTTTATTTATCATTATGAATGTGGAAAAGGCTTATCTTACTCTTCCCGACTTTGGAGGGTAGGTCAATTGGTCACAACCATGGCAATTTACTGTAGCTTTGTTTATTTGTTAATGTCCAAATGTCCACTTAAAGTATTTTTATTTCATGTGACGAAGTCTCCAACAAGAGAAAAAAAAATAACTTACACAAATCAGCTTAGCCTGAAAACAAAGAACTAACGATAATGCTTCGGCATTGAAACCTAGATCTCAGTCTTGAATCGTAAGGTAGTCTTTATTATGTTCATAATTTTTACTTTCATTTTATAAACCAATTTGCTTATCATCTGTTTTTATTTATTATAATTTGTTTCTTTTTTCCTAGTTTTTGCATTGTTAAATTCGGGGGTTTTCTTGTCCTCGGTAATCTGTTAAAATGTCTTTTCTTAAAAAAATGGATTACAATATTAAAATTACTAATTTAAGTTTTATTTTTAATAACTCTATCATTATAACGATATAGATTGTACGTATAGACTATGATTTTTTTTATTTAATTGCTTTAAGATTATAAATATCAAGAAGAGCGACAAAACACAATACGGCATAGTCCCTCAACAAACCGCCACATAACACAATAAATGGGAATATAACGTATGTGAACTTTCCTATCCAGTTATTATGAAATCAACTTAAATTAAAACTGAGCGTTAAAATATACAAATAATATCATTATTTTAACTTGTATTTTCTATTTTCTTCATGATTTTTGATTTCTTGACAAGTAAACTGTATTTTTCACATTGTTTTAACTAATAAGATATTCTGTTTCGACCACCCATATCCATCCCTTATATTTACATGCTTTCTGACTTTTAGAAGTCGGGTCCTCCGTCCAAAACATTTATCTTCTATATGGGTCTCAATGGAATACCGAACGAAAGGACGGTAGGTTAAATCTTCATGTTTAGGTTTTACTATCTAAAAAACGTCGATAGAGTCGTTAATTAGCCTCATTTGTTTCAGATATGAATTCTTAGAAATATTTATTTAAATTTTAAATAAACAAATGCACGTTTAATAAGTTGACACCGGGCGTAAATTTGTACATACGTTTGTTGACGTATGTTTTTTTTAATAAAGGTTTTAAGTTGTCTTTGAATTACGTAAAATTACTGTAATGTATGGTACCGTAAGGTTACGAATTTTTTGTCATGTTTTTGAAATACGTGAAAGTACTGTAAGAACCTCAGGGTTAGATAAGTTTTCTTTAAATTTAACCTGGTACCAGAAATACCCCCGTTTCAGCAGACCTGCAACACTCAGCGAATTTCAAATGCAAAAAAAACATATTTTAATCCAACATAGTGCGATTTGACATGTTTTTAAAAGCTCCATAAACATAACATGGGGAATGAGGATGCAGGTTTGCTGCCACAAAAATGGAAACATCGGGTATTTTAGACTAATATACATTAGATCTCATCCAGATGAAGCCACAAACCAAGTTGTATTAAGATATGTTGAAAAATAAGCGAGTTATAGAATTTGAATAAGGTTAACGTTGAACAACGTACTGTGTTTACCAATTTCAATATCTCGGTAACCAGTGGACATAGGGCAGTGATTCAAAATACTAAATTGTTTGCTTTTTCGAACGGAGTTCAATGGTGCTAACAAAAATTGGATTATTTATATTTTTATATATAAAAAAAAACTAAAAAAAAACAATTTTTGAGAGGTTTACCCCCTTTACCCACCCTCTCGGTGGTCCGATTGGCCTGCTTTACAAACTCGTCTCAGTGATTACCACTTTACGCGTCGGTACCAAATTTCAATAAGATCGGACCATATTTACGGCCGCTATCGTTTATATATATATTAAAAACAATTCGAACGAATGTTTTTTTTTCTTCTGGGGGCTCTAAGGCGAAAAGTTATCATGGTCTCGGGCTTAGGTCTTACCATGGGTACTACAGTAACAGCTTCTTCCCTAAAGTGGACATTCGTTAAAAGATGTGCATTTGTATTTTAAAAATATTTTAAATATACATTAAGTTTCGAGCATATTAGACCCGGTGAATGAAACGTATAGGTTACCTATCTAATTTGACGTTTCTTCTCTTTACACATCGCCTTTGGTTTGACCTTTTGTCAAGGGCGATATAAGTTGAAAGCAAAAGGCTGTGACCACAACTTGTAAGAGAAATTACGGTTGGTTAGTTTACATTGTTAGGCTTATTGCGTTGCAAGTATTTAAAGTGTGATTCAATAGCTAAGAAAATTGTGTTTTATCAATAAAATAAAAGCGTATGAATATGTATACAGCGAAAACATGAACTTTGAACATTGACACACAAGTGGCTTGGGTTTGCTTTATTTATCCATACACATCCCCCACATCAACGTTGTCTCTACAAACAACGTTCTGATTACATGCCGCCCAAACTCTGCAACGTATCTGTTATCTCAATAAAATTGTAACAAAAACCCGGTCATGCATTAATCTTTATGTTTAACTGTAAACTTGCGTCATTTGAATTAGTTTTTAATAATCGTACGGACATCAGTACTTGTAGTTTGACTCATTTCATGTTTGTGACAATGAAAGGCCTTTAATCACAACTTTTTTAAAGATGACTTTCGTTATCCAATATTAATTTTTTTTTAATTATTTATATTTTATAATAATTTATATTATATATAATATTATATAATATATATAATTATTTATATTAATAATTTATATTTTTATTTATATCTAGCTTATCATATTATATTATTGATGGACTTATGTATTTTATTTTTCAAAAGAATTAGAAAACACAATTTTTATTAACCTTCTAAATAAAGAGCTGCTTTACATTTGAAGTAATATTCACTTAGTAGTTTACTTTCGAGAAATATGTATTGCAGAAAAGAGAGCTAGAAAACCCTTAAAATACAACTGGCTGCTCTCGTCACATAATTCTACAAACGAACGCAATTATCACAAGTGCGGCCCTGGGGGCCGACACACACGGCCTTTTCTTCCTGGTTCATTTATTTCCCTAGAGCTGGGCTTTGTCGCCACGCCATCAGTATCTCAGCTCACGTGCGATTTTACATTTTCCCTAATTTTCAAGGATCTTCTGTAGTGAGGCTTAGTATTAAAGGTTCTAATATATATTCCTAATAAACTTATATCCTACACATAGCTGCTGATGAATTAATAAGTTTAAAGATATAACCCTGAAAATACTTGCTGTTTAGGCTGAAAATACTTGCTGCTTAGGTTTAAAACAATGCTGAAAATCCGTTTAAAAATATTGGTTTAGAATTTACTGACTTTAAGATGATCATCTTCAAGCAGTTCATCGATCTTAATAACTAAGTTGAGTGTCTTTTCATCTCTACATTTGTTTCTTGCTTCATTAATACGGATTGTTCAGGCAGTTTTACTTGGATTCTCAGAAGAAAACAACTGTCCTGTAATAAACACAGATTTTGCTTTCTTTATTTCTTCTCTGCACTTCTATTTTCCGCATTCCTTTCTCTTTGAAGGAGATTGGTGATACTTCAGTTAGCCTGACAATGAGTAAGCATCAGTATTCAAATGTGTCATTAAAAGCTGTTTAAATAGCCATTTGAAATCAGTTAGTTTTATCAATATCATGCTTCATTTGAAAACAAAATGCATTAAGATGACTTTGAGAGAATATGTCGAGTAAGTTTCTTCGCCGCTTTATGTGTCAGATGGCCTTTTGCACAACTTTTAACAAAAGAATAAAACTTTACTGTATAAGTCAGTCTACTAAAGTGACCTTACGGAACTTCTTTACAAAGCAAAAGAATTTCCCCCGGAATTGCAGCCAACCTACAAAAACTTTGGTATTTACGAAGCCTCGGTTTTAAAGGGTTTAAAGTTTCTCCATCGTGGAAAGACTTGTTCCAGTATTTTAAGGCAAACGTAGCAAAAGCAAGTTAGCTTCTCATTGGACGTGACTTAACATTGCTGTTGGTGATTTATCACTTCGTTTTAATTCAAAAGGTTGATACATTTTGATTGAACAGGGACGAAATAACTATGAAAGAATGTGTCAGTTGTCAAGTCAAGTTGGTTACATTCATTCAAAATAAATGCACAGTTTTATTACTGTACTTGTTCATGGTATTGAAAATCAGCGTGATAAAGATATCAGCGTTCGTTGATGTCGTACTCCCGAAGTGTCACTGTAAACTCAATATTGTTTCGTACACGATAAATTGGAATGAACGAGTTAGTAATTGATTTGGTGTATTCCTTAACGACCTGAATTAGAGCTAGTTGTATTTTTTTAATGTATTTACTTTTCGAAGGAAATTCAAGCGTATTGGTATAATAAAAATTAAACCACCGTAACTACCTATGAGTCCTATCAAATTTACCATTTTTCTTTTACATGGTATTTTTCTTTTTAGATTCAATTGTACGTTTCTAGAATAGGCAGTCCACACTTTCATTGATTCCATTTTCTAAACAGTATTATTAATAAGGTTCTCGTTATTTAACGTTGACGTGGTACTGAAAAAAATAATTTAAGTAAAGCCTGTTTCATAGTGAAAGTCATCTAGGTGACGTTGCCAACCTTTATGTTACCGTAAATTAAACCGTAAAGTAAATACCGTCATTTATGCATAAAAATTATTTTCAACCTGATAAAATACCAAAATTCTATATAGTAAGGCGTTCTCAAACAAAAAGGATCCTTTTTGTGATTAGGTTCTTTGCAAGAAAACAAACATATTTTGCTTTATAAACATGGTCTCCCTTCATTAGGCTTTCGAAATCTCGTTAACAATAAGTCACACAGGGGACCCTATTTTTGAAATGGGTGAGTCGGCGATTGAGTGAGTCACTTTACCCTCAAGTTATTTGTTTCTAATTATAAAATGAATTCACAGAAAAAAATAAAAACATTCCTAACTAACTTGATGAATTCTACCCCACAATATCTGTGCATACCATTTGAATAGGCATTTATTCTTAAAAATTCATAATTTTAGTATAGATATCATATACTGTACATTGAGTATTTCACCAATCCAACCATTCTTACTCACCAAGCAATAGGCTGTTGAGTAAAAACGTGTGAGTTGATAGGAAACAAGCTTCTTCTTCTTCTCTTTTGGAGCAATAAATAATAGAAATCAACTCACAATTAAGTTGTGAGTTGATTTCTCGCAACCTTTCCAATCAGGCTGTGTTTACTTTTTAATACTAAATACTTAAGTGCGTTCGGGTAGTCTTTAAACTATTTATAAAACGCCTTACAACTAAATTGACCTATAAATATACCAAGATAGTTTAGTTTGTTAAAGCCACAAAAAATGAGGTCATTTCTTAAATTGGTCAATGTTTACATTTGGCTTTCTACTTTGACAGATGTATCGTTTGAAACGTTGACATCCCACGTGGTGGTTTAAACAATGCTACCATCAGCTGACAAGTGACTTGACGAGTGACTCACTACTCAATTCTCAACCGTTTCAAAATAGGGCACCGGATGTTATTATTGGCTAAAAAGAACCAACATTCAGTTTTTAAATTAAAGGCCGACAACTTTGAAAAGAGCCTGCTCACAATTGCATTTTTGAATGGCATTCTAAAACCCAAGGGAATTTTGTAAAACTGTTTAAGAATGATCAATTAAGGCCTAAGAGGAACCTAAATGCCAAATTCCAGGATTCTATGTATTGCGGTTTTGGAAATAAGACCTAGAGATCGATTGGTAGAAGGCTCTTTTGTAAGTTGTCAACCTATATAAATAATTAGTTTCTCATTGGTAGCTGGACAAATAACCGGGAAATTTTAAATATCGAAATCAATCTCCAATTTCCTCTTGTTTCTACGCACAAAAATGCTTAAAAAACAAATTTCCAGTAGTAAAAGCGAAAAATTTGTAGTTTCTAAACTATCTATATTACTAAAGCGATTTTTTTAAATCAAAATTGTGAGAGTTTGACAGCTCGCAGGATGATGGGAGGATAGCTCAAAAGAAAGGTCTCGGTCCCAGGGGGTCGGGAAAAATAGCAGATTATGTCCAAATATACCAGAAAATGAGACATAACGAAAAATATCTTCCATTTAAAATGCATTGGGATTGAAAAACGTCTGCTTCGTTTACATTAAACATGTGGTGCTAATGCTTGATTCAAAGTCATATGGTAGATGTTGTCATGTGGGATTTTTTTCAAAATGCAGCTAACTATGCATGTTCAATGTACTATAATAAAATACCCCCGTTGCAGCAGACCTGCATACTCAGCGAATTTCAAATGCAAAACAATATATTTTAGTCTAACATAGCGAGATTTGACATGTTTTTGTAAGCTCCATAAGATTAACATGGGGAATGAATATGCAGGTTTGCTGCTACAGGTATGTTTAAACTGGTTGGTTTTAATTCAATGTTTAGTAGACCTGAACTAGAAGAAGCCATTTACCTAGTTTTATCAAGATATGTTGAGAAATAAACGAGATATAGAATTTACTTATTTCCCATAAGATTAACATTGGGACAACGTACTGTGTTTTACCACTTTCAATATCTCGGTAACCAATGGACATAGAGCAGTGATTCAAAATACTAAATTGTTTGTTTTTTTGAGCTGAATTCAATGGTGCCAACACAAATTTGATAAATTCTATTTTTCTATGTAAAAAGCTCAAAAAACCCATTTTTGAGGGGGTTTACCACCCCTTACCCCCTCTTCCGGTGGTCCGATCGGGCTGGTTCACGAACTCGTCCAATCGATTACCACTTTACATGTCTGTACCAAATTTCATCAAGATCGGACCATTTTTACGGCCGCTATCGTGCTAACAGACACACACACATATATATATATATATATATATATATATATCTAAAAATTCGAACGAATGGTGTTTTTGCTTCTGGGGGTTGCAAAACGAAAAGTTATCATGGTCTGGGGCTTAGGTCTTACCATGAGACCTACGGTAATAGCTTCTTCCCTATAGGGGAAATTCGCTAAAATGTTTTAAAATTAAGATTTTCTGATTTTATAATAATTAAGGGTTTGAGTTTTTTCATTATTTAAAATTATAAAAAGTTATGAACGTTTGTTTAGTTTATGTTATAACGATGCAGATTTAATACAAAATTATATATATACACGTTTGGAAGTTCGCAGGATGATGGGAGGGGGCTGAAATTGAAGGTCTCCATTCCAGGGACTCGGGGAAAATACTAAAATTGCTTTAAACTTACTATAAAATGAGAAATAACGTAAAATAGCTGTCATTTGGATGTAAAACGGTCTGCTTTGTTTACTTAAAACCAAATGACATATAATCAAAATTTTGTGGATCCAGAAGCCTTTTTTCTATGAAGGTATTTTGTACTATAGTAAAGAAGGATTATGCTCAGGGGCTATTAGCCCCTTCAAGCCTCTAGTTTGTATTAAAATCCTAACAAAATTATTTTTTTCGTCATACTGCTTCAAAAACAGCTGCTTTTGACACATGCGTTGGGATTCAAAAGTTCTTAGTTTTAGTCCTTGGATAAAATATGACATAACATATATGGATAACATATGATTTGATGATTATTATTTTCCTAGGACCAAAAAGATCATTGTTGATGATACTTTTGATTCGAGGTAAATAATCGAACAATCTTAATTCGATTACAAATAATCGAAACATTCATCGTTATTTTACGTCAGCGTTAATGGGGAGCTATCGATTGCATCGGGAGTGGTTATCGGTTATTATATTCAATTGCAATTCATTGTTGCATTGTTGTCGGTTTAATCAATTTGTGGAACTCGCTTATTTAACCAATCGATTATTGCATGGGTTCGATACGTCGATTGTTGTTTATTGCTGTCAGTCTAACCTAACACAAATGAAACAATCAGCTGATTGCTTCAAATAGCAAGAACAAGATGGACGAATCTTTGGGAGGTATCTTTAAAGGTAAACAAGCTGTAACATTTTGGTTTTCTTATGTAGTTTGCGTGTGTTATTGAGCGATATAAAGAAAATATAATTAATCACACGGACCTAAAGCTGCTTTTCGTTACTCGGTCATTTTTCAACCTCGGCTTACAGCCACGGTCGTAAAACTTGACCTTGTACGAAAAGCGTCACTTTAGGTCCTAGTAATGAAATATACTTTTTTTAATTGAATGTTTATATTTTTTGCCTTTTAACGATTTTCTGTACGTCTTCTTGTTCTTGAGACATTAAGCTGAAAATTAAAAATGCCTGCCATTGATTTTGAACAATGTATAAACTTGCCACTCCGTATCAAAATTGATCATATCGCTCCAAATACACTGAGTTTGAAGTTGGCACCTCATGCGGTTCCAAATAAATGTGTAATTTTGTAAAATAAACACGTATAGCTAGAGACATGAAAAACGTTACACGAGAGACCCACGTATATTCCAAAATCTCTACGAAAGGTGTATATTTTGAGACCATGTATTCAAATTTAGTCCTTAAATGTTAGTGTAATATACAGTATAGAAAGGTTGGCTGTGTGACTGATTGCAAGGTAGTTGTTCGGTCGGATGATGTGTGGCGGCTTACCGGGTAAGCCGCTCCCAACACAGCGAGGTGACGGGTCGACTTGACTGCTCGCCACGGTGAAAACTCCGTGGACATGTTTAACTTCAGTGAAAATAGTTTTGATTTCACGAGTAAAACGCATTGTTAAGTTAAAATGTAAATCCTAGTATTTGGCGCATACGGCGTAACGTGGTTTTCGTTATTCTTTTTCATGCTAGAAAAAAATTATAGGATAATCTTGTTTAAACAAACCTTAAAAAAGCTAAATATAGCTATTAAGAATCCTTAAGTAAAGGTGGAACGGTAGCTTAATTCTTACTTATGCTATACAAAATGTTATTCTTTTTTTCGGAAACGTTGTTGATGAAGTAGAGTTCTTTAAATATTTTAATCGCCTAATTTACCAAGATGTTTATATTGAGAGGAAATTCTTTCCAAGAATATTGAGACTCTTTTAGTGACTACGTAGATTTTGAAAAGCTTCCGTCGCAAACCACCGCTAACGTAATTCCTTATTCAGAGTTTATAATAAAATTGAAAATAGCATTATTAAATTGATAAAATAAAAGTCATCTTGAATATTGGTGAAGAGCAAAATCCCTGCCCAGAATTGCGATCATAACGATTTTAGATGCAGGCAATTATACGAATATTACTTATGAATCACTGATACTAACAAATATGATAAATACTGTTTATGTCTCCTGGTGTATTTTAAATAAATATGACATTAAATGTGGCAACTGATTCCTTTCATCTTCTTATGGCACGTTAAACATCAAATTTTATTTAGATTTAAGGTGTTCTCAAACTTAAAGGCATTTCATTTAACAGGTCCTTATTGCTAACTGAAGGGCCCTAAACAAGTGATGGCCCATGAGGATGGTATGAGCGCTCAGGTGTGTTTCCGTGTAATGTGCCCATCATAGCGAGCGCTTTCAAACCCATTACCATATGTACTTTTAAGATATCTAATTTACCGCTTTATTATTATTACCTCCCCAAATTCGTTTAGTGGTAACTAACATTTAAATATATTTTTTTAAACTGCTTATTGCTCAGCTTATAGTCTAGGAACTTTAGGCATAAAAAGTGGCAAGACCTAACAACGGGATCTGTGGTATATGTACGTGAATCCACTGTCCTTGAATTCTGACCTAGCCGAAAATCGCACAGATGTTAAGTAAACCATCCCAATTAAATTGTCAAAAGTCCCCGAAAATCCCTGCTGTGCTTCAGCCGCCATCTTGAAAAATATTTCCGGTCCATGTTTTTCAATATGTTCTTTAAACCAACAGAAAACCCATAAGAAATACAAAAACGTCTTAACGGTGTTTTTATAGAGGATAAAATATTTCCATTAAAATGAGTGCTAATATTTTAAATTTTGTAAGATTTTGTAATACTAATGCCCCTTCCATAAGTAGTTCATATAAAATTTGATGTAAAATAGATTTCCAAGGGGCCCCCTTTGATCTTATTCAAATTCAAATTTAAAAAGTTTTATTCCAGAAAAAGGACATAATTTTAACATCAGTAAACATTATGTACATCACTTAATCACTTAATCACTGTAATAAGACAGGTACCTCATGGAGGACGTTACCCTGAATATGAGTGAAGGATGAGTGTGATGATCGTGATGATAGTGGCGCGATCTTGTAGCCTTGTTACTGACTAAGGTTGGCATGTTCCTTAGACAGGATTGTTAATTAATAGCCCAACAACATGTAACATAAATGGAATCACATGTAGACTGTGCATCTGAGGGTGGGGTCAGGACTATTCTGTCTATTTTATACGGGAACAAAAACACAAAACAATCACTTTTTTCCCCTACTTAACATAAGTGTTTAATATAAAAAATAAAACAAAGATTTCTGTGGACCTTGGTTAAGAGGCAAACAAATCTGAAGCAATGAAAGTTAGTCAAAATAATAATAAAGAAGCTGCTACTGAAACTTTAAAACTCAAACTGGTATCAAAGTTGTTTTATATGAATTCAACTGGTCGCGGTCAATAATTCCTTATTTTGTGAAATTTTTTTTTTAATTATTGTAAAAACATTACCATTCCTTAAGGAATGCCTTTTTTGTGAGCTACCTTAAGTCTTTACTGTGAACCAATTTTGATGGTTCAGGTGCCAATTAACTGGAATTATTATCAGGATTCAATGAATATAATTGTTTATCCATTAAGACCAAAGGGCCTCGCCGCCTTGAAAATTTATTTTAAATCAACTTTTACATGTATTTCTAATGGAAGGGGTAGAAGTTACAATATTTTAGAAAGTCGATAGTATATTTTTAAATTTTCTTGTACATATTTATACTTATTTTATTGAAAATTTTACCCTCTACAAAATCGCCATCCGCACTTTTTTATATTTCTTTTGGTTTTTGTGATGATTGAAAGCATGTATGGAAAAACATGGACTGGAAATGGCTTTTTGAAGATGGCGGCTGGAACACAGCGGGGATTTCCCGGACATTTTAATTATGGACGTTTACTTAACATTTAAGTGAAGTTTAGACTTGGTAATGATTTGTTGAGTAAATTTTCTTAAAATTCCTGGACTATCAGTGTTTTGAGTTGGATCAGTTGGTTTCTGTAGATTAGTAAATAAAAAATTGTGTTTCAGAATAAAAGATAAATATTTTTATAATATTTTTAAATGGGCTCATTTTTAATGTTAATGACTTATTGAAAAAACTTTCTCTAAGTTATAGGCATAATATGTTTAGAAAACATTACAGTATTATGAAACATGATAATGTCAATTACTGTATTTCATTCTGAGTGCACTAGTAAATCTTCAGGAAACGAAGTCATACCGTATATTCTTTCAATAGTATATATAGATATTAGGGAATATTCTGTGCAGGATTTTTAATGAATCCATCGAATGTTTCGATAGGACCTTGAATCATAACAAGATTAATTGCATATCAACCTCAGTGTTTACTCACAACAGGCAGAGTGCTTTACAAGAAGACAAAACGTGCTGAAAGTTGAAGAGTATCGAAGCGCTTCTACCAACCACAATACAAAGGTCTAATCTAATCTACTAAAAACTAATCTAATAATAAGTAAAAAGTCTAATCTGCTTGAAAAGTGTTTGGTTTATATTTATTTCATAAGAATTTGAAAATTAGAAAAATGTATAACTAACAAATGTTAGGTATCTCTTTACTTACTAAATTACCTTTTAAAATTTTGAATGAATATATGTTTTACTTTAAAATATATTCTAGGAATCTCAACACTGACGAAACTGTTTACAATAACTATGGCTAATACAGCTAATATTTATGGGTAATACAGCGGGTAATGGTCATCAGGGCGTGTAGTCGCACAGCAATCAGCGGTTTCCCCGCGTGTGCATATGCTGCAGAGTAGCCTACGCTGATTTCCTGCGGGAGCCGTGTTGTCGTTTCATTAGCAATCACATAAGCTGAAAGAGTTCATTCAGTTTATTGTAATTACCACTTTCATCATGTTATAAATTAACTGCAACCTCTAGTCAATAGATCCGATTTGAAAATAAATTTAAAAACATTACTGGAGTTAAAGTAATTATTAGTGATATTATAGTTTATACTATAGTACTAAAGTAGATAATCTTTTCATTGAGATAGCAGACCCAGTATGTTTTAAGGTTCATCGCACCTACACAGTATTAATATTTTTTAAAGAGGGAATATTAGCCTTATAAACTTGTCTGCATAAAAGTAATATTATTACAATACTGAATTTAGTAACAAATCCTACTCGTCGAAAAGCAGGCCAATCACAATAATTCCTAATTATTTTGTTCTATTGAGTATGTTTCTAACTTCAGAAAGATACTAAAAAACCTTATTACCGTAGTATTAAGTTATAAGTAGTCAAATGTGTGTTATGTCCATCCTGTCATAGCGCATGATATATTTCAAACTCCTGTTTCAAAGAAGGGTCAAATGACATAATACAGCATATTTTTATGGCTAAAACGATCTTCTCAATTGTTCCTTAAGGTCCAATTTCAATCAAATCCTGTTTCAATTATATTTGTGGTCGGTTACACATTTTACTCAGCACAACGGTTCAAGCTCTCAGTGACCAATAGTGACAAAAATTAAAGTGGTTTGCACAATTGAAAGAGGCAGAAATATACGAAAAACTGAATAACAAACAACGCGAAACACAGGCTGTTGCTTTAATACGGCTGTTTGTATGCATTAGGACTACAACGATATTTCGAGTTATGGCTGCTCTGTTTTTTAATTCTAATTGCGCTAACACAACACATTTTCGAGAGTAACTGTTGGCCTTGTTATAAAAAATGCATATTTTAAATTTTCTACAGCATGTAATAGGAGTAATTATGTTGTAAAGGAAGAGGTAGATAAGCTTACTTTTAACCTAGGATATTACGAGTGTTTTCTTAGTAGCATTCCCTTAAGTAACTAATTTTTAACCGTATTTAATTATATTTATTCAAAGTTTATGGCGTTTGTACTTTGTTTTTATGTTCCACGCGAACTTATCCTGATTCATAAAACTTGACAAATATATTCTTTATCTAGATGCTTACTAAAAGAGGGTTTAAAAATATTTTCTCTCAAAAGGGTAAAGAAGGATACATTACAAAACCAAAAACGGCGGAAATTAATCCAGTTTTTGAAGCTCTTGGAGACTTCTTTGGTCATGAAACTTGACACAAATATTATTGATAAATTAACGTTTACAAAACTATAGGTGGATGTTGTATAGAATAGTTTCAAGAGATGGAAAAGATGCAAATGCAATTTGTGACAAGAATGAAATATACCAGCCCATTACAGCCAACTACTATTTATTTGTCAAATTCCACTTAGACTACTCGCGCTCGAAGCTCTGAACTAGAATCCTAAAGTTTTGCACGGGTATTAATTTACCATATACCTATACATACATTACTTTGTTACATAGTACAAGTCACCACTAGAAACAGGGCTTTCGAAGTCAAATATTAGGAGGGTTTCTAACTGGGTGAGAGGAATCTAAAACTTAAATAAATAGACTACTTCAACAGGACATTTAACCTCTAGCAGCTAAACGAGTGATCCAATCTCCAATTATTTATAAACTTATAAATAAACCTTTTTGATTATTACGTTTCCTATTCATTGGTAAACATAATTTAATGTTTTTTCATTCGAGTTTTTTTTATATTAAAGCGCAAAATTTACATGTTAAGTCAATAATACATTTTTAGCATTATATAGTCTACCTAAGTTCCGTCCTGGGTTTCGTCACATTCTCATGAGTTACATTGGCCGGCCGGATCTAATCGGGTGCACTGGGTGCACAGTGCAACGAAAGTTCTGAGTTGAACACCCTGGAAAACTCTATTTTTCTATTTAAACAAAATTAAAAGTTAGTTTGAATGGAAAAAGTGTCATTTTAAATACTCCTAGCATTGTGTAGATATATAAAGAATCATTTTCAGTGTGTTCAACTGAGAACTTTCATTGCACTGTCCACTCGCTTTAATCCGGCTGGCTAATTAAACTCACAAGAATGAGACGAAACCCAAGATATACTTAAAAAAATAAAAATATGTAAATAAAAAATAGATGCCCATAAAGTTTATTAATTATGCATAAGATTGCGACACGAACGGTGCAGGTTTTTCCGTGTCATTGCAAGCTAAGCTGCACCAGTAATCTAGTTATTTTTTATTCTAACGGTTTAGCTAAACTCAACCGGCTTCTAACTTGTGTAGCATTGCGGAAACATGCTACTGCTTTCAAAAGGGAATAAGGCAGCTGCATTGTAGGTCATGAAATTATTGTCTCGTCAAGTCTTGAATTATTGCTTAATTGTTTGTTCATGGTTTGGATTCAACGCACAAATGGTTACTGTTTGCAGATTTTCAATAAATTTCACACGCCAATAAGTCAATTTAGCCATTTTTCCAATTACAACTAATCGAGTTGTGTTAGACGCAATTTCATTAAACAATAAAAAAATTATTCAATAAAAATGTTATTAAACTTTTGTTTATTACAATACTATTAAAGCTCATAATAAACTAGCTTTTATTTTTACTTACTAAAATACATCTTTATAACATTTCTGTGTACAATTGAAATCCTGCCTATGAATAAATTTTATTTTAAAACCAAGCTCACTGTCACTGCGATGATACTATTGACAGATGGGAAATAATGGTATGGATTTCACTTGAAATATTGGCATAATTATTCATTTGACGTTGATATAAATGATATTGAAACATTTGATTTACGAGTTTCGATTATATTTTTCCTCTTTTTTCTATCTATACTTTGTGAAAGTGGTTGACAAAAGATTCCTACACTTGTGATTTCGTTGAATAATTTAAATTGCATCACCTCGTAATGAAAAATAATTTACTACAAATATTAAGTGAGACTGCTGTGATTACACTAACCACAATACAATTTAATATTTAGGTTAAGGTTCTAGAAAAAACTAAAATGAACAAGTATTTAATTGTGTCTTTCACATTTGAGTCAAATTATTAATATTTAATAAAATATATAAATGGGAAGCATAGTTAAAAAGGGCATTTACCTAAAACGTGATAATTTCACACCCAACTCTAAATTCAAGCGAGTAAGTCCCAAATTTGATGGACCCCAAAATAAAAATATTATTACTATCTTGTATGTGTACAAATTGCTTTATTACCTTTCTTTGGTTAGACATTAAATACAAGTTTTTCTACTACATATTTGTCAAATACCACTCACCCATCATCGCTCAGCCCGATCTACTTCACCCAGAACCTTGAAACATTGCATGAACATTCCTCTCAGGGCATAGGCATCCACTAAGAACGGATTTTTAAAAATTCCCTCAGGGCTACGCCCTACGATACATCAAAGTTTCAATGTTAAAGTATAGGGGTTTTTTTTTTTTTTTTTTTTTTTTGGTAGGAGGTGGAATGCGTTTACGCACACTGAGGGGCTCGTTGTCCCCTCAGTAGTGTCGGACTCCCACGAGCTCGATGTCCCGCGAACTACCGACTAAACCACCTCCCTCGGCACCGAGGACACTAGCCTGGAACTGTTTCACACATTACTTCGGGCTAGGCCTTTGATATTACGCCACTAGGGCAACCTCCTTGGGGAAAAGCTGAGGATTAAGGCCGATCGAGGTCGACCTTTTTCGCCCGAAGAATGGCCTGGACGTAGTGCTTGACACAGTTCCAGTTGCCCTCTCCCTGGAGCATAGCTCCGACGATGTTGTTTGGGCTGACGATCACGCCGATCTCAGATGAAAGCGAGGCTCGGCGGACGTGCCAACGGTCGCACTGAAAGAAAGTGTGCTCGGACGTGTCTGGGATGCCGGGGCAATACAGACAGTCCGGGCTGGCGACTTTGCCCATCCGGTGCAGATAGGCTCGGAAGTACCCGTGCCCAGAAAGAAACTGGGTCACGTAGTAATCGACCTCGCCGTGCTGCCGTTCCACCCATGGTCGGACGGAAGGTATGAGCTGGAAGGTCCAACGTCCCCTCAGCTCGGCTTCCCAGTCGCGCTGCCAAGAGTCGAAGCTGCGATCGCGCTCTTCCCTGGCAGCTGTTTCCCGGCCCACTTCAGGCCTCCTCCGGTAAATCGCCTGCCTCTCCCTCGCGAGGAAGAGGACGGGAATGACTCCGGCGATCACCATCACAGCAGGCTCGGAGACTGTGCGGTAGGCCGAAGCGACCCGCAGAGCTCCTCGGCGCTGGACTCGGGCAAGCCGGTCTCGGTAGACTCGCTTCTCGAGTGCGTGAGCCCATACCTCCGCCCCGTACAGCAAGACTGACTGGACGGCAGTCATGAGCAAGCGGCGCTTGCAGGAGCGAGGACCGCCGACATTGGGCATAAGCCTACCAAGGGCAGCGACACCCTTAGCGGCTTTGTCGGCGGCGCGCTGGATCTGCTCGCCGAAAGACAGTCTGCTATCGACCATGACTCCCAGGTACTTTGCAGCAGGCTTAGTCTCGAGTGTGACGTCACCTATCTGCACCGGGAACACGGTGTTAATCCTCTTTTTGGTGAGGACGACAATCTCCGTCTTACTGATAGCCAGGGACAAGCCGTGATCTCGCATCCACCCGTTGACCTTGGCCATCACTACGCTGAGCCTCAGTTTTGCCTGCTCGACGTTCCTCGCAGCGATCAAGGCAGCGACATCGTCAGCATAGCCAACGAGGCGGGTCTCATCGGGCATGTCTAGCCTCAGCAAGCTGTCGTAAGACACGTTCCAGAGATCTGGTCCGAGAATGGACCCCTGCGCAGCCCCGGAAGTGATGGGAATGCGCCGCTGACCTTCGGTCGTGTCGTACAACAGAACGCGGTCTGACAAATACGCCTCCAACATACGCAGGAGGTAGGAGGGAACTTGGAACGTATGCTCAAGCGCCCACAGCATATCGCTCCACCTGGCGGAGTTAAAAGCGTTCTTCACGTCGAGCGTGACGAGAAGGACCACGCGGCGCGACCAGTGGTTGTGGTCCTCCGCCCTCCGCACTGCCTCAACTACCTCCTGGATAGCGTCGATGGTAGAGCGACCGGATCTGAAGCCGTACTGCTGCGGGGACAAGTCCCCCGCAGAGACGATGGCCTCGGTCAGCCTGACACGCAGGAGCTTCTCAAGCACTTTCCCGGCCGTGTCGAGCATACACAGGGGTCGGAAAGAAGAAGGGGTCCCCGGTGTGCTCTTCGCCTTCGGAATAAGAACAAGGCGGGCAACCTTCCACGAAGAAAAGAAAACGCCTTCCGCCAGACACGCGTTGAACATATCGAGCAGAAGCCTTGGATTCACCTCCGCAGCGAGCTTGAGCACCTCCGCCGGAATGCCATCGGGACCGGGCGCTCTTCTGGGTCGTAGGGATCGGACGGCGGCGGTGAGTTCCTCTTCCCGGAAAACTGGGAAGGCGCCTACCTCTCCGAATTCCCTGACTGGCCGGACTGGGTGGCTGGGAAACAGTGTATCTACGACGACGGCCATGGCTTGTGGTTCCATGACCGCAGGTGGTGAGCGAGCCCCTAGCTTCTGGGTTACAAGTTTGTAGCCCATCCCCCAGGGGTCGTTGTCGATATCCTGACACAGCTGCTTCCAGCACCTGACTTTACTCCGGTTGATGGCACCGCGGAGCTCTCGGCGGGCCGCTCTGTGCTCAGCCGATCTGGCATTTGCATCAGGGCGGTTCCTTGCTCGCTGCGCAACTCGTCGGAGACCAAGGCATCTCCTCCGGAGTTCCGCGGTTTCAGGCGTCCACCAGTAAACCGGCTTCTTCCTGTGGCGGCGGGAAACTCCGGGCATCGACTGCTCACACGCGGTCGCGATGAGACGCATCGTCGATGCTGCCAGATCTTCAGCACCTGTGAAATTCACAATGCTCTGGTCTTTGATTACTTCTTTAAAAGTGTCTTTGCTCAGACGACTGGTGTTCCAGCGTCGAGCCAGAGGAGCAGGTTCAGCGCGCAAGCGCGCACCCTCGGGAAGGACCTTGAAGAGGATCCCCTGATGGTCGCTAGAGGAATACTCCTCGCAGACACGCCAGTCGGAGATCCGCTGGACAATCCCTTCAGAGGCAAGGGATATGTCAGGGATCGTCTCTCTGCACCCTGGACGGCGAAAGGTGGAAATGCCGCCCATGTTAAGGATACAGAGGCCCGACCTGGCAGCCGACTCGAGGACGTAACGACCTCGAGTGTCGGTCCGCGGGGAACCCCATTCCACGGCTTTTGCGTTAAAATCGCCACCGACTATGACCCCGCCAGAGATTTTCATGATCTCATCCTCAATGGAATCGACCATGTGGCGGTAGTCTCCGATCGGTTGATTTGGCGTGAGGTAACAGGAGAAGACTGTGAAACCCCTGCTCCTCACCCAAACGAAGCCGTTGCCCGATCCGGAATCGAGAACAGGCACCTTCCCGAGGTCCAAGATCCATATCGCCGTTAAAGTATAGGGTAGCTCATATGGTTTTCATGGCAACCTTAACATTAAATCATGAATCCAAGGAAGTTTTTCGGTTTTCCACGGGTAAATCCGTGTTGATCAGCTAGTATAATATAAAATATAATTTTTGAATATTTTGAAGACCAAATCAAAATACCAACCAGGTCGTCAAATACCTTGATGCCTGATTTTTTTACCGATCAATTAGTTTCATTCAAATAAATTATTATTAAAAGGTTATACTTTATGCAAGAAAATAAATGTTATCACAAACTAATAATAAAGATAAGTTAGTCAAGTTGTCTAAGAATGTAGCAGCAAACTTTGAAGTGTACACAACTTCATTCTATTAGTGTATTTGTTGAGCCAAGTTTAATTATACTACTAGTTTATGGATCCTCTGATGTTTTGATACATTGGCAATGTCCCGTACTACCTGCAACTAGACGGCACACAGAAAAGCGCCTTTTCTCCAAGATATTGAATATAAAAACATTATTTATTTCTGTAATGAAATTGAAATGAAAAATTACTATATTTCTGAGGCGAAGTTAGGTCTGGCAAGTCCTCTCTACTACTTACCCCTAAATAATTACAGTAAATAGTAGTAAACTATATTATATTAAATAAAGAACTCGAGAAAGAAGTTACATCACTATTTACTGGTCTGTAAATATTCAAGAACAAAACATAACAAAATATGTTGCTTAGCAACTTAATAAGACAGCCAGGTGTAATATAATTTTAAGTTAACAGTTCAGCCAATCTGAGAACTTAAACATACTACACTCGCCATCCCTTAGATTTGGCTAAGACAACAAAATTAAACAAGTTACAATTTCCGTCTCTCAGATCTTCTGGGACACTGTTGTTCATTAGTCACTTCCACTTCCTCTCCCTTCTCAAATGAATCTTCTACTTGAGATGGTCTGAGGTAATCTGCATGACAAAATCTTATTTTTCCCAAAACACACAACTGTGCAAGTCACACGACTTTTACGTTCAATAATTTTACCTGGAACCCAGTTAACTTTCTCCTGTCTTACAGTTTTCACTAAAACTTTTCTGGCCGGACTGAAGTAACGCGAAGAACCTCGATGCTTGTCAGAAGCATTTTTCTGCATCTCTTGTTTTTTCTTTGCTTCTTCTTGCAAGTTCGGTTTCAACATTGACAATTTAGTTCTTGGCTTCCAACGAAGGAACAATTCCGCAGGACTTACAACAAGTCACGGACTTACACAAGTCCTGTCACGGATGTTGGAGTATTGCGATAGGCAAAAAAAATATCTAATTTGTGTTGTAAAGGCAGGGTCTTTGTAGACTTTTCACTTAAGATCTGTCTTAATAAATTCTTCTTAACTTCTTGTACACAGCGCTCCGCTGCTCCATTGGATGCTGGATGATACGGTGGAGAAAATGTTTGTTTGACGCCATTCTTTTGGAGAAAATCTCGGAACTCCTGGCTAGTAAATGTAGTACCATTATCGCAGACCAATTCTTCTGGCAATCCGTATGCGGCAAATAACGTTCGGAGACGCTCAATAGTTTTGAATGACGAAGTTGAACTCATTAGAAATACCTCCATCCATTTAGAAAAACTATCTACGACAATCAACATTTGTTGTCTAGTAGTAGCATCTTCTGCAAAATCAATGTGAACTCGGCGCCTTCGCTCTGTTGATAGCGGCCATTGCTGTAAAGGTACTCTAGGAACTGCTTTTTTAGTACTTTGACAAATATGACAGGACGAAACTGTGTCTTCAATAGATTTTTCTATTCCCGGCCACCATACGTAGCTACGGGCTAACAGCTTCATTCGGGTTATTCCCGGATGCTGATCATGCAACATCTGCATAACTTTACCTTGAAGCTTCTCTGGAATTATAACTCTACTGCCCCACAGAATACAATTTTTATCTATAGACAGTTCATTCCGCCTTCTCTGAAAAGGAAGTAACATAGGATTGGACACTTCACGCCATCCATGTAATACAAAATCTCGTACTTTGGACAATAAGGGATCCTTATCAGTCAACTGACCTACATCTAAAGATGTAATTGGAGAATCGTCACTTACCGTACTGAAAAAAATCATATCTGACAAGCAAGCCTCCACATGTGAAATGTAGTTAGTATCTTCTTCTACTGATTCATCCTCTGGTTGCGGCAATCGAGACAAAGCATCGGCATGAGGCAAGTCAGAACCCTTTCGGTACTTGACCTCAAAATTGTATGCTGATAAAATAAAGAGCCCAACGCTGTAGTCTTGCAGCTGCTAAACTAGGTACACCACGCTTAGATCCAAAAATAGTAACTAAAGGCTAATGGTCAGTCTGCAGTATCACATCATTTCTCCCATAAATGTATTTATGGAATTTCTTTACCCCGAATACAAGAGCCAAAGCTTCTCTATGAAGTTGAGAGTAATTCTTCTCACTTGCACTCAGTGATTTTGAGGCAAACGCTATTGGCCTGTCAACGCCATTAATAAGGTGAGAAAGAACAGCTCCTACGTCTCTAGGGCTAGCATCACAAGTTAAAATCAGAGGTTTCTTTACGTCATAATGAACTAGTACATCTGAAGTCAACACCCATGTTTTACTTTGTTGAAACACTTCAGAACATTTTTTAGACCATACCCAAGATGTATTCTTTTTCAACAGATCATAAAAACAACTAATTTTATCAGAAAGATTGCAAACAAACTTGCCATAATAATTTAATAACCCAACATATGCCCTTAACTCATCTTTGTTTGTCGGTTCAGGAGCATTTTGAATGGCAGCAACAGTGCCTGATTGATGACTGATTCTAGCGGCTGAAATTACATAACCCAAATAATCTACCTTAGCCTGTAAAATCTTACATTTCTTCTCATTGACTCGAACTCCAAATTCCATGAGACGCTCTAGTAGTTTCTCTAACCTACTATATGCTTCATCTTTGGTTAATCCACCAACCAGTACATCATCTAAATATGCCACATTTCCTGGTAATCCGCTGATGATTTGATCTATTGCAGTTTGGAAAATAGCCGGAGAAGATGAAAGTCCAAATGGAAGACGTCTCAGTCGAAATAAACCCTTGTGAGTCGTTAGAGTCAGCAAAGGTTGCGACTCTTCCGCCACTGCTAGCTGTTGATATGCATTAGTCAGATCCACTACTGAAAAATAAGCACAACCAAATAATGAAGCAAATATATCTTCCGGTTGAGGCAAAGGATAGTGTTCTGACTGTAACACTTGGTTCAACGTAACCTTGAAGTCGGCACACAACCGCACACCATTTGGTTTAGGTACAGTTACCAACGGTGTAGCCCAATCAGAGCTAGTAACCTTATAAGCTATACCATCATTAACCCATCTCTCCAATTCCTGATCAACTTTTTCTCTTAAGGCAAAAGGTACAGGTCTATGTTTACAAAACTTAGGAACCGCACCGTCCTTGAGGACAACTCGAGCAGTAACGCCTTTAATCTCCCCAGTTCCATTTTGGAATACGGAAGCATACTTTTTCTTCAAAGTTTCAAAACCGTCATTTGACTTTACACTAATCTTCTGATTATTACACATAGTACCTGATACGCCAATCCTAGGCCAACTGACAATATTGGATGATCTAGCAAAAATAGAATTCCAATCTAACTTTAGATTGGCCAGCCAGTTTCTTCAAAGTAACAAAGGCTGATCTTTACGACACAAATCAACAATCATAAGAGGTAAATTTATAATTTCATTACAATATTTAATATTTAAATGAGCCTGACCAAGTATGGGTACCTCACTACCCGTGTAAGTCAACAATTTCAAAGTGACTGGCTTCAATTCAATATGACAAAAATTAGCTCGGAAAAAAGCTGATGGACAAAACAGAAACAGATTACCACTGTCAATTTCCATCTCAACATTAACGTTTTCAATTTCAAGACTTACCTTGTAAGCCGCGCTATTTCCAATACCCAAATTGCACAAAGTAATATCTGGTGGAATTTCATTTGAGTGATGTTCCTCGTCTTCCACTGCCATTTGGTGTGACTTCTGTGAGTTCCCTTTACCCACTTTTCCAGGTTTGGAAAACTGCTTGTTCCGATTCCTACAAGCCTTCAACAAATGTCCAACCAAATTGCAACCATTACATTTATAACTAGCACAAGGACACTCACTTGCTTTATGTTCCAAAGAACAACAACGAAAACATTTCGTTTTATAAGTTTCTACATTATTACCACTAGAAATATTAACTTTCCCGCGTTTCACATCCAGACTATGAACTTCATGCTTACTATTGAACATGTTAGTCTGTTTTTCTGCTTGCTCCAAACGGAGTGCAAACTCATAAGCTTCATCAGAATCCTGATCTTTAGACAAAAGTTTTTGTCTGATAACTTCATTGTTAATACCTGAAACTAATTTATCTCTCAGAGCTTCCTTTAGAAAAGAACCAAATTTACAAGAACTAGACAGATGTTTTATGGCAACTACAAACTCAGCGATACTCTCATTCGATTTTTGACAACGAGAATAGAAGGTGTAGCGCTCTGCACGACTAATTTCTTGGGTGAAAAATATTTATGTATAATGCCTGCTAATTCATCGTACGATTTACTGTCTACCTCTGCTGGTGATATAATATCAGATAAAACAGTTAGAATTTTAGGGCCAATAACAGTTATCAGTATAGAAACTTTACAATCATCATCTATGTTTTTAGCTCTGAAATAGTGCTTCAGTCTCATTAAATAAGATTCTATTGACTCCTCTTGGGGAACAAACTCTCCAATCTTACCAATTCCTGATGTCATTTTCGTTGGAATAGCTCCACCCCTTGTGTTGGGCATGACCGACAAAGAAAAACACTACTGTTTAAAGTCGTATCGCACTCGGAACGAGGTCCGTTAAAAACTGCGCCATTTATATTATATTAAATAAAGAACTCGAAAAAGAAGTTACATCACTATTTACTGGTCTGTAAATATTCAAGAACAAAACATACAGTTCGCGCATTATATCTCCGGCTATGACCACTAACGGTACGTCCTGAGTGCACACCGGTTCCGATTCCGATTCAGTTTCAGATTATCGGCGCCTGTTTAGGCTGAATCAGATTTTTTGTAGATGGCCTTAGTGGAGGCTTGAAAGGCTTCGCCGACTCGGCGAGCAGGCACTAGAGTTGCCAATGTTGTGAACATTATTTCACCATTGATTGTAAAGCTAATGTAATGAATAGTTAATTTAATAAATGTCATTAATAACTTTACACGGCATATTGGTAATTTAGGAAGCCTCAGAGGAAAAGATCGGGGAGTGGTAAAAAAAACACTAAGCAATTAATTGTTTTATAATGGTAAACGGCAGCAAAGCAAGCTTAACAACAAATATAATTTATGCTCGCAACTTCGACTTAGTCAGGATTTAATTTGTGTACTTTATCTTAAGAATTTCTAGTCCGTGGAAATCGACAAAAATATATTGAGATAGTGCGACGAGCAGATAAGGAAACAACAATGGATTTACGAAAAATTGGAGGCGCGTATTAGGAATATTTTAACTCTCATGTTAGCTAACTGATATAATAACCTATCATTTCAAATTTGACCTTTAGTTCCTGTGACTTAAATCAGACCATTATACTTTCTAATAAGTTTCAATAAGCTATTTTACTTGTAAGAAAATTCTTATTTCGTCTTATCCACTAGGCCTACAGTCATTGAACATAAAAGAAGTATTGTATGAATGATCTTGCACAAATAGGTTGTTTCACTAACCTTCAACGCCGAGCTCCAATGAAATTTCTTTCCAACATTTATCTACTGTATCTCTGTTTGAATGTTTGAATATTCTATGAGTATTTAATCCTAGATTGGTGGGTTTCTTAAAATATGAGAGATTATAGCTAGTAAATCCATTAAACTGCTGAATTAGTTAGATTTCAAAATTAAATGTTGCTACACATTAAAAATGGCGGCTGGAGCAATCGGAAACTGGAATCCGCAACCGGAATGAATAATACATTCCGGTGAGCAGGCACCTGCGCGCAAGCTCTGCTTCCGGCTGCCACAATGGCCACTTCCGTTAAAATACAAGTGTCATTCCTGTCGCCGAAAATCTGAATCTGAGTCGGAATCGGAACCAGCGTGCACTCAGGACGTACCGTAAGCTACTAACCGTGTCATATGATATTTTTAACATATGATATTGGTAAACACAACATTTGACAAGCAGCGGTGTTTTAGAAAATGTTTTCAGAAAAGTACCCCCTCTCCCCCCCGCACCGTACAATCAGCTGACCCAGTCATAGCCGGAGATATAATGCGCGAACTGTAACAAAATATGTTGCTAAGCAACTTAATAAGACAGCCAGGTGTAATATAATTTTAAGTTAACAGTTCAGCCAATCTGAGAACTTAAAAATACTACATAAACTAAATAACTGCTTATACATGATAAATAAATATATCAGAACTGTTATTAAATAAATAATACATTCTACACAAACATACAAGTCGCCCTTTACCTCATCACCAGTGCCACAGACCATCACTCCCGCCCATAAACCGAATGCGGCTATCCTGAATTTTGAATGAAGGGGGAGTGAATTCCATAGTCTAGGGACAGGCACAGTGAAATATTTACTATATATGGTTGTTATATGAGTAGTTAAAGAGAACGCCTTCGAATAACACGATTGCTTATGTCAGAGACATATCAAAATTTGTCTGAGAGATTCTTTGGGACTTTGTTCTTGATTATAAGAGACGAAGAGAATGAAATTTACGGAGTTCATTACAGCCAATGTATTGAAAGATGGAGTAACTTGATCGCTGCGTCTCAGACCAAAAATTGACTGGATATGTCGTAGCCACATGCTGTAATTGGGCACTTCATGAAGTGTCCAGCGCTAACCGGGCACTTCATGAAGGGCCCAGCTCGCCTGGGCACATAGTGTAACTTAACGGTTTTATGAAAAATTACAGCATGTGACCAACAAAACTGGACTCTTCATGAAGTGCCCAAGAAGTGCAAGTGCTCGTTGGGCACTTGCTGTAATTATTTCTTTTACACTACATGTTCAGCTCAGATGTAAACCCGTAAAACTGTTGTTTTCGTTGTTGATAGTATACGCGACGTATTATTTTCAATTATACAAATTAGGAACATTTTTAAAGTCTTTTGTACAACATTAAGAATATGATTGTCTACCACTAAACCAGGCAATTCCTGCCTATATGTTTTTGTGATGGTTTCTTGTGATGAGTTATTTTGGCTACACATCATTATTAATATTAACATCGAAACAACAGACGGTTTTAAAACGGTTTAGTGTTTAAATAATAATAATATTAATAATGATGTGTAGACGAAATAATTCACAAAACATAAACCAATAATTAGGTAAATTAAAATTTTATCCTTTAATAAAATTAAAACATGTAACATTTTACGTGACACATTTGTATGTAACATAACATAAACATTAATCTTAACCTATTTTTCATGTTTCAATTGATTAACTTCTTACTTAGTCCCTCCTAATAAAACGTATAATGAATCAAAATACAGCAAGGTAAAACAAATTTACAGAAAGTGCCATAAGTGTTGAAAAAATTGATAAAAACTAATCATTAGTGTCTTCTTTGGTATCAAAATGAAAAACATTTAATTTACATAAAATTGTACAATTTTGTTTGTTCTTTTTTACAATTTTACTAGCATCAACCTCAATTTAGGTTTAAGTTTTTCTTTTACGTAAGAATGAATTAATTAACATAACACCATTACCTCAAGCCTTTTCATTGTATTTTTATTTGTTTATAGAATAACTGACGATAATACCTCATTACTGTGATCAGGTGTTGTAACATGTATTTGGGATGCAGTCCTGTTTACTTAACAACCTTTCAGTGGTGTACGTTAAATCGTTTATTATACCTGGTGACACCAGTACTATAAAAATGAGTTATTAAGTCAAATAAATATTTAGAAATTCGAATGAAGAAACTATCTAAGGTAATAACCTATGAGTGTTAAACGTTATTCAAAAATAAGGGGCTGCTAGAAAACGTTCCACTTTTAATTATTATTTCTTTTTTTTCTACTACCGCATTACCTATCATTTTATAATTTTGTTTATTTTTCCAACTATTTAAAAACTAATTTTTTTGAAACTTTAAACTAATTATATGTATTTATTTTTTATTCTAGATTAAGTGGTTACTGTTTTATTTTGAAAAATAACTACGTTATTGTTAACTATATATTTCAGTCAGAACTGAACTTAAAAACAAAAAATTCACTATCCAGACTAAACGTAGACTAATTATGTTTTCAAAAGGCCTATGTAGCTAAAACCAGTATTAGAACCAGTATTAGAAAAATATTAAACTGTTTCATAGCAAACAGTAACATTAGCTACTTTAGCACAGACATTAGGATTTAATGTAAAAATTGGGATATACTTTAACAAAGATTTTGAATTGCCCGCCCATCATCATGTGTCTAAAGAGCGTTGGGCACTTCATGAAGTGTCCAGTTTCGTTGGGCACATACTGTAATTTTCATTGAAATAATTGAGTGCCTATGTGCCCAGGCGCGCTGGGCACTTCATGAAGTGCCCGGGCTGCGTTGGGCTCTTCATGAAGTGCCCAATTACAGCAAGTGGCTACGACAGATACACTAATTCTGAGCGCGCTGGGTCTACTCGACGGTCATGACAGCAATGGAAATATCACAGTAGTTGAAGTGAGAGAGTACTAGGGTTTTTACTAACATTATCTTCAAATTCAGTGGAAGATAAGCTGCTAAACCGTGTTTGTCCATTATAAGTCCTACGTTTTCAATTTGAATGGGTCCTTTCTGTTAACATTTAGTCGTGGAACACTGAGTATATTTATTCTAGTCATAAGCCTTAAGTATCCAACCATCATAGCTTGTGTTCTGATGATGTTACGTTTGAGGCCGTTTTGGTTTGACCAGTGAATGATCGAGTCAATGTCTTAATTAATTTGATGAAACGTGATGTCTATGTCGTTGACTGAAATGTGGGAGTAAATTTAAATCGTCATCATAAAGATGAAAGTGTGAGTGAATGATATGTTCAGTGATGTCATTAATGTAAAGTGAAAAAATAAGTGGTCCACGTACAGATCCCTGTGGCACACCCCTAGTGACGGGCTTCCAAGTAAAAGTGTTGTCTCCAACCCTGACGTAATGCTTTCGATCAGGTAATTAAGACCCAATACAGTCAACACACTCATTACAGAAACTGCCTTTCCTCATTTTAAAAATCAAGATGATATAAGTCGAATACCTTTGAAAAGTCAAAAAATATAAAAATTGTGGCTTGCCTCTTATCCATAGCAAAACTAATGTCCTCATTTATTTTCAAGAGAGCAGTGGTAGTACTGAAGTTAAAACGAAATTCAGTTTGGAAGTTGAATCAAACACTATTTTGTTCAAGATAGACGGAAAATCTTTGATGGACTACTCGTTCTAGACATTCAGACAGGGCTGGAAGGAGCTGGTTGGCCTATAGTCTGAAGGAGACCTTGGTAACGGCTTCTTCTGAAGTGGTTCGACTATTAATGATTTCCACATTGAGGGGATGACATGATTTTTAAGAGATTTAATGAAAATTGAGGTAATGGAAGGAATATAACTGGAAGAATCTTTTAAATAAATCTAAGAGGAATGAATGCCTTCGGCACCGACTGCATTACTTGTCATCCTCAAGAAGAATGTACGCAGCTTCATTTCCAAACCGCCGCCTCCCTTGCGACAAGGTGTTTACGAGAGTTCACAGTCAGCTGGAAGAAGTTGGTTAATTCTAAGTGAACAGGAGGGTATGCTGGACGGCCTCAAACAGTTAGAAATGTTACTTTCGAAGAGGAAGTACTGCAGACATTTGATATCAACGCTAGAACGAGCACAAGGCCGGTTGCTAATCAACTTAACTCAAGTGCTTCCTCTTTCTGGCGTGTTCACCTCTTTTCACATCTATAAGGTTCACTCCTTACTTCCAGATGACTATGAACCAAGAGTTAAGTGTGCCCATTGGTTTCTTCAGCAAGACATAGCTCAACCTAATTTTCTATAAAATGTCCTGTTTACTGATGAGTCCAGCTTTACAAGAGAAGGAATCTTTAACTCACGGAACAGTCCATTATGGGCCTTGGGATATCCGCAGTGCGTGGTCATCAGCACAGACTTTCCGTAAATATCCGGGCGGATATCTTAGGTTATCGCGTGATTCGACCATACGTTCTTCCTAATCGCCTGAATCCCCTCACTTACGTTTCTTTCGTAAGGGACATACTCCCAGTCGTTTTGGAAGCTGTGCCTCCTGGAATCAGGGAAAATATTTGGTTCCAACATGATGGGTCCCCATTTTGAAAAATTTGTTAGGAACTTCCTGAACGTGACTTAACGTCAGCGGTGGATAGGGAAGGGTGGACCAGTTCAGTGGCCAGCACGGTCACCTGACTCAACCCCTTGGATTTTTTTTCTCGGGCCGGATGAAGACCTTGTCTATAGTACGCCTGTTGAAAACGAAGAAGACCTTGAGCCAGTAAATGCTGCGGCAAGCGCTATTCACGATTATAAAGATGTTTTCAGGGTAATTCGTGGGTACATGATTAGAAGGTGCAGACTTTTTGTGTTTAAGGACAGCATTTTGAACAATTACCGCATTAGTAGTTGTAGTACAGTGGCTAAAGACAAAAACTGCACTTTTGATTGGATTATGACACTTTCTGAGATAATACTTCATGCCAAAAGGACAAATTTCATACGGGAAGCCACTCCGAAATCTGTGACCAACACCAAAATGGCGGCCATTAAAGATGGCCGCCATGAGCCTCCGCATTATTGCAATAAGTCTGTCTGTACCTCGGCCCCTAAAAGACCGATTTCAATAATTTGAGCTAATTTGAGGAGAATTTTTTTGTACAGGGTTCTCTTGAATTCAAGGAAATTATAATTGTTTTTAATTAGTTCAATTATTGTAGCAATGGGGATATAAGAATTGTAGAAAAATGACTTTGAAATTATAAAAAATAATTGTGGGCTTTACGAGTGGCCATGTCGGTTAAGGAATAACAACAAAAGATAAACAGATTCAGTTACATGTGTTAATGAATGAATGAGAAGAAACTAAACTTAAATATTTTGTGGTTGAATTTCGAAAAGTAGACGTTCTCTAGCTCATATAATTATAATAATTAAGAAATATGTTTGTTGTTTTCAGGTGACACACTTTCATTTAACGCTCACTAATTTTCCGGTATTATTTTTATTATTAAAATGATAAATAAATTATGTAATTTTAAATAAAAATCGTTGAGCGTTTTCAATCACCGTAAAAAATGAGGCACGCCAATGACAAAAAGAAAGTTGAACCGGAAAGTTTTTAAATCAAAGTTTTGTAAGTATTCATAAAAGCGTGACCATTGGAATTACCTGATCTTTCCCAGCCAGCAATAAGTAATCTATTAAGTATTTACATTCACAAAAATCATTTTATACATTTTGTGATTTCAAAAGATCATCTGTTTATTTTTTTCGTCATCATAATATTTATTTTTTTCTCTTTACCGAAGCGGTAACTATGAGGTAAAGCGCTGGCCCTGTATGTCCCAGCGGCCGTGGCCTGTGTGACATTGACACTACCGTACCTCGCCGTCTTCAGGTCGTCACGCAGGCTACTGATCTGTGTGACATTGACACTACCGTACCTCGCCGTCTTCAGGTCGTCACGCAGGCTACTGGTCTGTGTGACATTGACACTACCGTACCTCGCCGCCTTCAGGTCGTCACGCAGTCTACTGGTCTGTGTGACATTGACACTACCGTACCTCGCCGTCTTCAGGTCGTCACGCAGGCTACTGGTCTGTGTGACATTGACACTACCGTACCTCGCCGTCTTCAGGTCGTCACGCAGGCTACTGGTCTGTGTGACATTGACACTACCGTACCTCGCCGTCTTCAGGTCGTCACGGAGGCTACTGGTCTGTGTGACATTGACACTACCGTACCTCGCCGTCTTCAGGTCGTCACGCAGGCTACTGGTCTGTGTGACATTGACACTACCGTACCTCGCCGTCTTCAGGTCGTCACGGAGGCTACTGGTCTGTTTGACATTGGCACTACCGTACCTCGCCGTCTTCAGGTCGTCGTCACGCAGGCTACTGGTCTGTGTGACATTGACACTACCGTACCTCACCGTCTTCAGGTCGTCACGCAGGCTACTGGTCTGTGTGACATTGACACTACCGTACCTCGCCGTCTTCAGGTCGTCACGCAGGCTACTGGTCTGTGTGACATTGACACTACCGTACCTCGCCGTCTTCAGGTCGTCACGCAGGCTACTGGTCTGTTACGGGAAGTAGAGTTTCTTTAGTGACATTCCGGTCATAAATCTTGAAAATGTATACAGTAGGTTTAAGTTTTAATTCAGAATACGTAGTTGAACAACTAAAATAATAGTTTTAATTATCTATCTATATTATTAAAAGAATTTCTGAAGTTTTGTACAGAGCAAATCGACCCCTAGAAATTAATTTTTCTACACATATTTGGTATCAAATTAAAGCTAGTACCTGGTGTATCGAGCCTTGCTCGGTGTTATTTCATGTTTACCAGTACATCCAGTTACTGTAAAATATTTCAATGTCATCAAATTGATAAATAGAAACCTTTTTTATTGCTCCATGTACTCTTCATCCCACTTGCTGTATTTTTCCTTGATGGCTGTAGATTCCAAACAGCTGCTATTATTACTTCATTTGTTTACACCTTCTTGTTTATTTTCGTTGCTATCACGGCAACCCATAAGGCCAATGTTAAAATTTTACAACTTTAAAATTCGATTTATTATTAGATTTTCTCTGGCAGAATAATCTGCATAAAAGACGTTTTTTAGTCATAAATTACTTATTTACAGACTTTGAAAGAAATCCTCGGAGCCGTTTTTGAGATCGTTGTGCAAGCAAGCATACAAGCAAGCAAGCAAGATAACATTGCTCATATAAGAGTATAGGATTACTCTCTGGATGTTCCTTTTGCAGGTTTGGAAAACATCCCATGAAAAGCCTTCATACAGGAGGCTTTAGAAATTTCAGCGAAAGTGCTATTATCTGTAGTAGAACCTGTGAACTTTTTCAAATTCGCATTTGTTTGTAACAAAACAAATTATCAAGATTTGAAATAGTTCCAGAGATATTTCATAGAATGCAGGGCAAGCAAATGTCATTATGATTTTGATTTATTAAAATACTGAAGTTTTTTTAGACAACAGAAAATAAGGAAGAGTATTTTGCCATATTGCGACTAAGACCAACAGTCTGTAATCATCTTTATTTACTGTATTTCTTTTCTTAAAAAGGAAACTTAAAAATGAACATAATAAGTAAATAGGAGGTGTTCTGGAGATGGGATTTTATAACAAACTATTAGTAGCCCTATTTTTATTTATATTAGTAGCCCTGCATTGATACATGTTTCAACACACTGATGCATGTTTTAACGTTTTGAGCTTTAAAATATCAATATTAGTTGAATGTTGACCTAACAAATTCTTTTTAAAACAGTTAGTCTATAAATTTAAAACCTGTATTTTGTAAATGTACTAAGAATGGGAGGATATTGAAGTGTTAACGGTTAGCCTACCTATTTTACTCGATTTTGAAATGTACCAATAACAATATGCATAAATTAAGGAAGCCTTTTCATAGAAAGTTATGTTATTTTCTTAGGTAAAAATGTGCCAAATATGTATTTAAGATGCGAAACAAAAGGTGGGTCTGTTGGATGATTTAATTCTTTGGCCGTTATATGTGTTGAACAATTTACGGCGAATGGCTATTTTATAAATGTTATTTAGAGATTAGTTTATCAGTAAATCCAGTGGTTTGTCCATCTTCTCACCGATTGTTGTTAAGACCTAACAAAGATGAATGCAAGAAACTGACGCGTAGTTGTAGAGTAGAATTAACTCTAAAACAGAGACATGAAGATGCGCCAAGCAATGAAGATCCATATGAACTAACCCTCATTGAAAGCGAAATGAATACTGATGCGCTATCGAAATTTCAAAGTGTAGAACGTACAAAGGTTTAAACGTGGACACTTTCAAAGCAGATGAAATAAATGAATTTCTCAAATTCCGTGAGGAATTTCTTACCCATATTGAAGTTTCGAGTATTAAGTAATAAGTTATTTTTAAAAGTTTGCCCCGATGATAAGTTTAATTACTGGCAATTTTATTCCAGTGCTATGACATAAAAATTAGTAGGAAACTAAAAAAATCACAAAAATTCACACAGTTCATCACTGAAAGGTATTTTATGCTGTAAAACTCCATACATAATCAACATGAAACTAAAGCCTATTTTACCAAGCCGTTTTTTATAAGTCACGAAGTGATGCAGGCTGCTAGTGTCCAATTGATTAAATTGAATGGACATAGTTCGAGTCCTTGGAATTACGACGTTAATTACAACAGCTTTTTAGAATGTATATGTGTGTTTAAAATAAACACGAGGGTATGGCGATGTCCTTGCTGATAAAATTTAAGAGACGATTTAAATATTTACAGAATATTGATGAAATAAATACAGATGATGATTAACAAGCATTCCTTATTATTCATTGCCGTGAGCAGATTTCTTTCAAATAGAGCGGTATGTACTGTAATCTGTTAGGTCCATTAAACAAAATTAATTACTCTCTTTTGTACAGCGTGGTAAATGAAAACTGCAATCTCCAGAACACCGTGGCTAGCTAATTAGTAACGTCAAACCAGATTTAAATAGTCATCACCTCACTGAGATGCAACATTAATGACAGCTTCAAAATACAAGCCATGAACTTGATTATTTAGTAAATAGATTCGAAATTTTACGTGTTTGCTTTTTAAGAATAAATTAAGGTAGTACTTGCCAACATATTAACTACACATATATCTTTTAAATCTATAAAAGGCAAAACTCCTCACTCTCTCGCTCACCACTAATTATCCTACTTCCCATGCACCTAGAAATCTGAAATTTTGAACACTCATTTTTTCGTCATCAAATAGGGCAGCTAATTTTATCCTGATCCGACCTTCGGACTCAGCCACGGAACCTCTCAAAGATCTCACGTTATCCTTATGCAAGAGTGTAAATTAATGACATGTTTATAATTTAAACATATGTAAAAAGTAAGAATTCATAAAAGGTAAGAAGAAGGAATGACGAAACAGCTGCAAGGGATATCTCTCAAATTAAATCGACTTGAGATACTAAAGGAGCTTTCTTCTTTATAACAGCTGCTATAAATATACACAAAATGTGCTAATTTAAACAGTTTATTAAAACGGGGTTTGACTTGGAAAAATTCCGTTAATTTTGAAACTTTGCACACTTATTTAGAAGTACCTAAGTATGGAAATACCGAAAGTCCTGGAAAATATGTGGCGAGCTCTAGTGGCAATGGACGGAAACAGGGTACTTTTTTGGGTTTTCGTAAACGTCTCGAGAACCGTTGGTCGGAGGTAAAAGTTTTAAATGTACAAAACAAAGCTTATTAAATTTTGTACAAAATAGTACTCTCCATTTCTTTTGTACTCCTAACGGTTACCGAGTTACAGGGCGCTAATAATAAGGGTTTTTCGAGATTTTCCCCTAATAATGAGCAACATTTGGTTTTTAAAAGTTGTTAACGTATAAAAACAAAAATTACCTAATTTTTTTGAGCACCATTAAATTCGGCTCAAAAAAACAAACAACGTAATATCCTGAATCATTGATTTATCTCCATAGGTCGCCGAGATAATGAAAACGGTAAACACCTCTTACATTGTACCCATGTTATCCTTATGGGAAATTAAAAAATTCTATATCTAGCTTATTTCGAAACATATCCTAGTAAAACTTGATTCGTGGCTGATATAGTTTAGATATATCATAATAAAGCCTAAAATCCCCAATTTTTACATTTACTTGTCAGCAAACCTGCATCCTTCTTCGTATTATTCGTATGCAGGTGGGTTGCAGGTTTGCCTACACGTAAATGTGAAAATTGGGGATTTTAGGCTTTAATACGATATATCTCAACTACATCAAGCCACACAATCAAGTTTTACTAAGATATGTTGTGAAATAAGCGAGATATAGAACTTTTTATTTCCCATAAGGATAAAATAGGTATAATGTAATGGGTGTTTACCGCTTTCACTATCTCGGTGACCAGTGGATATAAAGCAATAATTTAGGATACTACATTGTTTGTTTTTTTTCAGCTGAATTTAATGGTGCCCACCAAAAATACATAATTTTTATACTTATAAGTTTAAAACTTTTAAAAACTAAATTTTGCTCATTTTTTGGGAAAATTGCGAAAAAAACCCTTATTTTAGTGCTCTATAGGAGTACAAAGAAAAATGTATAATCCCATTTTTGTAGCAAATTTAATAAGCTTTATTTCATACTTTTAAAACTTTTATTTCCAACCAACGGTTCTCGAGAATTTTACGGGAAAAAACAAAAAAGTTCCCTGTTCCGTCCATTGCCACTAGAGCTCACCACATATTTTCCAGGACTTTCGGTATTTTCATCCTTAGGTACTTCTAAATAAGTGTGCAAAGTTTCAAAATTAAAGGAATTTTTTTCAGGTCAAACCCTGTTTTGACTGGAATAACAATGCAGTTAGTTGTGAACTGTACATATAACAAACTGTAATTAATAAACTAAAAAGTTATTTCATACCAAAAATAATAGCTTTAAATAATAGATGCCATGAAAAAATGTTAAAAAATTAATAACAGGCCCTAAAACAATTTCAAGCGTGTAAATATGTAAAACGCTCTCATATATAAATATATAAAGATAATTTATTAAGTAAATAATAAATTAACACCTTCTTATAATTTACAAGTTGCTGAATAACAAAGGTTGCAGAATAACAAAGGTTGATGAATTTTGAAATATTATAAAAAATGGTTGGATAATTAATTATTGGTATTTACTATATAAATGGTTCTTTAAATTAAAACATATTCATTTAAATTTTTGAGAAATATCAAAGTACTTTTTGTGAAAGAATGTTTGATCCTACATAAAAAAATATAATGACCTCTTTTGTGCAAAATTAAAATACCCCCCGTTGCAGCAGACCTGCATACTCAGCGAATTTCAAGTGCAAAACAACATATTTCGATCCAACATAGCGAGATTTGACATGTTTTTGTAAGCTCCATAAGAATAACATGGGGAATGAGTATGGAGGTTTGCTGCTACAGGTATATTAAAACTGGGTGGTTTTAATTCAATATTTAGTAGATCTGAACTAGAAGAAGCCATTTACCAAGTTTTATCAAGATATGTTGAGAAATAAGCGAGATATAGAATTTTACTTATTTCCCATAAGGTTAACATTGGGACAACGTACTGTGTTTACCACTTTCAATATCTCGGCAACCAATGGACATAGAGCCATGATTCAAAATACTAAATTGTTTGTTTTTTTGGGCTGAATTCAATGGTGCCAATAAAAATTTGAAAAATTTTATTTTTCTATGTAAAAATCTCAAAAAACCCATTTTTGGGGGGGTTTACCCCCCTTTACCCCCCCTTCCGGTGGTCTGATCGGGCTGGTTTACGAACTCGTCCGAATAATTACTACTTTACATGTCTATGCCAAATTTCATTCCGATTGGACCATTTTTGCGCAAGTTATCGTGCTTAAAGACACACATATATATATATATATATATATATATATATATATATATATATATATATATATATTTATGAAAGTGAACGAATGGTGTTTTTGGCATCTGAGGACCTCAAAAAGAAAAGTTATGATGGTTTTAGGCTTAGGTCTTACCATGAGACCTACGGTAACAGCTTCTTCCCTATAGGGGAAATTCGCTAAAAGTTACAATTTAGTGTCAACCATATTTTTTTGTAGCTCCAACGGTTACTGAAATAAATAGGAAAACAAGTTTGCTATGGCGGCCATTTTGTTTTTACCCGCAGCGTTCAAACGCACCATTTTCAAGAGTGTTACCATGGAAATTATATTTCTCCAAGGTCAAACGGAGATATTAAGACTACTTCCACACTTGTATCATCAAGGAGCAGACGGGAGCCTGTTTATGTACATTTTACAGGGGACTTATAGCAACATTCCATAAACTGATCAAACAAAAAATAAAATAGTCTTGGAGTAACCTTTTTAATGAAATTAAGATAAGGAAAGCAATCACTACCTTTAATGGCGGTTTAAAAAAAATTTCAAGATCTGCTGATTTCGAAAGAGCGTATAGTCGATACAGGTCATATAACACGATTGTTTTAATTCGAAATCTGAAGATTACCTGTTGACTTTTGAAACTAAACTCAGATTCGGTTCAGTAAGCTCTCATTGTAACCAAGCGATCATCGTTTCAACAATCCGGCCTAAGTTGCGTTGCTAATTGGCTCGGGTCCAGTGAAACTATTCTCCTCTAAGCCAGTCACGCACGTTTGTTTTTATATTTTTGAGACAAATTTTATGAATGATTTTTTTCTGGTGCAGGTATTTTCAAGTTCATCATAAAAAATAAGAATGGTTGGATCTCTTTAATCACGTATTAATCTGTTAATATAGAAACATCGGGATAGATCACAACATTTTTATACTGTAAACGTTAAATATAATGAGTTATTTTTTACTTCTATATAAGAAAATCGTCAAATATAAATTGATCTTTCTAGATATTCCTGATATAATGTTTTGGTAAAATTTTGCAGTAGTATCTTTCAAGCTAAACGGAATCAATAAAAAATATAACGCTTAGGCCTAACTAAGTAATAAAGTTCACAGAAGTGACAGAAATAAATGTTTGCGAAAGAGTTTGACTAGAGACTACATACTTTTGTCATTCAATAATAATGAATAAATTTATTCATTATTATTGAATAAATGAATGAACAATTTATTTATTCCAGTGCAAAAGTATTTACAATGTCTACAGCACATAATTTGTACTTAATAACAAAAACATGTTATTAATGCATTTGCTGACGTAAAAAACAAATACCTAAAAAACTTACATGCTAGGAAAAAGTACAGATTAATATAATTTAACATTCATCTGTAAAACAATTGTGGGAATAAGCCGACATGGGCACTAATGCATGTGTGTCGGCTTCGAGTTGCGTCCTTAAAAAAAGTTGGTAGCGGAAAATTAATAATTTTTAATATTGAATTGCGATTCAAGCTCCTCAGTGATTTGTGCCTGAAATCGATGTAATAAGGAGTAAATGGTCAATTGAGATTGCAATGTAAAATTAAAATAACTCCCTCTTCTTTTAAATTCGTTGTTAGTGATGTGGGTTTGTGGTTTGTTGTTGATTTTTGCAGACATTTGCCATGACTGAGTGGTAAAAACAATTTCGCTACACAGCTGATTTAACAAAACCGAATGTTTGTTTATTTATGTCAGAAAAGTCCAAAAAGATTTTTTACTAACATTTTTTACAACCTGTTCCACACATTTCATTGTGAACAATAAGTAAATATTCTGAAAATTTATCCTATAATAAGTCCTGTTGCCCTGCGGCACAAACAAGACTTCGATATTAAGGCACAATTATAAGGTAATCAAATCTTGAGGGTAAATCCAGGATGTTATTCCTTGAAAGTCTGTAGACATTCTCGCTATTGTCCAACAAGTTCACCGCAAGGAAATTATATGATCTACTAATTTATTTAATTATTTCGTGCTAAAATTTTATATTTCATCTTTTACTTTCGGGATTCTGGTATCATTATGAATCACTTTATTTGTGACATACCAGGGAGCACTGAGAATTTTGCGAAGGGCTTTAGATGTAAATCTCTGCAATATTTCAATGTTGGAGTTGGATGCAGATCCCCAAAGATGTATTCCATAGGTCCACACTGGTTTAAAGATAGTTTTATATATTAATAATTTGTTTTCAGTAGACAAATGAGATTTTGAAGATAGTAGCCAAAACATTTTGTTGTATTTTAAATGAAGGTGTTGTCGTTTCATCCATATGTGCGTGTGCCAAGTAAAACGGCTGTCTAGATACATACCAAGGTACTTAACGTGTTGGGATTGTGGAATTTGGATATTGGTTAAAACAACAGGAGGGCAAGAAGATTTGTTTAAAGTAAAGGTTACGTGGGCTGATTTTGCTTCATTTACTTTGATTTTGTTTCTATTCAACCAGCTTGAAAGTTCATTCAAGTTAGTTTGAACTAGGCTAGACGTAGTTACTGGATCTGCGTGTGACGCTAGCAGAGCCGTGTCATCTGCAAAAGTTGCGACAGATACTCCAGGGCTTATTGGAAGGTCAGATGTAAATAAAACATAAAGCAGAGGTCCTAAAACACTCCCTTGGGGAACTTCAGATTCAATTTTATGATAATCAGTATATGAACCACGAAGTTTTACTTGAAAGTACCTGCTAGACAAATAAGATTTCAAAATATTATAAAATGTATGGGGGAGAGACGATTAAAGTTTACAGAATAAACCGGGGTTCTTTGTCAAAGGCCTGGCAATGTCTAAAAACACTGCCGAACAATATTTTTTGGTTTGAAGAGTTTGCTCTATTTTGTTTACAAGCCGATGCACTTGCTGAATAGTTGAGTGTTTTTGTCTGAAGCCAAACTGATGGGGAGGAATTAACTCCTTTTCATTTACAATAGGCATCAATCTTAAAGAGGAGGAGTTTTCAAAAACTTTTAAAGGTACTGGAAGAAGTCTAATAGGCCTATAAGAAGAAGCGTGAGGAGGTTTCCCCAGCTTAGTCACCACTACAATTTGTGACAATTTCATTGGATCGGAAAATACTGTAGACGTAGAATGGCATTAAATATGAACGTCAATAGGATGAACCATTTTCTTGACAGCTCTTTTAATGGTTCGCCCGTAATTAAATCATAACCAGGTGCTTTATCTGCATTAAATTGTGAAGTTATTACTTTCCTCACCTCTGTTGGTCTGAATGGAGTGATTGGTAATGCTAATTGATCAGGAGAGTCAATATATTCTATTATTAGATAGCGGACAATACTTTTGCAAGGTAAACATTGTATTTACGAAGTAAACAACGTAATGACGAATTTTCGCTGGTGATAAAAACATAACAAAAACAGGTCATTTAACAAAGGCGTAGCGAAACAAAAACAAGTTTCACGGCGTTTAGGGGTCGTTTTCTCTTGCTTTTAAAAGTCTTGTTTAGAGAAAGAGAAAATAGTTTTAACAAATTTATAATCAATCTATTCTAAATTTTCACAACATGTTATTGCAGGGTCTGTTCAGCAGGGCCAAGGGGCAAAATCTGTATAAAAATTAACTAAAAACACAAACATATGGAATCTGTAAGGCAAGTGTCTTTGTTTATGATTTGTTTATGAAAGTATACAGTGGGTAAACATTATTTATGAAATGTCACGTTTATTTTAAATTGACAAGATTATATTACAAACTGAGTGTCGATTACGTATTGTTAATGTAGTAATAAGTGTGTTCAACACATAGATTAAAATTTAAGAATTAAATTAAAATAACTCTCTCTTTATATTTAACGACAATGCAAAGTAATTAGTATATGTACCAGTTATAGTGACCTACATGGACATACATTATGGAAAAAACATTCTTTTGACTGAAATAATCTGAAAATAAATAAATTCCTAGTAGTTTATTTTTTTATAATTTTGTTACCCTTAAGATTCATTAAAGCTCCACTTCCGCTTCAGGTCCAATTTGAGATATTTGGCACTTGAGTCTGACTATAGAGTGGGAGGGTAAAGTGTGAAGAGCCCTCGAAATTCTTGAATCATTGTTTAAGTGGACTCATTTGCAAACATCACTAGCAGGTGTCTTGTGATGGTATTAAACATTACCAGAAGTTGTCATTTGTTCCAAAATAGAAAATGACTACTACACAGATTATTTATTATGGGAGTTGATTTGTAAAGAGCAGGATGTAGATTAAAAGTCTTCAACGTCTCGTTTTCCTGAACGGTTGAAACCGTGTTTAATTTTCGGTGAACATGCGTCACAGACACAGAACCACTTCATACGATCTGATATTTCCATATTGATCAACGGATATGCCTACACAGGATGAATGATTCTTATTTTCTGATGCGGTTTCATTACATAATAAACCGCTGCCGTTTCAGGGATAATTACATCAAACTTGAAACACGGAGCATCTTTTTGATTCAAACTTTACACCATTTTGTCTACCGACCCATTTTAAGTAAGACTTGAGCAAAAAACAATCAAGTTGTAACTTATCTAACTTTATCACATTCCTATGTTTTTTCTACTAACTTATAAAATCACTGATTTTTTTAACACACTTTACTACCTTAAAATAATTCAGTATTGTATTTTATATGATATAAACCCCTCTTCGTCAGACGTTTCCTCAGGTCGCACGATTGTATGATATGGCTTCAAACATTCGTGAATTCAGAGGACAGGTCAACCACCGTAAAGGGCCAGTGTATAAAATATGCTATGTAAAGTGTTCTTCATGTAAAGCTGTGAAATGTGTGCGATCGACTAAACGAAGTGAAAATTCAAATCCTAAAACGGTGGCCACATTGAGACTTACTGACAACTATAGAAGAGATTTTTAATTTTTAATCTGTACTTATGTAATAATTACCACATGATAAAAATTATTACGGTAAAAATAAAGAAATCCGTTAATTCTTTTTAGACCTCCCGCTATAATATTCTTCACGGTTTCTGTTGCTTGATTCGTCTTAACCTCGTCACATTGGTGTTAGTCCATGATTTAATTGGTTTAATCATTAATGCAAGAGGCCCCCAGGCAGGTGCACTGTTGCTATGTAATTGTCTCGTCATCGCTTGAATTAGTGTCTCTATGTTTGGCCAAGAGAGAGATTTAATACACGAATGACTTCCCGAGGTCAATACTGACTAACCGACAACCAAGTAAATAACATAAAACAATATATTTTCTTGTTCTAAACCAGAAAGATCAATGATCTAAGTCAATAATATAAAAACCATAAACCATAAGGGCCAGTAAAAATATGATCGAGTCAGGAAAAAAATCTTGGAAAGCTGAAAACCATATTGATCTTTTCATTTTACATCAAAGTAAGAAACTTGAAGTTTGTTCAATTTTTTCTAGTGAGCTTTCGACCTAAGACCACAAAAATGTCAGAGTTTTGGGCATTTTTTTCTTTTTTAGCAAATAAGTAAAATACCATATATAGTACATAAAATACCCCCGTCGCAGCAAACCTGCGTAGGCCTCCTCAGCGAATTTCTAAAGAATTATTTTTTATATTGGAGCTTATTTAATTTATGTAAGAGAAATTTTTTCAAACACCTTATGTAATTATTGCAAAAAGTATATTATATAATAATTGAAGAGCTTACGAAAAAAAGGCAATAATGAAATAATCATGGGAATCACTTCGGTATTCACTCCAGTAATACGATTTTTGTTATTCTTATAATTATCAGTCTAATATTTTTTGTAAGTGTATTCTTGTTATAGTATAAAATGTAGGCAAACATACAATCAATGATCTAAAATCAGTCAAAATAAAAATAAAAAATAATCATATAAACAAATTAAATCCAAACATATGATTCATCTTAAAATTTCAAAAAGCTTGTTGCAGCAAACTAGCATACTCAGTTAATTTTTAAAGGATTTATTTTTTATATGTGGGCATATTCTACATTAGTTAGGGAAGTTGTTGTTTTGAATATTTAATTTCGTTTAAATATTAATTTAAATAAGTAAATTTTATCATTCATGTTCTTGTTTCTCAATAATTATTCATATTCTAATAATTTTTAATAAATGTATACTTGTTATAGTACATAAAAGTCAGCAAACATGTTATCAATCTACTCAGATCCAAGGAATAAAAACAAATCAATCATCACATGAACAAATTAAATCCAATCATATGGTTTGTAATATATATATATATTTTATCCTATTTTTGGGGAATTCAATGAAAAGTGTAGGTATTTATACCAGAATTTGGATAGTTCATGTTCCTTCAGGGGACAATGTACTGCATTTATCAGATCCAATATCTCAGTAACCGATTGATGTAGAGTAATCATTCAAAAGAATATATTGTTTATATATTGTTATATTTTTTAAGATGAATTCAATTTTGACACTTAAATTTACAAATAATTAATATTAAGATATTAAATCTTAAAAATAAATTTTATTTTGTCAAAGAGCCCTCCTTAGAGTTTACTTATCGCGCTGGTTTTCGAACTCGAAGTAATAAATGTCACTCTAGACGTATGTACCAAATATATATATATATATGTGAACGAACGGTTTTTTTGGGGTCTGGGGGCATAAAAATGAAAAGTTACGGTGGTCCCGTGCTTAAGTCTTACCATGCCGCCTACTGTAATAGCTACTTCCCTATAGGGGCAAATTCTCTAAAATTAAATACACGGATTGTAGAGCACAACATTCTGCATTTATTGCCTTCTGGTAAAGACTCTTTAAATAATAATTATATATATATATGTATATATATATATATATATCTATATATATATATATATATATATGTTAAATAAAGCGTTTAAGCGAATTTCTGTAGGTCTCATGGTAAGGCATAAGCCAAAGACCATGATAAATTTTCGTTTAGGGGCCCTCAGAAGCCCAAAACAACATCGTTCAAATTGGTATAAATAAATACTTATTACCAGCCCAATTAGACCATCGGACAGGCGGATTAACCCCAACAAATGTGTTTTTTTTACAAAGAAAACTTGAAATAATCTAATTATTATTACACCATTGACTTCAGCTCGAAATCGGATACTGAGATTGATAAACACAGTACGTTGTACCTTTCAGGAAATAAATAAAATTGTATATCTCGCTTATTTCTCAACGTAAAAAACTTGTTGTCTGGCTTAATCTATTTAAGTTCTACTTGAACATGGCATAAAATTCACGAATTCATATATTCTTGAGGCAGCAGTCCTGCGTATTCACCTTCTCAATGATAACCTTAGGGGAAAAAGTAAAATGGTATAACTTGCTTATTTCTCAGGGCCGTAAAGTTGGCCCCACCCAATTAAGCACTAAAAAAATAGTACCAGTCGTTAATGCTTTGTTAGTACTAGGTAGTCATTGCTCTAATCCCCATCATTAGTGCTCTTATGGTTTAAGAGTTACAATTTCAAAGACAGAGTGGTCCGCTTTTGTAAAAGTTAGCCCCACCAGGTGTAAAAATTTGAGCGCTAATGTTGAAAATGATACCACCCCGTTAGCGCTGGTAAGTGCTCAAATCCCCATCGTTATACCTAAAAAACTGTTTGGGCGGGTAAACTTTTAAAAAGTCAGTCCCACTTAGTGCAAACATTCAAGCACTTATTTCGATAATGATACTAATCTTTAGTGCTTCGTTAGTGCTGGTTAGTGCTCTAATCTCTTTTAGCGAATTTCCCCTATAGGGAAGAAGCTATTACCGTAGGTCTCATGGTAAGACCTAAGCTCGGGACCACTATAACTTTTCGTTTTGGGGCCCCCAGAAGCAAAAAACACCATTCGTACGAATTTTAGCGAATTTCCCCTATAGGGAAGAAGCTATTACCGTAGGTCTCATGGTAAGACCTAAGCCCCAGACCATGATAACTTTTCGTTTTGCAACCCCCAGAAGCAAAAAACACCATTCGTTCGAATTTTTAGATATATATATATATATATCTATATATCTATATGATTATGGAATGCAGGATAGTACTCCCTACAGCAACTGATTCAGGGATATTACTCCTTGCTGGGGAGTAAAAGTTGGGAGTAATAAGCCTGCAATTGAACTATTTGAAAGCAGGATATTACTCCCTGACGGACAGAAACGCGTATAATACTCCCTCGCTAGTTTTATACGGTTTTCTCATAGCAGGCTTAGTACTCCCCAGTAATGCCAACATAATTTTTTAGGATCAAAATGTTTTCTTAATATTAAACCTTAATTTTTTATTTTGTTACTTTAATTAAGACATTAATATAAAACATTTAAGAGTGAATATTATGCTGTTTATTATTTCTGCTGCTTTCATTTTGATCAAAATTCATATTAAACAACAAAACGCCCTTGCCTTATTTTTGTTGTTTGTCAAAACTATTGAATTAATACGCTTATTATTAAAAGGCGGCAACTAGTCTTTGCAATAATACTGCTAACAATCGATTTAAAATTAGTTTCATTAGTTTTGAAAATAGTTGTTTTCAATAAAACCTGATATTTATTATACTTATATTATCATACTTTTGTATCTTTGTGTCCATTTCACTTATATTGAAACAACTTAAGCCTTAACTGAATAAAATTAGTCACTCTTTTTTATTTACTTTTTATTTAGGGTGTACGAAAAGTAGACACTGTATTAACAAATCCTTGAATTACATTTTCGGACGTTTATACTATACTAATACTAATACTGGATGTTCATAAAGTCTGGCCTTGATTTAATGGCTTTGGTGTACGAAAACAACTTTTTTTCTTTAGAAGATAATTCATTAAATTTTTTTTCAAGTTCGTATTTTTATCTCAGTGACACACTGCCATCACAGGTGCAAGCATTAAGTTTGTTGCAGCTATAAAAGCTTAAGATGTCGCTTGTCTGTCAATAAAACTGAATCCTAAATTCAGTTGTTTCCTAATTATTTGTTTCTTTATCAAGGCTAGACTTTTTGGACAACCAATATTAATAATATTAATATAAAATTAATTATGTCAATAACAGAGCTGAAAAATTGTGCTCAAGGGCATTATAATCATAACTCTCCCCTAGTGGCCTCTCGACTCACGACGATGACGCGACGGCAGCCAAGTGCCACGTTATCACTAGATAACGAAGCCCGCCAATTTGAATCGACGTCATTTAGAATTCCTATGTCGTGTCCCATCAATCCATGGTTATATAAGTGGTAAAATGATTGAAAACAAATACTTACGTGCTTACATTGTTGCCATAATGTAATGTAATATTTTTAACATGTAAGCTAGTGTTGATACCTGGAAAATAATTTCATGCTAAAGATTTACAAATCTCGTGAATCTTCGTGGACAGTTACAATTTATGTCGCTAGTTAATTAATATCTGCAAAAAATAAAATTTAACAAATTAAAATAATCGTTTTATTACTTTATTGTTAATTGATGTAAATATATGAACTTGAACATTGATCTGAACTTTCAAACAACCGACTCATTCGAACCCATTTTAAAAAGGTTACCGGCACAAAGGAAGAGACGACTGAAATTTTAAGTCTAATAATTTCAATTAAGACCGTAATATGCATCATTACCTTATTGATTTAAATCTAAAAATTTGTTAGCACTTGGATCCTGTGTCAAGAAAGCTACAATTTACCATTTTATGAATACAGCAACCACAAAAATAAATACCGTGCTATAACTCTCAAAACACTGAACCAATTCAATAATTATGGCGGTTAGCTGTCCTGGCCGTCATTGTCCTTCGATACTTGATTTTATTTTTATTTTGTAAGACTCAACAGTTGTCTCAACCATAATTCAACTTTGATTTATAAGGTGTGTTTTCATATTATAAAAGTTTTGTAAATTTTCTGATGACACCGTCCAGAAAATTGACCTCGACCCTCTGATCCAAAGAGTAATGTGGAGAAGTCTCATAGGTGTTCTAACTTAAATTAATTTTAAAATATTCCTTATCATCGCAATTTCATGACCCCATTGCACATCACCGAAATTTGATTCTTTGTTTGTTGATGTACCTTGCCTGAAAAGCTGAATACCTAGCTGACTGTAGGTTAAATCTCCAACTTGTTTTTAAGTTCAAGGTATTTTAAAGTCACTTAGCTGGTGTGGATGGCTATACAAACACTGTTTAGCTTTTAATTTTTATCACCAAAATATTTGTGGAACCAGACGACCCACCGATATCAGTGTTTAAGTTACCGAGTGACAATATCTGAGAAGGGTCAATATTTACCACCCTGATCGCTTTACAATACAATAAACACTCAGTAGTAAGATTTCTCAAACTATGTATTAAACTCAAATTTCATAAAATGTAGAGAGTTATAAAATCAGAAACTCATTAACAAGAATTTTTATTCTTTTATTTTTTGGGCAAGTAAATTTAAGAGTAAAAAGCAAAAGGTATTTTAGATGTGAATAATCAATAGGCCTATTTATTAAGAAATTGTATGCATTTTTTGTTTGTTAAAATTATATTTCAATTTATTTATTCTTATGTAGTACGTGAAAGCAGCTGAGACTATTAAAAACAAATAATAAGCAACAGTACTGCACAATAATAATGTACAGAGAAATTCACCCAGTAAATATTTGGGTTTCATTGCTCCAATAAAACATGTGGCTGCATTTGTTTACATTTTGTTGTTATTCCTTAACTAAAATGGGAAGTCTTAACCCATGTAATTTTTTCGATCTATTTTTCTAAAAATCTCAAAAACCTTTAGTTAACTACAGTCGAATATTTTCAGATATAATGAATACGAAGTTTTTTTAATATCACTCTCCAAACTCGAACGCCCATGCAGTGTAACTTCCGCCTGCCAATCACTGGATTCCTTTTTTTATTGTCAAAAAACAATTATCCAAGAAATAAATTTCATACGAAGTTTCAAGAACGGACCATTTTTTACCTATTTACCCATTTTGTAGATAACATTATTTCACACACAATATTTATAAGGTCCCCCTTTGCAATAATCAAGAGAACATAGAGTCTTGGTGACTCATAGAGGATTTTCGCGGGACATTTTAACTTTACCATCAAACAGTCAATGTTAATAATTAATAAAATCTATACTCGGTTGCAACTTCGCTTGCAAACACTGCAATCTGTGGTTTGTTAATGAACTATTTTTAAAGGTGTTTATAAGTTTATTTGTAAACAAAGAGAATTGAGTTTGGTATGGTGTCAACGGAGCGCCAGTCTTCAAAAATTCCAGTCCTTTACTATTCAAGTGAAGCTCTTAATAACAATTCTGAGAAGTATCGACATAGGTTAAAATACCTTTGTTATGATGCCTCAAACGTTTAAATCCGTAGAGCAGTTACCGAGTTATAACTTTGGAAACAGAAAGCCCATAGCGTAAAAATACGGTACCTACATTGATTAGTTCCGTATTTGTTTTAAAATGGGGGTATGAAGAGTGAGGTTCATAGATGTGAAAAAATAGTATAACGGTTTATAATCCTATACTCTTATATTATATGAGTAATGTAATCGTGCTTGTTTGCACAACGATCTCAAAAACGCGGCTCCGAGGATTTCCTTCAAAGTCTGTAAATAAGTAATTTATGACTCAAAAACGTTTTTTGTACAGATTACTTGGCCAGAGGAAATGTAATAAATTAATAAATCGAATTTTAAAGTTTTAAAATTTTAACATTGGCCTTATGGGATGCCGTGATAGCAACGAAAATAAACAAAGAAAGTGTAAACAAATGAAGTAATCATAACAGATGTTTTGGAATATACAGCCATCAATGGAAAATACTGTGAGTGGGATGAAGAGTTCATGGAGTAATAAAAAAGGTTTCTATTTATAAATTTTATGACATTGAAATATTTTATAGCAACTGGATGAACTGGTAACATGAAAAAACACCGAGCAAGGCTCGGTCCACCAGGTACTTGTTTGTTTAAACGACCAAGTTGTGTGGGGGTAAAAACACAATGCAGCCTAGCATACTCGCTTACACGCTTAATCGCTTACTCGCAGCTTGCTTCCGGAACACCTGGTTACATGGCGGGAAATTGACATGCACACAACAGCGCTCAGTCTGGAAGCAGTGTGCTCGCAGGTTAGCGCGAAAAATGGCGTGTTGTGATGAAGAGTCAATTCTTTTGATGAAGAAATGTACAATAAACGGCTCTTTAGGGCTCGTAAATCTATTGAGTGTGCATTTGGAATTTATTCCAAGTGGCGTATTTTTTCCAAGGCAATTGAAATTAATTAATGCACTGCAGACACGATTATATAAAATAAATGCTGCTCTGTGGTACAAAACACAAGGACAATTGACAAGGAAGGTGTTGAACAATATCACCCTCTTCCCAAGTCAAATGACATTTTTGACTACCAACTGTGCAAGAAGAGGTCGTCTGAGCATGTGTGCCCAGCGAATAAGATACATCTTCAAAATGAATTCTACTGCCAATCCCATTGCGTTTGACTAATAAAGTGTATATTAAAGTAGAGGTACTAAGTACAGTATTGACTAGGATAAAACGTAAAATCCTTATAGCTTCCTGGTTCTTTACCAAAAATATGTGAAACATTATTTTAAACATTTCTCAATTTAACATCAATCTGTCAGTGTATATACACCATTAAAATTTTAGATTAAAAAATTCATTAGCATCATCAATGTAATGATTTGTGAAAACTGTAAAAAAATCTCTACCTTTTTTAGTTTTGTGTAGAATATAAACAAGAATATTCAGAGACTTTTTAATGCTCTATAATAGTAATAGTATTTACAAGTCAAGAGCCCAAGTTCAAAGATAAAAAGAGGTACTAACACAAAAATGTAATCGAAAATAATTTATTTTTCTTTTTAAATAAAAGATTTTGTTGTTTTATTAGTACTGAATATACTACGCCAAGGCTAAGTAATAGTTATTGACATATTCTAAATCTTGGTTTATAACTAAGGCAAAATACAAAAGATTTTATATCCTGTGATAAAATAATTATGACAAAGAAATAAAACCATTAAAGTGTAGTAAGTGTTAGTATTTCTCCTCGAAATTGATAATTTTTAGGTTAATAACTTCATATTTCCATTGCATTACTGGTACTAATTGAATATAATTCAAACACTGTACTTTTTTGTAAATGTATTTCTTTACGTACGCGCCTCAAATGATACAATGAAGCACACGAAAGGATGAATGAGCGTGCGAACCAGCTCGCTTACTGCTATGTAACCGTCAAAGTGGCAATACTTTTCTCGCCTACTACCTAGCTTTATGCTACCAACCAAACTACCTGCCCTACTCCACTGTGCGCACGCCCATAGAAGCTCTGGCTTCAATTCTACATAGCAGTAAGTGAGTATACAAGAAAGCGGGTATGCTAGGCTGCGTTGTGTTTTTACCCTAAATTAATTTAATTTATTCGCCTTAGGGTTGAATTCGGTAGCTGTTTCCTAATTTTATGTGGAACATGACAACTCTGTCCAAGTCAGCAAAAGCTTTTTTTTCCTAAGACCCTTCCCTCTGCGCTGAAAGAGATCACTCCTAATTCCACGGGCGGTATTGTTTTTGTATCCTCAGACCGAACCATTGGACAACAGTAGTCATTGGTCCAAGGGGGCGGTCTACCTTGACAGAAAAATCTGCATCACAGAGCGAAATAACATTGTAAAGATAGGGCTAAAGCGCGCTGAAGTAAGCTTGCAGACGTTTCGTATCTGGGCGACAAAAGCTTTATTTTTAAGATTTAATAAAATTGAGGGTGGGTTCACGTTCTTCAGAATATTTTATAGGTCTCTACAATTTTTATTTTTCTACAAAGTGTTTCTGTCGTTAGTTATGAGACTTTAAAATCTAACAAAAAACTACATTTTTTGAAAGATTTACACAATTCCTGTAAATAAACGGGGATAAAATAAAAAATGTTAAAATTATAGCGACCTACAAAAACATATCCTTTTTAAAATGACACCAAAATATTGGAAATCATATGAAAATCCAGCTATCAATGAATAAGATACAAAACCCTGTTTTAGCGCTCGGAACTTGAGGTAGACCACCCCCTTAACACCAACCTCAACTTTGGACGGAGAGAAAAATTCAATTCTTAAAATTCTATTAATTTGGTTTATAGTATTTTTTTTACAACCTATTGTTTAGTGTCAGATTTTTTTCAAATGTATTAGTTTTAAACTTGTATAAATTTGATGCCGTGCCACAAGCTCGCGTCGAGAGTAGGGATATTAAAATAAAATACGATCTGTGAGTTGTAATATTTCGTTTCCTACTTTCTTGAACTAACCACCACTCCGCCATGAAATGAATGAGAATATATATGATGTTTGTATGTACTTTATTGCTTGTAATTATTTTTGTTTAGTGTTGTTCTTGTGATGGGTTCATGGAACCTTATAGGATGTGGAATAAATCACGTAAGTAGGAATATTTCTTATTCTTACAGCACTAAAGGTCAGTTAAGGATCAAAACCATTTTGTGTTTTTACTTCATGCCTAAGGGCCATTCTATGCCACGCCTACGTTTTTGTCGCGCCAATTTGACGCGTCTCTTAGTAAATATATGATCCCAATCAAAATATTTTATAGAACTTTCTATAATAATTGAATTTACAACGTTAAACGCGTAAATAGCTAGTGGGAATGCTGTACCTTGTGACTAAGTCAGGCATGTTACATTTGTTACATTATATTTAACATAAAAGTTCTCTTTAGCCAACATTTATAAATTAAAAAAATACGATAAAATTGTCATTCTGCTTTAATACTAATATGCTTTTTGTCGTTGGTTTTAATTGACAGGGAGGTAATAAATAAATTTAGTGTATCCCTCCTGTAGAATTATTTGTTTAAAGCTTGATTCAGTAGCAAGTTAAAACTTTGTTGAACTTTAGAATCCTAAGTACAGGATCCTTAATTGCGAAAACCAAATATTTATTAGTGTCCAGGAATTTTTGGAAAATATACCTAACCAAGGTTAAACTTCGCACAGGTGCTAGGTAAACCTGTCTAATTAAAATACCAAAAGTCTCCGGAAATCCCTGCTGTGCTCCAGCCACCATCTTGAAAATCCCATTTCCGATCTGAGTTTTTCTATTAATTTTTTCAATAAGCACTAAAACCATAAGGTATACGAAAAAGATGTAAATGATCTTTTTGTACAGGATAAAATTCCCAGTAAAATTTTTGTAAGTTTGTTCAATTAACTTTAACGATAACTGCTGACAGTGTTAATTTTCTAAAATTTAGTAATTCTAATACCCCTGTCATAAGGAATACATGTATAATTTCATACAAAATTCAGTTCCAAGGGGGCGAAGCCCTTTGATCGCAATGAATATTAAATTATATTCCTAGAATCCTGTTGAGAATTCCAGTTATTTGACACTTCAATCATCAAAATTGGTTCACAAGAAAGAAGTGGGTTAGCTCACAAAAAAACACTTCCTTCTAGCAATATTCTTTTTACAAATTCCATAGGTAGTGCCTTTTTTCTGACCTCATCTACGCCTTTATTGTAAACTGGTTTTCCACCCACGATGGTTTTCGTGTTGTTTGAAAAAATGTATCGAGAAACACAGACCGGAAATGGCTTTTCAAGATGGCGTCTGGAGCGCAGCAGGGATTTTAAGGACTTTTATATTTTAATTAGGGAGGTTAACTCAACATCTGTGGGAAGTTTCGATTTGGTCAGAATTTATTAGGTCGATTCGTCTGTTTGTCATAAATTCCAGGACTAAAGGATTGTTTACGTGTTTTATCGGCTGACTGTAAATTTTTTCCTTTGTCTGAAACTCGGTTGGCCTTCAAAACAAACTAGCAAAATGCTAAAATGTTTAAAAAAACAGAGTGTTATTTTATGTCAACTGTATTTAATTTAATCAGTGTACAGCTTGTAGATTTCAGTATTGTAGTGGGAAATTTAAAATTGCCGTATTTTGTCATTAAACAACTGAAAATAACTTTTGTCTTGCCTGTTCTAAGACTTTAGTAAAATTTACTAGCAGACTGTAGTAAAATTTACTTCGTGACTTTAAAATAACATAAAAATAAGCTTTGGTTTCATGTTGGTTATTTATGGGGTTCCCAAACTTAAAAGACCTTTCAATGAGGAAGTGTGTGGATTGTCGTGTTTTTTTCCCTAGAGAAACTCATTGTGTTGCTGCGTAATAAAATTACCAGTGGCTGAACTTCTAATCAAAGTAATTTTTAAAAATAACCTATTACTTAAGATTTCAAACTTCAATATAGATAAGAAATTCCTCACATAATTTTCGTAGTTCTTTTGTTTCATCTCCAAATGTATACGTTTTACACTTTGCTGTTTTAAAAGAACAATATCTTTCATTTTGCATAATTTGGATGTCAGTTTACATGTACCTTCACTGTTTAGCGCATCTTCTTGCCTTTATTTTGAAGGTTTTTTTAATGTAATGAATATTTATGTTATATATACACAAAATTGACACATCAGCCTATTAATCAATTAGGTCTTAACAACAATCGGTAAGAAGATAATACAAACCACAGATCGACATAAGCTAATCTCTGAATAACCTTTGCAACATTTAATTTTCTAACAGCCTTGACACCTAATATATTGATTCAAAGTATATTTACCTAGGTAAATGGCCTTGAGGGGTCAAAATATTTCTTTTTTACGCTCTACGCTGCTGATGATTGAGGGTAGTTCGTCCGAAACGCGTACAGCGTAAAAAAGAAATATTTTGACACCTCGAGACCATTTACCAAGGTAAATATACTTTGAATGAATTTACAAAATTGTCGTTAGGTGTAAAAAAATCATTCAGCACTCATAACGGCCAAGAAATTACATTTCCAAATATATTTGGCTTTTTGTTAGACATCTTATGTACACGTTTGGCAAATTAATGCCATGCACCTCTAACGAACTTTTAACTAAGTCCCTAAATTAAACAGGTACATTGGTGTCGGTGCATTTAAAAATCGAGATAAAATAGGCATTCTAATTGTTAACCCTCGCATTCCAAATAAATTTACACAATACATCTAGAAAAATATATTTTTAGGTGTCGATTTGCATCATTTGCATCATTTGCAAAATCCCAGGAATTCTTTAAATAATATAGATGGTTAGTGACAGCTTTTTGAAGACAAAAACAAAATACAAAAAACGCGGCAGTGTGAGACCGGCCTGCTAATTGAATTTCTTAACGAGTCCATGCGCAGAAAATGTCCGCGCATGTAGAGGAGGTAAAACCCCTCCCGTCATTCCTCTTTCCCCTTCAAACTACGGAACCGATTAGAGGAACTATTACTTTTTCGTATGCAACTGCTATTTAGAAACATATTTTTAATGTTAACTGTTCATTAACCGGTTGCTGTTGCAGCAGTTTCTTTTCGTTATTATTCAAAAGACATCTGTGAAGAATTTTTGGGTTTCTTATTGAGATCAGAGAATGAAAAGGAAATTACGAGTACAGAAATGTTTTTTTTGTCGTGCATACTATATGAAATAGCGGATTTTAAGGGCGTACTTTTTCATGTTAACCGATTTTTTAACGTTTAGCTTGACAATCATAGAGTGTGCGTGGTACATTTTTCCATCTTACAGTGGTGAAGAACAAAAATGTAAAGATTACTAACAATTAAACTTGGCACTACGTGTTTACTAGGCCTAGAAAACATTCACAACGAACAAGTTAAAATTGAACTTTAGGTATCTGCCTGGTGTAGGTTTATTAGTGAACAAATTAGTTAATGCGAATATGAACCAATTATTAGATTCTTATACGTAAAATATCAGAAGTTAGGATGTACTAAAAACACACATAGTTATGATACCAGATGTAGATCCTATTTGGTTGTTAAACACCGATTAAAACTTTTAGAAAAAGCCTCTTTTCATTGATAAACAAATTTTAAGCATGGATCGTTCCTAAGCGCTCTTTCAAGGCCTAAAGCAGCATGATCCCATACCGAATATTTGCAGGGCAAGACAGGTTCACCCTGGTTCAACGATAGTGAACTCCCACCATTTTTGGCGTTCACTCCTGCTCGTTATAGATCACATTCGTACTCGTCAGCACTCGATCTAGTAGACCTAAAGCCCTAAAGGTAAACTAGAGCTTACATCACGTATCAGAAAATCCCGCATCGTCTTGTAGATCAACGTTAATTTATCCCCTTAACACTGATGCCTTCTTTTATGTTTATTGGTTCGCGAGTTTGAATCGCTAAACTAGTAGCACTTTACGTTGGTCTGGTGTGACTGCACCCATTCTCATGCGTGAACGCTAGCGAACTACAGCGAGCGCCTAAAATCATAAGGGTAGGATACTGTTACTCTTACCGAGTTCTAGGATCAAATACCATTAGTTTGAACCCTCTCCCATCATTATATACGATTTGCTAAACACCTAGTTAAATTTATAATTAAAAATATAAACTAATCTAATAATAGATTAATTAAATAAAAAACTAATATAACTTAATACTTGAACTATGCTCTGATTATTTTTTAGATAAGTATTGTAACAGCCATTGTGTACAAAACATGATCCCTTAAAAACAACCATTCACATATACAATGTGTAACTAATCCATTTTCATAACATTATTTGTATTCAGCCATAGATATTTCTTTTTTTGCCGATAGCCTTAATTTTAAAAGCTATCAACAGCTGTTTTATTTTGAAAACCATTTTATTCTTCTCCCGACGATATGAAAACAAATATTTGTTACTAATACAAGTAGCAAAGTATTAGGTTCAGGGATTATCGTATCGAAGTGACGTATGCAACAGATGTCACGAAACTGTTAAATTAAAAAAAAACAACAAAAAAACATATTTGCTTCAGCCAATCGTGATCGAGCATGTCACCACTAGGGACTGTGATTGGTTAACACTTCCCCTCACAAGATTCTCCATCTCTCTCGCACAGTATCTCAAAAAGTGGTCCCGTTAAGAAAATCGGTCAATTTTAAACTAGTGATTTGTTTTTGTAAATCGCTTTTTACTGTTAATCAGCCGTTCCCAGAAAATCAGCTAGTTGTTAAGATGAGAAATTTTTATGAGTTTACAGTTTTTGCCGCCCGCCGTATTTCGTGCTCTCTACACTAGTTTTATCCCTTTCGCTGGCATTATTCCTTATTGGCCACATGCAGGACACAACGTTATAATATAAAATTATCTAAAAAAACAACCCATTGTAGCCTGAAATAACAAAAGTGAGATTGGAAAAAAATATGCGTTTAAAAGATAGAGAGAGGAATTCGCAGGTTTCTGCTTCAGGTTGGAAATGGCACATTACCAAAGACACGAGATGATATGCCAATTTTGCCTAATAAGCTTCTTGGAGTTGGTTCGCCAATAGGTTTTGTCTGCGGAAATGTAGTAGAGAGTATTCTGAATGAAGATATTAAAGGCAAAGGGATATTAGCCCCAAAAATAGTGACTGTGACCTCCAGGGCCGGTGGCAGGGGGGCAAATGCATAGGGGGCCGGGCTCACAGAGGGCCGGGAGACACCAAAAACGGGCCTGGAACGACTGAAAAGGGGCCAAAAATCACAAGAAAGAAGTAAAAAAGGTCGTCAGGGCCCGGGGTTTAAGATTGCACAGGGACCCGGAAACCCTGTCACTGGGCCTGGTGACCTCATAAACAACGAGGTATTATCCAAACTGCCCGGAGACCCCAAGACATACGAGGGGATCGATACTGTATACTGAGTGATGACACCAACACAGACTTACAATATCCAACAGAGTTCCTAAACAGTGTTGAAGTAAGTGGGCTACTGAAACACAAGTTGATTGTAAAATCCGGAGCAGTAGTTTTATTAATGAGAAATTTAAATACAGAAAAGGGATTAATAAACGGTTCAAGGCTACAAGTAACGAGAATGTTTAGGAACTCCATACAATGCAAAGTTATCACTGGAGCAAGTGAAGGTTACTATATCCTTATTCCATGGATAAAAATGTGCCCTTCAGAAACAACGTTACCTTTTAGAATGCAAAGAAATCAATTCCAGTTGTCATTGTCATTTTACATGACCATAAACAAAGCGCAAGGGTAACCCCTAAATAAAATCGCAATTTACCTGCCAAGACCAGTGTTTACTAATGGACAATGGACAACTTTATGTAGCCTTGAGCAGGTCAACATCTTTTGCAGGGATAAAAATTTATCCAAAAGAAAGCTCAAGCCAAGGAAAACTAACAAACGGAGATTTTTCCACTAGGAACGTTGTTTTCCCAAAAATATTAAATGATAAGTCAAGGTAAATAAATTAATTTATTTATTCACAGTTACTATTGTTTCATTTGTTGATTTTTTAGTAAACATTTTGTAAAATGTCGTTTTTATCTATATTAACAATAAAAATAATTAAATAAGAAGTAGATGGTTGCTTAAGAAGTAAAATTACATACTATGAAAAACATGCAGCGCATTGCGCTGCTCGGGTATTCCTAGTTTTTTTATATTTCCAATTTCATTCAGTCAAGCAGAGGATAATCAGCTTCACAAACGGATACGTTGTTTTGCTGCTTTATAATTTGATTCCTTTCATCATGGTTTTATGGTTGTTTTGTCAATTTATTTAGGCCATACACACCATATAAAAGTTACATTTAATCAGTGTAACTAATCCTTCATCAGTTTTTGTATCTAATCTGTTTGATCTTAAAATGGGGCGTAATCTTTATTAAGGAGCCGGGAGTTTTAGGTTTTCCCTTAGGTTATCACTAATGTATGACAATCATATCCTAATCCAGTATGGCGATTTCCTTTTTAATCTAACTCAAGGGTGTCCCGGCTTTGCACGGAAAAATAACTGCTGTAATCTATGATTGACCATTAAAAAAATATATAAAATCGCCCTAGATTGTAAACTAAGTGAATCGAGTTAGAAACACTGTCGACGGATATAGCGCCACTGTTCCGAACATTCAGCCTTTTTTTGTACTTAATTGATATTATATTAAACAACTTTGAGACATATTGGAAAATATCATATCCATCTCTAGACAGCCGTGCAAATATGCCTCGAAATACCTTAAAAATGACATATTTAACGTTAAAATCTGTCTAGCTGTTCTGAGTTATGACTGTGAAAAAAACCTTCACTAAATACTATAATATAACTGTTTTTAAAGTTACACAACGCCTTAACACGACCTCTACATTACATATTCCTTGATATAACCTCTTTTCATTCAGTCCCTTCAGATTCGTCATATCAAGGTTAGACTATAATTTTTATCGTGAGCGAAGCTACGGGGAACTGCTAGTCTACTATACATATTTGACTAATACCACTCACCTATCATCGCACAGCCCAAACTACTTAACCTAGAACCTTGAAACTTTGCATGGACGTTCCTTTTAGGGCGTAGGCATCCGCCAAGAACGGATTTTTCAAAATTCGTAGTTTGTAGAGGTTTTTGATGAGGTCAAAGATTTCAAATTTAATGTGATGAACGATCTTTTGTTTACATTTTCAGTGTCCATTCAATCAAACATGTGGTGGTTTGCTTCAAAAATGGATACGCTGTTACAGCTGACTTATGATTGTATAATAGAGGGGCATTAAACGATATGGAGCCATTTATAACTATTAAAAAGGAGATATGGGATGATAACAATCTATAATAATTTTAACTTTCATTTCACTTTACAGGTATATAATTGGAAACAACATGTGAATAATTTGCATATGTACTGAGCTAACACAATGCTATGACTTAAGAAAAAGGTGTTATAAAATGGCCTTGATATAAAGATCCCCTATATTACAAATCTCTCGATATAACATAATTTAGAGAAACCCTACACACAAACACACAAACAGAAATCGACCTGAAATATTCCTCAAATAACCTTTTACTATTCAGTCCTTTCAGCTTCGTCATATCAAGTTCGTACCATTAAGTATCGTAATGTAGTGTATATATCGATGGTTCGCATTGTAATTTTTATCGTGAGCGAAGCCACGGATTGGTCAAATAACTCTTTATATATTTGATAGTGTAATGTGGGTCTAAAGTTCCGGCCACAGCATTAGGCGGGTGAGCTGCTGGCGTTTAAAATATGCTAGAGGTAGTGAGGTACAAGAAGAAGCTTGAGTTTGAAGTTTCGGGAGAGGAGGGGAGGATATTATATATGACGTGGAAGTAAACATAGCCATATGATTACGCTACTAGTCTGGTAGATAACAAACACTAAACCAAAACAAAATGTGGGTTGATTTTAGAAACAATGTTTTGCTCTTTGAATAACAATCAATAAACAGGTGACATGTTTTTGGTTTAGCATGTAACATATGACTGACAGAAAAAATTTGTAGTTGAATCAATTAATCATTTTTTGATGATCAAGGGATCATCAAACAATTCCCCTTCTTGAAAAATCCAAATTCATCTGGTTTTGTCTGTAAAGCTTCATCTTATAATACCTCACTACCTCTATTTATTTGGTTTCTATCTATTTATCATTCACCCATCTGACGTAAAGATAGCTGTGCTCTTTGTTTGTATTCTACAAAATCAGCTGATCATTGAAATATATTATTAATAATTTCGTTTTCTATTTAGTATCTTATCTGTTGACATTTCATTTATAGAACTTAACCTTAGCAGTTTTAAACGTATAAAAGTCATATTTAGTAGTTCTTTTTGTCTTGGTCTCGTTTTACATTTTTTTCTTGTTATGTAGCTCATTCTCATTGATCCCCTTAATTGAACTCGGTTAATTTATACCCAAGTGATGGTATTCAATGTGTAGAGGAACGGAAGTGTCTCTAACATGAAGTAATTTACTCAGCTGGAGTTTCAATTTATTCTGTTCCAATCAGCTGATTCGAGTCAATTGGCTGTTTATATTAAACAGCTATTTTATTAAGTTCCACCTTTCACCTTTCAGTACAGGCCGTATGGGAGACAGCTATTCTATTACCTTTCTTGAGTGTATTTGTTTACTAAATCCGTGTCATGTTATTGTAAAAATCATCAGCTGATTATTATTTCATATGGCTAGAACAACCTGAATTGCCATTTGAAACACATGGCTTATGGAAATTCAATACTGAAAGGTGAATGTGGAATTGAGTATAGTATGCTTATACTATACGTATAAACGGGAACGTATAGTATGCGTCATTTTTACATAAACCAGGATAAAGTAACAACAATATTTTGTTTGATTGTAAACATGTTGTTTCCAGGTCAAGTTTAAAAATTCGTAAGCCGTTAAATTTTAATTTAATTCATCCTCTGCCACTGATTTTCACAGTCATGACAAGACTAGAGTTTTTAATTGAATTCAGCGATCGTAGTCGTTCAATAAATATGTTTACTTACAATAGATGTTTCAGGGTTTTGAAAGAGCTGTTTTAATTCAAATATTTAAAAGACATAGCGAGGAACCCAAGATAATGGGGGAATACTATGGATTTGTCGGTATTTGCTGATAAGTTATTGTTCAATCTTGTAATTTTCATTTTAGATACAAAAGAACACTTAATTCTTGACGGTATGTGTTTTTTGTGATGGTTGTTTCAATGTTATTCAAGTTTTGGCAACTTATCATCTCAATTACTAATAAAAACAAGAAATTGTTTCAAATTGATATATTTCGGCTTCTTTTTATCTGAAGCCATCTTCAGCCGTAGTAAATAAACAAACGTTTGACAATCATTTAGTCAAAAATCACATGTTTCAAAAAATAAATTTAAAATTCTTACCACTAATTTAATATTAAATAATAGTTAATATGTAAATGTGCTTAAATTACTGAAATTTTGTAAAGTTGTAAGTTTAACCTAGATATTGATTATTTTTGACTTTTTGAAACTATCTGCAACTTCTTTAGTAATAAGAGGAATAAACATAGGTGGAATGGTGGCGCTTGGTTGGGATATACAATTTCTATCCGTCACCATGCATGCAGCTTCTTTAAGTATTCTGCTCTCATAATTGTTTTCTTGGAATACTATTTTTGCTTCTGACCATTTTACTCTATGACCCTCTTCATGTATATGTTCACTGAGTTTGGAGTAGTTTTGGAGCTGTTTGTTTATGCTGCTCTTATATGCTCTTTTATTCTGATTCTTACTATAAATTCTTACGTTTATTTATTATGGCTGAAGATGGCTTCACATAAAAAGAAGCCGAAATATACCAATTTAAAACAATTTCTTATTTTTATTAGTAATTGAGGTGATGAGTAGCCAAAACTTGAATAACACAAAAGAACACGTCCGTCAATCGATCAATCAATCAATCAAAATATATTAATTTTTCTCTAACACAAATATAGTGTAACAAATAGCGTACATCTACTTGAATGTATATAGTGACCGATTCATTGTTTTTTCGTAGTTTTTAGTTTGGAGGGCATGAACTGACACGTTTTTGAACCATTTTAATTTTAATGGTTCAAAAAAAATAGACAAGTTTCAAAATGAAACTTATATATTTGGCAGCAATTTAAACGTTATTCCAATAGAAATAACTCCTATATACATAATTTCAGCTATCAATTCATTTACTTAACATAAATTAGTTACTGACCTTACGTTTTCAATCCAATAATTACTTTTTAGGATGACTAGTTTATTTACCTCCCATCCTTATTACCCAGCTAGGTCCTGTATGAGGGAAACTACTAAAAACTCTTTTTTTCACTATTTTTGTTAAATACACAGAAAATAACTTAAGATTAAGTTCATCAAAGTTTGAAAACTACTGTACATTATGAACCTTTGAACTGTTTTCGTAATTGCTTATTCATCAAAAATAAGTATTATACATTCAAATTATGACTCAGGTTCGATCCTAACCGGGCCTCACGCGGTTGTGCAGCTGGGTGTCCGCATCATCATCAAACACCAGATAAAGAAATCCCGCCTTTTTCAGATCCTCTCGTGCGTCCGCCACCAAACTTCCTAATATGAGTTTTGTTTCAAAATAAGCAACAAATCACTGAAAACAAAAAACCTGCTCCAAGTGATTCTCGAAATGATATGTCTTTTAGTAATTTTGCAAAACGTTCAATTCGTTCATAGTTGTTTAATTTATGTTAAGTATTTCAGAAATATTGTATATCTAAGTATGGAAAATAATTGTACCCAATATAATTCTTATTCCTTAATCATGCCATATCAATAAGGTGTACATTTAAAAAATGTACCGCTGAATTTCTTGAAAATCAATTCAGTCAGTGAAAAGATATGACAATTCATTCAAAGCTTCTACCTTTAACTAAATACAATTTATTAAGTGATTAGTTTAATCATGTTCCTGAAGTTCTTAAAGAAAGCCTGACATCATAACAAATGTTTAGCCTTAACAAACCATCAAATTCGGTGATGAACTTAAGAGACACTAAATATGTCACTTTATTTCAAACAAAACAAAAAATTTAAAAAAAATTGAGATTGGAAATTTATATAATTATTACAACCGTATTTACATTTTGTGCAACCTAACCTATCATTAACCTCGATCGGAATTCCATACGAAGGACGTAATACCTGGTACAACTCTCTTGAATAATTACCTAACTTGTATCTCATATTGATATTAGTTTAATATCCGTGCAAATTTTAGAGAAAAGGATTATACTATTATAATCATGCTACAAAAACTTGCAAACTCATCTGTACTGAAAACATCTGTAATAATATTTGAATTTTATTGGATGTTTTACTAAAGCATTTAAGGTAATTTTATTGATCTCTTTGCCGATCACAACTTTAAAAAATTACTTATAATAAATTTACAAAATTCTTAATTCAAAATAAATATTGAAATTCAAAATAAATATTGAAATTTAAAATAAGGAACTAGTGTAACAATTGTACCAACGATTATTAGATGACCAAAGAGAACTCATTGGGATTAGAAAAATATCGATCCAACCACTATTATAAATAGATTGTAAGTGAACAGTTCAGCTTAATTTACATTTTTAAAGTTCAAATACATTTTAAAGCCCCAAATTAATTGTCTTTTTAAGTTGTTTGCTGTTTATGTTTGTTTTAGTAAAGATTAGACGACCTCTTGTTTCTGAGCAGCCCAAATCAAACAATTCTTTCTTGTAAAACGACATGTTTACGAATTATCACAAATTTACAAATACAACAATAATAATTATACATCAGGTAAATCGGTTGTTATGTAAAATGTACAGCGTATAAAGTTTTAAACGAGAGATTGATAATATTTTTAATTATTTCAATATATTTAAATATTTTATTATTTTGTCATTTTCACACAAAATTATCAAGTCAATCAAATGTTTTGCATACTGAAAACCATGCATAAAATAAAATGCCATGGCATTTTTTTCACAACTAAACTCATTGATTTGTTTTGTTTTATACGAGCTTAAAATTACGCATCCTCGTACGTTTCTAAGTTTCTAAAGGATCGATACGGCATTAATTTACAGCTTTGATCAAATCATTCGCATCGTTATTCGGAATATCCAATTTTGTAATTATTGTGGGTAGTTACAGCCGATGGCTTGAGGATGCGGTTTTCCCAGGTGGGGATTAACGTCTTTTTAAACATTACGTTCAATCGTAATACCATCCTCATAAGTACACCAGTTTGTAATTGACTGGCTAAAATGTAGTATGATTAGCACATGTGAAAAATAGAAATAGTTATATTTTTTAAGAATTATAATCATAAACTTTTTCAGATCAAGTGAAGAAACTTTTACTAGTCATGGCTAGAAAGCACTTAATGTAGGTACTTTGAAACAAACATATTTGCTGCAAAATTAATCAGTATTTTCTTTTAAATTCTGAATTGTCTTTATATTTGTATCTCATGGTTTAGTATAATTCATTTTTCCCTGAATGTGAACCTAACGGGTTTCGTTCAGAGAGCAGCATCGGACGATTCTAGTTATAGTCTAAGAGCCAGTGGCTGGCTGACGATACATATTTTAAGAAATCCTACAATTTTCTCATTTACTCTATTCCACCTACCATTCATGAAAATGGGGCCCTTTAAGCCCACTTGCGGTAGGTTCGGGCTCACCCGTGGGTGAAAGGGGTGACAATTTGATATGAAACGAACATATTTTAAGAAGGCTGCCGTTTTGATATGTCACAGTATACACTTAAAGAAACTCGAAAACGGAAATGACAGACGTCTACCGCGGTTGTGACGTCACGGCAGACGCTTTGAAAATGGCCAAAAAAGTTAATTTTTTTCTGACATAGTGTAAGAAAGCTGTCATTTTGATATGTCAAAATATACCACTATTGTAATATGAAAACGGACATGGCAGACGTTTACCATGGTTGTGACGTCACGGCAGACGTTTAAAAATTTAACATATTTAACATAGTACAATGTAAAAGTATATGGCTATAATCTTTGAATTATGCTAGATAATAACATGTTTCTACTGTTGGTCATTGTTGAGCCATCTCCACCTGGTTTTGACCAAAACAAAACTTTCGGCCGCCATCATGGATCCGCCATATTGAAATAAGAGAAGTTATTTCAGATGTAAAGGTAGTGTTGTGACCCATCATTTAGAACTAGTTTTTTACGCTGAATTCAATGCTGCTACCCACTTTCAATTATGACATTTTACTTTTGAGATATTGTAATTTTTCTTTAGATAACCTCAAAAAATAGCATTATGTAAGAAAATAAATAGTTTTATTGAAAACGAGTTGCAGCATTGAATTCAGCGTAAAAAGCTAGTTCTAAATGATGGGTCACAACACTATCTTTACATCTGAAATAACTTCTCTTATTTCAATATGGCGGGCCAAATCTAAAGGCCCAGACTGGGCCTTTAGATTTGGCACCACTTATATTCTAGTTAGTTTAGTTAGTTATAAGTCGTCCTAATCGAACGAGCCAAGAATGCGCCATTCTACTTCTGCGGTTCTAAGATACATAATATTTTATTTGTTTATTCGTTAAATATAAAAAATAATAATCTAGTAAAAATGTTTAAGCTAAGCCTCAAACTAAGTAATTTCAAGTTAAATATTTCTAGCCTTTTTTAAGAACTAATAAATGTGTCACTGTTTCAAGACTATTAGAATTATGTCATACAGGAATGATAAAAGAACGTAAAGTGCCAATCTAACATTTCTTATTACTTTTCATGAAAGCAAACATGTGAAATTTAAAACTTAGAATTTTAATTTTGCAAAACATTTATCAAGAAGTTATCAAATTAGGCAAAGATCATGACAATCACCAAATTTCACCATTAGTAAAGTAAATCAATGTTTATAAATAGCTTGCCAAGTTAACAGTGGCTTGGTTTAATTGAAGGTGGAACAAAATATACTCTAGGTCAGTTGCAAGGTCAAGGCATCTTCGAGACCAGACATCTTGTCGCCAGGCCTGGTGATAGCGCTCCTTATCTCAAGTTTACATGTGAGCCAAACAAATTCTTTCTTATCTAGCGGGGCCCCTGCAGTAGTTTGAACCTATAAATTATTTCCGAAATACAAAGTCAATAGTTCGGGGAAACTTTAAAACTACAAATGTTTTATTAGTTTCCTCCTATGAAATTCCGGATTGCATTCTTGCTTACTAATAGTACAAAATTTTAGAATTTTATTACTTAAGCTAGCAGGATGTTAAAATGACTAAAATTTATCTTATTGAAAATTTTGCCACGTAGCATATTAACTACACATATAATAATGATACCTGCCGTTTTTTAAGCGGTATACCACGGTATGAGAATAATGTTTTAAGAACATGCCTTGAGTTTATTTTACAAATAAATCCAAGGCGCTAATGCGTAAAGTTTAAGATTTTATCGACTAAAGAAATAACTATGTAAAGGGAGTATGCTAAGTCCATCAATAAACCTAGTTGATCTAATTTTCTTACAAGGGTGAAAATAGGTAATAAGGTTTATGTAAACAGAGAGGTCGTACCACGCCTCCTTAAGCGTCTGAGCATTTACGCTTATTTATTTCATATGAATAATACTTTAATAGCTAAAGTTTCATCAAAGGTGGGATCTTAAAATTTTGCTCGATTGTTTATCATAGTATGTGGCTTTCCACCAATAGTGTGAATTTTGCATATTTGGGTTCGTAAATAAATCTCTAGGATTGTTAGGGTACAAGCCACTTCCTTTTGATACTGTTGTAACTACAGCACAGTTTAAAAAATCATGGAATCAGAAAAACAGCTTTTTCTAAACAGATTTTTCTACTGTTGAAATAATTATCGACCAATTTTTCAGCTTAGAAAGCTTCGAGAATTCCGGCGGATAAACTACATTTTTATGTTTTCTTTTTTATTGCCAGGATGTTTTTAAAACCTTTTACCCTATAGCTAGTAAGCTCTTGTTACAATTTTGAAAATGTGCAAATTGTTTAAAATATGTGAAAACCTATGGGAGTCGCAAATGTGTAATATATAATAATATGAACCAGTTTAAAACACGTTCAGTACGACTGAAAATTGAGGCAATTTTTAAACTTAATAAATTACCAACGTGAGCCACCGCTAACGTGTAACAAAACGCCTAATTTACCAGCGGCTACACTTTGTTTCCGTTTGATTTTGTGCATTTTTTTATGTAGTTCATGCGGAGTTGTGGTGAGATATCAGCATTATGTTTGTTTTTGAAGTACGTTGAAGTGTGTTTGTTTTGTCAGATTTATGTTTCTGATAAAGCTAACATAGTGCCATCTTAATGGTTGAGTTAACGTTTTCTGTGTTTAATGTTTAATAGTTTAGACGATCCGAAAGTGTATTATCAGTGATACACAAAGGGTTATAAACGTTTGTTTTGTACATCCGATCCACGCTCGTTCACAGATCTGGATGATGTGTTCTCATGAGGGAATCACGCTATGCACATTTCATCCCAGACACGCAAATCTTTCGGTACGGCATGCTTCTCCTACAAGTTGTTGTAAGCGTAAATCCCAGGACAATGAAATTTATAATCAAGGAAATATAGTGCTCAAAGTGGAATTTCGACCGAAATTAATTTTTAAGGCTTTTCTCGGGAATTTTGAGCTAGAAAACCGATAATATTAAATCGAGTTTCTACGTAAAAATTCGAATTATCCAGTGTAAAAACTGTCCACGATTTATTTGGATTGCTAACAAATAAATGCTAAGGAACGGAGAAAATATTCGTATTAAAGAGGATTTATAATTAATCAAGTTCCACTGTACTCCAATATTCATAATCTGCGTCATACAGAATATTTTATATGAGTACTTTTGCAGGAGAACTTTAAGGTTGTGATGGTAAATGTAATATTTAGTGGAAATCACAAAAATATAGTACATAACAAAAATGTACTTAAAAACAAGGTCCTAGATACTGACATTTGAATCAACAGTTGGCAACTCTGAGAATAGGGAGTAATATCCTGCAATCAGTACGAACTGGCGGGAAACCGACGCGCGCCGATGTACACTAGTGATCACGGACTCAGGTATATTACTCCCTGACCTTGGAGAGAGATAACGGGAGTGTTATCCGCGTTTCAGTTTTTCAGGGAGTAATATCCCTTGATACGCGTTTATATATATATATATATATATATATATATATATATATATATATATATATATATATATATATGTCTGTTAGCACGATAGCGGCCGTAAAAATGGTCCGATCTTGATGAAATTTGGTACAAACATGTAAAGTGGTAATTGATTGGACGAGTTCGTGAACCAGCCCGATCGGACCACCGGAAGGGGGGGTAAAGGGGGATAAACCCCCCCAAAAATGGGTTTTTTGATCTTTTTACATAGAAAAATAAAATTTATCAAATTTTTGTTGGCACCATTGAATTCAGCTCAAAAAAACAAACAATTTAGTAATTTGAATCACTGCTCTATGTCCATTGGTTACCGAGATATTGAAAGTGGTAAACACAGTACGTTGTCCCAATGTTAACCTTATGGGAAATAAGTAAAATTCTATATCTCGTTTATTTCTCAACATGTCTTGATAAAACTCGTTAAATGGCTTCTTCTAGTTCAGATCTACTAAACATTGAATTAAAACCAACAAGTTTAAACATACCTGTAGCAGCAAACCTGCATACTCATTCCCCATGTTAATCTTAGGGAGCTTACAAAAACATGTCAAATCTTGCTATGTAGATTAAAATAAATTGTTTTGCATTTGAAATTCGCTGAGTATGCAGGTCTGCTGCAACGGGGGTATTTATATATATATATATATACATATATATATATATATATATATATATGTGTGTCTGTTAGCACGATAGCGGCCGCAAAAATGGTCCGATCTTTATGAAATTTGGTACGGACATGTAAAGTGGTAATCAATTGGACGAGTTCGTGAATCAGCCCGATCGGACCACCGGAAGGGGGGTAAAGGGGGATAAACCCCCCCAAAAATGGGTTTTTTGAGTTTTTTACATAGAAAAATAAAATTTATCAAATTTTTGTGGGCACCATTGAATTCAGCTCAAAAAAACAAATAATTTAGTATTTTGAATCACTGCTCTATGCCCATTGGTTACCGAGATGTTGAAAGTGGTAAACACAGTACGTTGTCCCAATGTTAACCTTATGGGAAATAAGTAAAATTCTATATCTCGCTTATTTCTCAACATATCTTGATAAAACTTGGTAAATGGCTTCTTCTAGTTCAGATCTACTAAATATTGAATTAAAACCATCCGGTTTTAATATACCTGTAGCAGCAAACCTGCATACTCATTTCCCATGTTATTCTTATGGAGCTTAACAAAACATGTCAAATCTTGCTATGTTTGCTTGAAATACGTTGTTTTGCATTTGAAATTCGCTGATTATGCAGGTCTGCTGCAACGGGGGTATTTTTCATTACAAAAGTTTTTTTATTATAACTCTTAAACCATAACAACACACCATAAGAACTTTAAGAGTCCTCCCTGCCCACGGCAAGTTTCGTTTTTACGGCACTGGTGGCGACTTTTGGAACTTCGGCTCCATAAGAGCCCATGCTAAATCAGTGCACATTTTGCGGTGTAAGGTTTCGCGCGGACCAATTTAGCGCCCATATTTTTTTAACTTATTCATACTATACGATAAATAAATGATACTCTAAACTACTGGATTCGCTTTTTTATTTTTTTAAAAAGGCCATAAAACACGTTATATTAATGTCCAAAGTTGACTATTTTAAATCGATAATAGAAAAAAACTATTTAAGTTATCGAAATTCCAAATAGCAATTCTAGTATTTTGGACATTTCCTGTTACAACTATATTGAATTTAAAATTTTCCCTTACCTCACGGGGCGTCTATATGGGTCCGCGTGAGAGCTGTTTTTGAACATTCTTCCTGGGTAGGGAGGACTCTTAACGACGGGGATTAGAGCATTAATCAGTATTAAAGACTGGTACTATTTTTGTGTCAGTGGTAATTTGGGGGAGGGGGGGTAACTTTACGGACCTTTTTTCTCAGTGTATTTTAATAAAACTTGGTAGGTCACCTCCTAAATCCTTGGTGTGTGACTGAATTGTTTTCTTATGAACACTGGATATCCGTATGGTTTTAATTATTTTACATCAAAAAATTTTTTACCCGCCATCTTAAAATGTCTGAAGGGGGAAAAATTTAACTTTTTTTCCGTCCTAAGATATAAAACTGTACAAAGTTTTAAGTAGTAATGTATGGAGTCGAGTCGAGTCGAGTCAAGAGCCGCCTCGAGTTGACTCAAGTTAATTTGTTCGTAACTCAAGTTAAATACGAACTCGTACGGAGATTGCCGAACCTACACGAACTAGGGTCCTAACGAGTCGACAACTCGGAAAACTACTCCCTATTTGTTCAATTCGAGTCAGAACCGAACTCGTCCGGAGAATGCCGACTCGAGCTGGCTTGCAAAACTTAAATGCTATTGGTTGAATCCGAGTTCAGTTGACTCGGAAAACCATAACCATTGACTTTGAATCTGAAGTCTTAATTATTTATAGTCAAAGCTACAACTATTGGGTCAATTTAGGTAACTTCCAAAACCCAATCGAGTGAGTTAAACCCCACATATGTTTTAATTTATTTTATCATGATATTATTTTAATTAAAAGACCTGACAAAAAGTTATTCGTTGATACAGAGTGCCGTTAACTGAATAACATGGCTCTCTTGAACGACGGAAAAACGATAAGGTCGGCTCGTTTTCTGCGACCGTATTAAAAAATACACAATATCTATAACATAAAAAACATCGCCGTTAAAAACAAACGTAGCGCTACGTACAAGTGTCAAGCAGACGCACATGGCTCCCAGCATCACACTAGGGAAGCAAATCATACACTTCCTCCCCCGCTGCTGGCCACAAATGGACTCGTCCCGCGCCAAACATTCTGTGCCTTGCTGTGGCCTTGCGAATCTCCGGCACCGCGGCGCGACGCGGCGACGCCGACTGGTACTAGTGACTACGATTAAGCTGATTAACGACGCACTCAATCTTCGCTGTGTTATAGTAGGTTCTGTAAAATGTCTTATAACGTAAAAAGTCTGAAAAGTTACTTTCGTTGGACCCCTTTAGTTGTATGTCATAAAAACCTGGAATGCCTCGAGATAAAAAAAATCAATTGTTTGGAAGGCTTTTACCAAAACTGACAAGAATAATGCAAAGTGCAACACGTGCTCCAGTGTTTAAAAAATTTTCGGAACTACCAATTTAATTGGACATCTGAAGCGCAAACATGCGGTTTTGTACCTAGAACTTTCGGGTGAAGTAAATAATCAACCTGCTACTGCCTCATTATCTCTGCCTGTACCATTCAGGCCAAGGCCCTGCACCAGTCATCGCTAAACGGACGCAGTGAGTAATGTAGGCCTAAAAATAAGTTTAAAAAACGTAGGCCTAACTATTAATATTTCACACGAATCCGGCCAAATTCCTCAGTTGGATATCCAGCAGTAGAGCCTCTCGCAAAACGTCCAAGACAAATGAAGATAGCTCATCTATCCAGACCGAATCAACAATTTATTGATGATGCCCTGGTAGAGATGGTAGCTCTGGACCACCAACCCCTTCAAATTGTAGAAAATATTGATTCAAAAACTTTACAAAAAAATTAACCCAGATTATTTGCTTCTGACGCGTAAAACGCTTACATACAAGCTTGTTAAGGAAAATACACTTTCATGTTCTAACGCCTTGGGAAATGTTGAAGCAAGTCGAAGATGTAGCTGGGACCATACACCGACATGTGGACGTCAGATAGCGGAGAAGCGTACCTAGCCGTGACAGCGCATTTTGATCGTGAGTGCAGACTTAAGTCAATTACCTTATCCTCCATTGAAATGCCCAAAGAGCACAACGCTGAACATATTTCGGATGCATTGAAATCCGTAACATCTGGATGGGGTATACTCGACAAAAATAGCTTGTGTTACAGACAATGCTGGTACAATGAAAAAGGCAATCACTGATATTCAGAAAAGAATTATATACTGTATAGCTCATACCCTGAATTTGTCAGTTAAAGACTCCACCACACCAAACTTAACTACTGTGACAAGGATTGAAGCGGTAGTTATCAAAGACCTTTTAAGCAAATATCGTTCGCTAGTAGAGATCATTTCAAACATAGCTCGATGTCTTCCTTCAAACTTAAAGAAACACAACAACAAATGGGTCTACCGGAATTGAAATCAAAACAAGAAGTAACGACAAGATGGAGTTCTAAACAGTACGTGGTTGAGCGTCTGCTGACGTTACCCCAGATCCCGTCCAGCCCTTCAACCTCCTCGAAGACTGCGCGTCCCTTTTGGCGCCATTCGAAAAAATGACTTCAATCTTAAGCGGGGAGCTATACCCAACACTTTCATCTGCTATCCCTTTGGTTAGAGGACTACAGACTTGTCTGGCGAAAAAATCTCCAAAGACCGGACCGGGGCTTATCAGAAGGAAATCTTGGTGTCAGTTGTGGCAAAAAGACTAAACGTCTACAAAGTCTACAAAACAGCTGCGAAAGCGACTTTCCTCGATCCACGATTTACGAAGAAGGGATTTTGCGTTGATTCAAACACAGAAAATTCACAGCAGTGGGTAAGTTATAACAAAAATGTTAATGCTTCTTTAAGAACAGTAAAAAAGTATAAAAAAGTAGTTTTGATTTACGAGATTACATTTTATTTATTTCTTATATAAAAAAAAATTAAAACTATGTTTATAGCCTTAATCAAAGTTTTATTGATCATACAGCCGAATTCGTCAATGTTAACGCATCGATGTAATGAGTTAACGAGCGAAAATTGTGGAAAGGATATTTGTTTTAATTTAATTAACAGCTGTTTATTGTTATTCAATGAAAATTCAGTAAGAACAAACGAACGCTTATTGGGTGTGTAGCAGCAAGCGCCGAATATGGTACCTTAAGTTATAGGCCTAGTGAGGTGTTGATATTTTTCTGAGTTCTACATGGGAGTGTTTTTTATTTAAAGTGATTGAAGAGCTGTCTGGGATAATGAGGATCGAGGCTCAGAATGGGCAAGCTTCTGCTCCAGCCGCTGCCCCGCCTGCAAGCAGTACAACTGGTTCGACTCAAGTACATGAGGAAGATGATTTATGGGAATAGTAGCAGAGGTAAGCAATTAAACTAAGTTTTACTTTAATTAAATTCAAACAGACTATCAAACGAATTTGTAAAGTTTTTTATTCCTTATCTGTTGTTTTATTTATATTCTAGACAACTTACTGTTTTAGAATATCTTTTAGTCTCAATAAGCAGACCAAAATCAGGATAACTCAAGATATAACGCACCAAGTTAAGTAAATAAATAAAATTTAAAAAATACCTACTTATTCCTACTCTTTATGGAAATAATGCGGTTGTAATGAGCCATATAAATTTCCTTCCTATGAAATTTCAGTATATATTATAAAATAAAACGCTTACAGAAGATTTTTATTGTTTTTTAATTTCCATGTATATTTCCATAGGTATCCAGTTCTCAAACCCCGGTTTCATCTGCGATAGTTGCGGTAAGCCAGTATTTAGAAATGTCTAGGAAAGAAAACCCATTGGACTTCTGGGCAGAAAGAGAATACGTGTTACCAGGCTTAGCAACTATGGCATTTAAATATCTTCGTATACCGGCAACATGTCCATCCGAAAGATGGCATGAGAAACCGGTTAGATCCAAGAAAACTGGATGAGCTAACGTTTCTAAACGCATGGTTCAGTGCACAAAAGAAAAAATAAAACAGTGGGTGCGGAAAACCAAGTGAACAGCGTGCGGTGGTTCCTACCTGTGTTTATTCCATATGTTTTTGTATTTTCTGTAGACCAAATTAATAGTAGTTTATGCAACGAATGTATAATGTATGCCTTTAAGCCACGAGTGAGATTCCCCCTTTCGACTCGGAAAACTAACCCTATTGGTTCAATTCGAGTCAGAAACGAACTCGTCCGGAGATTGCCGACTCGTTTCACAACTCGAGTCAGGACCCGAACTCGCCCGATGGTTGACGACTCGAGCCGATTGGTGCCTGATGAAGAGTCGAGTTCGACTCGCCTCGTAACTCGAGTTGGCTGGGTGGACAAGTCGAGTTGACTCGAGTCATTAGATGACTCGACGTGACATATCACTAGTTTTAAGCTTCTGCCGTAAATAAAACATGAGTTATTAAAATGGTCATTAAAAACTTATTATGGACAAAAAAACCAAGCAAGAGAGGTGCTTATTATATATAACTAGGGGCCCCATGCGCAAATTGCTCATTTTTATATTATTTCTGGGTTCTGTTTTGAGAGAAACTCACCTAATGTTAAAATAAATTGTATGGCTTCAAACTCATAAATCAACCTTTTCAATTGAAATTTAAAGATCTCACCTAAATAAACAAAGGCCCAACCGAACAAAACACACACTTTTTATACTTTTTATACACACACCTTGCACTATGTTTTTGAATTTGGCTGTCTTCTCGCACAATAGCAGGATAACAGAAGTTTTCCTAGGAAACCCATCTACAAATTGCTCATTTTAACATTTTCTCTGGTGTTCGATTAGTCTTTTTCTCTCAGCAGTCCTCTGTTCTTGCCTAAGGTTACGCATATTTGCCCTAATCATATCGAGTCGTTTTTCTCTGTGCCCTCTTCTTCTTTCTGTTTCAGAGTTCAGTTGGCAATATATTTATAATCTAATGATCATGTATCTTCACCATAAAAATTTATTTACCTGCCTCAATTTGGCTAAAATTTTCCATGAAAGTGGCTTAAATTCATTTTTTAAGCTGCATTGGATCTTGTTTACATTAGCATTTAATCTATTTTTCGTTATACTGCTTCAAAAACAGATGTTTTTACCTAAATACACTCATGTTTCCGGACCTAAATACACTCTTTTTATTCCTAGGAATTAAAAGCTGATGTACTCGATACCAGCTGACTCTTTATAGTCCTAGGACTATAAAAGTCAAAAAGTGCCGAGTACGTCGTAATAATCGAACAATATTCATTCGATTACAAATAATCGAAACATTCATCGTTATTATCGAAACATTCATTGTTGTCAGTTTAATCAGTTTGTGAAACTCGCTCATTTCACCAATCGATTATTACATGCGTTCGATACGTCGATAGTTGTTCATTGTTGTCAGTCTACCCTAACACAAATGAAACAGACATTCAGCTGATTGCTTCAAATAGCAAGAATAAGACGGTGGCATCTTTTGAAGGCATCTTTAAAGGTAAACAAGCTGTAACATTTTGGTTTTCTTAAGTAGTTTACGTATTGTATTTAGCAATATAACGAAAAATATAGTTCATCACACGGACCTAAAGCTGCTTTTCGTTACTCGGTCATTTTTCAACCTCGGCTTACAGCCTCGGTTGTAAAACTTGACCTTGTACGAAAAGCGTCACTTTAGATCCTTGTAATGAAATATACTATTTGTTTACAATGTGACTGGTTAAAAATTCGTCTCAAGGTGTTAAATTACAATCGCATTATTTTAAAACCGTTATAACGCAAGTTGGTCAGCACTGGAGCGTTGAAAGCGCCCTCTAGAAATAAATCAAAGCCTTGGGGGTCGAAGCCGAAAAAGATATGCCCATTTTAATTATCAGTCGCCGGTGCACTACATAATAAGCTTTCAAATGACACCCCAATCGTAAAAATCGATTAAGTAAGACGGCTGAAAAGGGATCGAACAGAAAAACCTTATTGTATTAAGTAAATAGATAAATCACCTTTATTTTGAGCCTTTTAACAACAAGGTAATGTTTAGACTTCCTTTATCTTGTAACCAGACCTAGGACAAGAAATATGTAGAAACCATAGACATCCAGCTTAGACTTACCTTGGGTGATATAAAAAGGGCTCTGATTCGTATCTAGGGGTTTGGGGGAATCGATGTGTCACCCCACAAAACGATTTGATGTTTTTAAATGTTTATCTATTCTTAATTGTTAAAAAAAATTTTAAAAAGGAATTCATGCTTAAAGTTTTAGTTTCCTTTTTATTGTTTCAAAGTTATCCTTTCTAATATTAGTTTGATTAATATTACTCCCTGAGTGCCTCTACCTTGCATTGACTATCAGTTTCTCATCTCACGTTCGTTTTTACACCTTCAACATCTTATTCTCTACATATGTTGATTATAGTATTTCCTCAACTAAAAATCTACTCCTATGAAAAGAATTTTTATTGGTTTGATATTTGTTCAATGCCTGTTACGTAGTTTGTTCCATTCAATTTGTGGTGCACAAGACGCTTCAGTTTAATTATAAGTTTTATTTATAACATGAATTTGTTTTCCTTCTACCAAAACATTGGGGCATATTGTCTCTGAATGAATCGAAAGAACTAGCCAAGCAACCAAAGGTAACTTTTAAGTGCTGGAAACATTTATACACTTTTTCACGAAAGTCTTCTTGCGTATGTTTGTTATGACTAGATATTGGAGGCCGACTGTAAAGGTATGCCTTTTTTGTTTTTACGTTTAAAATGAGCTCCCAATGCACAGAGATTGGAATGGAAAGAAAATTTGAAAATAAATAAATATATTTTGGGGAACCAGAATGTATATATTTTTTATTAAATCTTTCTGAAAGCTTTTTTATGTCTTAAAAAGTCAGGAAAGGTCAAGGCAGTTTGCATGGCTAGGGGACTAATAAACTGTTGTGAAACAAGTTTATCATAAAGTCAGTTGTGCTTCCAAAGTTAACAAACTCGAATAACGTTACTTTGTTTTTTGTTACGGTATTTCTACTTCCATCTGAGAACTAAAATTTTTTTTAGATTTCGTTTTTTCAACAACTAGATTTTGCGTATATATTTTCTTAAATTTCTTAGTTGGCTCTTATTGCCCACTTAAGGTTATGCTGTATCAATTATGCAGTCTGAAACAACATAGTAAATTGATTACATGAAAATATGGAGAGTACTTAATATATTATTTCATTTATTAATTTTTATTTTACCTATGAATATTTTTTATTACAAATTAAAAGCTTAATTAACGATAGGTATTGTAAATCAACAGCCCTATGATGGTTCCATAGCTCAGTTTTTCACGATATCCACATGAAATAGTGTTAAGGCCACAAATTATATAATTTAATTACAATCAATAATAATTTACATATTAAAAAATTGTAACTGGATCCCTTATTGACTACTGGAGTGATAAGACAATGACACAACAAAACAGCTGTCAAAGAATTTATTTATTTTTTATGGACCTATTAGCACACAGCTAAAGTCAGTCAGTCTTACCCGTCATCGCAACAAGTGAGTTCAAACTTTTAACCACTTTTCATTGATGTGAACTTGGTCCTGTAAAGGTACAACTGAAAGAAAGGTCTGCACAGATCAGACGCAGAAAGATGCTATTAAAAAAAAACAAGAAACCTATCACATTTTTTATTTTTTGTTTTATGAGGCAAGAAATAATGACCTTAAGACGTTCAGATTATTTAATAGCTGAAAGATTTCCAGAATTTCAACTAACTTTGTCATAACCTATTAACCATCACCTATTACTATTCTCAGATCCTTTTATTTCGGAATTACGGCCACAATGGACAAACTCTAAACAGCATAATCCAGAACAAGATGCAAGATGGTTTTAAATAGACAGGATACAGGTAACAACAGTGAAGAGGTTGACATAGACGTTGACGTTTCGGACCCAATGGACACAGAATGATACAGCAATGAGTTAGCCAATTGGAGGTAAAATTAGTGAATTTATCAGTACAATTTTAATTTTACTTTTGCGTTTAAACTTTGGGTTAGCCGAAACTATTTTTATCAACAGGATTATTCTCAAGACATTCATTTTATCCTAATATTAAAATAAACAAAGTAAATTTAGCACTAACATTCATTTACATGAATAATAAATGATAAAAAACTACTGACCAAGTATTGAAATTGTAAGCATTTATAAATAACAGTTTACAATAACATATTGCTTTTCATATGAACAAAATTTGGGTCCGCTTTTTTCTCATATTGGACCACTGTGCGCCGCGTCGGCGGCCCTTGCCGCGGTTCGAGCGTTCTCTGTTTCCTTAAATTAGACCTTTTTTAATTCAAATATTTTTATTGCAGGACCGACAATACATATTGAATTGCAAACGTCAAGTAATACAATTGGTCAAGGCCTCTAAATAAAAATTCAAAATTTTAAAGATTATGAGATTTAAAGATCACCTTGTGTATAACGTAACTGTCAAACTGCGTAGTTGGCATTAATAAAGTTAGATTTTTGGTAACCACGAGTATTATTATTTGAGTTTCCAGCCGTCAACAAATAATATAAAAATTATCTCGGCACCGGCACACCTAGTACTTACGTTTAGCTCGTCCAAGTAGTCAGCATTACAGAACTAAAATTGAGTTCTGAGGTTATAAAAAAAGTGTAGTTGATTCTGCAACATAAGAATTGCTGTTAGCACATGTGAAACACTCCTGTTAGGATTACTGAAGCAGGTATTACAATCATTTTTTATATTTCCTAGTAATCTGGTGGCTAAACCAAAAAATATATATCCACTGGTGTCGAGAACGTAATTAAGTGGTAATTTCTGTTAAAGGTATTTTAGTCTAGTCGTCTGAGACTTTAATTAATTAAAGTACTTCAAAATTCGCAATTTCTTAAGTCCTTTGCAATATGGTTTGTGGCCAAAACCTCTTTTTTCGGGCTTTGATGAGTTTACAGGTGTAACTTGAATTATATGCAAACAAAAAAAGTACAGAAGAAATCGAATGAGAGAAATAATGGTCTAGTTGAAAAAAATAAGTAAGCGCGAGAAATAAGTCATACAAAATGGCAAGTTAGACAATTAAACTTGAGGAATTGCTACCATTAAACTTTGGCCAGCCAGTGAACTCTGAGATCAGATATTCCAACTTTGTAAGATGAATTGTCAAATTAAATGCCGCAAATTTCTGGTTCAAACAGTCTCTTTGTAACTAAGAAACTAAAGGAAACTAATTTACTAATAGTTGATGAGTTAACTTAATTATGGGGATCTCGATTGTAATATCCTTACAACTAGTTAAGAAACGTCCCTTATACTTGTTAAATGGATATTGACTAGTTAATGTACTAACTTATTAATTTTTTTTAAGATTTACCAAACCTAAATTTGTAGTCAAACCTTTGTTAGGTAGTGTAAACTCAAAATATAACGTTTAGTTTTGTGAACGCAAGCCACAATCTTTAGTATTTCGTAACCTGTTGTGTTAAGACTGAATGTGATGCAGGTGTGTTATATAGACAGGCTTGTTATGTAGCTATTAAGAAAGATAAGCAGCATCTCCTACACGTTTATACCAGGAAGGGATGAGGAAGTTTTTTTACAAAGGCGTATGATGCATTAGCTACGTAACAGGGTATTATGATCAGTTTGTGGAAGAAGATGTCAAAGATTTAACATAAAGAGCTTTCGTTTATGGATTCTTGGTACAGAAAATCTATTTAAAATGTACACGGAATCATGAGTGGTGTATTTAGGTCCTGGAAATCATTGTTGATCCAAAAATCAATGACAACTGCCATATATAACAAATTAAGTAAACTGTTTTTTGAATCTTCAACCTAAGCCCTTAGAATGTGGAAAGTTTCCCACTCATAAAACTAGCAGAAAAATAATATTCATGCTCTGTGTCAGGCGCTGCGGAGTTTCCACTCATTGTAGTGCCTGAAGTGGTTTATTTCAATTTTAGTAATATCAATACGTAGCAACACTGGGACGATATTGAGAAATCATTTGTATTTTTATCAAAATTTAGTTTCAAAATCAAAGTGGTTAATATCTTATGAAACTTGAACATGTAAAAAATAATGTTTGGGGAGTTACAATATATTTATTAGTGTGAAACTTTCCACGTACCTACGTTTCTTATCAAAACTCACTATCATTTTTCCAATTGGTGGTTGTAATTTTTAATTTAAGTAAACCTATTTTAAGTTTACTCGTTATTTGGCAAAATAAATTTGTTGAATCATTTAAAAATCTGCGCATAAAATTTACTTTCTTTGCTTGAAATTCATCGTTGGTGATGAGGAGATTATGCTCAGATTTTGATTTTTGCGGACATTTGCCATCACTCATTTCCCCAGAGTGGTAAAACAAGTTACAAAAGTCAGTAATAAAAAATATTCGGAAAAAATGAAGATTAAAATATAAATCTACTTATACTAGTTATTTAATAAACAATTTTTCATTTAGAATTACTACTGTGTAACAGATTAAGAAATTCTTTTTAACTCTAGTCTACTTATAAAAATAACCTTCTAAAGCCTCTAATAAATATTTTTTTTTTGTTTGAGTTTCAAGTACCATTACACTTAAACTGTCTTACAAAATAACTAATTTTGATTGACCGATATAACGAAAGCAGAGTTGAAATGAAAGTTGGTTTTTACTGTTGATGAATGTCCTATTTTGTGCGTAAACAATAGGGTTGTTTTACCTAGCCCACTACAAACGACAATATACTAGACTCAGACGCAATTATCGCAAAACCAATTAGACCCTAATCGAGATTAACTCAAATAGGCGATGCTGATATTGCCGCTTCCGTAACTAATATCCTGTTATGGCCCAAACTGTTTATTGATAAACTTATTTTTCTTCTGTTCTCATATTTTCTGTTGATATTCAGGATTTTTTCAGCTTTTGCTGTTTTCGTTCAATCTTGCATGAACAAAAATCACTATATTTGTTCTACTCAGGTATAACTTCAATATGCCCAAATTCATGCATATTTGCACGATCTGCTATTTACTTGGCGAGTGAGCGTTTCCACACATGCCGTTGTTGGTTGCTTATATCCCTGGACTCACAACAGGCTCAGGTCTGGTTTATTTATTCATACGAATTTCTCCAGAGACCAACATTGCCTTTACAAACAGCCACGTTCACATTCCACCTATATCACTGTGTTAGTTAGTGAAGTAATATGATTAAATAGAGGGTGTTACTTTTTAATGTATGGCGTTGGACTGGAACGTTTAATTTTAGCCTAAAATAAATTCACTAGTAACCAGCGTAAATAGCTATGATTTTTCAAGCCAAACAAAAATTGTGTTGAACTAACTAAAGCATTCAAGTGCAAATAATTTATAGGAAAATAGCTTAAAAATCACAGACGAATATCGTAGTAAAAAGAAAAATATCAAGTAGAATGTTAAGATCTATGCAGTTTAATTTTTGTTATGAAAAATCTAATCATTTACTGACTGACAAAAGTCACGCTGAATGAAAATTCTAAAGTGTTGGAAAAATATTATAACTACTATTTACATCCCGACCACCTCCCTTCAGTCATCTTCATGTCTTGTTCATGTTCACATTTCTGTGGAAGTTGCTGTCGCGTTCTTCATTTGTCACAATCATGTGAAGAGGTGTCTGAACAGGCGGCCCTACTTCGGGGGCAAAAGATGTTCAATAGCACTCAAGCGAAAGTCATATAACGACATCTTTCTGTTAACGTTGTTCTACATAATCATTGAGTTGATGACTGTCATCTGCAAAACAAGGATACCAAATTCTTTACACCACCGTAATGTTTTTATTTCACATGGATAATAGCTCATTCGCTAGTTATGACGATCAACACCCTTCATGTGGGCGTTGTATTGTACTACGGGAAGGGGGTTCTCTTTTGTCTGGTTTCTTTTATTTTCAGACGCCAAAATGTCATTTTAAAATTGAGTAGAAATGGATCGTTTAGTTTTTTGAACGCAAGCCACAATCTTTAGTATTTCGTAACCTGTTAAGACTGAATGTGTTGCAGGTGTGTTATATAGACAGGCTTATTATGTAGCTATTAAAAAAGATAAGCAGCATCTCCTACACGTTTTTACCAGGAAGGGATGAGGAAGTTTTTTTGCAAAGGCGTATGATGCATTAGCTACTTAACAGGGTATTATGATCAGTTTGTGGAAGAAGATGTCAAAGATTTAATATAAAGAGCTTTCGTTTATGGATTCGTGGTACAGAAAATCTATTAAAAATGTACACGGAATCATGAGTGGTGTATTTAGGTCCTGGAAATCATTGTTGATCCAAAAATCAATGATAACTGCCATATATAACAAACTAAGTAAACTATTTTTTGAATCTTTAACCTAAGCCCTTAGAATGTGGAAAGTTTCCCACTCATAAAACTAGCAGAAAAATAATATTCATGCTCGGCGAAGGGAACGCCTTGCCGTCGGTTTCCTCGCGACGCTGCTGTAGCTATATTGCATCGCTCTGTGTCAGGCGCTGCGGAGTTTCCACTCATTGTAGTGCCTGAAGTGGTTTATTTCAATTTTAGTATTGTCAAGACGGAGCAACACTGAGACGATATTGAGAAATAATTTGTATTTTTAGCAAAATTTAGTATCAAAATCAATGGGGTTAATTTCTTATGAAACTTGAACATGTAGAAAATATTGTTTGGGGAGTTACAATACATTTATTAGTGTAACACTTTCCACATACCTACGTTTCTTATCAAAACTCTGTATAATTTTTCCAATTGTTGGTTGTAATTTTCAATTTAAGAAAACCCATTTTAAGTTTACTCGTTATTTGGCAAAAAAAATTTGTTGAATCATTTAAAAATCTGCGCATAAAATTTACTTTCTTTGCTTGAAATTCATCGTTGGTGATGAGGAGATTATGCTCAGATTTTGATTTTTGCGGACATTTGCCATCACTCATTTCCCCAGAGTGGTAAAACAAGTTACAAAAGTCAGTACTGTAATAAAAAATATTCGGAAAAAATCAAGATTAATATATAAGTCTACTTATACCAGTTATTAAATACATTTTTTTCATTTAAGAGTTAATACTGTGTAACAGATTTAAAAAAAATTGTTTTTAACTCTAGTCTCCTTATAAACATAACCTTCTAAAGCCTCTAATAAATAGATTTTTTTAGTTTACAGTACCATTACACTTAAACTGTCTTACAAAATAACTACTTTTGATAGACCGATAACACAAGCAGAGTTGAAATGAAAGTTGGTTTTTATTGCTGATGAATGTCCTATTTTGAGCGTAAACAATAGGGTTGTTTTACCTAGCCCACTACAAACGACAATATACTAGGCTCAGACGGAATTATCGCAAAACCAATTAGACCCAAACCAATCGAGATTAATTCAAATAGGCGATGCTGATCTTGCCGCTTCCGTAACCAATATCCTGTTATAGCCCAAACTGTTTATTGATAAACTTATTTTTCTTCTGTTCTCATATTTTCTGTTGAAGTTCATGATTTTTTCAGCTTTTGCTGTTTTCGTTCAATCTTGCATGAACAAAAATCACTATATTTGTTCTACTCAGGTGTAACTTCAATATGCTCAAATTCATGCATATTTGCACGATCTGCTATTTACTTGGCGAGTGAGCGTTTCCACACATGCCGTTGTTGGTTGCTTATATCCCTGGACTCACAACAGGCTCAGGTCTGGTTTATTTATTCATACGAATTTCCCCAGAGATCAACATTGCCTTTACAAACAGCCCAAGTTCACATTCTACCTATATTACTGAGTTAGGGAAGTAACATGATTAAATAGAAGGTGTTATTTTTTAATTTATGGCGTTGGATTGGAACGTTTCAAATTTTAGCCTAAAATAAATTCACTAGTAACCAGCGTAAATAGCTATGATTTTTCAAGCCAAACAAAAATTGTGTAAAACTAACTAAAGTATTCAAGTGCAAATAATTTATAGGAAAATAACTAAAAAATCACAAACGAATATCGTAGTAAAAAGAAAAATATCAAGTAGAATGTAAAGATCTACGCAGTTTAATTTTTGTTATGAAAAATCTTATAATTTACTGACTGACAAAAGTCACGCTGAATGAAAATTCTAAAGTGTTGGAAAAATATTATAACTACTATTTACATCCCGACCACCTCCCTTCAGTCATCTTCATGTCTTGTTCATGTTCACATTTCTGTGGAAGTTGCTGTCGCGTTCTTCATTTGTCACAATCATGTGAAGAGGTGTCTGAACAGGCGGCCCTACTTCGGGGGCAAAAGATGTTCAATAGCACTCAAGCGAAAGTCATATAACGACATCTTTCTGTTAACGTTGTTGTACATAATCATTGAGTTGATGACTGTCATCTGCAAAACAAGGATACCAAATTCTTTACACCACCGTAATGTTTTTATTTCACATGGATAATAGCTCCTTAGCTAGTTATGACGATCAACACCCTTCATGTGGGCGTTGTATTGTACTACGGGAAGGGGTTTCTCTTTTGTCTGGTTTCTTTTATTTTCAGACGCCAAAATGTCATTTTAAAATTGAGTAGAAATGGATCGTTTAGTTTTTTGAACGCAAGCCACAATCTTTAGTATTTCGTAACCTGTTAAGACTGAATGTGATGCAGGTGTGTTATATAGACAGGCTTGTTATGTAGCTATTGAGGAAGATAAGCAGCATCTCCTACACGTTATTACCAGGAAGGGATGAGGAAGTTTTTTTGCAAAGGCGTATGATGCAATAGCTACGTAACAGGGTATTATGATCAGCTTGTGGAAGAAGATGTCAAAGATTTAATATAAAGAGCTTTCGTTTATGGATTCTTGGTACAGAAAATCTATTAAAAATGTACACGGAATCATGAGTGGTGTATTTAGGTCCTGGAAATCAATGTTGATCCAAAAACCATGACAACTGCCATATATAACAAACTAAGTTAACTTTTTTTTTAATCTTTAACCCAAGCCCTTAGAATGTGGAAATGTCCCACTCATAAAACTATCAGAAAAATAATATTCATGCTCGGCGAAGGGAACGCCTTGCCGTCGGTTTCCTCGCGACGCTGCTGTAGCTATATTGCATCGCTCTGTGTCAGGCGCTGCGGAGTTTCCACTCATTGTAGTGCCTGAAGTGGTTTATATCAAATTTAGTAATATCAAGCCGTATCAACACTGGGACGATATTGCGAAATAATTTGTATTTTTAGCAAAATTTAGTATCAAAATCAATGTGGTTAATTTCTTATGAAACTTGAACATGTAGAAAATATTGTTTGGGGAGTTACAATATATTTATTAGTGTAACACTTTCCACGTACCTACGTTTCTTATCAAAACTCTGTATAATTTTTCCAATTGTTGGTTGTAATTTTCAATTTAAGAAAACCCATTTTAAGTTTACTCGTTATTTGGCAAAATAAATTTGTTGAAGCATTTAAAAATCTGCGCATAAAAGTTACTTTCTTTGCTTGAAATTCATCGTTGGTGATGAGGAGATTATGCTCTGATTTTGATTTTTGCAGACATTTGCCATCACTCATTTCCCCCAAGTGATAAGATTTACCAAACCTAAATTTGTAGTCAAACCTTTGGTAGGTAGTGTTAACTCAAACTATGTGTAAATTTGTTCAGTGGTAAAACAAGTTACAAAAGTCAGTAATAAAAAATATTCGGAAAAATCAAGATTAAAATATAAATCTACTTATACTAGTTATTTAATAAAAAAATTTTCATTTAAGAGTTACTACTGTGTAACAGATTAAAAAATGGTTTTTAACTCTAGTCTCCTTATAAACATAACCTTCTAAAGCCTCTAATAAATAGATTTTTTTTGTTTGAGTTTCAAGTACCATTACACTAAAACTGTCTTACAAAATAACTAATTTTGATTGACCGAACGCAAGCAGAGTTGAAATGAAAGTTGGTTTTTACTGTTGATAAATGTCCTATTTTGTGCGTAAACAATAGGGTTGTTTTGCCTAGCCCACTACAAACGACAATATACTAGGCTCAGACGCAATTATCGCAAAACCAATTAGACCCTAATCGAGATTAACTCAAATAGGCGATGCTGATATTGCCGCTTCCGTAAGTAATATCCTGTTATGGCCCAAACTGTTTATTGATAAACTTATTTTTCTTCTGTTTTCATATTTTCTGTTGATGTTCAGGAATTTTCAGCTTTCGCTGTTTTCGTTCAATCTTGCATGAACAAAAATCATTATATTTGACTACTCAGGTATAACTTCAAAATGCTCAAATTCACGCATATTTGCACGATCTGCTATTTACTTGGCGAGTGAGCGTTTCCACACATGCCGTTGCTGGGTTGCTTATATCCCTGGACTCACAACAGGCTCAGGTCTGGTTTATTTATTCATAAGAATTTCCCCAGAGGTCAACATTGCCTTTACAAACAGCCCACGTTCACATTCTACCTATATTACTGTGTTGGTTAGTGAAGTAACATGATTAAACAGAGGGTGTTATATTTTAATGTATAGCGTTAGATTTGGAGCGTTTCAAATTTTAGCCTAAAATAAATTCACTAGTAACCAGCGTAAATGATTTTTCAAGCCAAACAAAAATTGTGTAAAACTAACTAAAGTATTCAAATGCAAATAATTTATAGGAAAATAACTTAAAAATCACAAACGAATATCGTAGTAAAAAGAAAAATATTAGGTAGAATGTTAAGATCTATGCAGTTTGATTTTTGTTATGAAAAATCTTATCATTTGCTGACTGACAAAAGTCACGCTGAATGAAAATTCTACTGTTGGAAAAATATTATAACTACTATTTGCATCTCGACCACCTCCCTTCAGTCATCTCCATGTTCACGATTCTGTGGAAGATGCTGTCGCGTTCTTCATTTGTCACAGTCATGTGAAGCGGGTTCCTAGGAGGTGTCTGAACAGGCGGCCCTACTTTCGGGGGCAAAATATGTTCAATAGCACTCAAGCGAAAGTCAAATAACGACATCTTTCTGTCAACGTTACGCATGTTGTACATAATCATTGAGTTGATGACTGTCATCTGCAAAACAAGGATACCAAATTCTTTACACGACCGTAATGTTTTTATTTCACATGGATAAAAGCTCATTAGCTAGTTATGACGATCAACACCCTTCATGTGGGCGTTGTATTGTACTACGGGAAGGGGGTTCTCTTTTGTCTGGTTTCTTTTATTTTCAGACGCCAAATGTCATTTTAAAATTGAGTAGAAATGGATCGTTTAGTTTTGTGAACGCAAGCCACAATCTTTAGTATTTCGTAACCTGTTAAGACTGAATGTGATGCAGGTGTGTTATATAGACAGGCTTGTTATGTAGCTATTAAGGAAGATAAGCAGCATCTCCTACACGTTATTACCAGGAAGGGATGAGGAAGTTTTTTTGCAAAGGCGTATGATGCAATAGCTACGTAACAGGGTATTATGATCAGCTTGTGGAAGAAGATGTCAAAGATTTAATATAAAGAGCTTTCGTTTATGGATTCTTGGTACAGAAAATCTATTAAAAATGTACACGGAATCATGAGTGGTGTATTTAGGTCCTGGAAATCATTGTTGATCCAAAAATCAATGATAACTGCCATATATAACAAACTAAGTAAACTATTTTTTGAATCTTTAACCTAAGCCCTTAGAATGTGGAAAGTTTCCCACTCATAAAACTAGCAGAAAAATAATATTCATGCTCGGCGAAGGGAACGCCTTGCCGTCGGTTTCCTCGCGACGCTGCTGTAGCTATATTGCATCGCTCTGTGTCAGGCGCTGCGGAGTTTCCACTCATTGTAGTGCCTGAAGTGGTTTATTTCAATTTTAGTATTGTCAAGACGGAGCAACACTGAGACGATATTGAGAAATAATTTGTATTTTTAGCAAAATTTAGTATCAAAATCAATGGGGTTAATTTCTTATGAAACTTGAACATGTAGAAAATATTGTTTGGGGAGTTACAATACATTTATTAGTGTAACACTTTCCACATACCTACGTTTCTTATCAAAACTCTGTATAATTTTTCCAATTGTTGGTTGTAATTTTCAATTTAAGAAAACCCATTTTAAGTTTACTCGTTATTTGGCAAAAAAAATTTGTTGAATCATTTAAAAATCTGCGCATAAAATTTACTTTCTTTGCTTGAAATTCATCGTTGGTGATGAGGAGATTATGCTCTGATTTTGATTTTTGCGGACATTTGCCATGACTCATTTCCCCAGAGTGGTAAAACAAGTTACAAAAGTCAGTAATAAAAAATATTCGGAAAAAATCAAGATTAAAATATAAGTCTACTTATACCAGTTATTAAATACATTTTTTTCATTTAAGAGTTAATACTGTGTAACACATTTAAAAAAATTGTTTTTAACTCTAGTCTACTTATAAACATAACCTTCTAAAGCCTCTAATAAAGAGATTTTTTTTAGTTTAAAGTACCATTACACTTAAACTGTCTTACAAAATAACTCCTTTTGATAGCCCGATAACACAAGCAGAGTTGAAATGAAAGTTGGTTTTTATTGCTGATGAATGTCCTATTTTGTGCGTAAACAATAGGGTTGTTTTACCTAGCCCACTACAAACGACAATATACTAGACTCAGACGCAATTATCGCAAAACCAATTAGACCCAAACCAATCGAGATTAATTCAAATAGGCGATGCTGATCTTGCCGCTTCCGTAACTAATATCCTGTTATAGCCCAAACTGTTTATTGATAAACTTATTTTTCTTCTGTTCTCATATTTTCTGTTGATGTTCATGATTTTTTCAGCTTTTGCTGTTTTCGTTCAATCTTGCATGAACAAAAATCACTATATTTGTTCTACTCAGGTATAACTTCAATATGCTCAAATTCATGCATATTTGCACGATCTGCTATTTACTTGGCGAGTGAGCGTTTCCACACATGCCGTTGTTGGGTTGCTTATATCCCTGGACTCACAACAGGCTCAGGTCTGGTTTATTTATTCATACGAATTTCCCCAGAGATCAACATTGCCTTTACAAACAGCCCACGTTCACATTCTACCTTATTACTGTGTTAGTGAAGTAATATGATTAAATAGAGGGTGTTATTTTTCAATGTATGGCGTTGGACTGGAACGTTTCAAATTTTAGCCTAAAATAAATTCACTAGTAACCCGCGTAAATAGCTATTATTTTTCAAGCCAAACAAAAATTGTGTTGAACTAACTAAAGTATTCAAGTGCAAATAATTTATAGGAAAATAACGTAAAAATCACAGACGAATATCGTAGTAAAAAGAAAAATATCAAGTAGAATGTTAAGATCTATGCAGTTTAATTTTTGTTATGAAAAATCTGATCATTTACAAAAGTCACGCTGAATGAAAATTCTAAAGTGTTAGAAAAATATTATAACTACTATTTACATCCCGACCACCTCCCTTCAGTCATGTTCATGTTCAGTTCATGTTCACGTTTCTGTGGAAGTTGCTGTCGCGTTCTTCATTTGTCACAGTCATGTGAAGCGGGTTCCTAGGAGGTGTCTGAACAGGCTGCCCTACTTCGGGGGCAAAAGATGTTCAATAGCACTTACGCGAAAGTCATATAACGACATCTTTCTGTCAATATTACGCATGTTGTACATAATCATTGAGTTGTGACTGTCATCTGCAAAACAAGGATACCAAATTTTTCATACCACCGTAATGTTTTACTTTCACATGGATAAAATCTCATTAGCCGGTTGTGACGATCAACACCCTTCATGTGAGCGTTGTATTGTACTACGGGAAGGGGTTTCTCTTTTGTCTGTTTCCTTTTATTTTCTGACGTCACAATGTCATTTTCAAATTGAGTAGAAATGTATAACACTGTACGTTTGTCGCGCCTTTTTCCCACCATTACTCCTTCGGCGTATCTTGCGATCGTCTCTCCTTTTTTATGTCTGCACTCGTAACGTCGGCCGGGTTGTGCTTTCTGTCAGATCGCAATGTTCCTGTACAATACGTTTCATTGGCTAATAACTTTGCCGCGAGAGAAAAACTACTGTAGAAGTTGTCCCTGTCAAGGCATGGCCATATTGAACGTAATCTTCCTTGAGTTTCATGACAACCTTCAACGGAATGGCCTTTTTCAGCCAGTCTCCGACTTTTTCCGAATAAATATTAAACTTTACTATGAGGCCATGAGGCTCAATCAAGGCCTAAAGTTTTATTCCATATTTGTGGCGTTTGCCTTTTATGTATTCGTCGAGAGAAAGTTCCCTTGTTGGGTTTATACACTTCCTTCATCTTTAGGTTGAAGTGGTCGACAATGGGCTGTACTTTGTAGAGTCGATCCACTTGAAAAAAAATTCTCCAGGAATTGAAGAAAAGTGCAAACACCTAAGTATTATGAAAATAGCGATCGCGGCTAAAAATATTCTAGAAAATGGGGAATGCTGAAGAGCCGGTGCACTTTCCAATAATCTTGGAGGCGGTACAGACGAATGGTGCCAGTGTGTAATAGAAGGCCAATAAAGGTTTTCAGCTCTTCAACAGCTATATCTTTGAATTTGTTGATCCTCGATTTCTCTGTAGCAGAAGAGCCACAAAACAATTCCAATGGGTATTTATTTGTTTCTTCGCGAATCAACTACAAAAATGGTTCGTCCATTAGGAGGAAAAACCAACCAGAAGGAGTATTTTTCTTTGTAAACTCTAACCTACGTAAGCCTAATGTGGCACTAGACCACGACGGATTGAGCGTAGACTCGTCAATTTCTCCCTCAGGGTCGTCAGGATCGGAGGCAATGTTCGGTAGAGCCGATGATTCACTGTTAATGTAAGACTCTTCATCTTCACTCAAAACGGTTCTTTGTACTCTGGTTGTTGAAGCCATTGCGATAAATACGTGGGAAAACAGCGAAAAACAGATAAAAACGTACTTTAGAGAAACACTTTACACGGCACAAACACACCGGTCGATGTCAAAAGATCGTCCAAGTTTGTAAATATCAAAACGTGGGAAGCCCGAACGAACGGTGTTTTAGTTTAGTACGGACTACCACAGTCTGAGAAAAAATACAGTCCCGACACTTGCCAAATGTTGTCTGCAGGGCAACACAAGTATTCCAAGCGGCACGCAAGCACAGTTACTAAAAAAATTAGATACTATCTAATAGCAAGTGTACTTATGTGCCTGCCACCAGGATCGCATTGGGAGGAAACTTTTTTTCACTTGAGTAACCAGACTGTATCTGTTGTTAAGACAGTAAATAGTGCAACAACATGTGATTTGTTTATGGACGTAGTAATTGTGCTTCTGTGCCACCAGTGTTGAGGAAACTTTTTGTCACCAACTGTCGGAACTGTATTTTTTCTTAGACTCTGGGACAACAATAAACTGCTGCACATGCGAGATGTATCCACGCCAACATCTGGGCTCCTGGCGAACAATGGTAAGTCGCGTAGCAACGTCCCACAGATCCGCGGGGCCCACACGCGACGTGTTAAATTTTCCTTTGAGTTGTTGCTAAAGTGAGCCGAATTCTTCGAAAAAAAATGGTTAGTGAGTTTATTTTAACATGAATTGACTGTGCAGGTGCGCGTTAACTACGATTATGAATGTCTGAAATTTCTCCTGAAACAAAACTTGGTTCCGACCCCCGAAAAATATGTGCATTGCGGCGAAAATTTGTCCGTACGAATTCGTGGGTCCTCTTCTGTGGCATGTCTATGCCAAAAGAAACTACCCAATCACCCGTACAGTGTGAATGCAATGAAATACACTTTCTTTGAGTATTCTAAATTTGGGATTCGCCAGATACTTGTCCTATCCTTGTACTATTTCAGTATCGTTGTGACATCCTACGTCGTGTTGTGCCAAGAAACAGCTTTGGCAGCTGTGAAAACGTCAAGAAGAACAATCGCAGTTTGGTTGAACCTTTGCCGTGAAGTCTGCTTCGTGTACATCGATGAACCGTTTGACAGGTAAACATTAACAGGAGGTGAAGGAAAGGTCGTCGAAGTGGCGAGTGCAAAATAAGAAGAAAGTTTAACAGAGGCCGACTTGTAGAGGGAACGTGGATTCTTGGACTGATAAAAATTAACACTGACTTCAAGAAGGGAGAACAAAGGGGCGCACCTTTTCGAATATAAATTTGTCCGAACAACAAACGCGACGCGGCAACATTAATTCCGTTAATTCTAAAGCACGTTATACCTGGAACAACAAAAAAGTTACTGATCTGTGGAGTGCGTATTTTCGATTGACCGGAGAGGGCTACCACCACTTCACTGTAAACCACAGTCAGAATTTTGTTGATCCTTGTTCCGGTGCAAATACACACACATTTAAAAGACAGTGGCATACCGTTAAGAGGATGTTGCGAGGCGACGTGCGAAAGGACGACCTGGGGCCTGTTCCATAAAGCTACAAGACTAGTAAATACAAGTCCAGAGACTGGTATTACCAGTGTAGTTTACAAGTGTGCGTTTCATAAACTTACAAGAGTAGAATACTTGTTACAAGTGTACTGGCCACTATTTACTGCTAGTATTTAAACAAGAGTAGACTAAATTCCGTTTAACAATCACTACACGTGTATTTTACGCTTGTAATTACCAGTGCATTTTTATATACCTTCATAGGTAGGTAAAAATGTGGGCCTATTCCATAAAGATACTAGTCTACGGGTTACAAGTCTGTAATTACGTGCCTTAACGTTACAAGTGCAGAACATTTCTGTTTCATAAAAGTTTTCTTACGACTGATAAAATATCAGTGACTTTACAAGTCACGTGATCAACGTTACAAGTCAGCTGACGCTATTTATGTCAATGATTTACTAACCTCATTTGCGGGTTTTTCACCCGATTTATAAAGAATTTTTTTCCGATTGAAACTAATTAAAAAATTGAACAATCCCTATAAATACTTCCGTTTTCCTGTTTTGTTTTTATATACAAACTATTATTATATATTCTAAGGAAATTATCCAAAACAAATTTTAATGTTAACGTAAACATTGTTTCTATTGCCATTGTTAGTTGCCGATCGTTCCTCGCGCACGTGACACGCAGCTATAACTGGCGCCAATTCTTGGGGCCCACGCCGTCCATAAGACTAATGTTAATTTTAGCATTGGTCTTATGGACGGCGCCGGCGGCGGCGTGGGCCCCAAGAATTGGCTTGAGTTATACTTCGCTCTTGAATTTGACAATGTTATTTTGATTGGGAATATTATTTTTTTATATATTTGGTTAATTAGAAACATTTTAACATGAGTAGAGATAAAAAACTGCAAATCCTTACTCTAATAAAAAAATTCGAAACATTAAATAATAAAACGTCTGCCATTTGGAAGTTAAAAACATTTGAGATTAGGTTTTTGGCCTTGAATTCAAGTCGGTTAGTCCTATGATGTTCACACCAACCTATGCTTACATTTGAAAATATTTTCTTATTTCTTATCACCCCTCCCCCCAAGGAGTAAATCGTTGCATTAAGTAGTTTATATTAATTTATATTAGTTTACGTGCAAAATAAGAAACTTCCAACCAACTTTATTGCAATTTAAAAAAATACGTCGTGTTGCCTGTCATTTTCTACGTTTTATGTAAAATGTCATTAGAAATAGAAATATTAATTGAAAAAAAAATAGTTATTCAAGACTGACAATGATTTTTTATCCTTTGTTTTTCATCGAGAAACTTCAGTTAAACAAAATTTAATTCAATTTAGCATTGTAATAAAAATAATACCTTTATAAGTTTTAGCAAATTTACTTTGGTTCTAAAATTACAAGTCTCCTACATATTTTACCCACGTAGGGAGGTAGGTAAGAATACACTGGTATTTACAAGTGTAAAGTACTCGTGTAGAGGTTCCTGAGACGGACTTTGGTCTACACTTGTAAATACTAGTAGTAAATAGTGGCCCCTACACTTGTAACAAATATTCTACTCTTGTAAGTTTATGAAACGCACGTTTGTAAACTACACTGGTAATACTAGTATGTGGGCTTAGTCTTGTAGCCAGTATTTTTTTGAAACAGATTTAAATAAACTGACTAATTGGTACCATTTATTGGGTTATGTTATGTTTAATTTGTATCTGTGTGTGTTGAATCTTTAAGCGAATTTTCTTTTAGAGGGAGGCTGCTAGGCATTGTAATACCTACGCTTGGGACCACCATAACGTTTCATTTTGAAGTCCATAAACCCCGAAAACACCGTTCATTAATTTTCACAAATTCAGAATAAAAACAGGGTATTCAAACCCTATTAAGAATCCAACCAGTCCAAAACAGCGTTAAAAATTATGACATCGAGAGTAGGCCTACATAAGTAGGCCGCTTATGACAAGAGTAGGCCTACAGTAGTTTGAAAAAGAGGATTTAAAATAAAAACCCCAGTAAATTTAAGAGTTTTATAAATTCTTTCTGTATTCTCTTTGGTTTGGTTTCTGCGTTTGGCGTAGGTATGAGTCTAGAAAATCCTATTTGCTCAATCATTCGCGGTTTACGGTGCTGTATTTATTTGATCGTTTTCTGGGGGAGGCCCAGAAATGCCAATAAATAGGGTTTCCTCCAAACTTTAATTTGCCTCATCTCACAACAAAGTAATAGTTTATGCCAACTAAATGTCTATTTATTAAATCAAATAATTTCATTTTATGCAATGAAAAAACATAAATTATAGTTTCAGCGATGATTTTTATTCTTTTGACCAAAGATTAAACCAAAATAAATACAAAGCAGTGGCGGCTCGTGTGTAGGTTCAATGGTTCAATGAACCCCCTAAAATAATCAAAAACAATAAATTTTTTAAGTAAATATCAGAAAACCCCATTATTAAACTTACTTTTATAAACAACATGGCAAAAAACTATTGTTACGTCCGGGCGAAGCTCTCACGCAACGCCGGCAGAGCGAGGTTCAGTTCGCCGAGTGAACCCAGCTGGCTGGCGAGGGGTGTGAGGGGAGCGGAGGGGGGCTTGCTTGAAAGCAATGGACTTATCGCTAATGCTCTCGGCTAGCGGCAAGCCGAGCGCTGACGACATTGACCGACCTCTTCCGAAAGAGTAGTTTCTTTCCTAACCACTTCTGTTTCAGCAGCACCCTACGGAACGCGAGCTGTAAACATTGATAATGTTGTTTGAATGGTTCGGGCGATGTTTAAGTTTATTTATTTAAATATTGTGTGATTTCTATGTTGTTTTTAGTTATAAATAAGTTTATTTCAGTTATGCGATTATGCGTTTTATTTTTAGCTCTGATTATTGAAAGAAAACAATCGGCGTAGCGGCCGCACCATAGCTTTCTTTAAGAACAGTAATTAAGCTATCGAGCAACGGTAATAACGTTATTGATTTAATTAATTTTGGATCTAACATTTTAATGTACATAGTAGCATAATACAATTTATCATCAATGGTATAGTGCCTTAATCCTATAGACTATAAGCATTACACTCGTGTATAAAAGCAGGTAGGCCAAGAAATGCAGGCACTACGGTCTTGTAAGCATTTAACGTTTTTAAATACTGATTGGCTGATTGGCTTAAGACAATAACTCTAATATAATGCATTGGTATCATGTATATGTTATTAGCTCTGAACCCCCAGTACATAAACTCACGAGCCGCCACTGATACAAAGTGTAAGTTTACACGCTTATATTTCGTCATAGTATTGTCTTTGCATTATTTTACTAATTCATAGTGTAATGTATTAAATACTTATACTACAATAACCAATTTTGTATCTGATCCTTTTGAAAAGTTAGAATTATAAATAGAAATATATAATTAAAACCGAGCATATCCAAGTCGGTGCATGCCGACCGCAATTCAACTACCCAGCTAGCCTTCAATCGCCCTAGGTGTCGCTTCAATCGTATCAAGTAGGTTTCACCACGTGGTGGATTGTGTTGTCATCTATAATTGATATTTTCTCAGTTATTATAAAATATATTACAGCTATGTATATATTATTTTCGCTTAAAATATCAGGGATAATTTTAAGAATCACTCAATTTTTTTATTCGTTTTCATCAATAAAATAGTCTTGTTTAATTTTGCCAGAAACCCGCAAATAAGGTTAGGAACTTATTCGCATTAACAGCGTCAGCTGACAAGTAACTCTGATCACGTGACTTGTAAAACCAAAAACGTTTATGAAACAGAAATTATCAACAGTGGTAAAACACAGACTAGTATTTACTAGACTTGTAACCGTAGACTAGTATTTTTATGGAACAGGCCCCTGGCGATTCATCTGGCTAAGTACTTGTACCGTCGAGAGGAGGAAGCATCGGGGGTAGACCCTTACAGTTTTCCCTGGACGCAGTACGTCATATGTACCCCGGCGTTGTCGGACACTTGGTTGAAAACGATCGATTCTGTTTGCTTTCGAATATTAATCTTATTATGGGATTTCAATTTATTATTGTTTAAAATAATTCAAAAGATTTAGTTATTTTTTTAGTAATTCATTTATGAACATTGCTTGGTAATTAATTGGATGCTAATAATGTGTGTGAGATTAATTCCACGCACAGGCCCACTGCCTGTGCTGTGGAGCCCACGCACAGGCTCTGATGCCCATGTGGGCTTTTTCCATATTTTTTTATAATATTTAGTATGATTACAAATAGTATATTTTATGTATCATATATATTACTAAATTTTGTAATAACATTTTGAGGAATAAATCAAGTTTTCATTCATTCATTCATTCATTCAATTCCAATTTTGTTTTTCAAATTTAAATTTTTAAATATTAGAAGTATCTTCTATATATTAATACGCAAGCGGTTTTCTTTTCACAGTCCAACCGCAATAATGGCTGAACGGATTTTAACGTTTGAGGTGTCAAATTAAAGGGATTGTTATGTAGATTTGTCATCAAGTCTCTGAATTTTAAAAAAGGGCGTCACGAAAGTACAGTAAAGGGCTGAAGTTTCGGAACATTAGCGCTATTCATGGACATTTAAGCAAGCTCAGTTTACTTTGTTTCAAACTGAACATATGGCTTTGTTTTCAACAGTTTTCTTTTTTAAACTATTTATTATGTAATTTAGGTCATGTTATGAAGTTTTTAAAGCTATTAAACATTGCAGGTACCATTTTTACAATGTAGTTTACGATTCTCATAGTGTTTTTGAAGTTATATTAACCTGAGCAAATCTATTTTTGGATTTGGTGCATTTATAATGCCACCAATAACAAGAAGACGAACATAGACCGGTCGGAGGAGTCGGAAAGAACACGATCGCAACCGCTGGCATCACCCTCCCGAAGTGACATTTGATGCTCCTTCCAACCTCAGACCAATGAATTAAAAATGTTTTTATTATGGTGGGTTGAATTTCAAGAATGAAAAGACTGGTAGAGATAATGCGTCGTTTACGCGTTTTTGCCACAAAGGAAATGTGGCCTGTAAAGACAGCCGTTCCCTACAATATCTGTTTTGATGACAATTATCAATAAGGTGCAGCGGCAATCCCTAATCAAAGAAAGTCATTGCTCACGGCGCCAGTGTTTCCTCTCGGTCAGTTACATGTTGCTGTAAGCAGAGCTTGGTCTTTTGCCGGTGTTAGAATATACATTTCAGAAGAAAGAGGACATGGGGAAGTGAAGTAGTTCCCTTAAAAATCGTTTACATTAACCGGAAACTCCTGCGGTAGATCAAATTAACGTTAAAAGTTTCAGTAGTTAAGCCATCATTTTGTTAATGAATTTAGCCCTTCGATTAAACTTTAAAAGTATATAAGTAGGCTGATAATTCTTCATTCTTTTACTATATGACGTTTGCTCGATTTCGAGCTACGTGTTAGCTAGTATTTTATAATAAATGTTCTGATTTTTTTACCTTAAATTCCCACGTTGTTTTTCAAATGTTAATTTTTTTGTCTTTTAAGTCATTTTAGCGAATTTCCCCCTACAGGGAAGTAGCTATTAACGTAAGCGGCATGGTAAGACTTAAGCACGGGACCACCGTAACTTTTCATTTTGATGCCCCCAGACCCCAAAAAAAACCGTTCGTTCATTTTCTTATGTACGATATGCACATCACTTTAAAGAGCTAATCAAGTAGAGTTCAATGCCGCAAACTGTTCATTTGTTATAAAATGGCGGCTGGTTCAATTTTTAAATAAAAATTCATAGGCTTAGGTTTGTTGGGTGGGGGGTTAAATAAAAGTTTGAATAAATAAAATTGCGTATCAAACCTAAGTATTTTTGTTGAAAACTTAAATCACCCGCCACTTTGTAACCAATAATACTTTTGAAATGCGGTTTGCGGCATTGAATTTTATTTGAATGGACCTATAAAAGTATGTGCATATGGGACTCATACTTACTTTTGAGATTTTGTACCGATTCCTTGTGGGCCAACCTCACACAATGTGCAATGTGAGGATGTTAGCTCCCCATTGGAGCTAACATCCTCTCCGGCACCCTAAAAAATAGGCTTTTAGGTCTGACATTCAATTCCGGAGTTTTGATTCTTCAGACATAGGCTGCGATCAATTTTTAAATGACATTTAGGCGAACACTTTGTAATTCTATTATATTTTTGATCAGCCGCTATTTTGTAACGAATGAGCCTTTTGAAGTGCAGTTTGCGGCATTGATTTCTACTTGAATAGCCCTTTAAAATGATGTGCATATCGACCTATGTTTACATTTAAGATTTTGTACCGACCCCTTGTGGGCCGTCCCCGACTTGGGGCCAAGAGTCAGAAAACACCTCAGAAAATAGTTTTTTTACAAAGGAGTGAATGTACAAAGTTTGATTTCTCAAACCAATTCGGTTAAAAAAATATTTAGCTGTACCGGGACTTTTAGGCGGTAAATGTCTTGGCCAAAAAACTATTTCCCAGACCTTTCTCAATCGCATTGACGATCAGGTTACTCAGCTACCGATAAGGCAAAATATTGTGGTGATAGTTTGTGTTTTGGAATTGAAATCCCCATCACCTAAGCAAACCCTCCTAAAATTCTAATTATGGAAGCTCCATTTTAGAGCATATACATATGCTCGAAATGAAATGTCCGTACTGAGTTTTAAAGACAATAGTATGAGTTATTATTTATTTATTTATAAGGCGGACAACAAATTTTACCAAAGTGGAAGTGCAAAATAGTTCTTCGGGCGGGTCGCACAACGCGATCAGCTCAAGTTGCATTTGACAAATATATAGTGGGTGGCCGTAATAGATTTGTACACTTTATTCTTTTCGTAGATATGATCTCGTACCTTTCCTATCCCCCGAAAATATTCTACAGGCGCTTTCCATAGTTTCAAAAACTGAAACGGCCGCCATTTTGAATTTTATAATACTCTCTATTTTAGCCGTCTGAGAGAAAATATCTTAATTGATTTATTGAATCAAATGAATCAACTAACCCGTATCAAATCTATTGAATCGACCATCCAAAAGATGATATCGGATCACCACTATGTGCCAGGTTTATTGTCTGATCTTCCGTCTTAGAATTGGCCGTAAAAAAGTGCACTTTGTGAAAATGACCTTCGCCCATGTTAAATTATTGAGGATTTCAGTTACTAAACTTAAGCATTCGAGGTAAACAATATACAGTAAACATAACCTGTAAGTGCAGAAGATCAGGTATGAAACTCGTACCTCACGTTTAATAGAGCCATATAAATATTCTTTCATCTAATTGGCCATTGGTGGGTGTACACCGTGGCACCAGCCCACACTCGTGCGCCATACAGAAGAATGGCGTTGACGATGGACATGAGGAGTCGGACCCCCGTCGTTCCTGGACATCCTGCTGAGCGACACAACGACCTTCGTCGCCGTCGCCGACAGTCTGGATGTGCCCCCACCGTGTAAGGTAGCAGTACTCCCAGATACTTAGCTGCAGTCTTGATATTTTGCTTACTAACAGTGGTATAAGCATAAAATCAATTGAAAATACCCCCGTCGCAGCAGACCTGCGTACTCAGTGAATTTCTAAAGGATTTATTTTGTATATGTGAGCATTCAACTTATTTGAAGGAAAGTATTGTTTGAATACGTTAAGTAAATAATATACTAAAAACGTATATTTAATCATTCATGAGCTTTAAACATGAGGAAAATGAACAAGGAGACCACATTGGTTTTCATTAGTAAGACATACACTTTTGTATTTTAATATAATTCTTAGTCTTTTAATTTTTAATAACTGTAATCTTATAGTACTTAAATGTCAACAAACATATAATCAATGAATTCAAAACACTCAAAACAAACAAATAACTCAATCTCATGAAAAAAAATGAAAAAATTAAATCCAATCATATGGTCAGTTTCATAATTAAAATATCCCTTTTGCATAGACCTAAATCTCCAGCCAATTTCAATAAAACATTTTATCAATCCTCATCATTGTAAACATACCATATAGTATTATGATACATTTTCAGGCAGTTTAGACCAAGACATTCCCCCCTCTAAATGCTCATACTTTCTTTATTAAATTTAAAAATAATTGGTATGTTTTGATATAGTATATATTTTCTGCAAAATCTTGATCAATGAACACTAACTAATCAAAATAAACACAAATAAAATATTCATCACCTGAAAATTTAATCATATGTTCAGAATTGTATATTTTTTAAATATCTTAAATCAGGTTTTTTGGAGAGAAAAAAACAAAAATAAGATTGGACACTTACTGTGTTAACACATTCAATATCTAAGAAACGGATTGACGTAGAACAATAATTCAAAAATGCTTAAGTGTTTGTTTTTTTCAGCTGAATTCAATTTTGACAATTAAATTTAAAAATAATTAGTAAAAAGGTGTTAAATCTTGAAAATAAATTTTATTTCGTAAAAAAACCTTCTAAGAGTAAACCAATCTTGCTGATTTTCGAACTTGACGTCATGAATGACGCTTTACACGTTTGTTCCAAATTTCATCGAGATCGGGCCTTTTTTACAAAAGTTATCGCGCCTACGGACAGGTATGTGTGTGTGTGTGTGTGTGTGTGTGTGTGTGTGTGTGTGTGTGTGTGTGTGTGTGTGTGTATATATAGATATGAAAATGAACGAACGGTGTTTTTGGGGTATATGGACCTCAAAATGAAAAAATAACATGGTCCCGGGCTTGTCTCACCGTACCGCCTACGGTAATAGCTACTTCTTATAGGGGATATTCGCTAAAAGGATAGGAGGAATAAATCCGTTGCTTATGACTTAAAGTGTACAGGATTATCTGAAGTTCAAAGCATTTATTGAGCGAAGGATTTTAATGTGAAGAAAATAGACTATAACGCAGCGGGGACACAGTTAGAGGTGACGTTATCTTTTATTAGACAGCGGCTGCTGCATATGCAAACACCGTTTACCGCTGGACCTCGTGTGTCTCCGCACCAACTCTCCTGCTTCCACACTCCCTAAATGACTACTACTAAGACGGAGTAAACGGGTTTACCATGAATTTATGATTTAAAGTAACAATTTTAGCATTCGCAAAACATATTAGGCCCTTGAATGCGGAAAATGTAGGTGTTTTTTTTTTCATAATTTGAATGGTCAATAAGTTAGTAGGTTTCTCAACAGTAAAACTGTTATAGTTAGTTTTACCCTATTAAAATTGAAATGAAAACTCTAAGTGAAATAACGATGAATACATCAAGGGAGGATAAAGTGTGTGTTAAATGTAGGTTATTTGACCTAGACGGAAAGGTATTTATTTTATTTACACCTTTACATTGAAAAGAAATATCTTTTTAAGCCATCTCACCAAAGGTCACCAACAATTCATTAATAATTATTAGTACAGTTGTAAAACAATACTATATTGGATTTAATTATTTTCTTAAAAAGAAATATTCTTAAAAGAAAGCTGAAGAGTGGTAATTTTCCGAGAAGTTAGTTGTTGCGCATTAAACAGCGATTAATCATTAGTGATAAAACAATTGCGCCGGCAACTAAGTACTCGTTATAAGACCTAAAAGTATTGCCTACTAGTTGATTTGGCTTTAACATAACATAGACTGTAAAATCTATGCAATTAAGGCAATGAAATTAACCAAATAAAAATACTGTTTGCCATGAACTAAAGCTTTCATGTAATCGTTGTAGTTTAGTTTAGTTTAGCCCGTTGAAATTGAAATGAAACATCAAAAATAAAAAAAAAGAGGATAAGGTTTGTGTTAAAAATGTAAACTATTTTAACTCATAGGTAAAGTGCCGGATGTCCTAAAAAGCATGGATCAAAAGTAAAATGACATAAATTCTTTATTATTCAAGATAAAAAGTAAACTTTTCTCTACGTTGTCTCGTCTAAGTTTTTTCTACATTGGTTTCACCGCCTAACCTCTACATGTTCTCCTTTTTTGCTCGAAGAAAGTAAAGTCGGTGTTCCAGCTCTGACCACACATTGTGGCGCATTTCATTGAACATTTTTCCAAAGGACCTCATTATCTTTGCTTTTAGTTCATCTATGTTTGAGATAGGCGAGCGATACACTTGATATTTTATTTTGACAAATCCTCAGACAAAAAATCTCAGGGCGTAATCTGGAGATCTAGGAAGTCACCGTATGAGACCATATTGCACTTCCATATCACAACTGTAAGGTTTCGTTATGTTATGAAAATTCGAACGTGCTTACAACATGGAACAGCTGATAACTGTTGAAGGGTACTAAAAAAATTTCAAGATGCCAGCTTTAGAATTAACCATAGTTTTTTCTGCGATCCTTGGTACCTCGTACATTAAGCTGTAGATTTGATCCATTCATTTTTGGACACGGCGTACATATTTTTTACACCTACGCATTTGAAAGAGACATTTTTAATGTTATTCCAGAAGGCCACCAATCGGTATTATACATTATTTTTACTTTTTAAAATGAACAATTTTTTATTTTATTACTATTTTACGAAGAAAAAGGCTATGAATAGAGCTGAGGAGTGGTAATTTGCCGTGAAGTCAATTGCGCGTTGAACAGCAATTAATCACCGGTAACAATAGGGACGGCAACTTAGGGCGCGTTTTAAGACCCAAAACTATCGCCGCATAGCTATGTTAACTACGTTATTTTTCGTTAACATAACTATTGCGAAACAAAAAGAGATATTAGTTTCCCGGATTTAAATTCCTTATATCATGATGTTAAAAGGGCAATGTAATAAGGCAAATGAAAATACTGCAAAGGTTAAAGTACTTGTTTTACTAAGCCTAAGCAATTTTCGTCTGCTCAAAGATTTAGAAGACTGATTAATTCTTTTTTAACAGGAATTCAGACGTCGTAGACTATGTCTTTGTCACACAAAAATTATATATTTCTATATAAAATATTCTCCAGGCAAAAATCTTACTAACAAAACGCGGAACCTGCAAACATTTACTCACAACTCAAAAAGAAACCTCTTTCATTTTCACTTTACCCATGGACAGAGAAGCTGAGCTCAGCTCTTTCGAGAGCTCTCTAGCTCCTCTATGCTTGGACTAGAAAATTCAGATCATTTTTCAATGGCTTAGTTGTGACTCACGGCTAACAGTCCCCTTGCATCTTCCTTTAAAAGTTAGGAAAGTTGCACGTCACTTAACTGATTAAGCGGTTATTTTGCTGGTTTGCCCTGGATAAATGTGATTTAAGCTTAGAGAATATATAGGTTGACAAAACACTAGATGAAGACAGACACCTCCACGCTTACAAATTCTCGCTATTCCAAAATAATAATTACTGACTTGATCCGTTATTGTTTTTAAATGGAAAAAAATTGCAAGAACGAATGAGTGGATATTTTCAGTTTTGTTTGGTTGGGCTTTATGGCCTTTATAATATCTTAATATATTTGATTTTTTCCCGCAATTTCCTTTCCATGTAATTAAAATTATAATCCAACGCAAGTAACAGTTTTATTTCCTAGCAATACATCGTCACTTAGTATCATCTTGTTGATAGTTGTTGTGAAATTATACCATAGACATACTGTGGCATTTACCTAGAGAACTTTAACAAAAGACACATTTATGTCAGGCGCACTACGAACATTAGGACATACCAATTCCAGTCTGGCTGATAGATTGTATCCAATATCTTGTTGTGCAGTGCAAGAGTAAGGCTTCTCTGCGGCTGGCTCCCAATGCCTTTGTTGCAACCTCAATCCCTCCTTTTATCCCCGCAATCCTTCGCGCTTTATTTATGGTCTCTTAAATAGATACGATTTGTAACTTGGTTTTAAGTAGTGACATTTTAAAACTATTATTTAAAAATCAATAAGGCGAAAACATTATGTAACTGTTATCATACGCTTAAATGTGTAGTAGCTGATTCACCCGTTCTTCGCACGGTTTGGAAACTCGTTTTAGGTTTTGTTTACCTGTTAGTCACATGAATTATCTGGATTTTTAATGATAAGTGCATCGGGACCATGAGTTACTGTATTGTGTGTGAAGGACTATATCGCAGCCCACAGGCTTCGGCCCATGCAGAAATATTATTTTCATACTGTAATCCTCTATTTATTTATTTTCATTATTTTTTTATATATCTGTTAACATTTGAGAAATATCGGGATAATACTAATACACAGTCGTCAATATTGTTGTTAATAATTTCGGCAATAACAACAAACAATGTATTGCCAGGCTACAAGAAAACTAAAAATATAAAATACAAATACCTGTGGCTTACATGTGCCACGGATAAATTGACAAAAAACTCAAAGCTATATCTAAAAGATATGGTAATACATTGGTTTAGCGTCAAAATCAATTGAATTGTATTTTTGTTAAAGAGAAATATTACATTTTCCACTCTCAACCTTTATTTATTACAAAATTTTCAGAAAAAATACGAAAAAAATGTTTAATTATAAGAAATACTCACCACCCATTTATTAATGAGATATTCGAAGTAAAACCTCGATTGCATCAATGTTCGTAGATTAATAATCAAGTGATAAATGAATCCGTAGACAAAAGAACAAATTCAAAAACTGTATTATACTAATATTACGTTTTGCTTTACCCGTTCAATGCAATTTTTATTTATCTGGTAGTGTAGCCTACAGGTGCCATTAAAATATTCAATACATCAGGCCGGTTTTGGTTTTATGACAAACCATCTTCAATCAGGTCTTTTATTTAACTAGCAATAGGCATGTAACGTTAAGTAGAGCAGTTCAAAAATACATAGTGTTTGTCCACTATATTATGTTTCACCGGGCTGGCATTCTTAAGTATTCATTTACAAAAACTAATGTTTCCATTGAGGACACGTCATCAAACAGTCAAATGCATTTGGCATAAACATTTTTGTTGTTGTATAGTCTATGAATAAATAGTTTTTTCAGATGAACCTCTCGAGAATGCCATCCCGACGATACATGTAGTGGACAAACACTATATATTTTTGAACTGTTAGACGTAATGTATGTCAATATTTTTAAGTCTTTAACATAGTTCAGAGCTACTACAATGGATTTCAGCTTGCATTTAACACATAAAACCGAAACCGGTCCATGTTAAGAATGTTTGAATGACACTTATAGGCTACCAAACCAAATTTGGTAAGTTTCAAATTTTATAATTTGAGGTCGATATTGCTTTAGCAATTTGTTAAAATTAGCTTGAAAAAGCTGTTCACGTATCAGCTCTTGAATGTTTACCTTTTTTGCATATAAAAAAAACCTGAAGGAAGCAATTAACATTTTTACAAACGATGATAGTGGAAAGTATATTTCCACACCCAACACTGACGCGTTGACCTGGTGGGATTAGCTTTACTTTGGAAATGCTGTGTCTATCCAATTATAAGAGACTAATTAATAGTAATACTAATGGACACAGCATTTATCCAAAGTAAAGCTAATCGCACCAGGTCAACGCTTCTCTCAAGTGTTAGTTGTGGAAAGTATACTTTCCACTATCCTCATTTGTAAAAATGTTAATTGCTCCCTTCAGGTTTTTTCTACGCAGTAGAGGTCTTATGAATGTTGATTTCCGATATAATGACACGCTAAATTGTGGGGATCGGTTTATGAATAGCCGTTATGATAGAATTTAGGTAATTAGGCAGCAAAATGACCAGCAATAAAGCAAATTTTTGCGCAAAGGTGTTGACAAAGGCCATAACTGCTTTTGTAATTAAATTCGGGGAATCCGGGGGTTATATTAGAATAACCTTCATAAGTTTTGATTGCAGTTTTTGGCTTTCAAATTTTTTAGCTTAAGTAGTGGAACTTTTGAATTACCGTTTTCGAGCGAGATCGAAAAAATGCCACAATATAAACAGGATTTATACTATGAAATTATGAAGAATAGTTTGTGTCTGTATGCTATTCTGGGTAAACTAGAAGCTAATGGACCGAATAGGATGAAATTTACAATATCTCGGAGTCACATATTTTGTTTGAGAAGGCTTGAAATTTACTAAGGACTTGAAAATATTGTGAAAATCTATTTTCAACTAACTGAAATACTGGCCAATCCTTCATACTTACCCGTGAATGTTATTTCCTTAGTTATTCAACCATCTTTTTGTTTGTTTTTTAAGTATAATGTTTTGCTATTATATACTCATTGAAGGTTTGCCTGTTTTAATCTACATAATATTCACATGAATTAAACAATAATTCATTTAGTTTAATTACAATATTGAGCTAATACATACAAAAAATGAACTTGCATGGCTGTTTAACCACAGCTTGGATGCCGGCTGCGGTGGGACCGTTGAGAGATGGGATTTTTCTTAAGGGGTACGACTCCTTCTCTAGGCTGTTTTTTTCAAAAATTTTGACATTTTTCAAAAATGACATTTTTTTAAATTCAAAATTTAGTTTTGAACATGTACCCAAAGTTTCATTTGATTTGGAAAATTATTTCAGGTATTTTTGCAATAAAATTGAAAACATTGCGCTCAGCGATTTCAAGTGATTTTAGTGTGTGTGTGGAGTGTAGTGAAAACTTTAAACGGCGTTTTCTCAAAACTTTGTTTTTCTTTGACTGCTACGTAAGTTTGAATAACTTTGTAACTACTTATTATTTTCTAATGAAATTTTAACCTGATGTGCTTAATAGTATTTAGAAGATTTGTGTGTATAGAGAACAATATGCAATTATTTTTTCTTATAAATTTCTTAGTTTTACATTGAAAATCTGTTTTTTTTCGTAGTATTTTTCATCACATTGTAAAAAAGGATACTAACAATGCATTTTTTATGTTACCATATTTTCAATACACATAAATGTACATTGTTATGTAGGGAAGTAAAATATATTTACTTTTAGCGAATTTCCCCTATAGGGAAGAAGCTGTTACCGTAGGTCTCATGGTAAGACCTAAGCCTAAAACCATCATAACTTTTCTTTTTGAGGTCCTCAGATGCCAAAAACACCATTCGTTCACTTTCATAAATATATATATATATATATATCTATATATCTATATATATATATCTATATATCTATATATATATCTATATATCTATATATATATGTGTCTTTAAGCACGATAACTTGCGCAAAAATGGTCCAATCGGAATGAAATTTGGCATAGACGTGTAAAGTAGTAATTATTCGGACGAGTTCGTAAACCAGCCCGATCGGACCACCGGAAGGGGGGGTAAAGGGGGGTAAACCCCCCCAAAAATGGGTTTTTTGAGATTTTTACATAGAAAAATAAAATTTTTCAAATTTTTATTGGCACCATTGAATTCAGCCCAAAAAAACAAACAATTTAGTATTTTGAATCATGGCTCTATGTCCATTGGTTGCCGAGATATTGAAAGTGGTAAACACAGTACGTTGTCCCAATGTTAACCTTATGGGAAATAGGTAAAATTCTATATCTCGCTTATTTCTCAACATATCTTTATAAAACTTGGTAAATGGCTTCTTCTAGTTCAGATCTACTAAATATTGAATTAAAACCACCCAGTTTTAATATACCTGTAGCAGCAAACCTCCATACTCATTCCCCATGTTATTCTTATGGAGCTTACAAAAACATGTCAAATCTCGCTATGTTGGATCGAAATATGTTGTTTTGCACTTGAAATTCGCTGAGTATGCAGGTCTGCTGCAACGGGGGTATATATCTATATATCTATATATATATCTATATATATATATATATATATCTATATATATATGTGTCTTTAAGCACGATAACTTGCGCAAAAATGGTCCAATCGGAATGAAATTTGGCATAGACATGTAAAGTAGTAATTATTCGGACGAGTTCGTAAACCAGCCCGATCGGACCACCGGAAGGGGGGGTAAAGGGGGGTAAACCCCCCCAAAAATGGGTTTTTTGACATTTTTACATAGAAAAATAAAATTTTTCAAATTTTTATTGGCACCATTGAATTCAGCCCAAAAAAACAAACAATTTAGTATTTTGAATCATGGCTCTATGTCCATTGGTTGCCGAGATATTGAAAGTGGTAAACACAGTACGTTGTCCCAATGTTAACCTTATGGGAAATAAGTAAAATTCTATATCTCGCTTATTTCTCAACATATCTTGATAAAACTTGGTAAATGGCTTCTTCTAGTTCAGATCTACTAAATATTGAATTAAAACCACCCAGTTTTAATATACCTGTAGCAGCAAACCTCCATACTCATTCCCCATGTTATTCTTATGGAGCTTACAAAAATATGTCAAATCTCGCTATGTTGGATCGATATATGTTGTTTTGCACTTGAAATTCGCTGAGTATGCAGGTCTGCTGCAACGGGGGTATTTTACACTATGTTGATAAACAAAAAAGTTATTCAAAATTGAAAATATTAAAAAATATTCTAAAACTTTTAGAAATTACCCCAAAGTACCCCAAAATATATTTAGATAACATATTTTTTTATTTAAATCCTCTAATTTGGTCAAGTATAAACAAAATAAATCCACAAAAGCCATTAAAAATAATAAATTTAAAAATTCTTAGAAGGAGGCGTATCCCAAGATTGTAAACATTATGGTAAAACTTCAACTTATGAAGGAAATTCCCTCATAGCTTCTGAAGGTAACTAATATTTTCGAGCTAACTCCAAAAAGTAATGAGTGTTCAACTTAAGTATGCCCCCATAATTGCTTCATCAATTGGCGTTTCAGAATTTATTAGATTTTGAGAAAACTAAATGGGGGCTTCACTTACTATTTTACGACAATCAAATATTGTAGCTATATATTATAGCTTTTTTATTGTACGTTTAATTCCAAATAAATTTTCAAATGGGGGAATCACACTTAATCTGTTCATGTATTCTAAACCATGAGCTTACGAAATCATGAGCTCTAAACCATTGCGTTTAGGAAAAAATGTCAAAGAATAAAAAGTGCTTAAAATTAAGCGAATACAAACGCACATTATTACACACATCATTACACGAACATTATCAGGCTATGTAATACATTATTATAATAATTTTAAGAGCTGTGATAAGGTATTGTTTTTATTTTTATAAAAAGAATAAATTTAGAAAATAAATGAATATGAGAAATAAAAATTGTTTGAGACAAGAAATGAATTCCGTATTTCGACTACTTTTAACAAATAATAGTAAACAGATCTCACGTTATTTTTTTATGTGTACAACTTGATAATAAGACAGTTGGATGATTCCAATAATTGCTTCCAATTACTATTCTATTCCAATAATTGCTTGATTAAGTAAACATACAAACATTGACAGATGTTAATATATTGATTGAATAAAACGACCAGAAATCTCGTAAACAAAGACACTTATGAGGGTTTAAAGCTGTATTTATACACAGGTCAAGGTTTATATTTATAGGTTTATAGGTTTATATAGGGTTTATATAAGGCTGTATTTATACACAGATCAAGGTTTTTTGTCCATGGTCACTGACTCTGTAAGTTTCCATGGTGCTTATTTTCCCTTTTTTCTTCTTCCCTCCGTCACAATCAGAATTCTGGATAATAATAGCACTGTCTCATTTTTGCCAATTTATTGGTTATCTTCTGGATCCCCTCTCTCCCAATCTGGCAGTGCACCGTTCATGAGTTTTAGATTAAGGGCTATGCTTCTAATAGGCCAACGTGTATTTTTCTCAGTTGATACTTGGTTTTTTATGTAAATGTCCCAGAATGGGGTGCTATTATTGGTCTCTAACCTCCCAAGGTGTGATTATATTCATCACCTTATAATCCCTGACAGCCAACATATTTGGGGAACCACTCTCAAATCTTCTCTGCATGCATTCATGGAAGTTCCTCCAAAGTAACTAAAAACCTTGTTTGCCGGGACGTTGCGATCATACTGCTCCCATGTGTAATGTGTATACTTCGTCAACGACGCCTCTGCTGCTCGTCACGGTTCTTAGAATGAATCCAAGAAAGTGTACTAAATATAAGCTTCATGGCTGCGAACGTTATTCCTAGTACACCTGCTAGGTAGCAAATCCTTATTAATTAATTAATTTATTTATTTATTTATTCATTCCAACGGCAAAGCCACTTTACAATACTTTAAATACAAAGATGGTGGATACATGCAATAACTTATGCTACAGATATACAGAAATACAAGTGCACATGCTCAATACTAAATTAAAAAAGAAATGCACTAAATTAAAAATTAATGCACTTTATCACATCAAAGGCCTAATAATCTTTGTCAATACTTTTCAAAGTAAAACATACTATTGCAATAGACTAATCTATGGCCAACCACGCTAAACAGTTGCCTACATTCATGTTAACTTTACATGAATTTTTTGTGGAGGAATTTCGGCTGGTAATAACTTCCTTAAAAAACCGTTGTTATCTCTGAAGCCCTCCTAAACTACATTTATTAACCCGTGTAAACTTATCTGTTAGGCATTATCACTTATGGCGGCCAATAATTCAAATAGGTCCATAAAACATCTTTAAGTTTTAGGGACTTGCGTAACTGAATATTTGGAACATTATTATACAGTACCGTAGTTATCGGCCTAATACAAATTGGGAATCTAGAAAACTTTCAAAATACTACTAAATTTTTAGTAGCATTTTGATATTGAACATTTGTATATTTGATATTGATAATTTTTATTGAATATTTTTAGTAGCGATGGAAAGATAATAGGTGAAAAATTTAGTAGTTTTTTACAATTTAGTTTCAGGATAGCCAAAAAACATGACTTTACATCAATTTTTAGTTTTTCAATGCCTATGTGTTTATTTATGATAAACGAATTTCATTTCTGTGAATTCCAACTTGTTTTAAGTGGGCATATCTTTGACCATATAAAGTCAATGGTCGAAGTATACACATTACACATGGGAGCAGTATGATCGTGTTTTAAAATTATGAATCTTTGATAAAAATTTGTGATTTACCGAATCAATGAAATTAGTGTATTCTTTAACGTCAATAAGTTCTGAAACATCTATAATTCTAAGATTTTTTATTAATTTTCACTTTTTAGGAACCTGGCCCAAAGAAATATTCTAAATACGTTTCCTCCCTCTTAGAACTTTACAAGCATACATTTCCTAGCTTATCGAACCCATATTAGAGGTTAGTTAGATTTATCTTTAAACTTGTTATTTTTATTTTAGTAAGTAATTGAAGTCAAAATCTTGATACTGAATGTTGTAATGTTGTAATGATATGTAATTGCAAATGGAAACTGGAGTGAGTCGATTTTGTAGTGCACTACCAGATATACCCGCAGCTTCACCCGCTGAAAGGAGAGCTAATTTTAATTAAGTCATATTAAGCTATGCGCAATTTTTAATAAGTAACAGCTGGACTGATTTGGGTTATGGACCATGAGTCCACCCTTAAGGTGCAGCTGCCTTAAGATTTGTTTCTTACGATTACCAAATGGTATAAATAAGCTTCCTCACAAATTACCAATACAGAGAATGAGAGATGACCCGGGACGTAAAGAATAAAAAAAATATAAGGGTGGGTTTTCAAATTAACATCAATTTAATTTAGCACGTTTTTGAAAATAGACCCTAAATTGTAAGCGTTAAATGCATTGGTCAAAAATGCATTTTAAACGCTTTACCAAACGTTTCTCATTGAAATTGAAGGTCACTCAGCTATCGAAGGCAAAATTATTGTAGTATATTTTTTTGGAATTGAAATCCACATCACATAAAAAACCCTCCTAAAATTTTAGTTTGGAAATTCCGTTTTTAGTGGATATACATATATACTTGGAAAGAAATGTCCATACAGAGTTTTAAGATTATAGCTCGAGTAATGAGTACTTGTTTATCCATTAGACAGACTACCCATTTTACAAAAGTGGGAATACAATTTAGTACTTCAGGCGGGTTGAGCAACGCAAGTAGCATTTGAAAAATATATAGTAGGTGACCGTAATAATTTTATACATGTTATTATTTTAATAGATTGGATCGCATACCTTTTCTGAAGCTGAAAATATTCTGTAGGCCTACGATCCAAAGTTTTAAAAACCGAAGTGGCCCCATTATACTCAATTATAGTCGTCTAAGAGAGAAATTTTTAAAAACCTTTGTTTGTTCGCATCTAAAGCCTTTAAAGAATATTCGTCAAGTTTCATGGCTCAAAGTCTTGTAGATTTTGATAAAAATAAACTTTGAAAGCTAAAAATGGCCGCCATTTAGAATTTTACAACATTCCATATTTAAGCCTTTTGAGAGAAAATATTGCAAAATCCTTTCCTAGTACGCATCTTGAGCCTGTAAAAAATATTTTTGCCAAGACTCGAGGCAGTGAGCTTCATAGTTTTTGAGAAACTGTGGTCAGTCAGTCAATGGTTTTTGGCTTTTTTGAATGTGCCAACAACTTTGTTGGCACATTCTCTCAATGTGCCAACCCAATCTATGTACTAGCCTAACTTTTGGATTAATGTTCAAAGAAAACATTAATGTAGGCATCTGTTTTGCATGCATGACCATGGATGAGTCTAATGTAATAGTATGTTTTTGAGCTCGATTTATCAAGTAGAAACTTGAAACTATTCAGTTTATAATTCATCGTTCAAATAAAGATTAAAGTTAACTTTCTTCTTACTACACTATATAAATTTTTAAATTTTATCTGGAATAGTTCTTACAATAATAGTTTTTATCCAACATCCCATCTTAGCATTTGTTTTAAGAACAACTTAAAATGGATGTCGATTCCTTGGAACCATCACATTGATCAAATGTTAGCTTCGCAAAATATTGGTTTTAGAGTGCATGAAGTATATTCAGAAAACATTCCCAAAGAAGAAAGAAGTTTCCCCAACAACTCCACAAGATTGACCCGCAGTAACTTTACCGTTCTACTTCACAGTTGGACGATAACTCTTCCAGACGACTGTCTCCTACAGTACATATGAAGTAGAATGCACAAGCATCGTCAATTTTGAATGAAAGTTCAGTATTTTTAAATCCATTTGGAAAACAAATAATTTACTAATAGTCAATCTCTGTTCTATGTAAACAAAACTGAATTTCTATGAATCGATAAAATAAAGCGATTTGGTGACTACCAGGTGGAAAAATATTGTGTTACAACTAAATGTTTATATATTTTTCAAACTCGCTTAACATTCACATGTTTATTATGATAATTTTGTGGGAGTGTATGAGACCGAAAACCACTGGGAAGAATGTGTTGGGTTTTCGTTAATCTAAATAACAGATATTGTAAATATTCGCCAACGGGAGGCTTAAATACCTGAAGTTCTATTTTAATAATTTAAAATTTAAATTTCTCATTGGCTAGCACTACGTTTGTTTTTATTACAATTTATTTCAAAAAGTTTTACAGTCTGTTTACACGCCCTTGAAAATAAATATGCAATCTGCTGAAAAATCCTCTTGTCATTATGATAAATTGAATTATTATTAGCGTTTTAACTTTCCAGAAACCGCAAATGTTATAATTTTTTCAAGTACATTGCAACGCTTAATAACATAAAGATAAGAACTAACAACTGTAAAAAGTAGATCCGTGCTTTAAGTAAATATATTTATTGAAAGGATCCAGTTACTTTCAGTTTACATAATTGATCTGAATATTTTTTAATACTGACATTTGTTTCTGATGATTTATTTTCATCACTTTAGAGAAAAGACTCAAACAATGTTATCAAGTTTAGTCGATCTCGTCGCTTTTCCCCACCAATACAATAAAATTTTTTTTGGGAAACCATTTATTCCTTAAAAAAACGTCGTTAATATCACAGAGCTAAAATTTATTTATTACAAGGAGAAAAATTCTTAAAGATTCGTTACAAATTAATTTCTAGAATTAAACATTTCTTGGAAAATATTGAAGACCACAAGTTCTTTGAGGGTAGCAGAAAAAACTATTGAATTTGGTTTGATACTTACTGAAAATGAGTCTGTTTTTATTTCTCGAAAAAAAGGACTTTTTTTGTTTGATATGATTGTTATTAGGGAGGTACATTTCAAAGCTGTTATTTTATTCGTAACAATAGAAGTGGTCGATCTAATGCGAAGTTATGAAGGGTCCGTCTCCCACGAGGCCGGGTAAATAGATTACGTCCGGGACTCCTGCACTTACGCTCAAATATATACAAACCGTCTCACTTAATAAACAATATACAGTTTGCTGTTGCTTTGAATAGGATCATATTTTTTATGTGGACCCTAGAACCATATTTTACTTTGTGGAGCACACTTTGGTGCAAACTTGGGAACTCAACCTACACCTTTAAAGGAAGTAAATAACTCAAAATGTATACATACTTTTTTACTAGGTTTGAAAACTATCAATTGAAATAGAATGGTATTTACTAAATGTTATAGCTTTTGGTGTTAAAGTTTTAATCCAGTGAGTTCAAGATTAAGTCTGTTCTCGACCAAGCAGTTTTAATATACAACACTATAACACAGTAGCCTCAAAAGCCGTGATTGCAAAACTAATTAAACTCAATCGTAATTAACTAAAATACTTGGTGTTTATCTAAGCCGGCCTGATTTTACCAATCAGTTAAACAAATAAATGCATTAGTATGTTTCACTACTAGTCTAAATTCTACTAGAGAGAATCCATACCGGGCAAGATCTAGTCCCGACATGGGACTTAAGTGACGGGTAGTGAAATATGCGATAAAGGTTTGGCCAGATAATGCAAAAAACCACACTAAGCTTTCTTTGTAAACAATATCTGATATTTAAGTCAGGCAATTTTTTCTCGTTGGTTTTATCTTATTTTGGTTCTACTACAATTTATTTTGGTTTTAAAGTCAGCTGGAGGCAGGAAAAGTATTATTTGGGTCAGGCAAATGCTTGCCAGGGATAGGAAAAGTAATGTTCTGGCAAAGAAGAATAACAATGATTTTCATAGATCTCAGCTGCATTTAATGGGCTATTTCGGAATGCACATTGATGAAAATAAACTGTCTGAATGGATGTCAATTTTATGACAAACTATCGTAGCTTATTCATGTTTATGTTAGAATACTTGGTTTAATTGTAGGAATCATTGAATCGGAAAAATGTATTCATAACATGTTATATGCGGCCGTATTTAAAAATAAATAAAAATATATTATATGATTTGATTCTTTAATGCTAGTTTCAAGATCTGAGCTTTAAGATTAGGGATTTATTTTTCTAATGTCTATATTTGGTATGTTTGTTTACTGCCTGAATTTAAAATTACATCCATTAATCCAAGTGGTTATTATTAAATGTAAAAGTTAAATTAAAATGATTATCACACCTTAAACGGCAATGTTCTATAAACTTCATGATTTCTAAAAAAGAGCTTTGTTTATTTTGAGTTCCCATACAATATTCTATTTAACTGGTAACTTACATGAAAAGTCCCAATATCAGTTAATTATAAAAGCTGCAGTTCCGCGTAACGTGGAGCTGCCCCAGATGTGTCATTGCCTCACAACAGGCTCAGGTTTGCTTTATTTATTCATACAAATTTCCCTGGGGATCAACATTGCCCTTACAAACAGCCTTTTGCCCTCTTTACCACCACATTTTGTTTCCATCAATACAAAGACACGTGGTTGAAGAATATGTAAATTATTTAAAATATATGTTATGTCAGTGAAACCCTTTCAACAAGAACAAGCAAGTATTAACAGATTTTTCAAGTGAGCCTACACAAATCTAACAGAAAAACATAGCAAAAAATCTAATTCTGAAAAAATAATTGGTGTTGTTTACAAACTAAAATTCACATGGTTCTTTAAATTTTTTACAAACTGTAGGAATCAGTTCTCAATATTGTTACCAATGTTCCCTACCAACCTCCAAGTTTGATTTCAATAAACATGGAATTTGAAAGAAAAAAGCAGCACTTTTAAATCTAGGATAAAATCAAATCATTTTGGGATTCTGGAATCCACATGCTTGTTTCTAAATTCAATGACATCCTGAAAGGTTCGTTGACTCCAATTTCCTCTTCTATCGATTTAATGACCAATAACCGTATTTTTGCAAGCTTTTTACGATCTTGTTACGCTTCATGTTGATTTGCATAATGCGTTTTACAAACACAAGATTAATGAGTGCTTCAATAAAACGTGAATAGCTTCCAACATACCAACATACTTATATGGTAATTTTCTAATTACCATCAGTATTATGTTATGAATGATTGGGAATTAACTAAGCATATCGAACACCTGCGTTACTTAAATGAAATCCTCGTACATCAATAACCACAAAGGAGCTTAATAAGGGCTTTGGATCGGCTGTTAGCGGTATTTGACAAAGGGCCGTGTGCCCTTGATTAATGTTCCTGAAACCATATCTTAGGCACCATTGTGTAATTAAATCTTTTTATAAAATCTGTAATGTAAATTGTATATTAACTATGACAAACTGTAATAATAAACTAACATTATTCCTTTCAAAATCACGACTGAAAAATGTTTATTTGTAGTAGAAAAGTGAATGCCTACTTCAAAAAATATGTTATACATTGAATATCTTTATATTTTTTCTTACTTCTGTGTAGAAATAACCAAAAATGGAAATCACTTTTCCAGCATAAGCAAGATATTAACCTGATTCTGTAATCTCCATAAGATTAACATGGGGAATGAGTAAACAGGGTTACGGCAACAAATATTTGAAAAATCGAGTGGTTTTAATTCAGTACTCAGTATATCTGAAATGTAAGAATCCCCTTACCAAGTTAGGGAAAATATAGCATATTTTTTAATTTCCAGCAAGGATAACATGGGAATGAGTATGCGGGTTTGCTAAAATCTTACTGCTACGGAAATTCAAACATCGGGGATTACATGTAAGAATCCCTTTGCCAAGTTTTACCAAGACATGGCAAAAAGTAGGGAAAATATAGCATATTTTTTATTTCCAGCAAGGATAACATGGGGAATGAGTATGCGGGTTTGCTAAAATCTTACTGCTACGGAAATTCAAACATCGGGGATTACATGTAAGAATCCCTTTGCCAAGTTTTACCAAGACATGGCAAGAAGTAGGGAAAATATAGCATATTTTTTATTTCCAGCAAGGATAACATGGGGAATGAGTATGCGGGTTTGCTAAAATCTTACTGCTACGGAAATTCAAACATCGGGGATTTTTGGCTAAAATACGTTAGATCTCACCTAGGTAAATCTATAAACTAATTTTTATAGATATAGTTCAGAAATAAGCCAAAAATTTGAATTTTACCTTATTCCCATGAATATGTCATATAGGAACAAAGTGTACTGTGTTTACTGCTTTCACTATCTCGGTAACCCATGGACATAGAGCAAGGTTTCATTTTTTAGCTGATTTTAATGGTGCAGACAAAAATGTTTTTTTTTAATTTTTTATGCAAAAACCTAAAAAGCCACCGGGGGGGTTACTCCACGAAGCCCCCCTTCCGATGGTCCGACCGGGTGATTGTCGAACTCGCCCGAGCAATTACCACTTATCACGTCTGCACGGAATTTTATTGAGATCGGACTGTTTTACGGTAGCTATCGCGTTAGCAGACATGAATAAATATAGATAAATAAATATGTACTTAAGTGACTTTCACTTTTAACTTCACGAAAGGAAATACAACCAAAATAGGTATTCACAAAACGGTTGTAATGAACTGTAATGAAGAGGTTGTAAAAGGAACAAATGGAATCAATACATGCATATATATATTGGCTTCTGAGGGCCTTAAAGCTGTTAGTTAACATGGTCTCGGGCCTAGGTCTTACCACAGACTTACGTTAAAAACGTTTTCCTAGAGAAGGAATTCGTTTTAATGAAGATAGCTATGCTCATTTCCCTATGCTGCGAACAACAAAAGAGCCGTTTCATATTGAATTCGTGCCAATATTAATAACGCCGTAGAGTTATATCCATTAATTTGTATTTGATTAATGGAAAAATATTGAAGGTTTATTATTTGTATCTTCTTGAATTAAGTTAACTTGTTTTATTGACAATTTTCAAATCTTTGTTGCTATATGTTGCTTTTTTGTTGTTTAACCTTCTAATTATACAATTTTTAGTTAATTATATATATATATATATAAAACACATATGGATCTATTATTGCCTTAACTGTTATTTGTAACACATTTTCTAAACCATGTTATGTTCTATCCTTAACCTATATTTTATCTTAATTTCCATGGAACAAGAACAATTAACAGCTTACCTTAGGAAAATTTGGGAATTTTCCCAAAGGTTAATTGTATTTGTATTCCCAGCAATTAATCAGCTAAGAGTAGAGATCTTGACAAGTTCGTAGCACAAATTATTTCACTTTTCTTACACTCAGAGCTCACTCGTAGTCACGTCCGCGTCCTTGCTCTGAATTGAAGATCAATCGATTTAAACTTTTAAACTTACGCAGGCTTAAATTATTTATATTTAATTTATTCAACTAATTATTAAATTAATTTAATTTTAATCTATTCTAACTTTTAAATTATACAATTTAAAATTTTAACTTTTAATGCTGGATCATTTCGACAACTTATTCATTACCTTGTAACAACACTTGCTGTCTAAAATGTTCTAAAATAACTAAGGTTTGAGTTAGTTTGAAAATAAACAGTATTTTTAAACTCTTCCTTAATATTTCTTTTTGTAAAATGTTTAATAATTGTAGTTAGTTATCAGATATACCAGTATAATGCTAATGATAAAGTTCATTGGTATGTAACAGATGACGTATGCCAGGAGGGCCTTGGGCTTCGGATCGTGTGTATCAGTGTAAGCTCGGTCTTGCTTTATGATTCATATATTTCCCCAGAGCCCAACCTCGCCTTCACCGTTACAGCCCAACTCACTTAGGTTGAATTTCTACTCTAGAGGCTTGAATTATTTATTAAGAAAAGCGCTTCTTAATTATTTATCATAGAAATCGTTTTATTTGTTCCTTTTATACCCTATTTATAACTAAAAAAAACAAACAAACAATTAGCTGTTTTTTTTTGCAGGAACAAGACTTTTAAATTGTATAATAGCTAGTTATTACTCCAGAATACATTTAATACTAAAAATAATTTAGTTTCAAAGCCTTGACACCTTATACTCAATTAATTTACTTACAAAAATTGTAGTGAAGCCAACGATGTCCAAATTTGTCTACTATGGTTGATAAATCAAGTGAATAATTTAAATTCAACGATTAAACTTAAAATGGACTCAGAAGAGAATGTAGTGGTAAACGTTTTAGACATAAAAAACATTAGAGCACACAACAAACTAGAATTTGGTATTTATAGGAAGCCCACCCAATCTGATTTGATTATTCCAAATGACTCTAATCACCCCATGTCGTACAAAATGGCTTCATTTAGAATCAATGATACATAGACTTCTAAATTACAATTCATCACCGCAAGAATAAAAAAAAGAAATAATTAAGGTAATATCGTTAAAAAATGGCTATGACACAAATGTAATAGACAGCTTAATTAGGAAAACAAAGTTTAGGATGTTAAACCAAACTGGGACAGAATAAAAAAACAACAGATATGTTCCTTTGGGCTATGTAAACAAAGACACAATGAAAATAGGAAATTGATTCAAAAAAGCAAATTTTCAGCCAGGTTATAAAATAAATAAAACTTTAAGTTTTGATGGGCTTAAAAGTAAAAATAAAATTTATAAAAGTGACATGAGAGGAGTTTATTTAGTGTGATAAAAATCAGGATGCAATAAAAAACACATTAGTTTCACTAATAGACCACTAAAAGAACGGTTTAAAGAGCATACAGCCTGCAACGAAAAATCCTTTGTCCAGAGTTGCTCAGCACCTTAAAGAGTAACCTGATCACGAAATAGATTTAAATATTTCAATGAAAGTACTGAAGCAATGCAATAGTAAACATAAAGCTAAAGTCTGGAAGGAGTATTATATTTATAAACATTCTAAACAGGAAGACAGGGATGATATGTTAAATAAAAATGCTGATGATGAATTGTAAAAATTCGAAACCGGCCCCACAGTAGACAAATTTGGACACCATTGGCTTCACTACAATTTTTGTAAGTAAATTAACCAAAAATAGTTTTGCAAAAGGCCAAATTGCAGTAGTACGAACCTGTTATAATACGATAACCATGGACAAAAACTTGAATGTTACGTTCTTAAACATATTTTAAAGCAACGTCATAACAACCCACATCAAGAATTGTTTGCGTTTCATTGTATATTACGAGTACCTATATATTTTTTTATAGACAATCATCTCAAATACATAATGATTAATATCAATTTGTGCCTTAAACGTGCTCCCCCTTAAAATTAAAAAAGCAAAATTTCCAAACTACTTTTGTTGCATATTACTAGTAATGTCCAAAGTATGTGGCATATTTAATATTTAGGGATCCATAATAAAAGGTGTTTTGAGCGATATGCTAAACACTAGCAAACCGAGTATATTTTTGTTGTTTGTCTTTAAGAATTACAGAGAAATTCTTAAGATTATCAGTTGTTTAAAGGCAATCAATCGGAAAGAACCCCCACTAAGCTTCTAGTTACTTGCAACATTCCATTGAAACTGTTTATCATGTCGAGGCAACGCCTAGCGTATAATCTTCAGTGAAATTGATTTGAATATACTTTATTTTAACACTAGCAGATATACCTGCAGCTTCGCCCGCTGAAAGGATGAATGTTTTTTATTAAATAATTTAACGGCATGCATGTGCAATTTTTTAGAGTTACTAACAAATGGACTGATTTTGGGTTATGAGGCCATGGGCGTGCAATTAGACTCTAAAGGTGCAGCTGGTAATTCCACCCTAGATTGAAATGAGAAGGTGTAACGTTTCCTCTAAAAATGTTTCCCTCATGATCAGCAAATGGTATAAATTAGCTTCCTCCCATTTGCCAACAGAGAGAAAGAGAGATAACCCGGGATATAAAAAAAAAGACGCTAAGGTCGGGTTTTTGACCTAACATCAATCTGAATTTAGCATATTTTTAAAAATAGACCGAAAACTCATCCACATTGAAGATGGGGTCCCTCAGCTATCAACAAGGCAAAATTATTGTAGTAATAGTATATTATTTTGAATTGAAATCCCCAGCACCTAAGCAAACTCTCCTACAATTTTAGTTTTGGAATTTCAGTTTGTAGTAGATATACATACAGTATACTTGAAATTAAATGTCCATACTGAGTTTTAAGATTATAGATTGAGTACTTACTTATTTATTTATTAGACAGACGACACATTTTACATAAGTGGGAATACAATATAGTACTTCGGGTTGTACAACGCATGTAGCTTAAGTTGCATTTGACAAATATAGAGTAGTTGGCCGTAATAAATTTGTAAATTTTATTTTTTTAGCATATTGGATCTCGTACCTTTTCTACCCGCTGAAAGTATTCAATAGGTCTCCCATCTATTGTTTTGAAAACTTAAATGGCCGCCATTTTGAATTTTATAATATACTCTATTTTAGCCGTCTGAGAAAGAACATTTTAAAAACCTTTGTTTGCATCCAGAGCCCATAAAGAATATTTGTGCCTGGTGTCATGGCCCAAAGTCTTGTATTTTTGTGAAAGTAAGATTTAAAAGCTAAAAATGGCCGCCATTTTTAATTTTATAATATACCATATTCAAGCCTTTTCGGAAAAAATATAGAAAAATCCTTTCTTAGTAGGTATGCATCTAGAGCCTGTAAAGAATATTTAGTGCCAAGTTACATGACTTTAGAACTTGTAGTTTTAGAGAAACCTTGATCAGTTAGTCAGGCTTTTACTACATAGGTTAAGAAGGATTGGTTTTTTTTCAGGTTTGAAATTGATAAGCACTTTTTGAGCATGTCGATCATGTAGATAGTACATTATAATGCTATAGTACTGCGTGGACTTTCCAGTTATTTTTTACAATAATTCTCTCTATATTGCCAATGGGCGCACGCCTGTTTATAGTGTTGAACTTGCAAAAAATAAATCTATAGCATTTTACGTTTCTTAGACGTTATACATTAATTTATTGAATTTTAATATAGACATGAATCGATTGAGAACTTTATAAATAACCTTCATTGACCTTCAATACCCCTTTAAGGAAATCGCGAAGCAGACAATACATGAGAATGTTCATCCAACATTAATTGATATCGATACGTTATGATCGCGGTCTTCAGATATGGTTTTCTAACCTGTCCAATAAGTAACAGCGGTGGACTGGCCAAATCGTTATTTACAACGCCGCCTTTGAGATTAATCCTCAAATAATTAGTGCCTGTGGCGGACTGAACCCAGCTTATCGGAAACCTTGTCGATGGTTAATTTTACATCTTTGGACAAAACCTGCACCGAAACGTTTACCTACGTAATAAAAAAGTCATCTCGTTTTTTTTTCTTTAAAATATTTTAAGGTTTTTCTATGAGTATTTTAGTTTCTTGGCATATATTAAAATAATTGTACGGTTTAGATTGCCTTTAACAATTCCGTTGCAGTGCAGTAAAAAGAGATTATCGCCAGTTACGTCGCCTGCGGGTCGTGCGGCCACATCAACATTGCTATGCAGGCCCAGTGGTCGCCAACCGCACTAAACATTAACTGTTACTGCCGGTCCTCCGGCACCTGTCGCGGCATTAGCTTATCTCCTGATATCATCATGTGTAACCAGTGTTTACAAATTATAACGTTTGAGCGTTTTCTTTTATTAATTTTGAGAAAAAATTTTTGAATTGAAAAATAGGAAATGGAAAAAACAAAATTGATTCTGACAACGACTCACTTGCCAGTTTGCATTACACTTGATTAAGATTAGGACGATCACGCCCGATATAAGGGATACTATTGCAAATTTCGTCACTTGAAGGTGGCGAGTGCTTGTGACATTTAGAATATTAACGAAGACAAAAATATATATATGCAATGTCGCTGTTTTTTACATGCAGTATGTGTATCAGTTATGAGTAGTAAGTTTCACATAATTTTTGGTGCACCTCACTCGCCATATTTCTTTGAAGTAATTGGGGAATGTACAGTTACGGGTGGAAACACCGTAAAATATAAACCATACTAGCCTAATTTGTATGCAGATTTGATCACTTGAGAACTATTATTGACAGCGTTTCGTTGGTACAAGAGTACTTAAATAACAACCTCGATAGTTGTGGTGAATAAACTGCAACTCGAGTCACTAGAGATTGGTGGAAATGAGCTCACGTTTCTATACCGTAGCACCTCCATCCTCTGCAACGCGTCGTAAAATTAAAATTTTATATATAAACAGTTAAATACTCGTCGGGCCAGTGCTTTAGCGGTGCACCTCAGGCACTGTGTTCATTGGCTGCGCCGCTAGAATTGTAATTTGTGTTTGACTACATATTGGGCCGGTGCCAAACCACTTGAGGCGCCGTGTTCGCGCCCATGTACCTGCAGTATTTATGCTAGCCTGAGTCGGACAGAATACCATTGGAATTAACAGACCTACCGACAGTTAAATTAGGCATTCATCACGTACTTACTAGGAATGAAGAAAACTCTTAAGTATATTAAGCTTTGCACATTCAGTTTCTTGAGAATATTTCAGATGTATGATTATGAATTAAAAACTACAAATAAAACCAGTCTGGTCTTTTTTAATAACCTCATTTGTAACAACTACTGTAGGAATATGATTTTGCAATTATATACGCTGTAACCAAATATGTTAAAATATTTCATTGCAAAAATCGGAATAAAAAAATATCTAACCTTTGATTCATTGGAATTTGACGATTGCCAATTCTGTGTCCACATTGATTTTTTGTGGGTATGAAGTAGACAAAGGTCAGACGGTCTTTCTACTCACATCCTGATCTATAGCCAAGTCTTCCGTCGACGCACTGTAGAAAATAATCTTTCACTGATTCTACGCTCAATCACAAATGAAGTTTTCTGGAGTGAAAAAAATAAATAGAAGGATAAATGTCCCTGTACTGGGCAGCTTTGCTCCAAAAACCTTCTCCATTAATGGAATGGATGTGCGAAAACCAAACATGCTCATGTTTCTTTTGGGAAACTAAAATTTGGGAACGTTCCCACGGGGTATATTGTACTGTATATGTAATCTGTTGAGCTGCTTATTTGAAAATTATTAGGATGGTGCATTCCTAACCAATGCAATAGGACAAGAGGAGGCCGAAAAGGGACACGTAATACTGACATTTCTCAATAGACACCACTACCGGTTATCACATAACATAACATAATGCATGTGGGTTAAAAACGTCATTATGATAAAATCAAGATTTTAGGTTCTCAGTAATTACAAAATGTATGTTGTATTTTAAAACACAACCTACATGATTATGTGAGAACCGGTAATGCTATCTAATGAGGACAGTCAGTACTAAATTAGAATAAAAGGTCTATTACAGGTGTATAGTCAAATGATAAATGTTGGTGTTCGTTGGGGTGCTTTTCTGCTCTTTTTTATCCTCGCAACTGTCCTACGAGCTTCGATTTCGGCCCTTGTTGCTTCGTGTTCGTGGCGTCCAGCCTTTTCTATGTATTCCTTCTTCCAAATTGGCACTTGTTATGCATCGAGCATTGCAAATGTCCCTCTTTGCACACCGACAGTAAACTTTTCTCTGATCTTTACTTTTTGATTGATGGTAACAATGACTTTCGTGTATTAATATATGTTTATGTTTGTCAGACGTAGTACATGTGTTTCTGACATCTCACGCACAAATAATATAATTGACTTTAGAAATTTCCAAATCTTAATAATAAAATTTTATTTCCATGGCAGCTTTAACAAAATGCAAAATTTTAAATTTTAATACGATTTTACAGATTTTGTATGTGGACGTTTTGTCGTGTGGAGAACAATCGTAAAGGACATGATATGGAGTAGACGTTTGTAAAAATGGACATATTGGTTGTCGACTTAACAGCCGTAAATGGGATTTATTGTGAATTCATCGATCCTTACACAAAAAGACTTATTACGTTTACATTTTACACCCGGGTGAAATCAGGATAGTCAGCTGGCCAGTAACAACAAACTCATTTTCAACTATGTTAAATTAAATTCCAAAATCCAAACTCTATTAACAGTTATTAGGTTTTCCACAGTTATTTACCATAGTGGAAAATAGCGGCGATATTCCAAATTATAACAAATCCCTTCAGCACGTGGAAATGGATGGAAAGTCTATACGAAACACTTCTTAAGCAAATTTAGATTATAATGATAATGACAAATTTACTCAGACAGTTAAAACTTTATTCATAGCATGTCAATTTTCAACTGTCCAAAGCGAGTTTGTCACTGAACTGTTATTGATGATTGAGCCTGTAATATTAAGAGATTAAGCCGCTCATGACGGGCTTTGCTACCTTTGGCATCAGTCTCGGTGCAGACAGAATTCAGGCATCTGTTATTAGTGCGCTTCTGTATTAGAAGATGGGTGGTGTTTCCGAAAGGAATTGCATATTGTTTGGGGAGTTTCTTGGAAAATTTTTTTATTTGATCAATAATTTCGAGATAGACTTTTTATTCACAGTCGAGTGAGTGGAGCAGGCGGGATGACGCCGTGCACGGTGACGCCGCGGCGGAGACGGGGTTAAACAGTGTTTGCATATGCCGGGTCGCTCGGCCTGCGCTCGATAAGGTCACCAACTTTACTGCAGTCTCCTTGCTGCCAACTCTGCCAATGTCGATACAAGAGAGTTGACAAATTATAAGTAATTGAATGAAATAACTGACGTTGACTTAACTTTAACCGCAGGTGCAACATACTTTGAAATAACAAGAGTTAACTAATATTTTATAATAACCCCTTTTTGCATATTTTAAAACTATTTTTACTGACAACATTTACAGTCCTGCAGTTACTTGCTCGTTCCACCTCTCTGACAATTCAAGGATTTAATCTAATGATTTATGATTTTTTTTGTTTCTTGAAAATTAGCACCAACTTATTTCAAAACACATGCGCAAGGGTGAATTGCTTTATCATTTAATCATCTAAGATGTTTCATTGATTTTTACTTTTTGTCATTGTTTTGGTTATAGTTAGTATATAAGATATTGTAGTTATATGAAAATTGTTTTGATAACCAACCTTCACACGCAATAGATTGATACAATATTTTAATAACTGGTATTTAATTAATTAATTAATCACTTATTTTGTCACTTTTGGCCATTATTATTGAACAACAAACATTACAAATAAAATAATTTATTTTAAAATTGTCGTTAATAATAAAGACCGACTGAATGATAATAAAACACATGTGGCAGTTCTTGATTATTTGTGTTTCAATTTAGTAAACAATCAGTCTCGCTAATGACTATTCTATTCTCTTCGTAGAGTGAGTAAACTCAACGTCCAATATGAATTTTAGATTTATTTTTTAAAATTATCTTTTAAGATAAAAAATTCAATTATATTACAAATCTTTCATCTAAGATGAAAAGCCTGAATTTGTCAGAGGGATGGAACGGGCAAGTAACTGCAGAACTGTCACTTCCATGCAAAGAATGTAATTGGATTTCAGGTGGCGATTAAAAGTGAACCGTTTGCGAGTCATAAACACTTGAAAATATTACAAGAAACCTCTTCACTAGAAAATTATCCTTTAATTTGATTTATTTAAAACCAACGAGGATTTATTCGAATTAGAAACTAGGATTAAGAGTTAAACAAATATTATTGAGGGGAATTTTCTTATAACGCATGACGTTCGGATTCGACTGTCTGAAACTTTTTAAAGGTTATCCAGAAGGTAAAACTGACTAATAGGACTTATTTTTTTCGGAGTTTAAATTTTCTACTATGTATCGTTCCAAATTAGCAGCCAGTTTTATATTCCATATCCTAAGATCTCAAAATCCATAAATGTTTTAAGTAATTAAAAAGAGACAAAATGAGCTAAAATTAATTCATTTTGCTACAGTTTATGTTTTTAAATTGATATGAGGCTTAAAAAGGATACTTTTGAGAAAAAAATCATTAAGTAATAAACTCTCAAGCTCTCGTTTTTGAGGCGAGAGCGAATGTAATGATGGCACTGCAATTTCTCAATATTCTTTTTAGCTAAATTCTTATTTTATTTCTGTTGGCATTACGTTGGTGACTGCAATACACCAAGAACCGAGCAGACTTGGTTGCTTGATAATGTATGAGGTCTGCATCCTATTAAGATGTGGGAAATGTATTTACAATTACAACTTGAGTGCGTATGATACAGGAAAATTCATTAAGATACATTGCTAAAATTACAGAATATTGCACATTTAATTTTAAAATTTAGACAACCCTAAAATATGGTCTCGCTTCGATATTACTTCACCTTATCAACAAACAGGTAAGTGAATTATAGTCCTTATTACATTTAGTTATGTTTCTTTACTATAAAGAAATCGTCATCAGATTATATGTGTTGCGTTGGGTAGGGAGTATGGGGAGTGGGTGTGTAATCTATTAGAACCCGTCTTAATTGATAAGATTACAACATAGCTCTGAGGCCCGTTTGGAGACGGTTCGCCTCATCATCAGGAGAATGGCTGGCTTCAATCTAATACATAAACTTGGGTTTTAATATTTTACGAGTTATAAATATTTTCATTGACCTTTTTTTGGTTATGAAACCTGTTTGTGTGAGGAATTTCACAATTCAAACCTTGGTATTTGGTACATTTTATAATATATACTTAATTTTAAACACTTAATGCATCGCATTTCGGAAAATAATTTGTTTTATTCTCGTATCATAGAGATTTTGTTGTTTCTACGCTATGTTTTAAATTACTTCCTATCACAGTTACAATCGATCACATTTTAATCTTTATCTGCATGGGCAATTTTAATAATGTAAAATGTATGAGAATATTGCTTGTTATCAGCCCAAAGTATCACATATTAGGATCCATAATGCATGGAATCATCAAAACAAAGCAAAGCCTTCGTATTTGCTTGTCATCGAGAGTTTAAGGTTTCGTAAAACCCACACATTATGAATTAATCAAATTCCTTTGAAAAACGTAAAATAAAAAGGGCCATCCTATATTTGACAGCTTGTTTAATTGGTTATAATTAATGTTTCCTTCTACAGGAGCGCTGTGATCTAAGCTGCATTGGATAATGCAAAGTCAACTACATTGTTGGTTTACCCAGTAACCCCTACGCTGGGGTAGAATAAAATACTCAATATCAAATTTAAGATGATATTTGATTTAGGTAACGAAAGAATGAAAAATATGTAATGAAGCAGTAATACAGATTATTCCGAACAATACTTTGATAAAACATTAAACCATTTTATATTTTAAATTTTTGAATCAGATTCCCCATCAACAGATATACGAACGGGAACATATTTTTTAAATACTTAATTTTAATTTACATGTTGTTTTCACTTTTTATTTCTGATATTCAATATTTTGAAACCAGTTTAATTCTTCTAACTTTAAGTTGCGTACTTAACAAGGATAATGTTTATGCGATTCTCATAGTGGAGTAACTCGATCTATGGAATATTACACAACTTTCTAACTACACATTTCTGGCGCAATCAACCTTATACTGGTGTCTTATTCAACTAAAGAGACCAGTCTCAACATCAGGACAATGCAAATAAAGACCTTATTGAAAATACCTTCAAAATACTCTTCGCAGTTGCTATTCAGTATTTGTTTTAAGCTGAGCCGTAACAACAGATTTAAGATGTATTCTTTTTACATGTTTGTAGAAAATTTTAAATGTGCAGTTATGAATGAAAAATTATTATAGACTTTTTGACAATTAGTGCAGAAAAATAATGCAAAATTTAGCGTGATTGTGGAGTTTTAATTATACAGGCTGAAAATTGGTGGAAAGGTCGCAAATACAGCTGGGATCATCATACGAAAAATCTTGGGCAACATGCCGCCATCATGAAATAGTATATTTCACTACTAGTAACGAAAGTAGACCATTTCTGGGCAAGATAGTGTTTAACTTGCGACCCGCAAGCCCCGCCTAGGGGGCATGCTATTAAAAAATCATCCAACATTTTATAATTTAGTCATTTTCTATAAGTAAATATAAAACGGCTGAACTGTCTATTTCAGTTTTAAGTTAAACTGTCAAAATAGGAACTTCGTTTTTTCGGGTACGGCAAAATTTTGTTTAGATACGGAAAAAGTATGTTAGGGTACGGAAATGAAATGTCTGGGTACCGAATATGCTTAAATAATGATCAGCTGGTCATTATTTGCTTTGATGTAAGGAAATCGAGGGTTTTCGTAGATCTCAGCTGTACGGTAACGGGCAGTTTTCGTATACAGAGTGATAAAAACCCCATTTCCGGTCCATGTTTCTTTAAAAAGATTGTTTAAATACTTCGAGAGATAACCGTAAAAGACAAAAAAGTGTAAATGGTGTATTTTGCAGAAAATAAAATTTCCTATAAAATGAATGTAAGTATGTACAAAAAATATTGATAATAACTGTTGATATTATTAATTTACTAAAATTTTGTAATTCTAATACCCCTGCCATAAGGAATGCATATAAAATTTTATGTAAAATACATTACCTAGGGGGCAAATCCTTTGGGATTTTGAATAATAAATTATACTCATAGGATCCTAATAAAAAGTTTAGTTACTTGACACCTCAATCATTAAAATTGGTTCACTATAAAGGCGTGATAAGCTCACAAAAAATATTTCTTGAGGAATTTGTACAAATAATACCATAAGGGATCATTTTTTGTGAGTTTTCTTACGCTTTTATTGTGAACCAATTTTGACCATTGAGGTGTCAAATACTAAAATTCAATGAGGACTCTATGGTTATAATTTATTATTCATTTAGGGCAAAGGGATTTTCCCGCTAGGAAATGTATTTTACATCAAATTTTACATGTACTCCTTATGGCAAGGGTATTAGAATTACATTTTAGAAAATAAATAATTTCAACACTTATCATTATTTCTTGTACACAATTATACTAATTTTATTGTAAATTTTATTTTCTACAAAAAACGCCATACTTTTTTTGTATCTCTTATGGTTTTCGTGGTAATTAAAAAATGTTTTGAGAATCACGGACCGGAAATGGTCTTTTTCAAGATGGTGGCATGTTGCCCAGGTGGAATCTTTTGGGATTTTAGTACGATGATACCAGCTTCATGTGCGACCTTTTACCAATTTTCAGCCAGTTAAATTAAAATTCCAGAATCCGTCACTATTTTCCTGCACTAAATATGCAGGAATTATGAATTAAATCTAAATCACAACAAATTATGATTTAGATTTAATTATCCGTAAAGGCACATAAAAGAGAAAGGGTTCTATCCAGTACAGCCAATATCGGAGCTTGTTGTGCGTGCAGCAGTCGGCGCCGTAAACCTTGTGCGGTGGATCCCAATACCTTTGTGACAATCGGAATGGCATCTCAATCCTTCCTTTTCGCCCCGCGATCCTTTCTACTTTACGATCTCGAATTGATATAAAATTGCTTCCCGACATTTCTTTTGTAAAATATTTCGGAGATAGCTTCACCTGGATGTTGTAACATATTGAAAAGAAATAGTAACTTTTCCTATGCGTCTTCAATTTGTCGATAACACTCGAATGATTAGGATTAGGTTTTTATAATACTTTATTATTTTTTGAAAATTTATTTGCACAAAATATGATAACTATTGCGGGATTTTTTAAAGAAAGACATTGTTTTGAAAATTATGAATTATTTTTCTGCATATTCAGCACATTAAAAAAAGGGAAACTTATTGAATTTAATATTTTGAAAGGACATGTCGGTGGAAGAGTTGAAAATTTTGTTATCTCAAACACAGCTCAGTTTTTTTTTTTGGATTTGTATTCACCATGGGTTTCTTAGTTTATGCATTTTGTGTCCTTCACTTCACAATCAAGGGAGGTTTCAAAGAGAAAACAGGGATTTTCATACAAAAATTTTAACGTGACGTATTTAACGGGATTAATGTCATTTATAAAGAAAAGAGACAGGATAATAAATTAAATGGGTACTAAAAGATAGTAGGCCCATTTTAAATTAATTTTTAAATTGATGCAGAGCATCTTTAAATAAATTATTCCCAAAATATTCTGGTGCATTTTTAAGGCCCCCACACACGCTGAGATTGTCGCGAGACATTTCTCGAGACAAGAGGTATCATGAGACAAGCGGTATCAGCGATACAAGGCCACTCACGCTGAGATCTGTCGCGATACATGTCTGAGACCAAATGTTTATGAAACATGTGTTAGAAAAATCATATTATTGAACAGATTTACAATATTTGTTTACGTTTGTAATTTTGATTCAAATACTTCTATTAAATCTTTTCAATTGAATCTATTGATCGGAATTGTTGGTACGAGTTTACGGAGCAACCTGACTTTCCAAAGTCAAGCAGCTGGATGTAATATTTTGAGAGTTGTATGTTATTTTCAGTATTGTTGTATCTTTTACCATAATGTTTACCTGTTGTTGTTTAAAAACATTCTTATTTTGACATTTTTGTTAGTGAGTATAAACGCGGACTATACGTAGTCAGCTTAAGCTATTCCATGTATCAGCGCTAATTTTTCCTCTGCTTTTCGGCCGCGGGATTAAAAATTTAACATTGGATGTCCTTACTTAGAGGGTTCTGTATACATTGACATCAGACACTATCTGATTGTAAATTGTACCCCTCAAAATTAACCCCTCTCAATTTTAAATTTAGTAAATTTGTAATATCAAATGGGAGGAACTTACTGAATTCCCGAAAATTTATTCCAAATCGGCGTTTGCAGCTTGCTTTTTTCGAAAGGGAAAGGAGAAAACCCAGATAAATTGGTTTATTTAAGTAAGGTTTGCACAACGATTCGATTCAATCAATAAATGATTCATGATTAATTTCATCGCGTCAATGAACCATTAAAACTGAACTGTTCTTTCGCGAACAAATACTATCAGCTGTGAAGTAAGTGTGAAACAGCACCACAAACGCAGATGTAAATAACGGTCTCAGAGACGGAGTTTGATACTGAGACATGCTTGAGACATCGCCACACACGCAGAGATCTGTCTCATGATACCTCTTGTCTCAAGAAATGTCTCGCGACAATCTCAGCGTGTGTGGGGGCCTTTAGGGTTTTAATTTTAACTTCAAACTATCCTTAAAATCGTAACCTAAGATCAAAGTTAACACTGCAGTTGGATTTAATAAAGTAAGTTACTTTTTTGCCATTGCTTACAGCAAATTTGTATGGATTAACTATAATCTAAAGTATTTTATCATCAATCACATTTCAGTACCTTCAATTTCAAATAGATAAAACCAGGTTAAATGGATTTTATTTTGTAGAAGTATTTTATATGATAGCTACTTAGGAATAATTAGGAATAAAATTAGAATTAAAGGCTTTTTATATAGAAAGAATGTAAATTTTTTTCAATGTGATGAGAAGTTTATTTCTCCCTGTATAATTTTTTATCAGAAAGTTCCGGAATACCGGACTATGTCAGTGAGCATTGTTTAGTTAAAAAGACCTAATAATGCCTGAACAAATTTATGACAATTAAATATAATTTTAAGTAAAAACTCATCAATCCTACAAAATTAGGTGAGTTTCATTACATAATATTTATAGTAAGTTTTTATTATGATATTGAGTTCAAATCAGACTAATAATACACCAGTCAAGATTTGTTACCGTGACTTATTCACCGAACCAGTTTATGGAATTTCATTTAAACGTTGCCAACTTAATCTCAAATCCGACGGCTACTTCCTGCAACGTGAACAGTATAACGATTTATGAAGTAATTATAAAACCTGTTTGCTTTAGATCTATTTTAGCAGTGTGATTAATGTTTGCTATTAATATTTACAGTTGTCAATATCAAATAGTCATATTAACTAAATATAAATATTTAAAATTCAAGTCTAACCTTAATATTCGTAACAGTTACATTCGTTGCATTTCATTAAGTCTCTTATGAGATTTCTACAAACAAAGGATAATCCTATAATACCCTTAATCACATAAAAACATTTCGTTACGTTTACAGCGGAGATTAATGCAAATATTTACTGTATACTCATTAAGGGTTAATCTTTGAATTAAATTTTTGATTAAAGTGTAGTAATAAAAGCAATATAATTATAAAATATTCCGACTTTTATGCTCACGGTTAGATTTTCTTTGTTAAAAAATTTTAATGTACCGCAAAACTATGTAAATCTTTATGTATGATGCGAATGTTGAATTATATATGTACAAAGATATGTATACTGTATTTAAATTTGTAAGTAAAAGATTAATTATTTCCTAAATTATTAATTAATATTACAATCCCCTAGTATCATTGACTCCGGAAACCAAAATGACAATGCAGACGTTAGCCGCAGAAGTTTTTGAAAGAAGATTATTTTAAGCGTTTTATCTAATCTCAAATGGTTTATTTTTTAAATTCACCGTTTACGTTTTTATTACAAAGCGGGAAATGAGCAAAAACAATTATGGTTCAAGGAATAACAAAGCAAAAAAAGAAAAAGAGAAAATAGTTTCTTTAATACAAGTAATAATAATAATAATACAATATTTACATTTGATACATATTATACTACAAGTAATCCCTTAGTGTACATTTATACATAGAATTCATAACATACAATTATCTTTTGGTATCACGATAAAGTAAGACGAAAAGTTCTCAAAGTTCTCGATTTATATTCACACATGTACATTGAATTATTTATAAGAACTACACTTAAATTTAACATTAAAGGATATTTTGATTTATTTACAAGAAAAGTGCATAACAAATGTAACAATGTAAATTTTAAGAACAATCATGCGAAAGAAAGTAAAGCTTGTAACAATCTTAGTCCTCACACCACTCAATTGTCGTTAATTCGTCTAATTCAATTATAATTTAGAGACAAATCTTCGCGTTATTAAAAAAATTATCACTTAATTTTAACAACTTAAATTTGCACTTATTTTAATTCATTTAATGTATTTGCATAAGATATTATATTGATTAACACTTTTAACAACATGTATAGATTATAACGCTAGAATTTCCCATCCTTTTGATTTTACTTCAAGTGCGAAAAATTAATATTCAGGGTCTTTACTGAAAAGGAAATATAACTTGAAGTTAAAACCCATCAATCCTAAAAAAATAGATGAGTTTCATTACATAATATTTAGAACTACATATTAGTTTTATAATATGTAGTTCTTCATATCATTATATTTATAGTCCGAAGTCCTTCAGGACTTCGGGAAAAGGTCACTTACATCAATAAGAACAACGTTCCTATGAACATGGGTCCTAAAATTCTCGGTTATTTGTCTGTCAGTATGTATGTGCTTTTAACATGATTATGTTTAACTTTGAAATCATTAAAGATATCAACTTCAAACTTGGTGTGTACATGTTGATTAATAGGACATCAAGTTTCTACTTTGTACCATTTAAAAATGGCAGCCATTTCCATATTTTGTAACTTAATATCTTAAAAACCGTAAATTCTACAAAAATTTACAAAAGATAAAAAGTTGCTTAGTTTTATTTCCTAAACCACCACACAAAGGTTATTAAAATAGATTTTTAATTAATGGAGTTATTGCAGTTTTTCTAACAGAATACATGCTTGTTTTTAGCAGTTATAGCAAATCTTTGCATGTATCCTGTTGGAAAAATTGTAATAGCTCCGTTAATTGTGGTTCGATCTTAGTAATCTTTTTATGGTTTTTAAGGAATAAAATTGCGCACCTCTTTTGTATTTGTACAGTTCTTATAAAAGTTACAGTTTTTGAGATATTACGTTTTAAAATATAAAAATGGTTGTCATTTTTAAATTGTTTAAAGTAGAAACTTGGTACTCTGCACAAAAATAGGTCCTATAAGTCAACATATACGCACCAAGTTTGATTTTGATATCTCTAGTAGCTTCAGTTATGCAAAATCATGTTAAATACAAATACATACCGACAGACGGACAACCGAGCATTTTAGGATCCATGTTTATAGGAACGTTTTTCTTAGTTTTGATGCAAGTAACCATATCCCGGAGTCCTGAAGGGTTTTTAGTAAACACCCTGTATATGTCACAGATTTTCTTCCTGTAACATACAGGGTATCCCATAAGTAAGGTGTCAAACTCCAGGAGTAGGTTATATGAGTCGAAATAAAAAGAAAATACAGAATAATTTTTCCCCAAAAACGCTTAGTTTATCAGAGATCCACCATCTTGTATAGTTTACAAAATATTTTTACCTCCGAAGTTTTTGAATCGATTTTTTTTAAACTCGATATGTACCTGTTTTCAGTCAAGGTCAGTTTATGAAAAAAATAATCAGCATGATCGAATCGTAAATTTCAACATGGTGGCCGTTTGAAATCTTTAAAATTAAATACCGAAAATACGATACAATTTACAAATAGTATAAAGAACTTTTGGTAAATGTTATTTCCAATGTAATGATACCAATTCCACCGGTGCAGCAGACTGCATACTCAAGCGAATTTCAAATGCAAAACAACATATTTCAATCCAACATAGCAAGATTTGACATGTTTTGGTATGCTCCAGAAGAATAACATGGGGAATGAGTATGCAGGTTTGCTGCTACAGGTATGCTACAGGTATATTAAAACTGGGTGGTTATAATTTAATATTTAATAGATCTGAACTAGAAGAAGCTATTTACCAAGTTTTATCAAGATATGTTGAGAAATAACTGAGATATAGAATTTTACTTATTTCCCATAAGGTTAACATTGGGACAAAGTACTGTGTTTACCACTTTCAATATCTCGGTAACCAATGGACATAGAGCAGTGATTCAAAAGACTAATTTTTTTTTAGCTGAATTCAATGGTGCCAACAAAAATTCGGTAAATTTTATTTTTCTATTTAAAAAAACTCAAAAAACCATTTTTGGGGGGTTTATTCCTTTTTACCCCCCCTTCCGGTGGTCTGATCGGGCTGGTTCACGAACTCGTCTGAGTTATTACCACTTTACACGTCTGTACCAATTTTCATTTAGATTGGACCATTTTTACGGCCGTTATCGTGCTAACAGACACATATATATGTGTATATATATAAATTTGAACGAATGGTGTTTTTTGCTTCTGGTGGCCCCAAAACGAAAAGTTATCATGGTCTCGGGCTTAGGTCTTACCATGAGACATACGGTAATAGCTTCTTCCCTATAGGGGAAATTCGCTAAAATAAAAAAAATTGGTTAATAAACAACTGAGTTACGGTCGAATTTATCTCACAAGGCAGCGTGATTTGTCTATTTCAGCGCATGGTTCAGCGCAACAATGGACTATTTTGCTACAAATTATGCTGCCTCGTTAACTAAATACGACCGTAACTCAGTTGTTTATAAACCAATTTTCATAAATTAGGTGTCGTTAGAGTTGAAATAAAATGTACTACAAATTATTATTCTTTATTTTTTTGTAAAACGTCGTTTTTTCGGTATTTCAATTTAAAGATTTTGAACGGCCGCCATTTTGAAATTTACAATTCGATCATGCTGATTATTTTGTCATAAACTAACCTTCACTAGGTACAGGTACATACCGAGTTTCAAAAAAATCGACCAAACAACCTCGGAGAAAAAATATTTTTGTAAAAATACAAAATGGCGAATATTTTGTAAATGAAGCGTTATTGGGAAAAAGGTAATCCATATTTTCTTTTTATTTTGACCTATATAACCTATTCCCGGAGTTTGGCACTTACTTGTGGGACAACCTGTATAATCCATTTGAATGAGAATTTGAAAGAGTATTTAATAAAATGTAGTTGAAGATAATTGTTGCAACTAAAACCTGTTGAATGCTATTGTTGAACCAATGGTCAATATGCACTAGTCAAAATAAACCGGAGCAGTGCCAAAAAGAAGGACGGCAAATGTGATTTTATGAAATCAGAGATAAAATTTTGTTTGTTAGAGCACTGAACTAATAAAACTACGGAAAATAAGTCTTAAAAATCACAACAAAGTACAACTAAAACTATATCGTTACCAATTAAATTTTTAATGATCGCATTATGAAACTCTAAATCAAATAAATTTTCAGAAGATATAAGAGGTTACGAGAGAACAGGAACTAAAAATGCTTTAATGAAGGGTGTATTCTTTTGCTCTCTCCTCGAGGTAGAAAGGACTTAATTACTTCATCGTCTGAAACAAATTAGTTTCGTTTCTTCACTTAAGCAATTTCAATTATTTCAGAATAGGTCAGTTTAAAATTAAATATCAGTCCACGTTCTGGATAATGAAATAGTCTTTCAGCGAATTTCCTAAACCGAATATCTACGTGACGGTCTGCAGGATTCAGGGGACGAACTTGGATATCCTAGAGCAGACGCCGGGCAGGTTGGCCTCCGCGCAGCCGATGCCCCAGCTGATGATGCCGGCGAGGAAGTCTACGTGACGGTCTGTAAGATCCAGGGGACGAACTTGGATATCCTGGTGCAGACGCCGGGCAGGTTGGCCTCCGCGCAGCCGATGCCCCAGCTGATGATGCCGGCGAGGAAGTCTACGTGACGGTCTGTAAGATCCAGGGAACGAACTTGGATATCCTGGTGCAGACGCCGGGCAGGTTGGCCTCCGCGCAGCCGATGCCCCAGCTGATGATGCCGACGAGGAAGTCTACGTGACGGTCTGTAAGATCCAGGGGACGAACTTGGATATCCTGGTGCAGACGCTGGGCAGGTTGGCCTCCGCGCAGCCGATGCCCCAGCTGATGATGCCGACGAGGAAGTCTACGTGACGGTCTGTAAGATCCAGGGGACGAACTTGGATATCCTGGTGCAGACGCCGGGCAGGTTGGCCTCCGCGCAGCCGATGCCCCAGCTGATGATGCCGACGAGGAAGTCTACGTGACGGTCTGTAAGATCCAGGGAACGAACTTGGATATCCTGGTGCAGACGCTGGGCAGGTTGGCCTCCGCGCAGCCGATGCCCCAGCTGATGATGCCGGCGAGGAAGTCTACGTGACGGTCTGTAAGATCCAGGGAACGAACTTGGATATCCTGGTGCAGACGCCGGGCAGGTTGGCCTCCGCGCAGCCGATGCCCCAGCTGATGATGCCGGCGAGGAAGTCTACGTGACGGTCTGTAAGATCCAGGGAACGAACTTGGATATCCTGGTGCAGACGCCGGGCAGGTTGGCCTCCGCGCAGCCGATGCCCCAGCTGATGATGCCGGCGAGGAAGTCTACGTGACGGTCTGTAAGATCCAGGGAACGAACTTGGATATCCTGGTGCAGACGCCGGGCAGGTTGGCCTCCGCGCAGCCGATGCCCCAGCTGATGATGCCGGCGAGGAAGTCTACGTGACGGTCTGTAAGATCCAGGGGACGAACTTGGATATCCTGGTGCAGACGCCGGGCAGGTTGGCCTCCACGCAGCCGATGCCCCAGCTGATGATGCCGGCGAGGAAGTCTACGTGACGGTCTGTAAGATCCAGGGGACGAACTTGGATATCCTGGTGCAGACGCCGGGCAGGTTGGCCTCCGCGCAGCCGATGCCCCAGCTGATGATGCCGGCGAGGAAGTCTACGTGACGGTCTGTAAGATCCAGGGGACGAACTTGGATATCCTGGTGCAGACGCCGGGCAGGTTGGCCTCCGCGCAGCCGATGCCCCAGCTGATGATGCCGGCGAGGAAGTCTACGTGACGGTCTGTAAGATCCAGGGGACGAACTTGGATATCCTGGTGCAGACGCCGGGCAGGTTGGCCTCCGCGCAGCCGATGCCCCAGCTGATGATGCCGGCGAGGAAGTCTACGTGACGGTCTGTAAGATCCAGGGGACGAACTTGGGTATCCTGGTGCAGACGCCGGCCAGGTTGGCCTCCGCGCAGCCGATGCCCCAGCTGATGATACCGGCGAGGAAGTCTACGTGACGGTCTGTAAGATCCAGGGGACGAACTTGGATATCCTGGTGCAGACGCCGGCCAGGTTGGCCTCCGCGCAGCTGATGCCCCAGCTGATGATGCCGGCAAGGAAGTCTACGTGACGGTTTGTAAGATCCAGGGGACGAACTTGGATATCCTAGAGCAGACGCCGGGCAGGTTGGCCTCCGCGCAGCCGATGCCCCAGCTGATGATGCCGGCGAGGAAGTCTACGTGACGGTCTGTAAGATCCAGGGGACGAGCTTGGATATCCTGGTACAGACGCCGGGCAGGTTGGCCTCCGCGCAGCCGATTCCCCAGCTGATGATGCCGGCGAGGAAGTAGCGCCCGTCCTTTCCCTTCACCTGTAGTGGCCCGCCACTGTCGCCCTGCACACACATACATATCACACTGGTATTGCAGGTTGGCATATCAGTTCAATACTTTATGCATATAAGTGTTTTATTTTAATGACATTGCTTAGATCATTAAACCATCGATTCAGTCTTATTTTGAATCTACTATATGTTTGTCAAATACCACTCAGTGGAATATATTTATAGATTACTTGATCCTTCCGAAAGAGAACAAAGAGAAAGAAAGAAATGAAATAACTATTAACTATCGTGACTATTGACCAAATCGTGTGTTTACCTCGTTAATGAAATGCTGACTATATTATTTCAAATAAAAACGAGAAGAATTGCTTCTCATAAGATATTTTTAAGTCAATTATTGATTATAATTCAGTATGTTTTTGTTTAGAAGTACAGTTTGGTTCTAAAGATATTCTCGCAGTCTATTGGATATTACATTACTTTACTCGAGTGATTTGTTTTAGTAAAAATGAATATTATCTATTCATTCTATTTCATACGCGAAACTTAAAAAAAAGCTAGCAATAAAATAGAAGTATTTCATAATTGAAATAAAAGTAACAAAATCAAATGAAAGTGGAGAGTCGTTGGCTTGTGTACCTGGCAGGAGTCGCGGCCGCCGTTGTCGTAGCCCGCGCACATGAAGATATCGGGGATGAACTCGTGTCTGCCCGCCCGCAGGAACATGTTCTTGCACTTATCGTTGCTCACGATCGGCACAGTCACCTGCATCAAACATTCCACATGAACTAGGCTAAAGTATAAACCCATATGTTCAAGTAACAGTCTATCTTGTACAGTGATTGTCTTCCGTTGCACAACATTTTCAATTTAAATCAGCATTTAATTTGTTGCCCTTCTTCTTGAATTTAATCAACAACATACTTTTATAAGTAATAATTAAAAACGCGAGGCTTTTCTTGAGTCTGGGCGTTTTGTAGCAATTAGCGGAAGATGGAGGTGAAGTATTTTGTTTTAAGGATCGAGTTCATTTTCAAGATGAAAACATTAACCGTTTTCTTAGCGCCACTGAAAATAAATTAACTGTTTAGAGTTTTTTTTTTATAATAAAACTAAAATACGATGGTTATTTTAAGTATTTTGTATTAAATTTGGTAACTAAAACACTGCTTAAATAGCTCATACTTAATATTTTCTTCGAAAATATATTAATTTGTTCATACTTTGTTGGGTACGTTTCTCTCAAGAGAAAATGTTTGATAAGCTGCTTGAATATGTGCTTGAATATCCATAAAATATTCATCGGGTTTTAATTACATATATTTCACTTAATTTTAGTCCCACGACACTGCGACTCACACGTGGTTAAAGAGAATTTTTTCAAGTTTTTTGAGCATCACTGTTCATTGTTCATTGTTACCCTTTTTATTAAACTTTCATTAGTTGTTTTTAAAATGCCTACAATTGAACAAAAAACCATCTTTGTCTTAAGACACGATAAACGTTTTTCTTTAATAACTGTCCAGCGTTCTTCAGACACTTCGAAAGATCTGCTTCAACTCAACAAAGCATTTTGCGATGGTATCGGCAGTTCAAAAACACAGGAAGCATTAAGAAAAGTAAGAATTCTGGTCGACCAAGTGTCGATACAATCAATAGAGACTCCCTGATGGTTGGATAGGCCGCTGTGTTAAGAATGACTTAGCTTTCCTAAGGTGGCCATCCCGTTCCCCGGACCATACTGGATGTGATTTCTTTCTCTGGAGCTATGTGAAGGACAAGGTATACATCCCGCCATTAGCTCAAACCCTGCCAGAGCTCCGAGAAAGGATTCGCGTTGCAGTGACAATTAGTAAGTTAGTATATGCTTACCAACGTTTGTGCAGAGTTGCAACATAGACTGGAAACTTGTTTCGCTGCAACGGGAAACATATTGGGCGACTTTAGTGATATCAAACCAAACTTGAGACCTTTCTCTTTCAACCTATGCACTTTTTAGTAGTATTCATGTTTTAATAAATTATTATGAAACCCGATGAATATTTTATGAACACCCGGTATATTTCTATCGGTACTCACAGGCAATATCAAGGCCCTGTAAAAGTATGCTTACCATCAAGGTTTCTGTGATATAGAGAGAATTTTTATTGAGATCTTTTCGAAGAAGACTCATTTAGTGTGATTTAACGAAATGAATGACAGCCTAAACTCTGGCATATGTCGGATGGCCGCTAGGAGATTAGGCGACCCTTCACCCACACAATAGAAATGAATCGTGTGGTGGTGAGAAGGCCTAATGTCCTAGAAGCCATCCATGACATCTCTGCCGGAGTGTATGTATTCATATTGTTACCATGTGAAGTATCATAGGAAGGACCCGCTGGCTTATATAATTCAAGCTCCAAGCTGAAGCAGGCTCATGTATAAGCTAATTATCACCCTCATTAGGGCAATGTTGAAGAGCTTCATCAAAAGTTCTCTACATATTGAATTGAAACTAACGAAAAGCTATCCTGCCCGCTAGGTCTGACCATCCCTTAATATTTACCTCCACTTTTGCTAATAAAGTGGAAGTGGATGGTGAGCTAAAGCTCCAAGATAGCTCTTGGTTCTTAAAAGCAAACTTAACAAGATGAAGATTCCTACATTACTCTTAATTTAAAGGAACAGTCAGTTAACGTTCTAATTTAAGCCACACAATCGAAGTCGAAGCGCTAGATCATGTTCTGAGTGTTCTGGGTCAGATAGACAGGTAATCTAGTCGAGTTCATGTCCCAAAGTTTAAGATATCAACAACGTGCCATAATTAACTATACAAAAGCTTTCTGGTACAATATAAAACATAATACACTGATGATGACGAAAGGAAATACACTTGTCTTCCTCTGAATAATAACAATATCCCAATACAAAGCCTCATAAATCAGGCCAGAAACTCTTTGAGTCTACGATTGAAAGAGGACGTCATCGACCAATCCTCACACAGGCAGGCTCTTGCGCTGAATGACTCTTGTCTTCCGACCAAAAAATGTTTGGCGGCGGTAAACATTTAGTTAAGAGATATGTAAGAGCTTGCCACTTATTTCAATGATAAGAGACTTTAAAACGTTTGTGCATTAAGTAAAATCTTAAGCAAGCAATTTGTCATAAGATTGTTTTAGATGGTCCGAGGGGGTTACCTCCTGCAGCACGGAGGGCAGCGTGCCGCCCTCGCTGAGGCGGCCCCAGCCCGTGACGGTGGCGGGCTCGCCGATGAGCAGGTCGTCGCTGCCGGGCAGGCAGATGGGCAGCACGTGCGGCGCCAGCTCCAGCGGCGCGTCCAGTCGCACCAGCGCCAGGTCGTACTCGTACGTGAAGAAGTTGTAGTTGGGGTGCACCACCTTCTTGGCCACGCCGCGCTCCACGTGCGGGTACGGCTCGATGGTGCTGGAGAAGTCGTACTCGCCCACGCGGATGCGGATCTGCGACGTCAGCAGGCTGCAACGAACAAAAGCGCTTACTGAATCTAGTAAATTGACCGATATTGCGTGGAGGTTATAAGACGAAGTAATGATATCTCGACTACTATACACAATATTGAAACGGTTTATCATGCGACATGCTGTATCTGAGATGATTACTCACTCGTCGACGCAGTGCCCCGCGGTGGCGATCCACTGTTCGTTCAGCAGCGCGCCGCCGCACCTGTGCGTGCTCGAGAATCCGAAGAACGACGTTCTTCGAACAGACACCTAATCAAGAAATAATTATTGAGAAAAGGAAAAAATACTTTGAATACTGTCTAGTTTTTAAAAACCTACGCTAGCTGGTAGTGTTTTACCCCAAGTTCAATCAGATGAAAATAATTATTGATTCAAACAGTTTTGTCGTTGAAATCAATGAAGCAACATTATATACGCAAACAGAAGATTGATAAAAAAAACAATGTCGCCAGTACGTACTTGCCACGGCCAGACGCCGAACTGAGCGTTCTTGCCGCCGACGATCCTCATGCCGCCGGACCGCTCCGGCTGCGGCGTCACCATCGGCACCCCGCACTCTGCGAACATGCAGTCTGATCAAACTCGTAGCCACAGTTCAAATTGAATGTTAAAGTACTACAGGACGCACTACCTGTGAAGGACATGTTAAAAGTTTGATACCTAAAATCTTTTGTTAAAAGTTTGATACTTTAACACTCTATCACACTACGGTACTTTGAAATAACTGAAAGTTTTCTCTGTCAAATGTTGAAAAGATGGATATTTTTGTTATTGTGAGCTGTAAGAGTAACTATATGAGAATGATTCTATTTACAAGCCATTCATAAACCATTATTTTTTTAAATCCGTACTAATGCAAAAATAAGTTATGGTGGTGAATACTCAACACTTCAAATAAACTTTCAGAGATTGTTGGTACTTTGAGAATTGTAAAAAGGCCCTTTTGACGTTGACACAAATTAATTTTGGGCTAAAATCCTTTCTTGGCTTAAAATTTTCCCATGGTTATTAATGAATGATTTAATTTGATTTCAGCCCGTACCGTCAGAGGTCTTGTTGGCGGAGAGGCTGGGCGGCTGGTGGTGCGGCTGCGGCTGCGGCTGCGGCGGCGGCGTGGTGGTGGTGGTGGGCGGCGCGGCGGTGGTGGTGGTGGTAGTGGTGGTGGTGGTCGTGGTGGTCGACAGCACCACCGAGGGCCGCGGCCTGGCCTGGGCCTGCGGCTTGGTCACGAAGGTGGGCCAGTGGTGGCTGTTGGACCAAGTCGAGTCCACCATGTTGCTCAGATCTGACTCCAGCGTGTGGCTGTGGCTGCCGTGTTGGTGGCCCCACCTGCGTGGTTAAGAGTGTTTTTAGGGACACCCAGTATCGAAATAATTGATAAAAGTGTGACGCTCCTCGAAGGTCAAACTTTTCCGCTAAAGAGATATCGCAAAGTAAAGGAAACACACTACAAATTAGTTTGACTACCCAAGTCTTTTTTACATATTGCAGAATGAATAGACTTATACGGCCTCCACCATAGTAGATATTAATTACACATGTTTCATTTATGTTTTGCTTTTAATGTTCTGACTATACTCAATGACTTCTTGCAAGGGCTCCTTTAGAAGTTTCACCCCCAATTCGGTGTACGAGATGTAATTTTGTATTATTAATCTAAGAAGGGTAGTTAAAAGGTTTAACGTCAACAAAATTCATCGCTAAAAAATAATTAAATATTAACAAATTTAAAATTAACTTGAAATTAATTTCAAATTTACTCTTCATCTACCACCTAGTAAATGCTTGATTGCGAGAAATGCATTCGTTGATACCCATTCCAGAGGTACTGTGATCAAATATACAGAATTAATTTTGATTAATTCATCTGACAACTAGAAAGTACCCACATCATATAGACATGTCTTCCTCAGTGGAAGTAATAAATCCACTTAGAGAAATGCCCCTGTCATATACATTAATATTTTCAGTAGTAGCTAGCCCTAGATGCTTCCAACGAAAGTGCACGGGTGAGAGCGTGAGAAAGTGTTCTTCTTATAGCATTTTACTGACAGAGAGTTTTAAGGTGCTATTAATCAATAGGATTGTGAAAAATGGATACCAACACCAATTATACTTTTCTCAGTCTGATTGAGATCGAGCCGATGACCTTTAGATATGGAACGATCATTGCCATCCCAGCGCTACTCGTCCAATCAAAGCAGCAGTGAAAGTGTTGTCCAAGATGATCAACAGTGTCGGAATTGCGATCATTCGAGCAAGTTGTGATGCTTGCTATTAACTCTAATAAGGATGTTACTTTCTTTGCCACTTGCTAGCAAGACCTCCGTCGTTGCTTTAGGCTATAGCCCGAGTGGAAGGCAGTCTGTTTGAATTAGAAATATATCTTGAGTATTGAGAACTATAAATAAGTCATTTTTTTTCGATAGACAAAATGTTCTACCTCTTCTCATGACGCCAACAGTTGAATACTATATGATTACTAAACATAAAAACCCATTCAAGCTGTATTGCAGTACGTAAAAACTTTCAAACGAAATTCTGCATTCAAAATTAATCTTGGTGAATAAGTTTGATAAAATTAATGGGGCAGTAAATGTAATTTGTGGTATATTAATTTACAATTGATTCACCAAAGCGCTCAGTTGGTACGAACATACGGCAACAAGAGTATGACTCGTTTGTCCGTTCGGACAAAATTGGAGCAAGTTTGGGCGGACCGGGTCCGGGGGATGATCGCTTTGCCATCCACTTATGTATATTGTTGGTACTTTGAGATTGTAAAGGGGATGATTTCTGTCGTTGTCGATCAGCCCAGAGACAACTGTAGACCTAGCAGTCACCGCGCAGTGGTGTTTATTTAATTTTGTGATTAGTAGTCATCGTTTTACTTCTTTGTTTTTAATAGTTTTTTGTATCTGCATAGTTTAATATTTATTCTTTTGTGTGTGATTTATATAATTTTTAAAAGTCTACATATTTTTACTCATGACCAGACAATGTACAGTAAAAAAGAGTAGCTGCGGCTATACGTTTAATAGAAGAAGCAGGTGCAGATGTTTCTGAAAAAAAGGAAACCTCCGCAGTGCTCGGTAAAGAAGCGGTTACTTAAAAGGAACGAATTTTCCCACGTGAGGTTTTTCGTTGAATTATAATAACGAACAATAATATTAACATACACCATATAGTGTTTTGACCGCGAGGCTAAGCATCGCATTCAGTATAGTACAAAAACAACCAATAAACATCCCAACATTAATGCTTCATGGTGTTGTATAATTCATTTCAAAAGGAATTTAAATAGGAGAAAACATGACGACGAGACGGACACGGTTGGGATTGGCCATCCTCTAGCAAACTTTGTGCGCCCGTAGACTGGGTTCATCCCCGGCTTTTGGCCGAGACCACTGACAATTCGTCCGCCGGACTCGGTGCGCCACGAACAAAGTTGGTGTTTGACGAACCCATCCACTAGCGAATTTCAGTTAAACATTGGACGCATCAACTGAACTGGGTCCGTGCCTTCTCCTTGACAAAATCCGCTAGTGGATGGCCCACTAAACAATGTTTAACTGTGGTCTAAACAAAAATAAACTATACGATTTGTAAGTAATTCGAACTAATTTTCACATGGTTTATTTCGTGACAATTTTCATAGTTATACAAAAAAGCACAACATATCTGGATTTTTGCCTTCCGGATAGGCTTTAAAAAATGAACGACTATAGTAAGGTGGTACCTCTCTGTGGAGCTGGTGGGCCGGGGGCTGCTGTGCGAGGCGGCGAGGGGCCGAGGGGGCCCGGGGGTGGACGAGGGCGACGTCAGGAAGCTGGGCCTGGCCGGCGACTGCTCCACGGGCCGCGACTGGCTGAGCGCCTGGCCGGGCAGCGACGGCGCGATGTGCAGCGGCAGTCGCGCCACCTGCTCGGGTGTCAGGTTGTGGCCGCAGCACGAGCGGAAGATGAACGAGTCCTTGCACATGAACATGTGGTGGCCGTTGGTCTTCTCGCAGTCGTACATGAACATGCAGGTGCCGTTGAGGCCGTACTGCGCCCCGCACGGCCGCTCGTTGATCAGGTAGCCTGCAACAACATCGCGGAACCATCAATTCATGTCTAGGTGCCGTTGAGGCCGTACTGCGCCCCGCACGGCCGCTCGTTGATCAGGTAGCCTGCAACAACATCGCGGAACCATCAATTCATGTCTAGGTGCCGTTGAGGCCGTACTGCGCCCCGCACGGCCGCTCGTTGATCAGGTAGCCTGCAACAACATCGCGGAACCATCAATTCATGTCTAGGTGCCGTTGAGGCCGTACTGCGCCCCGCACGGCCGCTCGTTGATCAGGTAGCCTGCAACAACATCGCGGAACCATCAATTCATGTCTAGGTGCCGTTGAGGCCGTACTGCGCCCCGCACGGCCACTCGTTGATCAGGTAGCCTGCAACAACATCGCGGAACCATCAATACATGCCTAGGTGCCGTTGAGGCCGTACGGCGCCCCGCACGGCCCCTCGTTGATCAGGTAGCCTGCAACAACATCGCGGAGCCATCAATACATGTCTATGTGCCGTTGAGGCCGTACGGCGCCCCGCACGGCCCCTCGTTGATCAGGTAGCCTGCAACAACATCGCGGAACCATCAATACATGTCTAGGTGCCGTTGAGGCCGTACGGCGCCCCGCACGGCCCCTCGTTGATCAGGTAGCCTGCAACAACATCGCGGAACCATCAATTCATGTCTAGGTGCCGTTGAGGCCGTACTGCGCCCCGCACGGCCACTCGTTGATCAGGTAGCCTGCAACAACATCGCGGAACCATCAATACATGCCTAGGTGCCGTTGAGGCCGTACGGCGCCCCGCACGGCCCCTCGTTGATCAGGTAGCCTGCAACAACATCGCGGAACCATCAATACATGTCTAGGTGCCGTTGAGGCCGTACGGCGCCCCGCACGGTCGCTCGTTGATCAGGTAGCCTGCAACAACATCGCGGAGCCATCAATACATGTCTATGTGCCGTTGAGGCCGTACTGCGCCCCGCATGGCCGCTCGTTGATCAGGTAGCCTGCAACAACATCGCGGAACCATCTTTGTAATTAGTTTGTATTACGTTTTAAGGGAAATGTGTTTATTATAAAAGTCTTTGAAACTTGAATATGTAAAAACATAAAATATAAACAATTTTATAGACGTCAAAGTGATTAGGGTCCACCTACACAGTTACGAGTGTAGCAATTAGGAGGGACACATTACATATTACATAATGCGAACTATTAGATTGATCGGTGGACCTTTAAATCTAAACAAGATAACACATAGCTCGAAATCCAGCAAACATCATATAGTAAAAGAATGAAGAATAATCAGCCTACTTATATACTTTTAAAGTTTTCATTAACAAAATTATAGCTTAACAACTGAAACTTTCAAAGTTAATTTTATCCACCGCAGGAGTTTCCGGTATAAACGTTAACGACTGGGAACACCTTCATTTCCCCATGTCTTCTTTTTCTGAAATGTATATTTCAACACCGGCAAAAGATTGAACTCTGCTTACAGCAACATGTAGCTGACCGAGAGCAAACACTGGCATGTAATGACTTCCTTTGTTTAGTGATTGCACCTTATTGATAATTATCGCCAAAACAGAGATTGTAAGGAACGGCTGTCTTTATATGCATAACCTTGTAAATTACGCACTATCTCTACCGGTCTTTTCATTCTTCAAATGCAACCCACCGCAATGAAAACATTTTTAGTTCATTGGTCTGAGGTTGGAAGGAGCATCAAATGGTACATCGGAAGGGTGATGCCAGCGGTTGCGATCGTGTTCGTTCCGAGTCCTCCGACCGGTCAATGTTCGTCTTCTTCTTATCGGTGGCATTATAAATGCAACAAATCCAAAAATAGATTTGCTCAGATTAATGTAACTTCAAAAACACTATGAGGTGTCGTAAACTACACCGTCAAACTGATAACTGCAATGTTTGAGAGCTTTAAAAACTTCATAAAATTACATAATAAATCTTAAAAAAAAAAGAAAACTGTTGAAAACAAAGCCAAACCAGCTGTCAAAATAAGTGTACCTGTAGAACTATTTCAGAGCTTGGCCATATGTTCAGTTTGTAAACAAAACTGAGCTTGCTCAAATGTCGATGAATAGCGCCACAGTTCCGAACCTTCAGCCCTTTACTGTACTTTAGTGACGCCCTTTTTTAAAATTCTGAGACTTGTTGACAAGTTTACGTAAAATTCCCTTTAATTTGATACCTCAAACGTTAAAATCGGTCCAGCCGTTACAGCGGTTGGACTGTGAAAAGAAAACTGCTGGGTATTAATATATAGATGAACCTCACGCCACAAACGGATCATGCTCTTGATGTATTATGATCTATATATATCTTATGATTATGTTTATGATTGATTATAAAAATTTTGTTTGCTACTTTCTAATCCCATATTTTGAAAATAATTTGTTATTAGATAGACACCGGGTATGTGAATATTTACTTATACATAAGATTTACTGACCACCATTCACCTTCAACATAACATGATAAAATACGTACAATATAAATAGTTATACAATATAAGAAGGTCATCCAATATAATAAGCTTAAAATATATCCCTCGCTTATATTTCAAGCTTAAATATGCTCCATTTTCGAGGAAGTTAGTTTCATGATTCCTGTGTGAATAAAAAAAATCTCTTTACTTTTTACTTTCTCCCCCCTATACATAAGTATATGGAGAAAGTATTGTTTTCGTCAAAATTTTAGAATTTGAGTTGTTAGTGGATATATTCGTTTTAGTGCTCCCTGAATCCAAAAAAGTGGTTTTTGGCGTGGTGTCTGTCTGTGTGTGTGTGTGTGTGTGTGTGTGTGTGTGTGTGTGTGTGTGTGTGTGTGTGTGTGTGTGTGTGTGTGTGTGTCTATGTGTGTGTGTGTGGATTTAAACAAAGCTAGCGACACCAGTGGTCCGATTTTCATGGTATCTCCAGGCGTATTTTTCATTTTTTTGAATTTTAGCGAATTTCCCCTATAGGGAAGAAGCTGTTACCGTAGGTCTCATGGTAAGACCCAAGCCTAAAACCATCATAACTTTTCTTTTTGAGGTCCTCAGATGCCAAAAACACCATTTGTTCACTTTCATAAATATATATATATATATATATACACGGGGAACCCATAAAGTGCTCGTGATATATAGCTGTCTCCCACAGCACGATAAGTGCTCGCGGCCGCGAGCACCTAATGAGCGCTGGAATCTTCTGTGGCCGATGATATATTTTGACCCACAGCCCAATAGATGCTCCCAGTGCTGGCAACAAATAAATTGAAATAGTCCTAGTCAGACGATTACGAATTCATTAACATGTTAATTTTTTCGTAGCTATTCAATTTAGGAGTCTTAATACGCAGTATTTTTATAAAATATTCCTTCCCAAAATAACCCTTTTATTAACACTGAAAATCGGAAAAATTAATAAACTAGATATATTAGAGAAAAGCTCCATAAGTAATGAAATCAAGATTATTGTATCTGTAACCCTTAAATTTCAATAATATACATTTAAAATACCAAAGGGTTAGAAGGTTCTAGGACTTTTTGGAGAGTAGGCTAAACACCTTTTATTTTGCTGTTATTATTTACTGAGCAAATGTTTTGATTGTGTACTGGATGCACCACACACAGGTTGGTTTTATATTGTATTTGCCACTGTCGAATGTTAGTGTAATCATAAAAATAGCTAATATCTGGGTTAGATCAAACCCAGAAGATCCTGAGAGACTTTTGCGAAGTTTCGAGTCTGGACTCAGCTTCCATTGATTATTGGGCTGATAAATAATTATCCTGACAAAATGAATCAGATGGCCTTGGTTTTTTACGATAGAAAAAATGTGACAAGGCTTCCATATCATCCCACAATCCCACACTCATCCTTCACTCATATTCTGAAACGCTCTTGAACGATGTATTTGCACGATTAAATATATGTACACTTTCATGTCACTGTTATGTCACTGATAATTGACCAATTCGAAGTTTAAGAAGTTTTTAATCATTGAACCGTCAAAAAATGGTGGTTATTGATTTTTTTCCAAATTTACGGAATCATTTCAAGAAACGAAACAAGATGCGCCCAAATTCCATTCAGTACCGGTAATGTATATTATAACTAGGGATTATATTATAACTAGGGATATATTATAACTAGGGATTATATTATAACTACAAAACTGATACATTATAATTTTACGGAAGTTGCTTGAATGCAAAAAGGCCGAAATTTGAACCAAATTCTAAGTAATATTTACCAAAGCTTCTGTGAATCGTCTTTTTTAGTGAAATCCGTCTGCTTACATTATTTTTGTACTACCAACCAAATATTATCAAAATGTATATTATAGAAAAGGTTTCCTTAACATCATCCTTAAATTCATTTTTGGATAACAGGTCATCATAAATAAATTAGTAAATTAGCTACGCAACTGAAAGTGATCTTGTAAACTAAATGAAGTTCCTGAATGGAGTTCCATGCCAATCTTTGTCCCCTGCGTGCTATGTTATCTACAACGACCTCCAGATAATAAAGCCCGCCAATTCCCGTTGAGAACCATCTGTAATGAAAATGTGTCTCCTCAATCCATTGCTTCTAGAATTTTGTCAATGAAATTAAAAAAAGGGTAAACTTCTTCCAGATGACCGAGTATTGTGGTCAGTGTATACAAAACTCTCTAAGTAGGGACACCTTATGGAAAAATGAGTATAGTTCCCGCCGCCGAAAAAGAAATGGTGCCACTTTTGTTTTTCAGTCCGATTGGAATAGTTATAACAGTTTACAAATCAAGCCGACTTTCCGATTTTAGACGGCTGGTTGTAATATTTTGTCAGTTTTCATGTTATTGTTTTGTATTGTTATATATCTTTTATCATAATGTTTAGTCTGTTTTTGTTTACAAACATTCTCATTATGACATTTTGGGTAGTGAGTTGAAGCACGGACGACGGAGCTAGCTTGAACTAATGCATTTGAACCATGCATCAGCCCTAATTTCTCTTCTGCTTTTCCGCGGCGGAACTACACATTGGATGTCCCTACTTAGAGGGTTCTGTATACATTGATTCAGGGGTTAATTTCAGCCGGAGCACACCGGAGCACAGCTCCAGTACTTTTTAGGAAACCGGAGCTCACCGGAGCGCGTTTTCTCAACTCACCGGTACGGCTCCGGACCCTTTTTCTGGCCACGTAATTTAATAATACTGTTTAAAAAGCGATTTTATAAAAGTGTACAACTCTTTCTTATTTGGGAATCCTCTTTAACAACTCTATTTTTCTTTACATAGTTTCACGCAAGGTAACAGATGCGACCTCCATTCTGGATGCTGATCACTTGATAAACTCGAGATAGGCTTTAGCAAGTGATGGTGGAAGTTTACTATCTTCAATCAAGGGCAAATCCAATCCAGGCCAATACGAGCGTGTACTGGGTGCGTTCGGCATTACCGTACTCATTTCTACGTCGATCTTATAAGGCCTCTTGCGGCAAATAGTTCGTCAAATGTTTGGACAAATCAAGTGCGCCCTTGTTCGACAATGGTAAATTCCCACCATGAGTCGTGAGTGGCGCTAAACACACGTAGCGCTGGAGATCACAACCTTAACGACCACTAGGTTATGGCACAAGTACACTCTAGCCTCGGCAGGGCAAACCTAGCTAACGCGAAAGTGAACACGGCCTAATTGTTAAACTGTGGTCATAAATGTTAAAAAGGCATTAAATTTAATCGCAATTTAAAAAAAATCCGGGGGAGGGCCCCTGGATCCGCCCTTCTTCTAGGGGGTTTTCCATTCCCTCCCGTTGGCCACTCGTTGTGCCAAAGCTCCGGTACTTTTTTCTTTACAAATTAAGCACTGCATTGATTGTGGAAGGATATAAGATGTTTTAATTTTCGTGTAAAACCCGTTGTTATAGTGGTAGCCTACTTTGTTACTTTCAAAATTGTTTGATACGAAACCGATTGGTCCAGGACCCTAACATCAATAAAACTGCTAACCAAACAAACAACTCAAGTGATAAGCGTTTGCGTTTGTATTACCGCGCACAGATGGCGCTGTCACCGTCGGTCCACTTAACACAACACTACAACTATTTAGTATTAAAATAATACAGTATCTTAATCTGATAGTTTGGACGTGTTTAGATTTAACTGTTTCTACAGCTCTTGCTAAATAATAAAATAATAATCTTTATATTAATAGAGAAGCATTTTTCCATAAGAATTTTGTCCTCCTTTTTTCTCAGCCTGTGTGTAACGTAGCAAAAATCTAAGAACATCGATAAAATTATATTATTCTGCAGATGTGCACAATCCCATTAAAGTTTAAAATAGTCTTTTAGATAAGCAGAAAAGTGAATTATAAATAAAAAAATAACATTGGCCTTATGAGTTGCCAACTGAGTGGCCTTATGAGTTGGCCTTATTGGCGTTATGAGTTATGGAGGAGATAGAATAACAAAACAGAACTGTAAATTTGTCATCATATTATGTAGCTGTTATCACATGCTATTTTTCGTCGAGTAAAGATTAGATGTAGAAACATTATGTGAGAGCGAAATTTGGGCAACAATTTACGCTGTTTTTTCTTTCATCAGAGATATAAAACCGAAACAATAACAAATTTTTATAAAGCAATAAACAAATGTAAGGAATTCATTAATGACACGAGTTAGTTTTCGTCCAGTAAAAAACCAACCAGAGTTAAGAACAAATTATTATCTTCAAACAATTTTCAAGCCACATGCTTTATTGGGATTATGGAATAAAAATATAGTATTTTATGAAATCAGGACTATTTAGAGAAGATTGAAGATACCATGCTATCATAATCAAATGTGCTTCATTTGAGATTTAGTGAGATACATACAATATACTCGAATTCAAAGTTTTATGATATTATGCTCTATAATTAAATAAATAAATCTTTATTTTCTCTGTACATACAAACATTTACAATATATTGGTAAAGAGACACATAACAAAATTAAAAATAATAATTAAAACCAGGCTTACCTCAGAAGATTGTGTATGCACAGATGAAAAATAGGGCCCCCAAGACATAACAAGTCTGTTTGGGGGTTCCTTTACAAAATATAACAATTATTTAATAGAGTTCGGAGCATTTATTTAATGTAAACAAAAAATTTGATGCAACGATAGTAAAAAAAATATAGCTAACCTACAAAATCTTGTGCTTTAATGAGAGTATACATTCCCTACACTAATACTTCAATAAAAATTAACAAAGTAATCTAGAAAAAAAATCAATACTGTATCTAAACTTAAAAACCAATCTCAAAGCTGTTACCTACAACAAACACTCAACAATACAATTACTTAATCAACAGACATATTATAAAATATAATAGAATAAGAGACAAACATTCAATTTCCTATATATACAGTACAAATACAAAACATGAATATATTTTTTAATTAATAGAGGCTAACTCTAGCCTATAACACTTGAATAAAATCTATGACACTATACGTAACAAATCGTCTGCATTCTTAACTGTCCTTAGCCATTTACTCAGTTCTTTTAGAAATTTTTTATGATTATTTATTGATTTAATATTGTTTGGAAGTTGATTAAATATTCTTGGTGCAATGAACTGATAAGTTTGTGTAAAGAACGTTAGATTTGGCTTCGGGACATGTTGTAAACTTACATTTCTTAATCTTGTTTTACAACTATTGCTTTCGCTATACAAATCTGCTGTACTACAGAACAGCTTAAGAACTTTAAACACAAAAAGTGATCGTAATGAAAATATATTTAGTTTTACAAAACATGGAAATGAAGAATCAAATTTTGATTTCTTACAAATAACCTTTACAAAAAGCTTCTGTAAAATAATAATTGATTTTAAATTTGTTATATAGGTTCCTCCCCAAAATACTAACCCGTATTCAAGTCTGCTATTAACTAATGAAAAATATAAACTTCTTAAAATTTTGAGAGGACAAATATTTTTTAGAAAGTAAAATAGACGAATGCTAACCATTATTCTAGTTTTGAGTTTTGCCAAGTGAAGTTTCCAGTTTAATTTATTATCAACTAAAATTCCCAGATGTTTCGTATTGGTACTTGATTAATTTAATTTTTGAACGATTGCCATAAAACAAAGATTGCAATAAACAATCATCACAATTGTACAACAAGTCGTCTGAAAAATTGATAGTCTGTCTCAAAGAGAAATTAATGTATGTCGTTTTATCAGCATTTAAAACTAATTTATTTACAGCAAACCACCACTTTATGGCTCCTAAATCTTGGCTAATTTTCTGTTGCACTAAATTCCAAGAATTTTCTGAGTAACAGTAATTTAGGAGTTATTGCCGATATTCCATCACTTTCCCCACATTTTTGTCTTAAAATATTAAAATCATTGAGGAGCTGTAAATTCTGACTAGATTATTCTTTTAAGACTCGGTTTGCGCTGTTATAATATACTAATTAATACCTTAAAATAAGGTGTAACTTGAGGTATGCTTAACATTTAAGAATTTCAAGACTTCCATTGTAGGCCGTCCCCTGGTCACGCCAAAAAGTTGTAAAATACATCTAATTATTGCAATCTATGACAGATACACAACTGCAAAGTTTCATTAATCATGGTAAATAATACAGAAGTTATTTAGTATATTCCAGACTTTTACCGAACCCTGTATAATGGCAGTTGCCCATGGCTTCGCTCACAATAATAAAATTATAGTATAACCTTGACATATGACGAATTCGCAATGACTGAATAAAAAAGGTTTATATCAAGCAAAATGTAATGTACAGGACTGTTTGTGTTATGGCGTTGTGTAGGTTTAAAAAACAGTTATATAACAGTAGATAGTGTAGGTTTTCTTTTCACAATCACATCTCAAAATTGGAATCAAATTATAAATCAGCTGATAACCCTCTGCTTGATTAAATAAAGTTGGATGTATGAACAAAAGATTTTCCATAACATTTTATTAGGAAAACATTACAAAACTTCGTCTCCGCAAAAAAAACCTTGAAGCTTTGAATTTTGAAAGATCCGTTCTTAGTAGATGCCTACACTCTAAAAGGAACGTCCATGCAAAATTTCAAGGTTCTAGGTCAAATAATTTGGGCTGGGCAATTATAGGTGTTTGGCATTTGACAAATATTAATTAGATGGCTATATTTGTTTTTAAGGCCCTACGATGTCGGGGTCATTTTCTTCAGCCAAAATTGTTTGTGTGGGAGCAGTCACGCGGGTAGCCCTGAACGTACACTACAACAGTAACTGTCTACTCCCTATAATAAACAAATCTTGAAAGCGGTCTCTTTGCCACGCAGGCTGCTACAGCCCGAGCCAAATTACGTGGTCCAGGCCGTCCATAAGCCCAACTCTAAAATTAACATTATTCTTACGAGCGGACAGGGCCATGTCATTTGACTTAGCCTATACAAATCCTTCCAGCCCGCTCTGTAGCGTCAGGCCCTCGTCCAGAATTACTCCAAGCGTTTTTTTTACACATTTCCCCACTTTTACGACAGCTATTATTTAGTTCTAATTATGTCAGATCAATATGCAAAAAATAAAAAGTTTTAGAGTTTAATTGTAATCCATGAATTTTTTCCAATCTGCAAAAACGTTAGGGTCTAAAAAATTATTTATCAGGTTGTTTGACACGATTTCCAGTTGATGCAGATCTCTGAATATTTGTGTCAGGCGAATATAAGCAAAAAAAAATAATAATAATAATTGGATTTTACTCAAACAATGTTGTGGAAGTCATTACCAATCTCAAGTTTTAGTGAAATGCTCAGTACTGGAACAAGGCACCTGTGTTTTAATATCAACCAGCAAGCAATCTTCAGTTTAATGCGTTTCTGCTTGGGGTTAGGCCTAAATAAGAAGAGAAAAATATTGACAAAATTGTGTTTTTCAGGGGCAGGCCCCAATTTTCAAAAGTACACTCCTATTGAGCCCTTAATTTTGAAGGGTAGCCTATGTGTGTACTCTATTTTCTAAACGCAACCCCCAGTTTGATACACTACTAACCAAAATGGCAGCCATTTCAATATTTGGGATGGGAAAACTAGTTTAAATATGGATACCCCATCTTCCTTTTTAAATGGGTTACAGTAACCAAATCTAAACCCCAATTGAGTAATTCCTCAAAGGGGTTGTCAAGAGAAGTTCAATGGTGCAGATCAGAGGTCAATATGGCATCCTTAATTGAAATGATAAGCATATGATCTACCATTGTGTAAACTTCATTTCAGCCTAGTCGGTTCGATAGTTTTTAACTTTATCCGAGACAATCGAACAAGACAGATAGGCATACCGTTTTACATCACACATAGTTCCAACATCGTTAGAAATAAGGAAAATAAATCAACGTTTAACCCTAAATTACCTTAAAGTAGGTAATATGTTTTATTTCAATGTGATGACTTCAAAAGCATTAATATCACAAACAAAAACGCAAATTTGAAGGCTAGCCAATGCTGAAAAAGATGTGACATCGAAGTAATTACCAAGTTCAGGCCAATTTCTTGGTAATATCTTGTTTGTAACTTCTGGAGCAATCTGTTTATTAACTTCATGACCGATTATATTAGTTATAAAACAACGCTCTGTTGGCGGTTTCAAATGTACCTGGCGAGCAGCGTATGTATGATTAGAATAATTTCTTTCCTTTCTTTGCTTTAATTACACCGCTGGCCAAGTACATGTAGCACGTTAATTGCTAATACTCAGAGCATTGTCACTATAACGTATATTAAAATTCATATTGTTAGTCAGATAAGAAAAAAGTTACTTCAAAGTCATTAACCCTAACTTGGTTTTTTAAAACCAATTCAAGACCAACCATCACACTAGGAGATTCGGCGACCCTTCAACACTTTGTTTTTTAAGGTGTAATCTAAAGAGTTTTTATTATCTTAAATGTATAAATAACACCCAGTTTAGCCACTATACGCATAAAGTCTTAAAGTTAATAAATTATTATTCCTAAAGTTACATTCTTAGTCACATTACGTATTATCATGTTATCTATGTCTTTATGTATAAAGCCCACGTAACCTTTGATTAAATCATAAGTCTGACACCCATGAACCCTCTACTTAAATGGTTATTGGTCAGTTAATGGTCAACTGTTCAGTAACTGTTTATGATCTTAAAGCTTCGATACTGTTGTAAGATATTTTGAAGGGAAACAATTCACAATCAGAACATGTTTCCAAAATTTAAAAAAGGTGTATACGTTAGATAACTTAAATGTATACGGACCACATGTAGACCACCTAATTTTTAGAGTTATCGCACCTTTCCCCTGTATTTATTTATTTTAGAATCAATGCTTTTTGCACAGAACAATATATTTTGGTTATTTGGAAAATAATTAAAAACATAAAAACAATAATAGGCGTAAAGTTGTATTTCAAATGTCAAATACCCTATCACAGATTGACATGAATTCAGTGCAATTAAGTCCTTTAAAAATCCCTAAACATAATATGGAAATTCCATAAAACGTTATAAATATGAACAATGTTTTCTTTGATTGAGTGGTTGTTTGTGATTGCACTACCTCAACAACGGCTAGGAGCATTCCCAATGCTGGAAATTTTTTACACCTAACCTATACCGATATACCTTTATTCCTCGAATACGTATGCATGCAAACGCATACGCTTTCACATGCATTTCGTAGAAAGTTATGACATATGCTTGAGTATTAATTTACCAAATATGTATTTAGGATGAGAAGTGAAAAGCAGGGTCAATTTGAAAATGTATCATCTCGGCAGTTATGAGTGTTGAGCAATTCACATTTTTATGACGAATGACCATTTTCTAAAAGTTAATTAGAGATCAGTTTATGTCGATCAGTGGTTTGCGCATCTTCTTTTCGTTTTTTTAGATCTATTGAAAATTAATGCAAGAACGTCAGTTTTGAGAAGAAATAACATACAGATTCATTACTTAAAATTAGGCAGTATAAATAAAAGATAGAGGTATGATGTGATAAACAATGATTATCCATGTAAACCCAAGTGTGCAAATTGAAAATGGTTGTACTGTCAAAAAGCTGTTAAGTGTAGAACGTATAGGCCCTACATGGATACATGGATACCTTTAAATCAGATAAAATAAATGCCCTTCAGAAATTATGTGCGGAATTTCTTATGTATATTGAAACTTTAAGTCTAGGGTAATAGGTTGATTATAAAGTTTTACCTGATGGGAAGTTCAGCCATCGGTAATTTTATTCCAGAAATACAATGAATTTGTCTAGAAAATTGATAAACATACATTTACTCATTTGAAACATGTTTTATGCTGCGAAAATAAAAATCAAAATAAAATTAAAGGCAATTTTACTTGCTGTTTTTAAGTCTCATATAGTGACGCAAGCTGCTATTATATTAGATACAAACATTTTTTATTTTTTTACAGTATATCTCCTAGAAGCTTATTTTTTGTTTATAATTGGTTTCAAAATAAAGCTATTAGGACTCTCTAGATGTGCCTTTTTTGGGTTTGGAAAATATCCCATAAAAAGCTTTCGTCCAGGAGGGTTTTGACATTTCAGCGAATGTGCTGCCATGTGTTGTAAATCCTGTAAATTTTTCCTAATTCACATTTGCTCATAACAAAACAGATGGTTAAGATTTGAAAAAAGTATCATGATTTCACCACAGAATGCAGGGATTTTATCACCCAGGATATATCAGTGTTTATTCATTACACTGTTAACTTCAAACATAGATTAGTCGTTTATAAGACTTCCCCCAAAATGCATTCCAGTATAATAGTATTTTCTTCATCATAATAATTTTAAACAATCAACTAAAATCGAAAAATTATCAAAAATCAATTTACGAAAGAACTTAAGAAAATTTAATTTAAGAGCGTTTTAAGTTGAAAAGTTACTTTTAACTGTACTTTTGAACAAATAACGCCAAAATGGGACAAGTGGGCGTCCCAAAAGAGTTTGTCGGGACAACGGGACACTTCGGTAAATTAACGGGACTCTACCGTTGAAGTGGGACGTCTGGTCACCTTAATAATTTAGGGAGATAAAGTCAGGTGGGTCCATAATGATTTCAGAGATTTCTTGTTACCCAAAAAATCCCTCTATGGTTTTACGTCAGATATAAGGGACAGTCTGTCTAGTAAAAAGTGGCGGGCTTCTTTTATCTGACATTCATTGTTGATAAGAAGGCTCCCAACGCACAGCTGCACACGCGTCCGTCTCGCGCGCCGTGAGGCCCCCAGTTAGGGTAGAGCTCAATTTTATGTGATTTTTTTCTTAAATAAATATCTACAAATACAGTTAAAGTATTTTTGATCGCAATAATAAAAGTATAACTTAGAATAAATGGTAAAAGCAAATTTAAATTGTTAAAATATTTCCAGGAAGTAGGCATATTGGTGAAATTGGCTATTAAACTTATTATTACAGTGATGAATAGCATATCGGGATATGCGGAGCTCTTAGGAGTGGAATATTACTGTAGTTAATACAAAAAACGCAATGAATATATTTTATTACACCAACTATCACGCTAGTATTTTTTTAAGAATGCATTCAATAAAATATAAATAAATAGTTTAATTAGTAAGTAGTAGCACAGATAGGCTATTTCATCTCTGGTAGTAGTAAATAAGTAGTTTTTCTGACTGATGTCACACGAAAGAGAAAGATATATGCTTTTAAAAGTATAAAACATGATTACTAATTAATTCTACAAAATATCCTTTTTACCGGAGGATTTAGTTTATTTCATCTTTCTCATTTAACGTGGACACTGGAATATGTTATCAGGGCAGTTTCCTTAAATGACTGTCTATTGTGCACAAAAAAAAACAACATTAAATCTTAATTCAATTAACATTAATAAATTGATTGATTGAAATTTCAAAATGTTCCCAAAACTTTTTTTATAATAATTTACCGCTTGTTTACCGACTTAAAGCAAAACAAAACAAAAAGTACCTAAAAAGTCGTAAAAAGTAATTTAGTGGTGATTTCTTAGTTGAAGAAGACAAAATTAAACTTTTAAATTTTGGTTTAATGTTATAACCTCAAAATTGATAGTATTATCCATATTTGGTCAACTGTCGTTGGTTAAGTCAGTCACTTATCACAAGTTTATATTTAAAGATTGTTTATGATTACGATTTTATATTGTCATTTTATTTTATATCAAAAATTAAAGTTTATTTACAACCTCAAGAGTAACAAATAACTTAGAAAACTCAATTGAAAAGCGTATAGTTTAAGTTAATGCAAATTTTGAGAAATATTTGAAGTTTAACTACATTCTCAATTATTTGTGAATACATATAATCTTGGTATGTGTTAACAACACACTTAAACGCTTTTAATTATTTAATGACAGGCAGAATGGATCATGTAATTAATTTACGTGTCATCGACAAGAACTACAATCAATTACAATTAAATTTGAGCAAGTGTCCCGGTAACATATAGCGCAAGGAGAATTTAAGTTCCCTGAGACAAAAGCAACAAGGAAAACGTATTCAATTAAAACTAATAACTAAATTATTAAGTCGTTTAAGGGGTTCCCTACCTACAGCAGTTTTCGTTTTTATGCGAAACTAACGGCGACTTTGAAACCTGCGTCTTTATAGGAGCCGATGTTAAATTTGCGCAATTTTTGCCGCGCAAGGCGGTGCAAGGGTAGACATGGTGTCATTTAGCGTCTTGAATTAATTATTACAATAAAATCTTTTTGGACATACTATTTTGAGATAAATAGTTGTAGAGTGGAGATTGTTTCTCAAAAATAGTTTATGTTCACTCATTTGAAAGTGGATGGCGTTAAAATGTGTTAACTTCAACCGAATGAATCTCCAGAATAACGACACGAATGATTATGGATTTGCAATAACATTGTACAACTCCTTATCTTTGAAATGGTATATTGAATTAAATTTTACCATGAAAACTGTGGGCGCTGAATTACACCGCGCGGAGCGTGTTTTGGTATATTTTGGCGTAAGTAGGGACCCCTTTTGAGGTGCAATTTAATTTTATTTAGAAACAAACGTAATTATAGACGGTACCCGTGGCTTCGCCACTAGTAAATGGTATCGTGCCGTATGGGTGAAAATACAAAAGAATCCGTTGAGGAAGTCCTGTATTTAAGGTGGATCACCAGCTTATTTGTATTTAATGTAATCTAATTTTCTTTTTAGGAGTAAAGGGGGATATTTCGCTGTGCAAAAGCGATATTAAACAATTAATTCAAAGTTACTTAAGATTTAGTGGGTGAAAAAGCAACACATTACGTATTGAAGTTAATGGTAAACAACGTTGATAGTAAATATTAAATTTGGCCAGTTAATACTTGACTTGTCGTTTTTTTAACTATAACTAAGAGTCTCATAGTAAGAAAGTGGGAACAGCCCCGCGCACATTTCACAATTTAAAAATATCAAATTAAATACAGTCCCCGCATTATACAGGGTGTTTTTTTTAACGTCACCCATTTTTAAGATTGAATAATGCACATATAAATATGAAATGAGTATTGTTTTATGGATCTGTACATTTTACACTACCTACTATATTATTTAAGTTTGATCACATTTAGTTAACATTATGTGCTCAAACAATCCGCCACTAGCATTTGTATACAGTTACACTCTCTCCATCTAATTCCCGAACACGTGTTGCTAGGTACCTCTTTGAATTTATAGCATTAAATTTGTTATGTTTGTTTTAAGGTGCTGAATGTCATATGAACTGTTTTCGTATGCCTTACTTTTTATGTATCCCCAAAGAAAATAATATAATGAGGTCAGATCCGGCGATCTTCAAGAGAAATACTCCTTCATTGATAAAATAAAGTTTTGGGTTGCGTTAAAAAAAAAAACACCCTGTATCTCCGGCTACTACGCTACTAACCATATCATATGATACTTTAAACATATAATTTTGGTAAATACAGCGTTTGACAAACAGCGGGACTGTTTTCAGAAATGTACCTAGTTTTGCCATCTTCGGTCAAGCAATACGGTAAACGTCAAATGGTATTTTTTAACATTGTACCAATTGTACTAAATATAGAAAATCATCTGATTTCACTAATAACGTTTATTCTGTTGTTATTTCTATCAAGGATAAATTTTAGGTGGCTTAGAGCCGTTTTTAAAATCGGTCGTCACTATGACGTTTATTTTAAGTGAACTTTTCTATCCTATTCCAAATATAAAATTTAAAGATCGCTTCGCAGTATGTATTAGTTTTTTTTAACACGATTTGTGAATAATAAAAAAATTCACCGACATAAAAACTACTTGATAGTTTTTCCATTCAATTTATATCAGTTTTCAGAATGGAGCAATCTCTCGGTGAATGCTGACATGACGCGACCAAGGATAAATTTTAGGTGGCTTAGAGCCGTTTTTAAAAACGGTCGTCACTATGACGTTTATTTTAAGTGGACTTTTCTATCCTGTTCCAAATATAAAATTTAAAGATCTCTTCGCAGTATGTATTAGCTATTTTTAACACGATTTGTGAATAATAAAAAAATGCACCGACATAAAAACTGCTTAATAGTTTTTCCATTCAATTTATATCAGTTTTCAGAATGGAGCAACCTCTCGGTGAATGCTGACATGACGCGACGGGTGGGGCGCGTGCAGTCTCGTGGCCACGACCTACCACTGCGCCGGAGCGGTGCCGCGCCGCGCCGGGCCCCTTGGGAAATGGCACCTAGTTTAAACTTTCGGTGCAAAATTTAATGTTTTTATTGAATATCAATAAGACAAAAATTATTAGTCACGTGCAAGCTATCACATATTAATGGGGCTAATATTAGGAGTTATAGCTTATCCTAATTTTTTACAGGCTTCAAATTTTTTTAAACATCTCATGAATAAAATTAATATTAGGTATCTTTAGCTAAATGATCAATTCAACTGCATAAGACTTGGTGATGGTGGCAAGAAGGGCCTGAAGGATATTAAAATGCTTTTAATACCTTTTAAAGGATATTAAAATACCTAATTTTTTTAACTATTTATCGAGGAAAACTTTGTCCCGTTCGGGTTAAACCAAAATAATAAAAGTTGGTATTTTTAACAGCCCTCAAGTCAAATTACTATTGTTTTGGGGTTACCTATCAACTTTAAAGCTTTTCTTCAAAATGTTATGTGCCCTAAAATGAAAATACTCTTGACTGATAATTTTTATGTTGTATACTTCAATGTTTGTTTACACAATTTTCTCAAATAAGCTTAATATGTTTCAATAATAAAAAAATAACCTCTTGACACGTGTACTCTATGTAGGCAACATTGCTGTTTTATATGAAATAATATTTTATGGGGAGGTAGTTTGATTTTCATAATAAGTGTAAATTTAACTTCCAGGTTATAAATTTGCAGCAAAATTAAAACGTACAGTACATCATTACTTGATTTGTCTTTCGATACTAAAATAAAATAACTTGTCTTACTCTAATGTGTAACAATTAAAAATCAGACTCTTGTAATTCATTTTATAATTTTGTAATGCAAGTACACAATTACAATTCTTTTGGTTACGCCCTTCCGTACGGAAAGTTAATGTTATTGTCTCACAGGGGAAAATATAATAATAAGCTTTTAAATTACATTTTTAGATTCAGATAAAAAAAAATTAAGTACTTTCAATCGCGTGCCAGCGGGCAACGGTCCCCGAGATATTACCGGGAGTGCGACCCGGAAGTGAACAGGTGTGGTCGTATCCGATAATATGTGTAGTAGCAGAAGATATGCTAACAGGCCCAGGCAACAGTTTTGGCGGGAAGAGAGAAACAATCGCGGGCGGGAGAAAATTCCCTTACTTGCAAACCTGCTCCTCCAAGATAGAAAAAAGTGCGAGCACCTATTGGGAGCAGCGTGTGAGGGGAACTGGTTAACAGTGGAGAGGGAGAGGGGAAAGAGCAGTTAATGGGCTCTGGAAGACCCCAATAAGCGCTCTTTCTTAAGTGCTCTTCAAGAGCACCTATTGGGTTCTGGAAGCCAGAAAGAGCGGTTATTGGGTTCTGGGTAGAACTATATATATATATATATATATATATATATATGTGTGTGTCTTTAAGCACGATAACTTGCGGAAAAATGGTCCAATCGGAATGAAATTTGGCATAGACGTGTAAAGTAGTAATTATTCGGACGAGTTCGTAAACCAGCCCGATCGGACCACCGGAAGGGGGGGGTAAAGGGGGGTAAACCCCCCAAAAATGGGTTTTTTGAGATTTTTACATAGAAAAATACAATTTTTCAAATTTTTATTGGCACCATTGAATTTAGCCCAAAAAAACAAACAATTTAGTATCTTGAATCATGGCTCTATGTCCATTGGTTGCCGAGATATTGAAAGTGGTAAACACAGTACGTTGTCCCAATGTTAATCTTATGGGAAATAAGTAAAATTCTATATCTCGCTTATTTCTCAACATATCTTGATAAAACTTGGTAAATGGCTTCTTCTAGTTCAGATCTACTAAATATTGAATTAAAACCACCCAGTTTTAATATACCTGTAGCAGCAAACCTCCATACTCATTCCCCATGTTATTCTTATGGAGCTTACAAAAACATGTCAAATCTCGCTATGTTGGATCGAAATATGTTGTTTTGCACTTGAAATTCGCTGAGTATGCAGGTCTGCTGCAACGGGGGTATTTGATTTTTAAGGGTATTTACCCCATAAAAACCCATAATAAATGACAAAAATCAAAATTTCTCAAAAACGGCTCTAACGATTTTGATAAAAATTTCATGGTTTTTAGTGCTTAAGATGACAAACAAAATGACATCACCCGCATGTCTGTAAAAATTCAGGTTCAGAAGTTATAGGGGTTTAAGTGTTAAAAATTTCATATTTTTCAAATTTCACAAAATCTGTGACCTCTAAAGAAAATATACTTGCAACCATTAAATTTGACTTGAAAAACTAAATAATCCAGTATTTTGAATCTTTAGTTTACATCAACTGGTTGCGGAGATAATTGATATTTTAGTTCGGCGGTAAACGCAGTACGTTGCCCAATGTTATTCTTATGGCAAATATTTAAAAACCGATATCTCCGTTATTTACTGACCGATTTTGATAACATTTGGTGTATATTTGCGTGATAATTAATTGTTAATTTGTTTTATTTCACTAAATATGTTTTTTGGTTTTAAATGACTTGAAGGGAGAAAGTATGTGTCAGTTTCCTGATACCGTTTATTTTACAAAGGGAGCATGTTTACCACCCTCCCCTAATAATTAATTATGAAAATAATTATTTAAACATATTTTACTGAAGTATGCTGCAAAGACAAAGAGCGTAAAAGAAAATACAATCTCCAATATTTATGTTAACATAACATAAACAAAGTTATAACGAGCTCGGAGGAATCCAAGGAACAGCTGGTAGACGCCACTTTGAGGAGAGAGATTTCCAAACCGGACTTGTAGTCGGACATACTTAACAGAAGAAAGCAATATTGTTTGATGCCTAACAGAGGTCAAGCTTGAGGTGGGCTACGAATAGTATGAGAATGCAATGATAAAGCAGGATGAAAAGAAAATTCATCACTAAATTTGACGTGTGCATTAAGTAAACAAACCGGTTATATGGAGCAAATTTGGAGAACTAACAGCTGGAAACCACTTCACTTTTACCTACTTTTAGTTCCTAACAGCATCTGGCCAGCTAATTGGTCCAGCGAACAAACAGCGTAGCTTACTCATATAATGTGCGAATAAAATAAAAACTAACTCTCACCCCTTAAGCTTGATATTGGTATGTGAATGTGATAAAATTGTAAGAACATAAGCAAATTTAAATAAAGTTTCTGTGCACATTATAGAACTCCCCCTAATCTAGAAAAAACAATAAGTTTGTTATCAGTGACTGATAATTGCATTAAGGAGAAATTATAAGAGTTTGTATTATAGTGTTGTTTATTTTTCCAGTGAAAAACAATGAATTGCTGCACTCCCGTTAGTTCGGTATTTTTATAAAAAATAATCTTAGCTAATGTCTTAGAAAAGTACCCGCTATCCCCTCATTCACCCATCAATCATCTATATTGGCAGTACCACGAGTACACTTTGAGCCAATTTTTGTTATCAATATTATCATTGACAATTTCTATGGTCTGGGTACTAACCAAGGTGAATAGATTAATTTAGTCAAGATTACTCATAATTAACTCGATGATTAATGATAGTTAGTTATGAATTAAAGGGCAACGATTATTGCGCATTGCCATAAGATATTTCCTGGAGTTGATATGAGATTTGAACAAAAGCTGTAAGGAGCGTAGGCACTGAGATATGACATCAGTGAACTGATTGTAATTCAACTTTAATTAAATGCATTATTTCTCCATTGAAAAAATCAAAACACTCATGGGCACCCTGCAGGTAGATCCGAACACAATTAGATGTTCCAATTAAAACTTATGATGCTGATGACGTTAACTCAAATACGAATCACTGATATTAATGTGTGTTTATACTATGTACCTTTGGGAATTATGAAGCTAGTATGATACCCTGTTTGTCAAACTATTTGTTTTTTAAACTTTGTCAGGGTTGTAACTTAAGTTTTTCTTTGAGCATAAATTTTCCCGCAAGCAAGTTACTATTTGTAAATAGAATATATAAAACACACATTACATTATTGAAATTGATACATTACAATAAATTACATACATTACAAAAACATTACACATTAATACACACATACATTATTATAAATTAATTGTACATTATAGAAATCAATTGAAGTTTATAATATATAAATTAAAAGGGTTTTTATAACGGACCACAAATAATTTCGGGATACACCGATTCACTCTACGGTACTTAGTTTCAATTTTAAACTATAGGGAAACGTATGAAGGGGGGACCTTAAAACTTTTGACCACTTAAATCCCGTATCCGAGGACGTTTTGTGTTTTTAAGCTTGTGAGACAGGGTTGATCTGCTAGGTCTCAACAAAGTGGCAGGAATATAACAGATAAAACGTTGGCTTTATAAAGTAACACGTGGGAGGTATCTAACAGGAAAATACTCAAACCATTATAGAATCGCACTTAAGGACAGCTATTATTCAAACTAAAATTTATTCTTCTAAAAACGAATTAAATCATCGAAATGTTTTTATCGTACACGAAAACACACAGAAGTATTGCAAATCTAATAAAACAAAAAAGTGATCGCAGCTCTGACGTTTTGATCACCAGAGTGCGTTTGTCTAGCGGAAACAAGCGAGTACCCATGTGTCCCGCTTTCTTTTATTTTGCCCCTGTTGATCGGGGACATGTTTTTTTTGATGCTGCTTTAATAGCACTTAGATCCAATAGCGCGATACAAAGAGATTCGATTATCAAAACCTCAGAAAGTTAACTAAATCTGTAATTTATTGTAAGGAAAATGTTCTCATCAGCTTCAAATGGATCTTTACAAATCTTCCATTTTAGGATAAACTTTTGTCTAAAGACGAATTTAATATCGAGTATTACAAAGCCATACCAATATTATGCATAACAGTAACATACTATTACTACGCGCAAATGCAGTTATCAAATAACAGATCAGCTTCTTTATCCTCTATCTACTTTAGCTAATAAGAATGCTCGTTTACCTTCCATAATTTTGTACCCTATCAATATAATTGTAGAAAATAGTTAATATGACAAATGTGTCATTTAATAAAGAAATTCACTGAAAACAGTTTTAAGCCTGCGTGGAATAACATGGAATTGTAAATTTCTATACAATCAGTAATTGATTGAACAATTGTATTGCCTTATTACAGTAAATGAATTTGCCTTATTCGTATAAATCAATATACAACAAAAAGACCACTATCCAAACGCTTATTAAATAGTCACGTGATCTTGACCAGTCCACGGTGGAAAGTGGAGTAACATCACGACTGCAGTCTGCAGAGCCAAACGCTCGGAGAGATCCAGTTTCCAACACGTGCAGTTAGATCTCATGTGTATTAGACTTAATATAAGATAATCCCCGTGTCGGAGCGCGGCGGCGGGTGATTACGTAGCAAGAGGCTGTGAGATTGAATACTAATTGATTGCTGCTAATGCCGCTGATCACACTCGCAGCGCGATATTACCTTATATGCAATAATCTCCGTAATACTTTCTCCCATCGTGATTACTATGAAAGTAAATTCAACCTGCTCTTGATATCATCGTATTATAACAATCTTTGAAATGGAAAGCTGATGGCCGATGCTGGAAAATACAAACTTTCGATTTCACCAGATATTTAGCAATTTTCCAATACAGTGATTGCGTTAGATTTAGGTGTTGGGTCATTGAAATCCTCTGCAACTACTTGTTTTTCCCCATGCATTTTGAACATTCAAATGCGTATACTATTTTACTGAGCAAATACCAACTTTTTATCAAAAAATATTTTCTTTAAATTCTTTCTATTTTGCAGAGATAAGAAACGCAAATTTAATTAATTGAGTCAGCTTATAATAAAAATAAATTCCTGCATGAACAGTGAAGTTATTAATTTTTTGTAAACGTGTCAGAATATGATCGGCAACAGTTACCCTGCTTACGCCTCAGAGATAACCTCGTTCTTTCCTAGGCATCAGATATAGAGTGGGAGGATTGAGAGCTCTGCTGCGGCAATCCTTCCGTAGGTGTTCAACATCGCATATGTAAAAGGGTAAAGGATGTTCCTAATCTTATTTGATCGCACTTTGTTGATTCAGGGAAAATATAATTCCTTAAACACCCACGGCGGGGGATCACATCCTCCCTCTCAAGAATATACATATGATAATGTAAGTTTTTCATTAAAATTTTTATAATATAATTCAGTAGTTTTTCTTGTGGAACAATTTAACAACCCGATGCATTCTAGTTTATATGTTAGTTTTTATTTCTTACTTTCGTTTTAATGCAATCATTATTAGAAACCACTAATTGAGTTAATTATAATAACAATATACTCTTATGCTACCTTAATGGAACTTTTAAGCTACTGCAACGAAAAAGACGTGATTCATTTAAGTAATAGATTATCTTTTAAGATAACAAAATCTTTTATTTATTCCGATTGAAACATTATATATATACTTAATCACAGTTTGTTATCACCCGTCTACTTGTAAAAACTTTGACTAGTAAGGAAATATTTGTATATTAAAAATAGTTAAATACTGCAAATAGGTTGAACTGCACCGTTGAAATAAGATTCAACTATTCTAATTGTGAATGTTTGTCTGTATATCATCAAGAAGAGAAAATTAAAATATTATTTTAAAAACCAAGATGTAACGTAATTCGATATTTTCTTAAATATTCTTCTTTGAATAAAAATTGTGAACCAAGACTTCTAAAAAATTTAAAATATGTATGAATCAGCCAATATATTATTTTTCAAGCATGTTCGTTTAGTTTAATTTAGATTGGTTTAAACTTTACAGGCATTTAACAGTACGTTATTTTTTTAGATATAAATCGAAATTAAGTTGAATCGAAGGTAGATAAATATGATGCTCCGAGCAGTAGTGCAGAATAAACAATTGTCTGCGATTGGAGAACCGATCAGCTAACAATGACAAGATATTTCCTCGTATTATTGTTCCCTTCAACAAATACCTATCAATTCATCCCATATTTTTGAGATCGGCGTATTTGACCAATTTGTTTTCCAGAAAAGATCAAATTTTAAAACCCTATCTTAATTCTTAAGTAATATATATATATTTATGGTAATATATTTGTGTTATAAACAGTAACATTTCTCCATGATGCTTATTTTTAAAATATAGTCCACTAAATATAGAATGGCGTTTGACATGATTATTATGTCTAAGTATATTCTGTTAAATTATTAAGAGATATACATGATTTTACAGAATTTGTGACAAATCCTGTAAAATCCTGTAAATCTCCAGTCAAATGAAATGTGTACGTCTAACATACATTGAACACAACCGTCACATGTTCTGTAAATTATCACATTCAAGTTTAAAGATATTTGACAAAATGTTATATGCTCAGTAAATTCTTGTACAATTTCTGGCAAGTAAGAGTGTAAGTCTTACAGTTTTACTGTAAATTTTTTAATTTGTCAGTAAAGTAAGTGTGTAAGTCCATCATAAATTTTTACACAAATTTTACATATATACAGTAGATAGGGTTATTATTAACCATTGACACATGCACTTACTTTGGTTAACAACTTACCGAAATTATAGACATATAGGTCAATAAAAATCAAAGTTAATATTTTTACCTGTTTTGCACTTTTATAATTAAATTTCAAATTAATAAGGCTCGATAGGATTGTTATGTGCCGTTTACACATTCACTGGCTTAGGTTAACGACATTCTTAAATTATAGACAAATCAGACAATTAAGCCCAAACTAATATTTTTATTTTATATTTGTAATTTTATAATTTAAAATATACAGGGTGGATAGAAATAATATTAGGCGTTTACACATGTACTAAATTCTGTTAACAACATATCAAAATTAGACAGACCAGACCATAAAGACCAAAGTTAATTTTTTAGTGCCTTTTTATAATTTTGTAACTTAAAATATTTGAGGTAGATAGGATAAAAATATACAATTAATAGCAAGTTTGGATTTCTACACGTTAAGTACAATTGCAATTACGTCCATTGCAGCTGAATGCGCCATTAATGATTTTGAGGTTATAAACAATTTATGCTCAGTCAAATCAAACCGGAACTATAATCAGTCAGTTGGAGTACGTAGAGTAATAATGCAGTCATCTGCCTAGTGTAAAGTAGTTAAAGTACTTTTCGTTATACCTCTATGAAAATGCCAGTTTTGATCTCATGTATTGCGAGACTAAAGAAGCTCTTTTTCCCCTAGGGAGTTAAAGAATCAGCCGGACGTAAGCTGTTAGTTTTTTACTCTAGTAAAACCAATGCCTGTAGAGAAGAAGATAAAAATAATAAAATAATAAAATACTTCCTTAATGCCTGTTAAGCCAAAGCTTGTGACGTCTTTGGGTAAAAATATATCCTAAACGAGGTGTCACAAATATGACACCCCTGATTGGTCAAGATGAAAATCGATATTACAAAACTCGCTCATTTCACATATTCAATGTGTTCGATACATTAATTGTTGCTTACTCTCAGTCTGACCCAAGGAGGTTATATTGTTGTACTAGTAGAGACAGCACTCACTCTGTAGTAAAACAGCGTGCTGGTGGTTTAGAACAAAATATCACAAAAATGGTACATCAGTAAGGACCAACCTTATCAAAAAACCTCAATTTCACCGACTTCCTAAAATGAACGAGTCAATCAAGTGATTCAGTCGAATTATGACTCAACTTTGAGCTTTGTTCATTCCGGAACCGAATATAATTAATATTTCAAACAGCGAATTAAGCGCTCATAATGAACTACCAACGAGTACTTATCAGGTGATTTTTTTTCTTTGAAAATAACTTTAACGATTTTATTACCTAATTTATATTTTGGGTATAAATTAATGACGAGCTACAGTTTAAATAGCAAAAAAGAAACCTAGGCCAAGTTAGAAGAATTTTTTATAATCAATCACTATTTAAATTACGAGATTGATGGTAGAAACTTGGCAGCTTACAACATAAAAAGTAGGATTTGTATTTCTGATAGTGATATTGCCGAGCAACTTTGTAGATGGACGATGACGAAATCTAAAATAAAACCGAGCTTGTCATTTACTGAATATTAACTAATACATTTACGGGATATATTTAAATAAATTTTTATTATTCTAAATTCAAAGGTAAAAAATCGCATTTTCTATTCCATTATAATATATTATAGAATCGCAATTAATTTGCCTTGGTTTTTTTGGCAAAGAAAACGTTTAATCAGAAACAGATCAACATGATTCAACCCTCCGAAATGATTACTTCAGTTTTTGAATCATTTCAATCGATTCAAAGAACGGTACATCAGTTAGTTCCAACTGCGGCATCTTTCAAAGGCAGTTTGTGAAGGCAGTGCTACCTCCAGTTATTTATAACCTCCCTGGTCAAACCTAACCACAAATGAAATAGACAATCAGCTGATTTTAATAGCGAGAGCAAAGTTGAAGCCTCGATGGGAGAAATCTTTTTAAGGTAAACAAGATGTAACATTTTTATTTTTTAACTAGTTAGCGGAGTGTATTGAGCGGTATAATGGATTATATATATATATATATATATATATATATATATATATATATTTCATCATACGGGACTAAAGTTGTTTTTGTTACTTGGTAAATTCTTCGACCTTGGCTAAAGAGCCTCAATCGAAAAATTTGACCTAGTAAGAAAAGCGTCACTTTAGTCCCTTGTGAAAAAATGAAATATCCTATTATCGCTCGCTCCTCAATAAACAGCTCTTTTACGATTAGTTTTCAGTGCGTAAACTGGCAATCCACTCGTAGATGTAGGCTATTAAGCGCGTAAAGTGAGTCTTTTTCACTTGAGCTAAACAGTTAACGCGCGTCACTAGCTTTACAAGGAAAGGACAGATTTTTCTTCAGCTGCAGTTTCAAATCCCCGCTCAATAAAGTTAATCACAATCACTCACGTCCATTGTAGCTAATATGACATTTATGTTTTGAGGTAATAATCAATTCAAGCTTAGTCGAATTAAAACGGAAGCGAAAGGTAATCAGCTGGAGCGTGTAGAGAAATAATGTAATCAGCTGACGAGTGTAAACTACTAAACTGCTTACGCTTAGTTTAGTGCGTAAACTGACACTATTATGTTGTAAATTATAAATTATCAATAAATTAAACCATTAAGATTGTATTGTGAAAAACCATGCATTTTTTCATAACATAGGATAAGTCAGAATGGCATATTGGTGTTATGGAAACAATAGAGTGTAAAAATACATGGTTTTTTACTAGACAGTTCAAATGATTAATTTCTTATAGACTCATTTGATCGGTTTATTTTTGTGCAACTTGTCGTTGCAATCTCTTCACGAGTATCTGATCTTGAGCTGTCTTCCTGGTCCTTTTATTGGCACTCGTCGCCATTATTATGTTGAAAATTACTTTATCAGTAAATTAAAACATTAAAACTGTATTGTGAAAACAGTTTATTTTTACATTATGTTACTTAACAAAAGTCAGAATGGTAGATTTATAGCCAGCTGATAACATAACATGTGTAACAGACACTTTTCATGCTGAATTGTGTACTGCAAAGCTAGTGCCACAGAGCGCTTCTCTATGAGACTATACGATTGTATTACTAATATTTTATTTTTCCTACGTCTGCCTGAGAAGCGGCAGCTAAACACTGACTCTAACTTTGCGCACTCTCAGTTTACTTTGCGTAGTCCATTGTTTCAATTCGAGAACAACATAGTAACACAAATAATACGTAATAGTAAAACGCAGTATGCATTGAATAGGCAGTTGACAACGTGTATGTATGAATTAAGACGGCAATAATGAATTTAAACAGCTATGCAGCTGTTCGCTCATTGTTGTCGATAGGGATAAACGATTTTTAAATACCTCTTTTCTCATTGTTCAAAAGTAAAGCTTTTTTGGGCGTTGTCATGTTGGCATCCATATTTCCGTTTCTTAAAACAACCAATAACACGGAAATCAAGTTAGACTTTCGGGTGGTTAACTTAATCAAGTGAGATAGTCTAGTCTCGTCCTAAATAAACATACACGGTCATCAACATTTTAAAAACTGTTTAAGATTAAAATGATAACTAATTTTATGAATCAGATCCTGACTAATTTTTATCAATAATAAATCGAAAATTGACAAGAATTTGTGAATTTTAACTTTTTGTGATTTAACGTTTTCAAAAGAAGGCAATAAAAATTATATAATACTAGCCTATGTACCCGCAGCTTCGTCCGCTTGAAGGATAACCAATTTTAATTAATCCATGTGCAAATGTCATGTGTAATTTTTAGGAACCTTTATATTAATAGACAAACATTTTTTCCATAAGGTTTTTGTACTCCTTTTTTCTCAGCCTGTGTGCAACGTAGCAAAAATCTGAGCACACCGATAGAATTGTATTTTCCTGTAGGTGTGCAGAATCCCATTGAAATTTATATTAGTCTTTTAGAAATGTAGAAAACTCAATTTAAAATTTCAAAAAAATAATATTAGCCTTATGAGTTGCTGTTTTGGTGATTAAAACAACCAAATGTAAACAAAGTTAGCATCATATGTAGCTGTTATCACATGCTATTTTTCGTAGAGTAAAGATTTGATGTAGAAACATTAAGCCACAGTTAATTGGGGCATGGAGTGGAAATATAGAATTTGATTGAAATCAGGGCTACTTAGAGAAGATTAGGGATATCATACTCAAATGTGTTCCATTTTAATATACAGGGTTGGGCAAAAGTCTAGAATATATAAAATAACTTTTATATTATTTTGCAGAAAGTGATGAAACTTTACAGTTGTGTGTCTAGTACAAATATGAATATTTTTGCGTATTTTCTCAGTTTTTGCACGATGAGGGGACGGCCCACGCTGGAAGTCTTGAAATTCTTAAACGTAAGCATACCTCGAGTTATACCTCATTTTAAAGGTCTTAATTAGTAGATCACAACAGCGCAAATCGCTCCTCAAAAGGTTGATCCAATCAGAAGTTACAGCTCCTCAAAGATTTTAATGTTGGTCATTAAACTCTAGGCTAAAATCAAGACTAATATCTTTATCAAGCTGTAACTTCTGACTGGATTAACCTTTTGAGGCACGGTTTGCGCTGTTATGATCAACTAATTAAGACCTTTGAAATGAGGTATAACTCGAGGTATGCTTACCCTTATGAATTTTTGGACTTCCATCACGGGTCGTCTCCTGGTCATGAGCAATTTTTTTTTAATACGTCAAATTATCCTTATTAACGAGAAATACATGTATCTAAAACTAAACTACATTGTTCCGAGTGCTTTATTAGTAATTAGACTTTTTTCCCTGATTTTAGCCTTGAGTTTGATGGCCAACATTAAAATCTTTGAGGAGCTGTAACTTCTGATTGGATCAACCTTTTGAGGCGCGGTTTGCGCTGTTGTGATCTACTAATTAAGACCTTTAAAATGAGGTAAAACTCGAGGTATGCTTACACTTAAAAATTTCAACACTTCCAGCGTGGGCCGTCCCCTCATCGTGCGAAAAACTGAGAAAATACGCAAAAATATTCCTATCTGTACTATATACACAACTGTAAAGTTTCATCACTTTCTACAAAATAATATGAAAGTTATTTTATATATTCCAGACTTTTGCCCAACCCTCCATACGGAAAAATAAAGTTTACTTGCTTAAATAAGATTAAGAGATAAAAATTTTCTGATATAAAGGGAAGAAAAAAGTACATTACTGTAAGTATCTACCATCCAATGTACTAACTGACATGCAACCGGCAGGGCCGGCGACGGGGGGGGGGCAAATGCACAGGGGCCTGGACTCACAGGGGGCCCGGATCCACGCGAGATTAGTAAAAATGGGGCTCAGAATCGAGATGAGTAAAAAAAAGGCGGGTTTCTCAATTGCACAGGGGCCCGAAAATCCTGTCACCGGGCTTGGCAACCGGAGTATAAATGGACACATTATATTCAAATTTTGTTTTTGTTGGTGGATAATGGGTAAAATATATATTACATTTTAATGATAATAGTAGGAGGAGAGGGAAGGAGGGAAAAAGTTCCAAATGGTAGGAAAGAAGGGAGGAGAGATGGTAAGAAGAGAATGAAGGAGAAAAGGAGGGAAAAGTGGAAAGAAGGTCGGAAGTAGAGAGTGAGGAATTAATGGAGGGAGGGAGAGAACTGTGGTAAGGGGTGTACAGGATAAACTGATATGATGACTGAAGTTTTACTTTCCTCTGATTCAATAATTATTCTTGAAAAAATAAACATGAAATCTTAATAAAATAGTCATTATCTTAATAAAATACTAATTACTAAAAACCATGCCATAAGCCAGAAATGAAGTAAAATAATTAGTCAAGGACTGAGTCTTTCTCTTTTGTTTTTGGGCCACCAGTTTGGTTATATTATGAGTTTACGTGGAAAATATGTACTATATGAAATGTATTTAGAAACGCATTGGTTTATGCTGGGATTATTTCTAAAATTAGCTATCCCTATTTGTCACTTTGAAAATTGGTCGAATTTTCGACCTCTGGCGATCTCTAGTAATTAAGAAATGGGCTAACTAATGCCATAGGCGTACAGTTACAACCTTAAGGTACAGCTCGTAATTCCACCCTAGATTGAAATGAGGTGTAACGATTCCTAAAAAAAAGTGTCCCTGATGATTAAAAGGGTATGAATTAGCTTCCTCCTATATGTCAATACAGATATTGAGGGATAACCCGGAATATAACACAAAAAAGACCCAAGGGCGGGTTTTCCATTGAACTACAATCTAAATTTAGAAAGTTTTTTAAAATGGACCGAACATTTCAAAAAATGTAGACGGTAAATACATTGGCCAAAACATATTCCCCAAAGGTTTCTCATTCTCATTGAAGATCTTCTAGCTGATAGGTCACTCAGCTATCGATAAGGCAAAATTATTGTAGTAATGGTTTATTTTTCGGAATTTAAATCCACATCACCTAAGTAAACCCTCTTAAACTTTTAATTTTGGGAACTCTGTTTCTAACAGATATGCATAAACTAAAAATTAAATGTCCATAATGAGTTTTAATATTATAGTTTGAGTAATTATTTATTACCAGACGAACCTATTTTTACAAAAGTGGGAATACAAAATATAGTACTTCGGGCGGGTCTTACATTAGACAAATATATAGTATGTGGCCGTAATAAATTTGTACATTTTATTCTTTTTGTAGATTGGATCTCGTGCCTTTTCCATCCCCTAAAAATATTCTATTTCCAAAAATTTTCTTATTCATATTGAAGATCGGGTCACCAAGCTATCGATAGGGCAAAATTACTGTAATAATTGTTTCTTTTATGGAATAGAAATCTTCATCATCTAAGCAAGGCCTCCTAAAATTTTAGTTTTGGAAACTACGTTTTTTGTGGATGTCCTCCTAAAAACATATATACATATATATATATATATATATATATATATATATATATATATATATATATCCCTCCATTAAAATTATTGGAGAGCTTGCTGTGGCCTTACTCGAAGTATAATCTCCATAATTATTTTTAAGATTATAACGAGTAATTATTTATTAGATGGACAAACCACTTTTAGCGAATACAATATAGTACTTCAGGCGGGTCGTATAACGCAAATAGCTTAAGTGGCATTTGAGAAAAATATTGTAGGTGTTTGAAATAAATGGGTAAATTTTACTCTATTAGTAGATTGGATATCGTACAATTTCTATCCCCTCAAAATATTATATGGCCTCCTATCCATGGTTTTAAAAACTGAAATGGCCGCTATTTTGAATGTTACAATATACTCCATTTCAGCCGTCTTAGAGAGATTATTTTGAAAACCTTTTATGTTCGCATCTAGAGCCCATAAAGAATATTTGTGCTAAGTTTCATTGCCCAAAGTCTGGTAGTTTTTGAAAAAGTAAGTTATGAAAGTTAAAAATGGCCGCCATTTTGTATTTCTCAACATACCACAACCAAGCCTTTTGGGAGGAAATATTGCAAAATCCTTTCTTAGTGCACATCTAGAGACTGTAAAAATATTTGTGCCAAGTTTCATGGTTCTAAGCGTTACAGTTATTTTAAAAGCTGAGATCAGTAAGTCATTCATTCAGTCAATTGTTTCGGCTTTTATATGTATAGATTCTAAATTCTTTTCATCAGTGGTTTGCTAACAATATTTTATTGAGGCTTCACTTTTTCACATCTCATGAGAAGTCTACATCTTTTTACGAGTCGTTGGCAAATCATTGTAAAATGTCGATTTATTGCGTTTTCGATACATCTGGAACTTTGATAACGCTACCAACGTTTTCAGGGGGAATTTTCAATATATTACTTGCAGGGTTAGTGTGCAATTTGTTTCTGCTGCCCTTGAGTAAACATTTTTCTCGAGTGCAGCAAAGTAAAACCCTTCACTATTGTAGCAGAAAAACTATTGACTTTTCACTTTTGAATTTCAAATTCGACAAAAGACAATACTCACTGCGTAGTGCTCGATCGGTCGGTTGGAGGTGTGTGTTGCTGAAGACGGTGTGGGGAGGGTGGGGAGCGAGAACCTGCGGAGACCAGCACAGCATGGCGACCACAGGCACCCACACCATGCTCACGCCTGCAACACAACATACAGGCTAGAGTGACGTCACAGGTCTGTACATGTGGTAAGGTGAGGAGACCAGCACAGCATGGCGACTACAGGCACCCACACCATGCTCACGCCTGCAACACAACATACAGGCTAGAGTGACGTCACAGGTCTGTACATGTGGTAAGGTGAGGAGACCAGCACAGCATGGCGACTACAGGCACCCACACCATGCTCACGCCTGCAACACAACATACAGGCTAGAGTGACGTCACAGGTCTGTACATGTGGTAAGGTGAGGAGACCAGCACAGCATGGCGACTACAGGCACCCACACCATGCTCACGCCTGCAACACGACACGCAGGTTAGAGTGACGTCACAGGTCTGTACATATGGTAAGGTGAGGAGACCAGCACAGCATGGCGACCACAGGCACCCACACCATGCTCACGCCTGCAACACGACACGCAGGTTAGAGTGACGTCACAGGTCTGTACATGTGGTAAGGTGAGGAGACCAGCACAGCATGGCGACTACAGGCACCCACACCATGCTCACGCCTGCAACACGACACACAGGTTAGAGTGACGTCACAGGTCTGTACATATGGTAAGGTGAGGAGACCAGCACAGCATGGCGACCAAAGGCACCCACACCATGCTCACGCCTGCAACACGACACGCTGGTTAGAGTGACGTCACAGGTCTGTACATGTGGTAAGGTGAGCAGACCAGAACAGCATGGCGACCTCAGGCACCCACACCATGACCCACGCCTGCAACACGACACACAGGTTAGAGTGACGTCACAAGTCTGTACATTTGGTAAGGTGAGCAGACCAGAACAGCATGGCGACCACAGGCACCCACACCATGCTCACGCCTGCAACACGACACACAGGCTTAGTCTTACCATGAGACCCATGGGGACAGCTTCGTCCCTTTGGCAGAAACATTAAAATTAATTAAGAGCATCGTTAATAATGATTTGATTAAAAGGCTTTATAAGCTTTTTATTTCACCGAAGATGTAATCTTTTCGTAAACTAGCAACTTTGCATAGTAAATCTTGGCTGAGGCTTTGACGGCGCCCTTGCCCCAGTGGCACCATTGTCTCGGTTATCTCATATCCCCACACCACCCGCGTGTGTGCGCTGTGAGAAGGGTATTGTACTTGTTGTGGTTATCTAATTATAAAACACGACGCTCGATCGCAGCAGTATAAAGTAATCGCGCTCGACGCTGCGAGATAACGTTTCCAATTAGCGCTAATGTTCTTCTTCTAAAAAAAATAATAAAAAATTCAATAAGCCTTTGGCCATTGAAAGTGAGGGTATAAACAATAAAAAAAACGTATAACTTATTGATGACTTGTACAATTGAGAAATCACTAAAGAAATTCAACTATCGCGAGTTAGCATTTATTGAAATTACAGTATATTGAGATAACATTTATGTTATATTTTTATTAGGATTTTTGCGGACATGAAAAGTCGGGGTGTTTAGTTGTTGCTAAATCGACATGGCTTTAAAAATTAAACATCAGAACAGAACATCATAAATTTAAATTAGATTTCTTAAAAATATATACTCTACACACACACACACACGCGCGCACGCGCACACATATAGGTATTCTTTAACACTGTGTTTTACGTAAAATTTATATTTACAACAGAGGCGTTCACTAGCATTTAGAAAAGGAACGATCCGGACAATGCAACCATTAAAGTTAAAATGAAAAGCTTTTGGGCTTAAATAAACTATATTTTTAAATAATGACCTACTTGGCTAAATGAGTTTCCTAAGAGTGAAATGTGTATGCCTGATGGAGAAGTATCAGAAATTATCATAATTGGTTTATAAATTGTAATGAATGTTTTAAGGATATAAGGAGATTTTAAAGTAAAAAACGGACATCAAGAAATTTGTCATGTAGCTTTGGAAAATTTTATTCGATATATCTTTTTTTAGTTGTTATTGCAATATAAAGTGTTAAATAATATTTACCCCAAATAGGTCAATCAATAAATTAAAAATTGGTTTTAATATCTTCAGTCGTGGAAATGTTGATTACATGTGGGAGTTATAACCGGGTAATATCTGCTGGATCGTCAATTTATGTTTATGAATTATTCAACGTATTCAATTCACTGTTATGATTCGAGTAATCATGAATGGGCAATATCGTAATGTACCAGTTTGTATTCGATTATATGTTACATTGATTACAGCGGTTCTCCGGAACATTAAATAGCTTTCAACTCAAACACTCATAGCGCAGAATTAGCAAATAGATTAATGCTCCGTAAAAATGCAAAATTATTAAATTTACAATTTCACTATTACTAGAGATTTATTATTGGTCGAAATTCAAACAGAAAATATTTGGGTTTAATTGTTACTCATTTCTCGAATAAAACATGTGAATGATGCATTTATTTACATGTTATTATTCCGTAAAACATGGCAACTCAGAAAGCCAATGTTAACTTTTTATAATTTCAAATTAATTCGTCGAAAATTCTCAAAAACTGTAGTAAATTATAGTGGGATTGGGCACATGTATAGAAAAGTACCTTTCTAACGGTGTGCTTAGATATTTCCTACGTTGAACCCAGTCCGAGGGAAGCGATCACAAAAACCTTGATTGCCCATTAAATATACAGACAACAATAATTATGTACATTTAGCTGTTAAGTGTTGAGAAGTAATGTAAAAACTCTTAAAAAAAGTATTGTGAACACATTATTAACAATACATTATATGAATAATAATGTTTATTATTATTTATTTATTGTTTATCATCATTATTATTATTACCTACGTCCATATTGATAAAGTATGCTATATTGAACGTGTTAACAAAATGCCATTGCTTATTTTTAGTTCGATAAATTTTGGTCATTTGATAGATGATGTTTTATCGTTTTGTATTGTACAAGGCATTTTTCTTCGAAAATATGTTAATGAATCCATCCAATTGCAAGAAATAACTGAATTTTGTACTTCAGTTAAACTAAAAACCACCATTACTTATTAAAAAAGTTTGAAAAAATCCTATGAGCCTAAAAATAAAATTTATTGATTTTTAAAGCCTTTTTAAAATTGATATTACAAAAAAACTATTAAATTTATTTTAATTTTAAAGGTGCTATTTTGTTCATTATTAAAATTATTTAAAAAATCGAGAATTTTAATTAAGGTAAGTCATAGTTTACTCAGATTACTGCCTTCTTTATCTACCGACAAAATGTAAACTTTTTCAGATTCTTGTGTTAATACTTCTCAATTTTGTAAAACATTTTGACTATACTAAATTTATAGAAAATACGAGGTTTCATAGATATTCAATCCAGATAGGTCTAACCATTAAAAATTTCAAAAATGTAGTTTTTTTTTGGAATATCAACTTGCTAAAAGCAGTAAAATACTATTTTCGGTAATCGCTTGTTTTCTGCGGAACGTGCTGTATTCTTCATGCGCTTAGCAACTTATAAATGTACATTGAGTTTTATATTATAAAACTCAATGTACATTTATAGTAAATAGTAACAGAATAATACTCACATTTTTTTCATTTTCACAGATATGTACAAAAAACAGGGCCTATTTTCAAACTTTCGAGATTTTTTGGCTTTTAAGGGAGATACTCCCTTACAAACCTTTAGAATTGGAAGTTATTTCTAATAACTAACAAAAAAAATTGATGACAAACAAATTTTCCGAGAAAGATTTTTTATTTTATTTAAGTATAACTGCATATGTCAATTACTTTTGATCAAATGACCATTAAGATTTTGAGGAATTAAGGAAATTAAAGAAACCTTTTTCTAGTAATTATACAATTTTTGAGACTTAATATACCTTAGTTTGAAAAAAGTATTCGGTTGGATAGTTTGTCAATGTTCATACGTGTGTTAAAAATCAACAATAGTTTTCTAAATCATGTCAGTAGATGACAGAAAATATAGTAGAACTTATTTAAATATCATTATTCTTAATCCCTTAATAACATTTTCCCGACAGGAATAAAAAGTATATACTATGGATTAGTGGTACTCCTAATCATAAGTGACGTAAGAAATGATTAATATTACAATATTTGTATTGAGAGATACACAAGATGCAAATGTATAACTGTTTCGACTTATGAAACGATGACCGTTTTAATGCTCGTTTGAATCAGTTTTGATTGGTTATTCATAATATTCAATATAAGTAATGGAGATTACGCATCGTACTGTGATGGAACAATTTGAAAATATCATTTTATCCTACTATTATCTACACCTATTCCATGTTCTGTACAAGATTACATTATTAAAATGTTCTATACACAGAATAGAGAATATAGCACGGCGTACAACATGGCAAAGGGGTTTTGGGGCAGTAATAAACGTCGAAATTCGAGGAAATTATCTACTGAAATAAAAAGAGGAAGGATTTACATCAAATTACGTTATGAGGAGAGAGTCACAATTTTCACTAGAAGGTTTTGCTTTAGAGATAGCGAATCCTCCGCTAGCTTGATTATTTTACGCGCCCTAAATTGTAATGAAGACCTTAGATTCAATATTTGAAATGTTATATAAGCCAGTTATATGTTATATCTTAACTTGAATTATTTATTCAGGAAATGACTTGCCTAATTGATTATGAGTTGAATTAATGGTAGATAACGTAAAAGCTTTTATTTGCCAGACGCAAATCAACTTAATGAATTTTATAATAATATATTCTACTTAGTACTTAATGTATTGTTATATTGTTGCACATGTATTTTTCATTTTCATAAGTATTCAACAGACTCTAAAATTACAATTTTTTAATTTACATATGCGAATCCTTTAGCAAGACCATTATTTTTAGCCTGTACCCTATTACATGAGGAGTATATATTAAACTTTCATAAAGATAGAATGTTTTATTATTATATCTTAAATGGGGTGTCCCATATTGGTCACTTCTTATTAATCGTACCTTCTTAAATATCTTATTATGTTATTAACATATCGTAGTATCGGATTTTACGTAACTACTTGCGTTTATGTTACATCAAAAATAATTAAACAAACTTTTCTTTAACTGAGGTGTATTTTTTCAAAGGATATCATATTTGTACAAATATTTAAATAAATAACAAGTACTAAATGAATAGACGATTATTTCATTCGATTAATTCTTGCTCTCGTGTCTATTTCATTGAAAATTTAGGATTTTTATCCGAAAACAGGCAAATGTACGCAACCAAGAATTCTGATCAATCTGAATTCTTGATCAATCTGAAACATTGATTAAAAATCGTTAATCAATATTTTACCTCATAAATCTGAATGTAAAATTCAATGGTGCAGGAGCGTTAATGTTTGTTCAACCCTCTAACTTTAAGAATTCCCGACTTAACATGAATTTATTTAATAACTTATTGGAAATAGTATACAGCATTATATATCGAGAAAACTTACAAACATATATGTAATTAAAGTACGTAAACGACACCTTTTTAAGGTAAAAAAAAATATTTTGTTTGGTGCGAATTTCTGCTTAACAGCGCCAAGTGAAAAACAAAGCTGATTTTCTATTCCTTGGCATGAATAATTCTGAGTCTGCTTCAGTAAACCGATGCACATTGTTTGGCATGTATCTTTTACAGCATAAGCCGTACACTGTTCATCGAGTTTGGTCAATTAGTGACGGAACGTTTCATTGCTTCGCCGAAGATAAAGGGGCGAGAGCGTCGTGCTGGGGACAGCTCAATGAAACGGCGATGTTTGCCTCGGCTCGGGTCGAGCGTTATTTGATGACGGTCGAAACATTACCTCTAACTGGGGTTGGCTTTTGTGGTCACCACCACATGTCATGTATTGTTTCCAGCTTTTCTCAGAAATTGTCAGAGTCTGTATTTTCTATGTCATTTGTAATTATCTCAATCGATTTAAATTCGAATAGATTTCTAACTTTATTTGAGAAAATAATTATTACACACGCTTACGTAAAGTGCTGACCTTGAACTCAAGGCTTTTTTGTGATCATTAAAATTAGGCTCAATAAAAATGGGATTTTCTTTATGTATATTATGATGATGTAAATACAGGCATAAGGCTTTTAGTTTCTCAGAAATGGTTTCTAAGAAAAAGGAACAAATCGTCTCATCAATTATTGCATTTGAAAAAATACAGTTACCAGCAGCATTTAGGCATGGTTTTTTCAAACTTTATATTGACATTTAACGGTAAAAGACGTCATCAGTCGTCACCCCTATGCTGAAGTAGTACATTATAATGACGATTTGTCTGATCCAAATTTGAGTGCCCTCAAAGAAAGTTTTATCCGAGAGATGACTCTGGCATTAATCAATATATATATATATATATAGAGAGAGAGAGAGTTGTGTGTTGGTATATTTAGTGCTACAGCCAAAACTACACGTCGTAGACCCTTGATCTTGGTATCTAATTAAAGCTTTGAATCTCATTATGTGCACTATGGTAGTTGGGTTTCTATATCTTATGGGGTTTAGGCACAGGATCGTCCAAAAGGGACCCAAGTCAACATTTTTTTAGTACTTTAGGTTTTATTTGTTTACTTCAAACCATATGGATTAATTTGAAATAGTTAAAGTTGTTACAGTGGTTGAAAACAGAATGCAGCCCCTACAATTGTTTTTGTACAACAGGTGAATGCAATCTTATTTGGCAAACGTGTTTTTATTTTTGTTTTCAATTATTTATGTTAGGTTATGTTATTAAAATATAAAGTACACTAAAATGTAGAGTTACATATATTTTGTTTAAATTCAAAGTTTGTGGTAAAAATAAAATGAGAAAATGCCAAAAAGTACAAGAAAATGTCTGCAATTCGGTATCTTATAACATATATTCGAAAACAACGAAGAAAAAGAAACACATCTAAGGGTATTACAGGAAAATTCACAGCGACATCAAGAAACACTGTAGTAACAGTTTGAAACAGAAAGGGAGATAGATGCACAAGGTGTTGAAAGAAATAATCAGAACAGAGAGACAGTAATGGAGAACCTTCGAAAAAGGGATCAAACTGGAGAAGGTGATTTAAATTAAATAGTTAAGTAATTAAGTAGTTAAAGGACAGGGAACTATGATTTGGACTATGAAGGATACGTTATTACAAAAAAATATATAGACTATATTGAACACCCAAATGTAGTAATTTTCATGATGGACAACATTTTGTAGTTATTGCACAGTAAAGAAATTCAAAAAGTAAACGCAAAATATTTTTGAAAGGTCAAATAAGACTGTTACCACCAAATATACCACCTCCGATTTTCTCAAATTTGTATGGAGAAACATCAAAATGTATTGAATTTTTACAGAACATTCAACGTTATAACGCTTGCTTTCAAATTACGTCTTTCGGAGCGATTTAGGCCTAGGCCTTCGTAAGATTTTTCAACCCAGCGAAGCGGGTTACCAACAGCTAGTAAACTATGAAAGAAGGAGCTCCAATTTACGTAGTGGGATTACCAGAATAGGCAACACGCTAAAACATGATTCAGTAGAAATTTTGATCAATAATAATAATAATAATTTAATAAGCTTATCACAGCCCACACACTTTAGTCACTGCAAGCCATTTCCATACGATTGAGCTGACACCAACAACTACACTGGGAACTGTGATTGAAAATTGCAAAACTTACAAGGGTACAGGTTGAGTAATGCAAGACGATTGAGTGAGCCCTTTTGTTATTTCCGGAGTGGAGAAATTGTGTCGTTTTGATCCGTTATCGTGTAAAAACCGCGAGGGCATCAGAGTCGGGTGGCAATCAGAGGAGGTGACGCGGCGCCGCGGGTCAGAGCACATACAGGACCTGCAGCGGGAACCGGCGGCGACCGCACATACAGGACCTGCAGCGGGAACCGGCGGCGACTGCACATACAGGACCTGCAGCGGGAACCGGCGGCGACTGCACATACAGGACCTGCAGCGGGAACCGGCGGCGACTGCACATACATACAGGACCTGCAGCGGGAACCGGCGGCGACCGCACATACAGGACCTGCAGCGGGAACCGGCGGCGACTGCACATACAGGACCTGCAGCGGGAACCGGCGGCGACTGCACATACAGGACCTGCAGCGGGAACCGGCGGCGACTGCACATACATACAGGACCTGCAGCGGGAACCGGCGGCGACCGCACATACAGGACCTGCAGCGGGAACCGGCGGCGACCGCACATACAGGACCTGCAGCGGGAACCGGCGGCGACCGCACATACAGGACCTGCAGCGGGAACCGGCGGCGACCGCACATACAGGACCTGCAGCGGGAACCGGCGGCGACCGCACATACAGGACCTGCAGCGGGAACCGGCGGCGACCGCTCATACAGGACCTGCAGCGGGAACCGGCGGCGACCGCACATACAGGACCTGCAGCGGGAACCGGCGGCGACCGCACATACAGGACCTGCAGCGGGAACCGGCGCGGCGGCGACTGCTCAAAACTATCATTCTTGTGAAAATATAAGCAAATGGGTTTACATGGACATATTTTTGCAATTTCATTTTTGTCTGCGTTAAAAACAGTTTTACGTACGCCCTCTTGAACAGTCGACTTTCACACATGGTTAAAGCAGGACAGTGCATTTTGGAATTTTCTACTTTGCACCAATTAAAAATATGTCCATATATATTCAATGATCAATCAAGAAAAAACACAGATTTTTGAAGAGCTTAAAATTTTAGCAAATGTAAAATGTTAGTCCATATAATATTGTTGTATTGAGTTAATAGCAAGTTTTTTCACAAATGTTTACAATTGATGTGCTAATTTAAATATAAACTAAAACATTACAATAAAGTTAAATTCACATTATAATTTCTCGAGAAAAAAACACTTTTTGAGCAAATTGTTTAATCTTGAAGGTTTTTGAATTGATTTTTGTGAAAGGGTATTTTTTTATAAATATCAGGGAGTAAATTAAATTAATTTACATCAAATGGAATAAATCCCGTTTTAAAATGCCAATCCGCATCGCTTCAAAGTAAGAGATAAAAAATTGCACCGTTGAATTTTATTAGCTTATCAGCAATAAAATAAAGAATACTATAGTTTTAAACAATTGTAAAATACTGAAATTTAATCATTTATAATAGTTTGAATAATGTTAATTGAGACAACAGTAGAACGATGCTGTTCGCAAAAAATATTCAAAAACTGGTTGCTTTCATTTACTTATAAAATACTGTGAACAAAGCTATAAACTTACGCCTTTTCACGTAGAGAAAGTAGAGTTTGAATCAATGTTTCCACGCTTTTGTGAAAATAAAACATGCGCTGCTCAGCGTTCTAAGGTTTTATTAATTTTCTTCGATCGTCTGATGATGAAACAATATTTATTGTAATCAGCGCAATGATTACAATAAATATTTTGGCGTCTAGGGCTTTATTTATTTTGGCGTCCAGGGCTTTTTCCAACGACACGTAAACTGTTCGGCTCAGAACTGTAAGAGGAGTTAAAATCCCTACCTTATTAAATGAGTATGGAATTGATTGATTATTTTGAAATTGTTACGTACTGTACCATTAAAAAATTACTGTACCCCTTAAAAATTACTGTATATTCCGTTTTATGCTTTTGAATCTTTACATCAAACGTAATAATAACTTCTTCGTGCTACTAAAAGGCGCATTACATTCCCAATTCTGCTTTTCTATGAAGCCAATCTGAGATATATACCATTATCTTGGCAAAATTTTCGTTTGTAAGAGAGTCGTGAGAAAATTACAAGTCTGTTTTTGTCTTATCTGATGTCCGTGGCGTGTTTGTTTTGGCGAATGTGTTGCATGCGTGTAATGGAGACATAACATAACGGATGCCACAACGGGAACGAACAGCACACTTCAACGAAGAGCTAACCCCAACCACAAAGTCTTTCCGTATTTATTAGATTTTGTTATCTTGCCTTATCAACTGACCAAACAACAACAGATTTTTATGCAAAATTTTAGGTTATAATCCAGGATCTTAGACTTGGGATTTTAGGCTATAATCCAGTAGTTGTCGATTGGATGAAGCAAACCACACTAAGTTTTGCCTTACCAAGTTTTTCATGAACAAAAATAAGTAAGATATACAATTTTATTTATCTTCTTCAAGGTCGGGGTTATTGTAAAATGCTAGTCACATTAAAAAAAATCTATTTCACCCCAAAACCATGTTAAAAATAGAGAGTCGCCCACGATGTTGCCAAGAATCTGTTCATTGTCAGATTTATAGCAACAAGTTAGGTACTGGATCACTTATATTTGAACGAATGGTATCAGGGAACCCGAAAACTTAGTATGTATGATTAGCATTTTGTCTGAAAATGTATGTATGCCAGCTTGGAGGCATTGCCGGCAGTAAGGTATATGTTTTTGTTTTAATTTTCTATCTGTGTTCTGTATCATGTTTAATATGTTTTAGTTTTAATTTTCTTTCTGTACTAAGTATGTTTAATGTGTTTTGTATGAAATTTTGTGTGAGTGAGATTTCTGTTGAATGTTGGATGAATGTGAATTGTATGTCAAAAAACAAAAAAACCCAAAAAGTAGGTAAATAAACATAAGTAGGTAAATGTAACTTTAAGTAGGGTCACTTGAAAACGAGAGGAGTTTCAATACCTCTCGAAACATAGTGCAGTTTAAACACTAGAAGCGATAGGAAAAGTCCAACAAATTAAATAATAATTAGCATTTTAATAGATTTTTCACTTTTCATTTGCTATACGGAGTTTCAAAGTGACCAACGATATAAGAAAACATTTGATTTATATTAATGTGATGCTTTATTTCAACATAGAAGACAAAATCTAAATGATGACCTGGTTTTTAATTTTTCAGAAATAGTGGGACTAATACAAGCAATTACAAATCGTCGGATGTGCGATATTACCTTCCCTGTTGAGAAACGGATATGAGTCTAAAAACACTTTTGGTTTTATTTAGAGAGTAGAATATGTAAATAAAGAAATAAGACACAACTCGAGGTATGATTTTGTCCTTCAGAATTTCAAAACTTTCACCATGGGTGGTCTTTTAGGAATGCAAAAAATATAAATAACGAAAAATAGTTTTTATGAGATATACTTAATACTAAGTTTGATTATATTTTCAAGTAGTTTTGGGAGCTATGTACATTATTTTGGACTTCAACCCACAGTTTACTAGTAAAATATCAAAATATTTGGAAACTGTACATAGTTTCTGATTGGCTCCTCGTTTTGTGGCCAAAACTCTTTAAAATGAGCTTAATTTAATTTAAGGTAGCTCATGTTAGGTATGCTTATATTCAAGAAATTCAGATTCCATCGTAGACCGTTCCCTAAGAATAAAAAATCGGCAATTTATATTTTAATGTTTTTATTGTGTCAAATAAATAATTGCAAAGTATTTATTCCAGACGTTCGCCCAACCCTGTACAAGGCTATCCAGTGGCCATGATGAATAGCAAGTGGAGTGAATCACGATTCCAAAGCCTCTAAAAAGAGAACTAAACCATACTAAACCTCCCTCGGAATTTGAATAAATATTATGTGGTTTCATTACCACATTTAATATCTTTATATTAATGTTTCGTCAGGAAGAAGAGTGGACTATTTCCATGTGCCAGCGAGTCTGGCGGGCAGACAATACACCATAAACACCCGGGCCGGGTTTATAGAGACAGCCGGGTGAAGTAAGTCATCGCCGGTGGAGAGCAGCGGTCAGCTACCCGCGGTTACATGGACTCGCACCATCCAGGGGTCGTTGCACCGCGGCCCATACATACCGCACCCTACGATACAAACATTGGTAACCTATATCTGCGCCAAATATATGGTCTTCAACCCCAAAATGTACAAAATTTTCGTGAATTTACATTTATGTATTAATTTTTGTATTTGTTGACAAAAAATTGTAGATTTTTCCCGGAACGTCGGGAAACTTGTCTTTACTAATGAACGATGACTTTAGTCTGCAAAAATCAAAATGACAGTATTTATCAGGCATATACAATACATCGTTTTTTAGCGAATTCCAGATATAGGGAAGAGGCTATTACCGTAACAACATGTTAAGCCCTAAGCCTCAGACGATGATAACTTTCCGTTTTATAGCCCACAGAAGCAAAAAACATAATTTGTTCGAATTTATATACATATGTCTGTTAGGACTATAGCGGCCGTAAAAATGGTGCGACCTTTATGATGAAATTTGGTAAAGACATGTAAAGTGGTAATCAATTAGACGAGTTCATTAACCAGCCTGATCAGACAATCGTAAGAGGGGGTAAAGGGGGACAACCCCCCAATAAGGGGGTTTTCGTGGGTTTATACAAACCATTTGGGGTTACACAAACCCGAATAGATACACAGGAAACCTTTTGCTTGAAGGGTTCTATATTTTCTTCCAGTTAATAGAAATATACAGATCAAACATTATAATTAACCAAAATTTTAATTTATAAAAAATATAATATTCATCGCAGGACTCTATTGAGTAAATCCCTTTTCAATAATATTTTTATGTACCCAATATGTACCCGCGTCATGACGGAGTGGCCTACTTGGAATAAACTACAAAAACACTCAAGCAAAATACAATAGAGGAAATTCATTATATATAAATGAGTCTGTTAGGACGATAGCGGCCGTAAAAATAGTCCGATCTTTATGAAATTTGGTACAGACATGTAAAGTGGTAATCGATCAGACGAGTTCGTAAACTTGCCCGATCAAACCACTGAAAGAGGGGGTAAAGGGGATAAACCCCGAAAAATGGGGTTTTCATGTATAAAAATAGAAATAATCAAATTTTAGTTAGCACCACTGAATTCAGCTCGAAAAACCAAACAATTTAGTTCGTATAATCATTGCTCTCTGTCTATTGGTTACCGAAATACTTATACAACACAGTACGTTGTTCCAATGTTAACCTTATGGGAAATAAGTAAAATTCTACGTTTGTCTGGCTTATTTCTCAAAATAAAATCTTGAAAAAAAAATTGGTTTGTGGCTTCATGGTAGATGATGTCTAATGTAAATTAGTCTAAAATCGCCGATATTTCCTTTTTTGATGCAGCAAACCAGCATACTTATTCCCCATGTTATCCTTATGGGAAATTAAAAAAGTCTATATATTCCTCATTTCTTAACACATTTTTATAGAACTTGGTATATGGCTTCTTCTAGTTATTGAATTTAAATTACCCCATGTTATTCTTACGGTGATTACAAAAATGTCATATCTCGATAGGTTTGATTGAAATATTTTTTGCATAAATACGTTCGCCGAGTATGCAGGTCTGCTGCAACGGGGGTACTTGTAAATCAAGCTAATTGTATTGAAAGTGGTTGCCATTTTAAATTTTACTACAGTATCTACTATATTTTCGATTTTTGATGTAAACTTTTTTAAATCCATTCCTAGTTCACGGATCTGGAGCCTATACAAAATATTTTATCCAAATTTCATGGTCAGAAGATGAAATATAGAACAACGTAGTTCTAAATTTTTCGAATTATGATGTTTTAATAACCATGTAGTTTTTTTAACTGATCAGTCATAATTAAACAAAACCATAATTTGTTTACATAAATTTTAGACTTTATTATTATTTTATTATTGAACTTTTTTGGTTATAATTTAAATCATACATCAATATAAAAGTTAGATACACAAATTCGTACTTGGTAACTACAAATTTGAGCTTGCCAAATAATATTACGAGACAAAGAATATTATTTCTTCAATCACAATGGATGGATTTGGTTACAAATATTTGCTTTGTTTGAGCGTAATATCAATAGAAATAGCGGGTCAAATGTATACAATGGTCACAACACCAGACATGATGCAGCAGCAATAGCACAAACATACACTATCCCTCCCTTTTCCTATTATCAAAAGCTCTGTCAAACATCAACGCAAATATCAGAAATCTGTCACAATGTGTGCAATGCAATTTTAATTCCACATAAACATTGTCCAAGTGTATTGGTTAAACATGTTTCAATTGGATAACAAAGTTTTTTTTATAATTATAATTTCAATATATTCTACTTTACTACTACTTTAGCTTAGATTATGTGTTCAAACAATCCTCCATTGAAATTTATACAAAGATGTGCACCCTCCATCAAATTCTTGAACACGTTTTGCAAAGAGTCTCTTTGAATTTATTTTATAAAATTTGTTATGTTTGTTTTGAGGAGCTGAATATCCTGTAAATTGTTTTCGTATGCTTTTCTTGTTATGTAAACCCAAAGAAAATAATATAGTGGGGTCAAATCCGGGGATCTTGGGGGGAATAATCCAACACTAATAAAATAAAATATTGGGTTAATAAAAACACCCTGTATAAAACTGCACTATTGTTACCCTAATATGTCTCTCGTGAATGAGGAAAATACAAGTCTAAAGCTATGTTTTTCGTAGCAATTGATTAAAATAAATTGTGAACATTGCCTCGAACCATATGTGACAAAGTTTGCAGAGGGTAGGTGACACAAATTTGGTCACACATGTCGGAAACACTTATAGTATGTTGACACTATTTCGGAAACACAATATAGCTACACTTTTACAATAAGGTGTAGGTATGTGGTTCCATGTAACACATTTTGAAAGGTGTTCACAGAGAAAATTACCCTTTTTCTCTCGTAGTGAGAATCAGCCGCAATAATCGGATGATCTTCTAAAAGATAGCTAGGCGCCCTTGCCAACTAGTGGTGATGCAAAGTGTTTCTGTTAAAATAGAAAAAGTGCACACAAAGCCATGCAATTGCAACCTAAAGCAATATATCCAAATTAGCCTCACTCATAGGACAAATAAATTAGTATTAGTAATGGTTGGCCAGACTGAGAACCGTGGTCCGCGTACAAGGCGGCACTGGTTGGCCAGGCGGAGGACAGATAGTGTGGTCCGTGTTCAAGGCGGTATTAATTGGCCTGGTGGAGGGCAGGTGGTGTAGTCCGTGTACAAAGCGATAGCGTTTGGCCAGGCGGAGGACAGGTGGCGTGGTCCGTGTACAACGTGGTAGTGGTTGGCCAGGCGGAGGACAGGTGGCGTGGTCCGTGTACAAGGCGGTAGTGGTTGGCCAAGCGGAGGACAGGTAGCGTGGTCCGTGTACCAGGCGGTAGCGGTTGGCCAGGCGGAGGACAGGTGGCGTGGTCCGTGTACAAGGCGGTAGTGGTTGGCCAGGCGGATGACAGGTGGCGTGGTCCGTATACAAGGCGGTAGTGGTTGGCCAGACAGAGGACAGGTGGCGTGGTCCATGTATAAGGCGGTAGTGGTTGGCCAGGCGGATGACAGGTGGCGTGCTCTGTGTACAAGGCGGTAGTGGTTGGCCAGACGGAGGACAGGTGGCGTGGTCCGTGTACAAGGAGGTAGTGGTTGGCCAGACGGCGGACAGGTGGCGTGGTCCGTGTACAAGGAGGTAGTGGTTGGCCAGGCGGAGGACAGGTGGCGTGGTCCGTGTACAAGGCGGTAATGGTTGGCCAGGCGGAGGACAGGTGGCGTGGTCCGTGTACAAGGCGGTAGTGGTTAGCCAGGCGGAGGACAGGTGGCGTGGTCCGTATACAAGGCGGTAATGGTTGGCCAGACGGAGGACAAGTGGCGTGGTCCGTGTACAAGGCGGTAGTGGTTGGCCAGACGGAGGACAGGTGGCGTGGTCCGTATACAAGGCGGTAATGGTTGGCCAGGCGGAGGACAGGTGGCGTGGTCCGTGTACAAGGCGGTAATGGTTGGCCAGGCGGAGGACAGGTGGCGTGGTCCGTGTACAAGGCGGTAGTGGTTGGCCAGGCGGAGGACAGGTGGCGTGGTCCGTGTACAAGGAGGTAGTGGTTGGCCAGGCGGAGGACAGGTGGCGTGGTCCGTGTACAAGGCGGTAGTGGTTGGCCAGGCGGAGGACAGGTGGCGTGGTCCGTGTAAAAGGCGGTAGTGGTTGGCCAGACGGAGGACAGGTGGCGCTGGCTGCTTGCCAACTAGATCCGTCTCGTCGGGCGCACATTCTCACCTAATGGACAATTAAACACCCCCATATCTCGTTTTCCCACTTGGGCATAACCACTGCAGCTTCCTTGTTGAGGTGATGTAGTAGTGGACAGGGGCAATGTATACCAATTAAATTTAATTTTTCTGGATTATTATAGATAAGTTGGTTGTTAAATTATAAATTGAGTTTAACTAAAAAATTGTTGTTAGGTTGCTTTGGAAGAATGGCAATTATTATTCAATATATTTGGGGATATATTTTTAGTTACCCGAAATTAAATGACCACAAAAATTGGTTTTCTGTCTTGATGTAAGAACACCATAGTACACAAACTTGGCTAAATCACAAGAGATAGTTTTCATTTTTATTTCCAAAAGAATATATTCAATAATGTTTCCAAAATATTTCAATTGATATTTCCCCTGTCTGAGTTTTATGAATAAGTCTACTGCTTAACTCTTTCAAATTAATGGTTAGTACTATTTGCAAAAATTGAATTATCTATTCTTATACGACTACTTATTGACAATCTCCTTGTTTACGTAATTTAATGAATCGTAATCCATCGTAGTTTCTGAAATAAGTTCGAAGCTAAATACTACGTGGCATGCTGAGAACAAGGATAAAAATTATATTTAGTTTGAAAATAATTAAAATGCTAGTTGTTGCAATATTATACTCAAGTGTGTTGATTTCGGCATAAGGCTACGTTTATTTTACATACAACACAACGAACGAGCAATATCACGTCACACTCACACGATATTAAACTTACAACATTCAGAGACAAGGTCTCTGAGACATTTGAATACAAATGTAAATATCATGGTTTTGTTTGGTTTGTGATCACAAGCTGAGAGAACTGTGTGTGTCCCGGCCGGGGCTCCATCGCCTGCATCACTCGACTGTGGCATATGGATGTTGTGGCGAGGGAAAGCGCCGCATTATCTCTCTCCACTTAGACTGTCTTTGTGCCATAAATATATTTCGCAATTTAGGACAGTTGTTTTTCAATTTTGGACATCGAACTCGTAAAATTCGCCTTGTTGAGTTTTCGCTAACAACATTCCAAAATGTAGGGGGTATTATATTTCAGCCTTCGGTTTCTTTTTATGGTCCGAGTAAAAGTCGTGGATACCGTAGAATTTACTGCCGTGGCTAATCGAGAAGTCGGTCAAGCTATCGACCTGTTACTATTCTGTTGCTAATTCCTTGTAAGACGCCACCAAGAAAGCGGGAGGGAGGCTGCATTAACAACTACGGTACTAAACAAACGTATGCAAATGAAGTGAATAAAATAGAGACACACAGATAGCTGTCACAACTGTGCAGCAGCGTGCTTGCAGCAGACGTTAATGTTGTTGGTCGCACATAACGAGGACCCTCGGCACTACATCGGACGCACGCGGCTAGTCAGGCCGGCTGGCGATCACGTCCGCGATAAGGTACCGCAGCCGCACGTGGACTCATATGCTTCTGACGTGAATACAAATAAAGCGTTTAGCACGTCGTCAAACCATCGGAATCTTGATATGAGCATAACTTCTCTTTTTCTCATAAAAATAGTTTGTCGCCAGTTCAAATCTTCTCATAACCGCGCTGTGAAATGATTTTACGAGTTTGTTTTTAGAAATTAAATACTTTCAACTTTAAATGTAAATTCCAACGATTTCATAAAGCAGCGAAGTTAAAGTGGTTATTTTTATTGATATTCAAAGATTAATCGTTCAACTTCATTTAATTGTTTTTATAAAAATAAAACTTAATTTTACAGCTACAGTTTGCTTTGCAAAAATCTATCTAGTTATATTAGGTTCAAGCTATGTAAGACAAACATAACCAAATATTACTCAATATTTAGTTGAGTTACTTTTACCCTAAATTTATTGTTCGAGTAAAATGATAATCAATTACCATTGAAACCTAAACTTACATATAAACCGTTTCTTGTCATATGAAATTTTTAGATGTTTTGCACTTTTTATTGTTGAACAAAAATTTATTTATTCCAAGGATACTCAAAGAACTGTTTATATTACACTTTTGCGAATTATCCTGATTTTTTCTACAACCTTAAGCAAAGCAAAACATTTATTCCTCTAAAATGTATTTCCTCGAAATACCCTTTGGATATTTTTTTACCAAAAGAAATTGTAAAAGCATTAAGGGAATTTATAATTAACGTATTTTCAGGGGTGTTATATTCAATAGCATATTGGCGTTTTGAAAACATGCATTAATCTAAACTTTTGAGTTATTTGACTGTTAATATGTTAAAGTATTTTTTTACTGGATGTTAATTAATGTGGTTATTGAGTGTTGCTAGTCGTTGAGCCTGAGACCGTCGCCCGTCTGTCTGACTGTCCCACTGAGTGTTGCTAGAGTCGTTGAGTCTGAGACCGTCGCCCGTCTGTCTGACTGTCCCACTGAGTGTTGCTAGAGTCGTTGAGCCTGAGACCGTCGCCCGTCTGTCTGACTGTCCCACTGAGTGTTGCTAGAGTCGTTGAGCCTGAGACCGTCGCCCGTCTGTCTGACTGTCCCACTGAGTGTTGCTAGTCGTTGAGCCTGAGACCGTCGCCCGTCTGTCTGACTGTCCCACTGAGTGTTGCTAGAGTCGTTGAGCCTGAGACCGTCGCCCGTCTGTCTGACTGTCCCACTGAGTGTTGCTAGAGTCGTTGAGTCTGAGACCGTCGCCCGTCTGTCTGACTGTCCCACTGAGTGATGCTAGAGTCGTTGAGCCTGAGACCGTCGCCCGTCTGTCTGACTGTCCCACTGAGTGTTGCTAGAGTCGTTGAGCCTGAGACCGTCGCCCGTCTGTCTGACTGTCCCACTGAGTGTTGCTAGTCGTTGAGCCTGAGACCGTCGCCCGTCTGTCTGACTGTCCCACTGAGTGTTGCTAGTCGTTGAGCCTGAGACCGTCGCCCGTCTGTCTGACTGTCTCACTGAGTGTCGCTAGAGTCGTTGAGTCTGAGACCGTCGCCCGTCTGTCTGACTGTCCCATTGAGTGTCGCTAGAGTCGTTGAGTCTGAGACCGTCGCCCGTCTGTCTGACTGTCCCATTGAGTGTTGCTAGAGTCGTTGAGCCTGAGACCGTCGCCCGTCTGTCTGACTGTCCCATTGAGTGTTGCTAGAGTCGTTGAGCCTGAGACCGTCGCCCGTCGGTCTGACTGTCCCATTGAGTGTTGCTAGAGTCGTTGAGCCTGAGACCGTCGCCCGTCAGTCTGACTGTCCCATTGAGTGTTGCTAGAGTCGTTGAGCCTGAGACCGTCGCCCGTCTGTCTGACTGTCCCACTGAGTGATGCTAGAGTCGTTGAGCCTGAGACCGTCGCCCGTCTGTCTGACTGTCCCACTGAGTGTTGCTAGAGTCGTTGAGCCTGAGACCGTCGCCCGTCTGTCTGACTGTCCCACTGAGTGTTGCTAGTCGTTGAGTCTGAGACCGTCGCCCGTCTGTCTGACTGTCCCACTGAGTGATGCTAGAGTCGTTGAGCCTGAGACCGTCGCCCGTCTGTCTGACTGTCTCACTGAGTGTTGCTAGAGTCGTTGAGCCTGAGACCGTCGCCCGTCTGTCTGACTGTCCCACTGAGTGTTGCTAGTCGTTGAGTCTGAGACCGTCGCCCGTCTGTCTGACTGTCCCACTGAGTGTTGCTAGTCGTTGAGCCTGAGACCGTCGCCCGTCTGTCTGACTGTCCCACTGAGTGTTGCTAGAGTCGTTGAGCCTGAGACCGTCGCCCGTCTGTCTGACTGTCCCACTGAGTGTTGCTAGTCGTTGAGCCTGAGACCGTCGCCCGTCTGTCTGACTGTCCCACTGAGTGTTGCTAGCCGTTGAGCCTGAGACCGTCGCCCGTCTGTCTGACTGTCCCACTGAGTGTTGCTAGTCGTTGAGCCTGAGACCGTCGCCCGTCTGTCTGACTGTCCCACTGAGTGTTGCTAGAGTCGTTGAGCCTGAGACCGTCGCCCGTCTTTCTGACTGTCCCACTGAGTGTTGCTAGTCGTTGAGTCTGAGACCGTCGCCCGTCTTTCTGACTGTCCCACTGAGTGTTGCTAGTCGTTGAGTCTGAGACCGTCGCCCGTCTGTCTGACTGTCCCAATGAGTGTTGCTAGTCGTTGAGCCTGAGACCGTCGCCCGTCTGTCTGACTGTCCCACTGAGTGTTGCTAGTCGTTGAGTCTGAGACCGTCGCCCGTCTGTCTGACTGTCCCACTGAGTGTTGCTAGTCGTTGAGCCTGAGACCGTCGCCCGTCTGTCTGACTGTCCCACTGAGTGTTGCTAGCCGTTGAGCCTGAGACCGTCGCCCGTCTGTCTGGCTGTCCCACTGAGTGTTGCTAGTCGTTGAGCCTGAGACCGTCGCCCGTCTGTCTGACTGTCCCACTAAGTGTTGCTAGAGTCGTTGAGCCTGAGACCGTCGCCCGTCTTTCTGACTGTCCCACTGAGTGTTGCTAGTCGTTGAGTCTGAGACCGTCGCCCGTCTTTCTGACTGTCCCACTGAGTGTTGCTAGTCCTTGAGTCTGAGACCGTCGCCCGTCTGTCTGACTGTCCCACTGAGTGTTGCTAGTCGTTGAGCCTGAGACCGTCGCCCGTCTGTCTGACTGTCCCACTGAGTGTTGCTAGAGTCGTTGAGCCTGAGACCGTCGCCCGTCTGTCTGACTGTCCCACTGAGTGTTGCTAGTCGTTGAGTCTGAGACCGTCGCCCGTCTGTCTGACTGTCCCACTGAGTGTTGCTAGAGTCGTTGAGCCTGAGACCGTCGCCCGTCTGACTGACTGTCCCACTGAGTGTTGCTAGTCGTTGAGTCTGAGACCGTCGCCCGTCTGACTGACTGTCCCACTGAGTGTTGCTAGAGTCGTTGAGCCTGAGACCGTCGCCCGTCTGTCTGAGTGTCCCACTGAGTGTTGCTAGTCGTTGAGTCTGAGACCGTCGCCCGTCTGTCTGACTGTCCCACTGAGTGTTGCTAGTCGTTGAGTCTGAGACCGTCGCCCGTCTGTCTGACTGTCCCACTGAGTGTTGCTAGTCGTTGAGTCTGAGACCGTCGCCCGTCTGACTGACTGTCCCACTGAGTGTTGCTAGAGTCGTTGAGCCTGAGACCGTCGCCCGTCTGTCTGATTGTCCCACTGAGTGTTGCTAGTCGTTGAGTCTGAGACCGTCGCCCGTCTGTCTGACTGTCCCACTGAGTGTTGCTAGTCGTTGAGCCTGAGACCGTCGCCCGTCTGTCTGACTGTCCCACTGAGTGTTGCTAGTCGTTGAGCCTGAGACCGTCGCCCGTCTGTCTGACTGAACCACTGAGTGTTGCTAGTCGTTGAGTCTGAGACCGTCGCCCGTCTGTCTGACTGTCCCACTGAGTGTTGCTAGAGTCGTTGAGCCTGAGACCGTCGCCCGTCTGACTGACTGTCCCACTGAGTGTTGCTAGTCGTTGAGTCTGAGACCGTCGCCCGTCTGACTGACTGTCCCACTGAGTGTTGCTAGAATCGTTGAGCCTGAGACCGTCGCCCGTCTGTCTGACTGTCCCACTGAGTGTTGCTAGTCGTTGAGTCTGAGACCGTCGCCCGTCTGTCTGACTGTCCCACTGAGTGTTGCTAGTCGTTGAGTCTGAGACCGTCGCCCATCTGTCTGACTGTCCCACTGAGTGTTGCTAGTCGTTGAGTCTGAGACCGTCGCCCGTCTGTCTGACTGTCCCACTGAGTGTTGCTAGTCGTTGAGCCTGAGACCGTCGCCCGTCTGTCTGACTGTCCCACTGAGTGTTGCTAGTCGTTGAGCCTGAGACCGTCGCCCGTCTGTCTGACTGTCCCACTGAGTGTTGCTAGTCGTTGAGTCTGAGACCGTCGCCCGTCTGTCTGACTGTCCCACTGAGTGTTGCTAGTCGTTGAGTCTGAGACCGTCGCCCGTCTGTCTGACTGTCCCACTGAGTGTTGCTAGAGTCGTTGAGCCTGAGACCGTCGCCCGTCTGACTGACTATCCCACTGAGTGTTGCTAGTCGTTGAGTCTGAGACCGTCGCCCGTCTGACTGACTGTCCCACTGAGTGTTGCTAGAGTCGTTGAGCCTGAGACCGTCGCCCGTCGGTCTGACTGTCCCATTGAGTGTTGCTAGAGTCGTTGAGCCTGAGACCGTCGCCCGTCAGTCTGACTGTCCCATTGAGTGTTGCTAGAGTCGTTGAGCCTGAGACCGTCGCCCGTCTGTCTGACTGTCCCACTGAGTGATGCTAGAGTCGTTGAGCCTGAGACCGTCGCCCGTCTGTCTGACTGTCCCACTGAGTGTTGCTAGTCGTTGAGCCTGAGACCGTCGCCCGTCTGTCTGACTGTCCCACTGAGTGTTGCTAGAGTCGTTGAGCCTGAGACCGTCGCCCGTCTGTCTGACTGTCTCACTGAGTGTTGCTAGAGTCGTTGAGCCTGAGACCGTCGCCCGTCTGTCTGACTGTCCCACTGAGTGTTGCTAGTCGTTGAGTCTGAGACCGTCGCCCGTCTGTCTGACTGTCCCACTGAGTGTTGCTAGTCGTTGAGCCTGAGACCGTCGCCCGTCTGTCTGACTGTCCCACTGAGTGTTGCTAGAGTCGTTGAGCCTGAGACCGTCGTCCGTCTGTCTGACTGTCCCACTGAGTGATGCTAGAGTCGTTGAGCCTGAGACCGTCGCCCGTCTGTCTGACTGTCCCACTGAGTGTTGCTAGCCGTTGAGCCTGAGACCGTCGCCCGTCTGTCTGACTGTCCCACTGAGTGTTGCTAGTCGTTGAGCCTGAGACCGTCGCCCGTCTGTCTGACTGTCCCACTGAGTGTTGCTAGAGTCGTTGAGCCTGAGACCGTCGCCCGTCTTTCTGACTGTCCCACTGAGTGTTGCTAGTCGTTGAGTCTGAGACCGTCGCCCGTCTTTCTGACTGTCCCACTGAGTGTTGCTAGTCGTTGAGTCTGAGACCGTCGCCAGTCTGTCTGACTGTCCCACTGAGTGTTGCTAGTCGTTGAGTCTGAGACCGTCGCCCGTCTGTCTACCTGTCCCACTGAGTGTTGCTAGTCGTTGAGCCTGAGACCGTCGCCCGTCTGTCTGACTGTCCCACTGAGTGTTGCTAGTCGTTGAGTCTGAGACCGTCGCCCGTCTGTCTGACTGTCCCACTGAGTGTTGCTAGTCGTTGAGCCTGAGACCGTCGCCCGTCTGTCTGACTGTCCCACTGAGTGTTGCTAGCCGTTGAGCCTGAGACCGTCGCCCGTCTGTCTGGCTGTCCCACTGAGTGTTGCTAGTCGTTGAGCCTGAGACCGTCGCCCGTCTGTCTGACTGTCCCACTAAGTGTTGCTAGAGTCGTTGAGCCTGAGACCGTCGCCCGTCTTTCTGACTGTCCCACTGAGTGTTGCTAGTCGTTGAGTCTGAGACCGTCGCCCGTCTTTCTGACTGTCCCACTGAGTGTTGCTAGTCCTTGAGTCTGAGACCGTCGCCCGTCTGTCTGACTGTCCCACTGAGTGTTGCTAGTCGTTGAGCCTGAGACCGTCGCCCGTCTGTCTGACTGTCCCACTGAGTGTTGCTAGAGTCGTTGAGCCTGAGACCGTCGCCCGTCTGTCTGACTGTCCCACTGAGTGTTGCTAGTCGTTGAGTCTGAGACCGTCGCCCGTCTGTCTGACTGTCCCACTGAGTGTTGCTAGAGTCGTTGAGCCTGAGACCGTCGCCCGTCTGACTGACTGTCCCACTGAGTGTTGCTAGTCGTTGAGTCTGAGACCGTCGCCCGTCTGACTGACTGTCCCACTGAGTGTTGCTAGAGTCGTTGAGCCTGAGACCGTCGCCCGTCTGTCTGAGTGTCCCACTGAGTGTTGCTAGTCGTTGAGTCTGAGACCGTCGCCCGTCTGTCTGACTGTCCCACTGAGTGTTGCTAGTCGTTGAGTCTGAGACCTTCGCCCGTCTGTCTGACTGTCCCACTGAGTGTTGCTAGTCGTTGAGTCTGAGACCGTCGCCCGTCTGACTGACTGTCCCACTGAGTGTTGCTAGAGTCGTTGAGCCTGAGACCGTCGCCCGTCTGTCTGATTGTCCCACTGAGTGTTGCTAGTCGTTGAGTCTGAGACCGTCGCCCGTCTGTCTGACTGTCCCACTGAGTGTTGCTAGTCGTTGAGCCTGAGACCGTCGCCCGTCTGTCTGACTGTCCCACTGAGTGTTGCTAGTCGTTGAGCCTGAGACCGTCGCCCGTCTGTCTGACTGAACCACTGAGTGTTGCTAGTCGTTGAGTCTGAGACCGTCGCCCGTCTGTCTGACTGTCCCACTGAGTGTTGCTAGAGTCGTTGAGCCTGAGACCGTCGCCCGTCTGACTGACTGTCCCACTGAGTGTTGCTAGTCGTTGAGTCTGAGACCGTCGCCCGTCTGACTGACTGTCCCACTGAGTGTTGCTAGAATCGTTGAGCCTGAGACCGTCGCCCGTCTGTCTGACTGTCCCACTGAGTGTTGCTAGTCGTTGAGTCTGAGACCGTCGCCCGTCTGTCTGACTGTCCCACTGAGTGTTGCTAGTCGTTGAGTCTGAGACCGTCGCCCGTCTGTCTGACTGTCCCACTGAGTGTTGCTAGTCGTTGAGTCTGAGACCGTCGCCCGTCTGTCTGACTGTCCCACTGAGTGTTGCTAGTCGTTGAGCCTGAGACCGTCGCCCGTCTGTCTGACTGTCCCACTGAGTGTTGCTAGTCGTTGAGCCTGAGACCGTCGCCCGTCTGTCTGACTGTCCCACTGAGTGTTGCTAGTCGTTGAGTCTGAGACCGTCGCCCGTCTGTCTGACTGTCCCACTGAGTGTTGCTAGTCGTTGAGTCTGAGACCGTCGCCCGTCTGTCTGACTGTCCCACTGAGTGTTGCTAGAGTCGTTGAGCCTGAGACCGTCGCCCGTCTGACTGACTATCCCACTGAGTGTTGCTAGTCGTTGAGTCTGAGACCGTCGCCCGTCTGACTGACTGTCCCACTGAGTGTTGCTAGAGTCGTTGAGCCTGAGACCGTCGCCCGTCTGTTTGACTGTCCCACTGAGTGTTGCTAGTCGTTGAGTCTGAGACCGTCGCCTGTCTGTCTGACTGTCCCACTGAGTGTTGCTAGTCGTTGAGCCTGAGACCGTCGCCCGTCTGTCTGACTGTCCCACTGAGTGTTGCTAGAGTCGTTGAGCCTGAGACCGTCGCCCGTCTGTCTGACTGTCCCACTGAGTGTTGCTAGTCGTTGAGTCTGAGACCGTCGCCCGTCTTTCTGACTGTCCCATTGAGTGTTGCTAGAGTCGTTGAGCCTGAGACCGTCGCCCGTCTGTCTGACTGTCCCACTGAGTGATGCTAGAGTCGTTGAGCCTGAGACCGTCGCCCGTCTGTCTGACTGTCCCACTGAGTGTTGCTAGTCGTTGAGTCTGAGACCGTCGCCCGTCTGTCTGACTGTCCCACTGAGTGTTGCTAGTCGTTGAGTCTGAGACCGTCGCCCGTCTGTCTGACTGTCCCACTGAGTGTTGCTAGAGTCGTTGAGTCTGAGACCGTCGCCCGTCTGACTGACTGTCCCACTGAGTGTTGCTAGAGTCGTTGAGCCTGAGACCGTCGCCCGTCTGTCTAATTGTCCCACTGAGTGTTGCTAGTCGTTGAGTCTGAGACCGTCGCCCGTCTGTCTGACTGTCCCACTGAGTGTTGCTAGTCGTTGAGCCTGAGACCGTCGCCCGTCTGTCTGACTGTCCCACTGAGTGTTGCTAGTCGTTGAGCCTGAGACCGTCGCCCGTCTGTCTGACTGTCCCACTGAGTGTTGCTAGTCGTTGAGTCTGAGACCGTCGCCCGTCTGTCTGACTGCCCCACTGAGTGTTGCTAGTCGTTGAGCCTGAGACCGTCGCCCGTCTGTCTGACTGTCCCACTGAGTGTTGCTAGTCGTTGAGTCTGAGACCGTCGCCCGTCTGTCTGACTGTCCCACTGAGTGTTGCTAGTCGTTGAGTCTGAGACCGTCGCCCGTCTGTCTGACTGTCCCGTTTGTGGCCCACGACGATCACGAGTCCTCTATAATTAGTGGTTAAGTGACATTCAGTAGACAAGCAATTAAACTTGGAAAGTAAAAACGAAAATAAATCTTTGAATTACCATAATAACAACATCTGACTCTTACTGCAGATTGAAGGTCACTGATGTGTTTACATGCAAAATTATCTTTACCAGAAACTTTCCTTTATTCATTGACTTATTATTTTCTGCTGCAACTAGAAAGTGACAATTACGTTATGTTATTGTTACGGTTCAAACTTTCATGTGAATATGACTGTCTACTGGTACTTTCAGAAAAACCACGAAGATTTTATTTAGTAATTTTGTCTAGACTAATTTATTAGCATTGCTAGCAATAGTTTCATCCCTTTACTAAAGGACGAAGTGTACACATCAGTGATAGATATGAATGCAAGTGAAGGGACGCAAACACAGGATACGTGACAGTGTGGGTTGTAATGGGAAATGCAAGCAATCAAGCAGGACGCGCCGGCAATCCGGTAAATATTGTACGCTCGTCAAGCTCTAGTGGAAGGGCGGACAATGAACCAGTTGCAAATAGATTTGTTATGTCTGACGTTCCTCCGCTTATGTAAAATCCTGGTGCAATGGCTTTATGAGATCAATGTACAGTTTATGGGATGGAAGGGATTTATGTAAGACATACATGCGTGTTTGTCATTGTGTCGACTCAAGGACGTGCAGAGTTTATTGTATGACTTGCTCGGGTCGGTTTGACGGTTCCCTGTAAACGTTGGATGCAGGTTCGAGCGGCGCGGCGGTGGGAGGATACGTGCAGTTTATAGTGACAGGGGTGAAATCCGTCCGGAGTTTATGGTTATGGCGGACCGGCCGACTGCAGGAACAATACTTGCGTCTCCCCTGCACTGCATTAGGTCTTTCAGGGAGTAACGCAGTACATCATATAAACTACCGCTCTGCAAATTTACTCTCTATCACAAAATAATATCGGCAGTATATTTTTATTATTACCTGCTTCAGTGAATGACACTCTCTATACTCGATGTTATTTATAAGAGCTTTTAAATAACTGATAATTCCGTATTTGATGTGAACAATTCAGGTCAGATATCAGTTGAGACAATGAATCTTCTAGTTATATTGTCGATAATTTTCTTTTGTTCTTATTATAATCAAATTTCAAACCATATGTGTTCAAATTATTGTTGCACAATGTATTCAGATATGATCCATCCTTTGAAAACATACCAAATAACATAAGTGCCCTAAAATGTTATTATAGTTGATATTCAATCATAAGAATATTTGTTAGTCGAAATTTACTAAAGTACAGTTTTTAATATTCTAAAATGGCCTTGGTAAAGTTCAAAATAAATAACCTATAAAACTGCTCTACCACAGGTCATTTCAAATCAGCTCTAGAGTCCCAAATGAACAACACCAAAAGTATTTAAAAGGTACACATTTTATTGATTCCCAAGTTGTTAAACATTGAGTCAGCCTTGCTCTCTCTGTTAGACATCATGGCTCTTGGGCCGACCAAAAATGAAAATACGGGGATCCCTTTCAGAATACTTAAAAAAACTTTGTTCCCCTACTTTTATCCCTAATTATTCTTAAACTAAAAATAAGCCTATTGCTTATTTGAGACCGCTGAAGGAGGTTCCACGGTACGTCTCGGCTCAACCACGGGCTGGAAGGGCTCCACGAAACTCAGCCATTCTCAAAGGGAAGGAGTGAGCTGCATTACACATCGCTCGGAAACAACTTCTGGGTTGTATCGCGGCACCCCGAACTCTCAATAGGAGGGTCGGTAAACTATAATGAAAGGTCCAACGAAGAAAAATCCGCGGAAAAGTAAAATCGACTTTAAATAAAAAGTTAAGTAAAATATCAAACTACACAATAGGTAAGTTGAGCAGCAAGTGGGGAGAGAAAAGCTTTCAGGAACTTTACCTTTCCGTCTAGTGTAATGATACCACGTTGACGACAAAACAGAAAAACATATAATTAGAGCTTAGTAATCACAACATTGCTACTTTATAGTTAAAATAATTAAATGGAAACTAATACGAACACTCAGAAACCAAAATTACTTATAAACTTTCCTCTGAAAAAGAATTACTTATTAATGTTTGAATACTTACTAATTAATGTTTTGGACTTTTCCTTTCGCTTCTAGTGTTTGAACTACACTGCGTTTCGAGAGGTATTGAAACTCCTCTCGTTTTCAAATACAGACTTCTATTTAATTATTTCTATACTTAATTATTTCTATTTAACCACTTTTTTGGTTTTTGTTTTGTTTTTGGCACAAAACTGATATTCATCCAACATTCAACAGCACATAAAGGTCACTCGTATGAAAATTCATACAAAACACATTGAACGTAATACAGAATATACGAACAAAAAATTAAAACAAAAAACATATAACTTACTGACTGCAATGTCTCCAAGCTGGCGACGTTACGACACGCACACACAACCACTCGCACTCACACACGCTACTCGGATGAGTAACGCATGGAGAGCAAGTGGAGGGAGCAATTCTGTATTATCTTGTGTTTTGTATGAATTTTTGTGTGAGAGAGATTTCTGTGCTGTTGAATGTTGGATGAATGTCAATTTTGTGTAAAAAAACAAACATTTTAGGTTAAATAGAAATAAGTAGGTTAATTTAACTTCAAGTAGGGTCATTTGAAAACGAGTTTTAATACCTTTCGAAACGTAGTGTAGTTTAAACACTAGAAGTGAAAGTAAAGTCCACAAAATTAAATAATAATTACAAATCCTTCGCTATTATGAATTTTAAAAGTACAGAACTACTTTTTCCAAAGTGGAAAGCGCAACAAACTTTCTGGAACACTCTGTAGGCCTACGGCACAGCATTAACCGGTCAGTAAAAAATTAAGCACTAAAACAAGTGAACGTGACAGAACAGTCACAATTCTTGTTCCCATGAGGAATACCTGGGATGGCACAGGTAAAATGGACACGATGCATTTCAAGTAGGGAAAAAATCACACTTAAACTGCTCATATCTACTTAACCATTAGGTGACGGAAAAAATGTTAAAGAATTATAAAAATAAAAGTTGCCCCCTTTTTGGAAACTGGAGGTCATTTACAAGTAAATTTAATTAATATTTTTTATTGTCTTAAAAAAGTAGGTGAAGTCCTCCGATTTAATGTTTATTCTAAATATAATAGTTTCTGATATGCCAAAGGTGGCACAGTTAAGTTGGTCAACGTGTATACCGAATACCGAGGTACAGTTGTGTGAATATATATTTTTGGAACTTCTATCGATAGGTATAATGGAAGCCTGAGCCTTTTAGAAATTTAGAGTTACTCACACGTTACCCCTTATTTGTTCCCTATTCCGTCCTCAGTATTAATTAAGTGGTAAACAAACAAATAAAATTACCTTATCCAATCACTAGTATTGGAAAGACGATATATTTCATTCCTAATATACGATTTATAAAAACACTTCGTAATAATTAAGTGGTGTTTAAAATAACGGAACATCTAAGAATAATTTTAGCATGGATGTTAAAATTTCTCACATTTTACACACATTTCATAGTTACACATTTCACAATTACACAATTTCATAGTTGCAAATCGAATAATGTGTTAACTATTCACAATGTTGCCGTTTGCAGATTACTGCAATTAAGTTAGGTTTATATTTCGTTAATATTCTTTTATTTATTATTTACTCTTACCTTACGATCCAATATTTATTTCATGAGGGAGACCTAGGTTCCAGCATCATAATGCTATTATTAGTCCCATTTCTTTTTGGTCTATGGTATGCTACAACTTCTTTATATCTTCTCGGTTTGCGATTTCGCCATTGTTAATAATATTAATTCTTTACAGAAACATTCAAAACATAAAAAAAAACACTTAAGAAATAGTAGTTTTCATTACTAGGAGCGAAAGTGGCTCTTTTTGGTACGAGATCGTAATTTACAGGCGAGGCGCAGCCGAGCTTGGAAATGCGATCGAGTACCAAGGAGACACTTTTGCTCCGTGTGATGAACAACTATTTTCATAATTATGTATAAATAATCATTTAATCGTTAAAAAATTAGACTACATAATTTTGAGGTTATCCAAAATAGTCATAGTCATTTACACATCTGTTAGCTGTTTACAAACACAAGATAAGAAATCGTTCAACCTTTCAAACGTAACATAAACAAATTTTGACATTAGAGTACGGCAAAATTTACCATATGTTTTTCCAGTACTCCTATTCGAAGTGATCCAAAAACGATAATTTTGCGTACGATTTAGAGAACTAAAAACGGCTGTTTTCGGGACAGTATGATGAAAAAGGTTTTGCATGATCATGTCTTGCTTCTCATAATTTCACAAATATAACCTCTCCTTGTTCATGACACACAGGGACAGGCTGACATGTACATAGGTAGATTGAATCGAAGCGTGAGCAACTACGTTAGGACAGCGAGCGGAGGCAGCGGCGAGCTAAGGGTTTCGTGGCGGAGAGGATCCTTAGCTAGCGACTAAGCTAGGACAGCGAACTACTACTCTAGGACAGCGAACGACTACGCCAGGACTAACGAGTACTCTAGGACAGCGAGCGACTACGCCAGGACTAACGAGTACTCTAGGACAGCGAGCGACTACGCCAGGACTAACGAGTACTCTAGGACAGCGAGCGACTACGCCAGGACTAACGAGTACTCTAGGACAGCGAGCGACTACGCCAGGACTAACGAGTACTCTAGGACAGCGAGCGACTACGCCAGGACTAACGAGTACTCTAGGACAGCGAGCGACTACGCCAGGACTAACGAGTACTCTAGGACAGCGAGCGACTACGCCAGGACTAACGAGTACTCTAGGACAGCGAGCGACTACGCCAGGACTAACGAGTACTCTAGGACAGCGAACGACTACGCCAGAACTAACGAGTACGCTAGGACAGCGAACGACTGCGCCAGGACTCACGAGTACGCTAGGACAGCGAGCGGAGAAGCGGCGAGCTGGGGCCTTGCGGCGGAGAGGTTCGGAGAACCTACTGTAGAACCGGCCGCGAGTCTTTGCCTTATATAAACCGGAATCCCCATAGCACACGGCAAGGCTGTATCCTCGGCGGCGTCTTTAATTCATTATATCCTCGGTTTGATTGATACATCAATTTGTCGGGGACGGTATCCGGGATGTGGCGATGGCGATGGTTGATGGGGCGGCGATCAGTCCTCGTCAATATCACTTACATCCTCACTGACCTACTTGTACACTTATTGATGGGTTGGGCTTTCTTTCTTTACGCCATTTTGCGTCAGATTTATTATGCATGTTACGCCGAACACTAAGAAATACACACAAGGAAAAAATAAGACATGATTTGATTTAAAACTACCTGTAAACGTAAGAGATTATTATGTAGCAAAAAGAAACTCATAAAATAAAGGTGATATCTGTCTGTCCGTTTGTTCCAAATAAACGTGACACTACTGAATCGATCGTGCTGAAATTTTGCACATTGATTGATCAAAATCTGGCCAACACATTTCATCACTAAACTTTACTGGACTGCGTGCCATGAACTTTTTAAGTTTCGATGTTATTTTTGTTGGTGCATAATAATTTCACAAAATGGAGAAAAAACAGAATGATAATATTATAGAGCTGAAATAAGCGCAGATGTTTCGAGCTAATCTAAACCTTCATTAAAGAATTCAAAATGTTGCATTTCAGTTATAGTAAATTGTTAAATATTATTAATTTTTAACAAATTAAATTAAAAACAATTTACAATGCAAGGAAACTTATTATTACACTCAGAGACAATGCAACCGTAGCTACGAGCAAAAAATAAAAATATTTTCATTCATATTAAGGTTACATATATCAGGTGGCCATGCATATACATATATATTTTGGCTAATTTAGGTTTGTATAAACGATAATTTTATGGATCATGCCTGTTGTGTGTCTGAAGTGTAATAATAATAGCCAACCTATTTATTTCAAAATACCTGTACCTTAAGCTGAGGAGGAATTTCAAACTGATTGCGTCGAGATGACACTATTTATGAAGTTATGATGAATTTGTGTTTGATAAACATTAATATCCATCTTTTAGCCCCTGAGCTATGCGATTTAAATAGTATGAGTATAATACTATTTAAATATTATTTAAACAAACGGCGCGACGTGTCGTGGCATTTGTTCTAACAGGCCTGTAGTTTTAGGTTAATGCTCTGCTTTTTCGTTCCGTCTCGTTTTTCGTGTCTTTGTTATGTGTCAGTGTTTAATTATGATTATTTATTGACAAAGCCATCTACCTACTAGGTGGATGCAGATCATCTCAACTTCAACTCACATTTTTAGTCAGCTGAAGATGGCGTATTAAACGTTGAAACGTGTCCTGAACATGATGACAATATTTTTTGAGCTGTTCTGACGGTTGATATCAGTAATTTAATCTTACTATTTATATGATAAACATTAACTCATATTTTCAGGTTGGCTGTATCTGGCCCTCATCTCGTCTGATCGTGAACTGTCGTCCACTGCAGCAGTCGCTCCAGTTGTGAGCGGGAGCGCTGCCGCCGCCTTGACCTAGGGCCAGCGAGAGTGGACGATTGTTCACGTGTGAGAGCGGTCACGGCTGCTTCTGGCCCTCATCTCCTCTGATCGTTAACTGTCGTCCACTGCAGCAGTGTCGCTCCAGTTGTGAGTGGGAGCGCTGCCGCCGCCTTGACCTAGGGCCAGCGAGAGTGGATTGGACGATTGTTCACGTGTGAGAGCGGTCACGGCTGCTTCTGGCCCTCATCTCATCTGGTCGTGAACTGTCGTCCACTGCAGCAGTGTCGCTCCAGTTGTGAGTGGGAGCGCTGCCGCCGCCTTCACCTAGGGCCAGCGAGAGTGGATTGGACGATTGTTCACGTGTGAGAGCGGTCACGGCTGCTTCTGGCCCTCATCTCATCTGATCGTGAACTGTCGTCCACTGCAGCAGTGTCGCTCCAGTTGTGAGTGGGAGCGCTGCCGCCGCCTTCACCTAGGGCCAGCGAGAGTGGATTGGACGATTGTTCACGTGTGAGAGCGGTCACGGCTGCTTCTGGCCCTCATCTCATCTGATCGTGAACTGTCGTCCACTGCAGCAGTCGCTCCAGTTGTGAGCGGGGGCGCTGTCGCCGCCTTGACCTAGGGCCAGCGAGAGTGGATTGGACGATTGTTCACGTGTGAGAGCGGTCACGGCTGCTTCTGGCCCTCATCTCTTATGATCGTGAACTGTCGTCCACTGCAGCAGTCGCTCCAGTTGTGAGCGGGGGCGCGGACCCCGCCTTGACCTAGGGCCAGCGAGAGTGGATTGGACGATTGTTCACGTGTGAGAGCGGTCACGGCTGCATCTGGCCCTCATCTCCTCTGATCGTTAACTGTCGTCCACTGCAGCAGTGTCGCTCCAGTTGTGAGTGGGAGCGCTGCCGCCGCCTTGACCTAGGGCCAGCGAGAGTGGATTGGACGATTGTTCACGTGTGAGAGCGGTCACGGCTGCTTCTGGCCCTCATCTCGTCTAATCGTGAACAGTCAGCCACTGAAACAGTGTCGCTCCAGTTGTGAGCGGGGGCGCTGCCGCCGCCTTGACCTAGGGCCAACGAGAGTGGATTGGACGATTGTTCACGTGTGAGAGCGGTCACGGCTGCTTCTGGCCCTCATCTCGTCTGATCGCGAACTGTCGTCCACTGCAGCAGTCGCTCCAGTTGTGAGCGGGGGCGCGGACCCCGCCTTGACCTAGGGCCAGCGAGAGTGGATTGGACGATTGTTCACGTGTGAGAGCGGTCACGGCTGCTTCTGGCCCTCATCTCGTCTGATCGTGAACTGTCGTCCACTGCAGCAGTGTCGCTCCAGTTGTGAGTGGGAGCGCTGCCGCCGCCTTGACCAGCGAGAGTGGATTGGACGATTGTTCACGTGTGAGAGCGGTCACGGTTGCTCCTGGCCCTCATCTCCTCTGATCGTTAACTGTCTTCGACTGCAGCAGTGTCGCTCCAGTTGTGAGTGGGAGCGCTGCCGCCGCCTTGACCTAGGGCCAGCGAGAGTGGATTGGACGATTGTTCACGTGTGAGAGCGGTCACGGCTGCTTCTGGCCCTCATCTCCTCTGATCGTTAACTGTCGTCCACTGCAGCAGTGTCGCTCCAGTTGTGAGTGGGAGCCCTGCCGCCGCCTTGACCTAGGGCCAGCGAGAGTGGATTGGACGATTATTCACGTGTGAGAGCGGTCACGGCTGCTCCTGGCCCTCATCTCCTCTGATCGTTAACTGTCTTCGACTGCAGCAGTGTCGCTCCAGTTGTGAGTGGGAGCGCTGCCGCCGCCTTCACCTAGGGCCAGCGAGAGTGGATTGGACGATTGTTCACGTGTGAGAGCGGTCACGGCTGCTTCTGGCCCTCATCTCCTCTGATCGTTAACTGTCGTCCACTGCAGCAGTGTCGTTCCAGTTGTGAGCGGGGGCGCTGCCGCCGCCTTGACCTAGGGCCAGCGAGAGTGAATTGGACGATTGTTCACGTGTGAGAGCGGTCCCGGCTGCATCTGGCCCTCATCTCCTCTGATCGTTAACTGTCGTCCACTGCAGCAGTCGTTCCAGTTGTGAGTGGGAGCGCTGCCGCCGCCTTGACCTAGGGCCAGCGAGAGTGGATTGGACGATTGTTCACGTGTGAGAGCGGTCATGGCTGCTTCTGGCCCTCATCTCATCTATTCGTGAACTGTCGTCCACTGCACCAGTCGCTCCAGTTGTGAGCGGGGGCGCTGCCGCCGCCTTGTCCTAGGGCCAGCGAGAGTGGATTGGACGATTGTTCACGTGTGAGAGCGGTCACGGCTGCTTCTGGCCCTCATCTCTTCTGATCGTGAACTGTCGTCCACTGCAGCAGTCGCTCCAGTTGTGAGCGGGGGCGCGGACCCCGCCTTGACCTAGGGCCAGCGAGAGTGGATTGGACGATTGTTCACGTGTGAGAGCGGTCACGGCTGCTTCTGGCCCTCATCTCGTCTGATCGTGAACTGTCGGCCACTGCAGCAGTCGCTCCAGTTGTGAGCGGGGGCGCTGCCGCCGCCTTGACCTAGGGCCAGCGAGAGTGGATTGGACGATTGTTCACGTGTGAGAGCGGTCACGGCTGCTCCTGGCCCTCATCTCCTCTGATCGTTAACTGTCTTCGACTGCAGCAGTGTCGCTCCAGTTGTGAGTGGGAGCGCTGCCGCCGCCTTCACCTAGGGCCAGCGAGAGTGGATTGGACGATTGTTCACGTGTGAGAGCGGTCACGGCTGCTTCTGGCCCTCATCTCGTCTGATCGTGAACTGTCGTCCACTGCAGCAGTGTCGTTCCAGTTGTGAGCGGGGGCGCTGCCGCCGCCTTGACCTAGGGCCAGCGAGAGTGAATTGGACGATTGTTCACGTGTGAGAGCGGTCCCGGCTGCATCTGGCCCTCATCTCCTCTGATCGTTAACTGTCGTCCACTGCAGCAGTCGTTCCAGTTGTGAGTGGGAGCGCTGCCGCCGCCTTGACCTAGGGCCAGCGAGAGTGGATTGGACGATTGTTCACGTGTGAGAGCGGTCACGGCTGCTTCTGGCCCTCATCTCATCTGATCGTGAACTGTCGTCCACTGCACCAGTCGCTCCAGTTGTGAGCGGGGGCGCTGCCGCCGCCTTGACCTAGGGTCAACGAGAGTGGATTGGACGATTGTTCACGTGTGAGAGCGGTCACGGCTGCTTCTGGCCCTCATCTCGTCTGATCGTGAACTGTCGGCCACTGCAGCAGTCGCTCCAGTTGTGAGCGGGGGCGCTGCCGCCGCCTTGACCTAGGGCCAGCGAGAGTGGATTGGACGATTGTTCACGTGTGAGAGCGGTCACGGCTGCTCCTGGCCCTCATCTCCTCTGATCGTTAACTGTCCTCGACTGCAGCAGTGTCGCTCCAGTTGTGAGTGGGAGCGCTGCCGCCGCCTTCACCTAGGGCCAGCGAGAGTGGATTGGACGATTGTTCACGTGTGAGAGCGGTCCCGGCTGCTTCTGGCCCTCATCTCCTCTGATCGTTAACTGTCGTCCACTGCAGCAGTGTCGCCCCAGTTGTGAGTGGGAGCCCTGCCGCCGCCTTGACCTAGGGCCAGCGAGAGTGGATTGGACGATTGTTCACGTGTGAGAGCGGTCACGGCTCCATCTGGCCATCATCTCGTCTGCTCGTGAACTGTCAGCCACTGAAACAGTGTCGCTCCAGTTGTAATTGGGAGCGCTGCCGCCGCCTTGACCTAGGGCCAGCGAGAGTGGATTGGACGATTGTTCACGTGTGAGAGCGGTCACGGCTGCATCTGGCCCTCATCTCCTCTGATCGTTAACTGTCGTCCACTGCAGCAGTGTCGTTCCAGTTGTGAGCGGGGGCGCTGCCGCCGCCTTGACCTAGGGCCAGCGAGAGTGGATTGGACGATTGTTCACGTGTGAGAGCGGTCACGGCTGCTTCTGGCCCTCATCTCGTCTGATCGTGAACTGTCGTCCACTGCAGCAGTCGCTCCAGTTGTGAGTGGGAGCGCTGCCGCCGCCTTGACCTAGGGCCAGCGAGAGTGGATTGGACGATTGTTCACGTGTGAGAGCGGTCACGGCTGCTTCTGGCCCTCATCTCCTTTGATCGTTAACTGTCGTCCACTGCAGCAGTCGCTCCAGTTGTGAGCGGGGGCGCGGACCCCGCCTTGACCTAGGGCCAGCGAGAGTGGATTGGACGATTGTTCACGTGTGAGAGCGGTCACGGCTGCTTCTGGCCCTCATCTCATCTGATCGTGAACTGTCGTCCACTGCAGCAGTGTCGCTCCAGTTGTGAGTGGGAGCGCTGCCGCCGCCTTCACCTAGGGCCAGCGAGAGTGGATTGGACGATTGTTCACGTGTGAGAGCGGTCACGGCTGCTTCTGGCCCTCATCTCGTCTGATCGTGAACTGTCGTCCACTGCAGCAGTCGCTCCAGTTGTGAGTGGGAGCGCTGCCGCCGCCTTGACCTAGGGCCAGCGAGAGTGGATTGGACGATTGTTCATACGATTGTTCACGTGTGAGAGCGGTCACGGCTGCTTCTGGCCCTCATCTCGTCTGATCGTGAACTGTCGTCCACTGCAGCAGTCGCTCCAGTTGTGAGTGGGAGCGCTGCCGCCGCCTTCACCTAGGGCCAGCGAGAGTGGATTGGACGATTGTTCACTTGGAGAGCGGTCACGGCTGCTCCTGGCCCTCATCTCCTCTGATCGTTAACTGTCTTCGACTGCAGCAGTGTCGCTCCAGTTGTGAGTGGGAGCGCTGCCGCCGCCTTCACCTAGGGCCAGCGAGAGTGGATTGGACGATTGTTCACGTGTGAGAGCGGTCACGGCTGCTTCTGGCCCTCATCTCTTCTGATCGTGAACTGTCGTCCACTGCAGCAGTCGCCCCAGTTGTGAGCGGGGGCGCGGACCCCGCCTTGACCTAGGGCCAGCGAGAGTGGATTGGACGATTGTTCACGTGTGAGAGCGGTCACGGCTGCTTCTGGCCCTCATCTCGTCTGATCGTGAACTGTCAGCCACTGAAACAGTGTCGCTCCAGTTGTAAGTGGGAGCGCTGCCGCCGCCTTGACCTAGGGCCAGCGAGAGTGGATTGGACGATTGTTCACGTGTGAGAGCGGTCACGGCTGCTTCTGGCCCTCATCTCCTCTGATCGTTAACTGTCGTCCACTGCAGCAGTGTCGCCCCAGTTGTGAGTGGGAGCCCTGCCGCCGCCTTGACCTAGGGCCAGCGAGAGTGGATTGGACGATTGTTCACGTGTGAGAGCGGTCACGGCTCCATCTGGCCATCATCTCGTCTGCTCGTGAACTGTCAGCCACTGAAACAGTGTCGCTCCAGTTGTAATTGGGAGCGCTGCCGCCGCCTTGACCTAGGGCCAGCGAGAGTGGATTGGACGATTGTTCACGTGTGAGAGCGGTCACGGCTGCATCTGGCCCTCATCTCCTCTGATCGTTAACTGTCGTCCACTGCAGCAGTGTCGTTCCAGTTGTGAGCGGGGGCGCTGCCGCCGCCTTGACCTAGGGCCAGCGAGATTGGATTGGACGATTGTTCACGTGTGAGAGCGGTCACGGCTGCTTCTGGCCCTCATCTCGTCTGATCGTGAACTGTCGTCCACTGCAGCAGTCGCTCCAGTTGTGAGTGGGAGCGCTGCCGCCGCCTTGACCTAGGGCCAGCGAGAGTGGATTGGACGATTGTTCACGTGTGAGAGCGGTCACGGCTGCTTCTGGCCCTCATCTCCTTTGATCGTTAACTGTCGTCCACTGCAGCAGTCGCTCCAGTTGTGAGCGGGGGCGCGGACCCCGCCTTGACCTAGGGCCAGCGAGAGTGGATTGGACGATTGTTCACGTGTGAGAGCGGTCACGGCTGCTTCTGGCCCTCATCTCGTCTGATCGTGAACTGTCGTCCACTGCAGCAGTCGCTCCAGTTGTGAGTGGGAGCGCTGCCGCCGCCTTGACCTAGGGCCAGCGAGAGTGGATTGGACGATTGTTCACGTGTGAGAGCGGTCACGGCTGCTTCTGGCCCTCAACTCCTCTGATCGTTAACTGTCGTCCACTGCAGCAGTGTCGCTCCAGTTGTGAGTGGGAGCGCTGCCGCCGCCTTGACCTAGGGCCAGCGAGAGTGGATTGGACGATTGTTCACGTGTGAGAGCGGTCACGGCTGCATCTGGCCCTCATCTCCTCTGATCGTTAACTGTCGTCTACTGCAGCAGTGTCGCTCCAGTTGTGAGCGGGAGCGCTGCCGCCGCCTTGACCTAGGGACAGCGAGAGTGGATTGGACGATTGTTCACGTGTGAGAGCGGGCACGGCTGCTTCTGGCCCTCATCTCGTCTGATCGTGAACTATCGTCCACTGCAGCAGTCGCTCCAGTTGTGAGCGGGAGCGCTGCCACCGCCTTGACCTAGGGCCAGCGAGAGGATTGGACGATTGTTCACGTGTGAGAGCGGTCACGGCTGCTCCTGGCCCTCATCTCGTCTGATCGTGAACTATCGCCCATTGTCCGCCGTTTCTCGGCTCCACCCATACACATTCACCAGGAAATCATACAGTCAGACTCGACTTTTATGCACTTCTTGATTTTGGAAAAATCGAAATACATGAAGTAATGGTTTGGTCATAAAATGGCTTTCTATAACAATAATAAATTTCAAAAAGCTATACACTCAATTTTAAACAACTAGAGATTGATATGGAAACATTAAAGGTCATAATCCAATCCACACGAATTTTTATAGTTATCACACCTCTCCTTACACCCCTAATCCCACAAAACGGGACTTCCACTCTCCCAATCACCAGCGACTCTTTGATGTAATATACGCCAGACCGAACGTCCATGCAAAGTTTCACAAACAGAACAATATTTTTCTTTTCAATTGCCTATTTTATAAAACTGTACTTGTGTCTATAGAATAAAAAAACTTATTAAACAGTCATTTAAAATGAATAGTTACATAAGTAATGCGTCGCGTCGGTGTATGGATTGTTACGGTTTGTAACATTGACCTCGCAGGAGGCTTATCAGCGTGACAGCCGCCGCCGTTAATGTGGGAAGTGTAATTATCAGAAGCACCGCTAGAGGGAGTGGCCGCGCCGCGAGTGTGTGTTTGTGTGTACCGCTAGCGCTGCGGCAGTTACGCCTTATCAGGTAAACACATGCGAGTGATAAGCGGTGTTTCGCACGCGTCTCCCGTCATTTCTCACACTTGAATTTCACCGTCGCTTCGCCTCCAGTTCTGCGCGGGTAATGTATGCAGAAGAAAGTGGTTGAGATAAATCCGACCGACCGTTTATTGTCAGTGAATTAAATAAATCACTGTAATGTATTGCCTGGCTTGTTTCGTGTTAAATTTCTGAACATCTCGAATGCTTTGATTACTTAATTGTTTGTTTTGTTGTTACCTAATTGATTAAATTAACATTTGGGGACGGAATTCAGTGTCATAATTGAAGTCTAAGGAAATGCGCGGTAAAAATAGTTGATAATAACTGTTCAATAATATTTTTAATGCAAAAATTTAGTCTTTTCAATCCAACAGATATATCGAGCTCCTGCTTTCATTATTAGCAAGCTGAATTAAAATATACCACTGGTAAGTGTAGGGTAAGTATGTGATCAGCGGTCGCCGCGCCGACAGTATTACACGCTCAATAAATAATAACTAATGTTTTTACGACATTGTAGTATGAAATCAATAAATAATGAACGTTAGACTTGTATAAACTTTTCATATTAATGCTAAATTAAATAACAACAAAAATATGTTTATTTTACACTTTGTTTATTCTCTGATAAAACAGATAAAAATGTGCTCACCAAGCATTTCACTTTCTAGAAAGTCAGTATAAATTTGATCTCCTGATTGTACGAACCGACATCAACAAACAATAAAATGTCAAAGCTTCTATGTTATTTTTAAAAAGAAGTTAAGAGTCCGTTTCTGTGAAAAAGAGGGGTTCTTTGCTCTATTGCTGATAATACTTTGAAAGGTTTCATATACCTCAGGTTTTGTTGTTTTCCTTTTGTAATGAAATTCTGTAATCATTTACCTCATGGAAAAAAGTTATTTTAATTTTAAAAATGGTTTTTTATGTTTTTACTTAACCATTTTTCTTGTTAACTCTTTGTTTCTTAGGTTATCATTGACTATAAACTGTTACACAAGTATAGTCAATTATATAATACCATTGACTTTTTACCTAAAATGAGACTGCACATGCTTATTGATGATTTGAGCCAGAAATTGAGCAACCACGAAATTACCTCGGCACTCGTCACTAGAGATTGTGCCAGGAGTATGATTTCTTACTAAAGATTTGTATTACTGAAATGGAACATTTTTGCTTTTAACGGCTATAACATTGTACAGGATTAAAAAAGGGATTTCATTTTTAAAACATCAAACCTAGGAGCGCAAATAACAGGTTTTTAATTTCTTTAGTACCAAAATACTCTACCAAAATGTACTAATTTCTCTAAAAACTTATCGCATGTTTGGCTTCCAAATTTAACTTAGCTTAGACTATCTATTTTTTTCCTGTATAACCAATTATAATACTCATACTTAAAAGCTAATATTTAAATTGCACTAAAACTGTACAATATTTACGAAATGAGTTTGTGTAACTCATACAATGCGTCTTCTTTGCCTTTGAATGGTTGTTTTTTAGAATACATTGAGGATGAATTAATTTTGTGCGGGAAAAGAGTTGTTTTTAAAAATAGCCTACTTACTATTAAATTTTTTTTTTTATTTCTTCACTCTCCAGTCACTGGATAAATTACACACCTGCAACAAAAACTTTCGTTGATAATAATCTAAACTACTAGTCATAATATAGCATTAAATACGGAATTGAAATTCATACTTATTATTGGGGCGAGACATTTTGTTGAGAGTAATTCGATCTTGCTTGACCTGGAAGCGTAATTGATGAGAGGTTATGACGGAAAACATTACAGACAAGTTTCCTAGTACGGGCAGAGAGAGTGATCGATATTAAATAAAGTTATTGTTGGTAATAAGTGGTTTCTGTCAAGTGTCCCGACCTTCAAAATCATTGCAGCAGACTCCCGTTCATCGCTAGTGATTGTTTAATAGTTTATATTATCCAGTACTGCTTCTGCTCAATACACTCCATGCACAGATACCGAGGACGAGAAAGCTATTAAAAAGGAATATGATCTTTAGAAATTTAATGGACAAACCACTATGTCGAAGTACTATGTTAAGTGTACATACACTTCTGAACCAGCTCACTTAGGCATCGCCTATTTTTATCGCATACCACCCAAATGCTACCTGGTTGTTACAAATAATAAATTTAAACATCATGATGCCTCTAGAACCGTTTTTTGACCGAATATCGATTGAGTAAACCAAAATTTGGATTACAAGAATCGTTGACGGCATTTGCTGAGTTACCTATGCAAGTGAACCAAAGGGAATTAATGTTTATTACGCTACACACGTAAATCGTTATAATTTAGATAATATATCTAAGTATGTCTGGGGAATTGAATGACCAAAGGCAATGAATCACAAGTGGCCCCATTGGAACACCTCAAATTACTAATCAAATTATTATTAATTAGTTATGAGTAGTTATAAAAATAGTCAAACTACTTTGTTAATTATTTTTTATACCAATTCAATTCATACTCTTTGATCCCGAACAATTGAAAATGACTCATTACAGTTTTGTCAACACCTATCTTTGTGAAGGTAAAAAATTCATAATTACAAACATTTTTTTAACCAAAGCAAACATTTAAAACAAACCTGTATTTACGGTATGCACGTTAAGAATTACAACAAGTAGTTCCAAGATGCTCTACTAGTGCGGGATTTCCATGCGAGTACGGCAAAACTTTAGGCCGTGTAACGTACAATACTTTTCACCATACTATTTAGAAAAAAACATACTTTCAATCATAACATAGTCCTTGCATAAACGTACTTCTCAAACCTTCAAACCTAACCTATCACAAACGGAACAAACATTTGCTACGGATGCAGTGCTGCCACTACGTTCCTCTAATAAGAAACCAATAAACCACCAATAAACCGGCATTAAACGTCGCGTCGGTTTGCTGCAAATTAGCTGATTATTTATTTCCGTTTTATTCGGCCTAGGCCGGAAAAAGTTTATCATTTATAGCAAATGTTTGTTCTGTTTGTTACAGGTTATGTTCGAAGTTCGAGGGATTGAGAAACATATTATTGGGTTGATGCAAGGAATACATTATGATTGAAAGTATGTTTTTCTGAGTAGTATGATGAAAAGTATTGTACATTACACGACCGGAAAGTTTTGCTGTACTCGTATGAAAATCCCGCACTCGCTTTCGCTCGCGCGGGAACCATCATGCTTGTCCGGCTAAACAGTTCTTTCCGGCCCAGTAATGTAATATACTATTGCCGGACTAGTACGGCAATGGGTAACTTTCGAGCCATTGGAGCCAACAAAAATGAACAGGAAACAGATATTTCTGAGTCAGTATGACGAAAAAGCATTAACACTGGGCCTTCGTGTCGGAGCCGGAGGAGCGTCAGTGTCAGTGGGTAAGTATGTGGACCAGTGGTCGTCGACGTGCACCACACGCTCGCTTCCTTCCTTTACAACGACACCACTACTTATCGCGCATTAACTGACGATTTCCTATCATTCATAAAAATACTATATCTCCTCTCTTATTAAATATTAGACGTTAGGTGTTGGATGTCAACAGAAACACGTAGTTCAGTTTGAAATATGACTCCAGGATGTACTGTTTTCAAAGTAGTCATTAGTCCGGTAACAGGGCAATATTGTATAAAAGTCATAAACAACTGGCTCATAAACCCCCAAACCCCCATAAACTGAAGTCATAAACCTCCATACATGAAGTAACAAATATTTGCCACAAAAATAACTAATTTTTTAAAAATTTCATTAAAACAAGCTTTGGCTTATTTTTTTTACTCATTCAGCATATTAAAATGAGTGGTCATACGATGTGAGTTGATATTGGAATTGGTTGGACAACCCCCCCCCCCCAAAACCATTTTGGAGGGTTGAGCCTTGATGCTGACAACAAGAAATTATTATTTTTGTAACTTTTAAGTAGTTAAAATGTGTTCTGGTGGTTCTTATTCGATTTATATGTGAATTGCCGAACACAGAAAATTCTCAATTTCAATTGACAGACAGAATTTTTTAATTTTTGAATGGCTGCCATTTTGGACTGGAGCATGGTATCGACCTCTGGTTTGTGGCATTGTGTTTATTTTAACAAGCTCTTTAAAATAAGGAGTCGCACGATGGGGGTTTACATTTAAAATTTTGTGGTTACTTCCCCCCAAAATCCAATTTTGGGGGCAGGGGCAGAAATGACACATACATCAAAAAGTATCTTTTTTTAGTACTAAAAGTTATGCAAAATATTGTTTTGATAACTGGCTTACTTTAAAAGATATTACACCGTTCCGTGTCTTTTGGGACACACAGTACAATTATATATATTTTTTATATTCTGAAATGCCACAAAAACATATATTTACATGCATTGGCAAGCGTCAGAAATACAGATATTTTCTAAAAACTGAAAACATATTGTCTTACCTTATTTGCATTATGAATAAAATAAACTTCTTTACTGGCTAAGATAGTCCTGTACACTGTAAAACGTCTTTTCGGAAAGAAATTGTTTGAGTTTCTGTTTAAATTTGACAAAAGGCATTTCAATTTTCAGGCAAGCAGGCAGTGCATTGAAGAGTCTAATGCTGTTGTATGATAGGTGATGCTGAAAAACGCTGTACAGTGACTCTGAACTGGGATCTCTAAACGTGGGCGGAGTGAGTATCTAGAGGAGGCATTGTTATTGTTAATAGAGGGTAAATTTTGCTTGAAAAAAAGATTCTCAAAGATGTAAAGGTAGGGGAAGGTTAGAATCTTATTATGAAATAAAGTTGTCCTAAATGATTCTCTCCTTCCAAGACCAAAAATTATGCGGATTGCCTTTTTTTGGAGGCGAAAAATTGACTTAGTTCTTGAATTCCCATATCCCCAAATGGGAACGACATATCTAAGATGTGGTAAAAGCAGCCAAAATAAAAAGTTGGTAAACTCTTTGGTAAACTGAGAGTTTGGTAAACTCTTTGGTAAACTGAGAGTTGGTAGAACATCAGAGTTGGTAAACTGCGTCAATTTTCGAAGAGCGAACAGACAGGAGCTAAGCTTCCCTGCAACTTTGTTGATGTGATCTTGGAAACTGAGATGTGCATCAAGTTTTAATCCGAGAAAGTTAACGGAATCGGCAGCGGTAATTTATTTCTCAAATGAATCAGCTGGTCTTTGCCAGGAACAAAACTGTCTTATCCATCCACTCTTCGGTCGTGTTTGATTGATATTCACTTTAAAAGGTCCATACAGGTGGTCAGTTTCTTAGGCTACGTTTACTATAACTAGTTACGGTTGTGTTTCCGTCCAAATTTATTTTTCTCCAGTTATAGGTAAAAGTTAGCCAGGCGTGCTAGCGAAATACATAACGTTTTATTTACTGACCGTCAAAACATTATTTCAAGCCTCTCTAACGTCATCGTAAACTTTCCCGTAGTTCCTTAGTTATTCCTATACCTCGTAAACTGTCAGTAGTTACTCTACTTAACGAAGCTCAGATTTGTTGAAAGATATAAATGTACAGTTGGGCGGAAGCAGATGCAATTATTCGCGTTTTTTACTTACGTCCTTGACCTCACCACTACTTTCCTGTCGAGGAACGTAGTCAGTTAATTTTCGTTTAGCGGGTAAAATATGCTTTTGATTGATATTTAAAGATTAGGACCTAGCAGTTCATGAATTTTCGGTAAATTTAATTGAAGATTATAAGATATATCCTTTTTATTTACAAACGAAATATGTGATATGTTTAGAGATATATTCGACTTGTGAGCCAATATATTATTTTCACAACACTACACTAGTAAGTAGCCGATTTCCGCTTCCGTTTCAGTGTGGGAAGTCGCCTTTTACAAAAGAGTACGGCAAACATCAGTTGTAGTGAGGTAACAAATCAGCTGAAGTGCGGTAAAGAGTTTGCATTGAGCATTTACCGCACGCGTGCGGTAAATGCTAAATGCTCAATGTTGCCAACTCAAGAAAAAAAAAATATATCACACAATTTACATACATTATACATAAACACAACATACACATTTTAACTATGACGACTATATCTTAGTTGTAACTAAACTGGTTTCCCAGGTTGTGACTACGTACAGTTAATAGCGATAAGTTAATAAAGAGCAGTATTATTTAATCAATTGTTGCCGTCTGTTTGACGATAAGACGGATTCCTAGAAAGGCTTACTCGGTCGCTGAACAGCAGAGATAACGCTTTTTGTTATCTCCCTTGCACAGATAAATATAGTTTTGTTCGTATATTCTCTCTAAAGTTTATTTAATAATTTTTTTAATCTTTTAACTTTCATAAAAGTGTTGTTTTTTAATTACCCTGTATATTTGTTGCTGGTAGTGTCGCGAAAACTATCGTACGCAACTCATCCGGGAAGGTGTTAACGTTGCTCGCATGACATTCCCGCGCTCCGCAAGCGTCGCGCGTGAACTATCAAGCTCGCACGTAAACACCTACTTCCCGCACTAGTTGCGTAATATACTATTTCGCAACACTACACTAATAAGTAGCCGATTTCCGCCTCCGTTTCATTGTGGGAAGTCGCCGTTTGCTAAAGAGGACGGCAAACATCAGCTGTAGTGAGGTATCAAATCAGCTGGAGTGCGGTAAAGAGTTTCAGCTGGAGTGCGGAAAGAGTTTGCGTGCGGTAAATGCTCAATGTTGCCTACTCAAGAAAAAAATAGAATATCACACAATTAACATACATTACGTTAATAAAGAGCAGTATTATTTAATCAATTGTTGCCGTCTGTGTGGCGATAAGACGTATTCCTAGAAAGGCTTCCTCGGTCGCTGAACAGCAGAGATAACGTTTTTTATTATCTCCCTTGCACAGATAAACATAGTTTTGTACATATTTTCTCTCTACAGTTTATTTAATATTTTTTAAATCTTTTAACTTTCATAGAAGTGTTTAGCTCTACGTTATTTTTATGCTTCTAATTGCATATATTTGTGAATGGGCTGAGTTGATATTGACTGCTATTACCATTTATTTGTTTGACGCTACCTATATAGTTACGTATTGTCACTGGGTTTAATAAAAAAATCGAATTGAACGCAATACAACAAACTCTCCCATAGCTACAGTCAGTAGACTCGCCCAACACAACAATGCGAGGTAAACGAACGCGCTTGATTCTTCCGTAAGACGAAGAAATGTGTGAAATACCTCAATATGTATTAGACCAATCAAAATTAATAAGTTCTAATCTACTACCACATAAATCAAAAGGCAGGTACGATTTTCAAGGTTTTGCAAGTGGCGCAACAATAGAAATATTACTAAAGTTTATGATTATGTAATGTTGGTATACATGTCAGAATTAGCGAAGAACTTAAGACTTTCATCCTTATGCTCTAAATTGTCAATGATAAAGACCTGTCTTTCATTAAAGGAAAATATAAACATAGATAGCTTTCCAAAAACAACGGCATTTTTAAAGAGTCAAAACACTGGTTACAAACCTAAGAAATCTAAGACACTGACCATGGAACAAGTAACAAAATTCATGAATGAAGCTCAGATGGACCCTGGTTATTAGCGAAAAAAGTTTTAATATTTGGTATATTTGGGGCATGTCGCAGAGACGACTTAGTAAATTTTACTGTGGACGACATAAAAGATAATGGAAGTTTTCTTGTAGTGTAAGTCCGTAATGGAAAAACTCATATTCCACGTACTTTCACTATCACAGACGATGGGTGTTCATTCAAACCATGTAGTATTTATAGGAAATGCTTAGGATTAAGACCTAAGCATGTGACAAGCAGACGATTTTTTCTTAACTATCGCAATGGTAAATGTATAAATGCGAATGTCGGTACTAATACTATGGCTGCGATTCCAAGTAAAGTAGCGAAGTTTTTAAACCTACCTAATCCTACAGAATATACAGGACATTCGAAGAACATCGGCGTCAATGCTGGAAAAAGGGGGAGCAGATTTTATTACTTTAAAAAATCTTGGAGGTTGGCGTTCTTCATCGGTTGCGGAGGGATATGTGGACCAGTCTGAACGCCGTAAGGTGGAGATATCCAGGTTATTGTTTAATAAAGATACAACTCACATCAGCGTAAATCAGAACAACGTAAATCATCAAGAAACAACTTCAACTTCAACCGGAGTACAACAACAATCAACCGAGACAACGACAGATCAGGCAGGAGGCGGTGCAGTGAAAAATACTTCAACAACCATGTCTTTATGTCAAAAAGAACTTTTGAATAATGCAATCAATATTTCAAATAGCACTAATTGTACTTTCACCATAAATATAGGGCAGATTTAACAATATAAAAGATGAAAAGTTAACAATTATGTTTATATACTGTTATGTTTATATAATTAGTGACCATTAAAAAACGTTGTGCTTGAGTGTAAGCGTTGTTTTTACTTACCCTGTATATTTGTTGCTGGTAGTGTCGCGAAAACTATCGTACGCAACTCATCCGTAAAGGTCTTTACGTTGCTCGTATGAAATTCCCGCGCTCCGCAAGCGTCGCGCGTGAACTATCATGCTCGCACGTAAACACCTACTTCCCGCACTAGTTGCGTAATATACTATTACATTAGTGAAATTACGTAAAACCTCGTATTCAAGTTAAACTTGTGATATAACCAGAGTACCCTCCTGGTTCCTCAAAAGAAATCGCGCAAAGAAACTGTTTTTTTTTAATGTCTCCAAAAGCAATTCTAAAAAGAAAAAAGTCACTATAGTACATGACCAGAATGTGGAAAAAGGAACTTTTTGAATGGAGAAATGCAGTTTCTGTGAACGTAGTTGATACCAAAATGTAACTTTTTTAGATAGGAAGCCACTTCGGAATCCACTTTCAACGCCAAAATGGCGGCCATTTAAGGTAGCCGCAGTGAGCTGCCTTATTTTCTCACTATATCTGTTGTATTTCAACGGTGTGCTCAACAAAATATTACCTAAGACGCCTACAGGATAAGAAAAAGGATCACAATAATCATGCTTGCAAATTAACTATATAAATAATGACTGAAACTAAAAACTAACCTAAAACATTAACGAGAAGAAATAACAAGATTGAAATAAGACTGGAAACAGTTAAATAATGGTTACTTACAACTAAGAACAAAAAGCATAATCATGCAGAAATAAAGCTCCCAAGATTGTCCTATAAAGTACTAGATTGACTGTAATAACAATTGTGAAAGTCTAGCTCAGGTACTAAATGGACAACAAACAATAATATTTAAAGAGCAGTTACTAAACTTTAAACTCCTTGCTCAAACGGCAAATATAACTAACAGAGAATAACAAAAAAATGAAAGAAAAACAACAATAATAATAAAGATACGTAGATTAATAAAAAACAGTACATGCAAATCTACATTATTTTAAGGGGAAGTTACTAAGTTACACAGTTAAATATTATGATACAACAAATTTTCGCCTCAAAGCAGTTATAAAATAATAATAAATAAACGGTATCAGGAAACAGACACATACTTTCTCCCTTAAAGTCATTTAAAACCAGAAAATGTATATAGTGCAGTGAAACAAATTAACAATTAATTATCACACAAATACTAACCAAATTTTATCAAAATCGGTTCGTAAATAACGGAGATATCGGTTTTTAAATATTTGCCATAAGAATAACATTGGACAACGTACTGCGTTTACCGCCGAACTAAAATATCAATTATCTCCGCAACTAGTTGACGTAAACTAATGATTCAAAATACTGGATTACTTCGTTTTTCAAGTCAAATTTAATGGTTGCAAGTATATTTTCTTTAGAGGTTACAGATTTTGTGAAATTTTAAAAATATTAATTTTTTAACACAAACCCATATAACTTCTGAACCTGAAATTTTACAGGCATGCGGGTGGTGTCATTTTTTTGTCATCTTAAGCACTAAAAAACATGAAATTTTTATCAAAATCGTTAGAGCCGTTTTTGAAAAATTTGGATTTTTTAATTTTTTTAAAATTTTTTATGGGGTAAATACTCTCAAAATCAAAAATTTAAAAAAATTAAAAATACGCCTAGAGATACTACAACTTTATACAACATGCGAAATTTCATGAAAATCGGACCACTGGTGTCGTCTCTAGCTTTGTTTACATCTACGCTGTGGTATTTCCAGGCGTATTTTTTATTTTTTTTATTTTTAAGGGTATTTACCCCATAAAACCCATAAAAAATTACAAAAATCCCAATTTATCTAAAACTGCTCTAACGATTTTGATAAAAATTTCATGGTTTTTAGTACGTAAGATGACAAACAAAATGACACCACCTGCATGTCTGTAAAAATTCAGGTTCAGAAGTTATGGGGGTTTAAGTGTTAAAAAATTCATATTTTTAAAATTTCACAAAAACTGTAACTTTTGAAGAAAAAAACTTGCAACCATTAAATTTGGCTTGAAAAACTAAATAATCTAGTACTTTGAATCATTAGTCTACGTCAACTGGTTGCAAAGATAATTGATGTTTTAGTTTGGCGGTAAACGCAGTACGTTGTTCAATGTTATTCTTAAGGCAAATATTAAAAAACCGATATCTCCGTTATTTACTAACCGATTTTGATAACATTTGGTATATATTTGTGTAATAATTAATTGTTAATTTGTTTTATTTCACTATATATGTTTTCTTGTTTTAAATGACTTGGAGGGAGAAAGTACGTGTCAGTTTCCTGATACCGTTTATTTGGATTTAGGGAGCACTAAAACGAATATATCCACTAACGACTCAAATTCGAAAATTTTGACGAAAACAGTACTTTCTCCATATACTATGTATAGGGGGGAGAAAGTAAAAAATGTTGTAGTCGGCCAATTAGGAGCCCAGGTACAACAGACATAGTGAGATGAAACGGCGGGTCACGGTGGCCATTTTGGTGTTGTACGCGGATTTTGAAATGGCTCCCTACCTGAGAAGCTACCCATTGGTATCAACTATCACCAAAAAAAGTGCAACACCCCAATATAAAAGTGCAGCTATTTTGTATTCCTACTATATTAGAGTTTGGCTGTGATCTCTTTCTGAATGTAAATAGTTATTAACAGGTTTTGTTATTCTGTTTTATTTACCTTAATGTCGTATTTTTAAAATTTACATTAATTACATTTAATCCAATTGTACGTTGGTTGTGATGAAACTTTACATTTTTCGCAGATTTTACTTGATTATCTGGTGTTAAGTGAACGGTCTTATGCCGACCAGTGACGGTTGATTGATTTGCTTCAATTTGTTTTTTGATTCTACAGAGGGGAAGAATAGAGGAGACTAATGAGAATAGAGGGGCACAGTAAAATGAGTGACTGTTTAATAATAGTGATTGTTACAGAGCTGAGGGAAAGCGAGTTCATTGTAACTGATTCTCAAGATTAAGTTTAAATTGCTTATGAACAATTATTAGTTCCAATATTTACTTATTTCGGCTTAATCCGATTTGCTTCCTTTGACAGTACCTAGTTCCAATAAACATAACCTCGGTGTCACTCATTCTATAGAAATACATCTTTAGTAATTATCAATTTTATAATGTTATTAAAATGTTGATAACATTATTTTAAGTTACCTTTTTGAGCTGTTACTGATGTTTGCTTAAAACAAGTTAAGAAATAATTATCTACTTTCATCATAGGATAAAGTAGGAAAATGGCTTTAAAAGTACACGATAAGAGTTGGCTTTTAAATTACGCCTTGTAAGTGATCACCTATGGCACATCAGAGCCCACAAAACTTGAATTAATAGCTTAATGTTCTGTTTGCTGATCATTACATTATAAATGTAAGACGTAAACTTTCCGCTTTCGATTATTGAAATGAACGGTTTCAGTGAAAATTTCTGTTTAAAACCCCTTATTGTGAACGATTTGAGAATAAAGATGTTTATTTCGGGTAAATAGAAGGCGCTTTTATTTTAAATTAATTTGCAGCGGGATTATATCAACGTAAGTTTTGTACTTCATCTTAAAATTAATGGACATCGCGTAGCCTCGTGGTCGGGAAGTGAACCTTCGCCACTCCCTGAACGCCGGATCCTCGTTCCTCCCCGGGTGAAACAAGAACAGCATCAGCGAGGCGAACCTGCAACTGTGTCACGATCACCACATGTGAAGGAAGTCGCCACGGCTTTAGCCACTTGGCCGCCGGAGCGACAGTCGGCTGAGGCGGCGGCCGGCGAGGCAGCCCATACCGTTAGCGACCGGCTCCTCTCAACACTTCTAGTAACTGGCCAACGTAATAGTTTTCTAGTTCAAGTTTTTACTGGCGGATGCAGACCCGTGCCTTGTTGCTCGGCCCGCGGGCGACTCTGCCGCACGGGAGCGACCACACGTGCGCCGGCGCCGCCCTGCACTTAATTACCGTTCTCAATTTACAAATGTTCATTAGTCACCCAAAGAAGACAAAACATCTAGCCGAACCGACTTTTCACGCTAGGATTGTTTCTAGTCTTACGGAAATAAATTTGCTTATACTTGATTTACCTTTACCTGCAGAAATAAAGTAAAAATAGGCTAATGTTCTCTGACTTTTTTATCTTCACTATATTAGACTACAAAAAATCTTACCCTTAGAAAAATTTTGCACGCAAAAGAGGGATAAGTTTTATTTGAAGTCTGAAAAGTTAAAAAAGCATAGTTGCAGTATTAAAGGGAAGGAAATGAAATCTAGTGTTTAAACGAGTTTTTGTGATGCGAACACTAAATTTACATGATACGCTGTGATTTTGGACGCATTAAACAGAATGATTGCAGATTCAGTCGACCATTAACTGATCCTACGTGTCTGAAAATAGTTGAGTGTTTATAAAGTAATCTTTCAAACGCGCACGGTGAAAACATTATTTTTTTACGCCGGACAAACAAGAGTTATGTCACATGTCATTCTTTCCACAGAGTTGTTACAGCAATAAACTCGCTTTTTCGCGAATCTGAAATAGAAATCTGTTTCATTGTCAGTGACAAACAATGTGGTTCTTATTGTTTGTTTTGCGAACACCTTTTATCGCGGGCACACACTGAATAATGATGCAGTTCCCGTTATAAAACTGTGTAAAAACAATGGAAAGTGAGTTGCCGAGCTTGTCGCTGCAGCATTGTCACTGTGTCGGACGTCGCGCGTCGCCTCCGCGCTTTGTGACTACCTCACCTACGTATTCGGTGCTGAATTATCATCCTTTGTTATCGTCGAGAGCTTGTACTTATTTGTTAACCTTATCACGATATTTGTGTAGCTAATCTACTTTTATTCCGAATAACAGCGTTTAATTAAGGCCTTAATTAATTAAATAACCGCAACCCTCCGGGAGCTGCTCTTCCCGCACACTCTGCCAGTAAATTAAACTTTATATTTAGTATTCATTTGGTTTAATTACAAATGTGTATGGAAATGAAATGAATGCACATCAGTAAATATGATAGAATAATAAACAATAGGTGTTTAAGTATTAAAAACTTAAACAAAACAAATGGACAAACTAAATGGCTCCATCTCTTTGGAATTTATAATAGGTCTAAAAATGCACATAGCTTGATAACCTAATCTAATGTGAATCAGAGGAACATTTTTATCAATAAAAATGGTTTGATACTTTCAACCCTCAATAATATGCAAATACCACTCAGTATAATGGATGAGTTGGGAGCAAAGTAATATATTTTGGTTAAGCTTTAGTAGATATATTGTAGTTGTAGTATATATTTTTATTCATTTATGCGACAGGGCCGGCGTTTACTATAAGCAAAGTATGTTATAAATTCACTTTTATGAGTTATTTATAGTCGGTATTTTACATGAACCGAAGAGGCCATAAAGAGGATACATAAAGAGGAAATGAGGTTTTTTTTAGACGAGGGCCAGGCTTAGAAGTTTCCATGAACATGCGATGCAGCTTATTTAGCTTATTTTGCACCCTCGAGGTTACGGCATTATCACATAGCAAATTGCCTTAGGTGATTGGCGGGTTTCAAATCCGGGACCCTGGGAGTCGAAGTCCCGAGTTCTACGACTACACCAGGCCGCTCCCGGGTGTGAGGTGTGGAATGAGAATCAGAATGTAAAGGCGTGTTGTGGTACGTTGACGACCCTTCTAACACGGGTGTGATGTGACTGACCAAAACCACGAGGATACAAGCGCCGCAGACGCTGTCCATATTGTCGCAGATCAAAGGACGATAAGTGTGGGGAGAATATCAGGATATCAGGGTGTTATGGTACGTTATTGGCGCCCTTCTGACACGGGTGTGATGTGACTGACCAAAACCACGAGGATACAAGCGCCGCAGACGCTGTCCATATTGTCGCAGATCAAAGGACGATAAGTGTGGGGAGAATACCAGGATATCAGGCGTGTTGTGGTACTTTATCGGCGCCTTCTGACACGTGTGTGATGTGACTGGCCACGACCGCGAGGAGACGCACCGCGGACAATGGCTATATTGTCGCAGATCAAAGGACGATAAGTGTGGGGAGAATATCAGGATATCAGGGTGTTATGGTACGTTATTGGCGCCCTTCTGACACGGGTGTGATGGGACTGGCCACGACCGCGAGGAGACGCACCGCGGACAATGGCTTTATTGTCGCAGATCAAAGGACGATAAGTGTGGGGAGAATATCAGGATATCAGGGTGTTATGGTACGTTATTGGCGCCCTTCTGACACGTGTGTGATGTGACTGGCCACGACCGCGAGGAGACGCACCGCGGACAATGGCTTTATTGTCGCAGATCAAAGGACGATAAGTGTGGGGAGAATATCAGGATATCACGGTGTTATGGTACGTTATTGGCGCCCTTCTGACACGGGTGTGATGGGACTGGCCACGACCGCGAGGAGACGCGCCGCGGACGATGCCTATATTGTCGTAGGTCAAAAGACGAAAAGTGTTGGGAGAGTATCAGGGTGTCATGATACGTTTTCGGCGCCCTTCTGACACGTGTGATGGTAGTGGCCACGACTGCGAGTAGGCGTGACGCGGATGATGCCTATATTGCCTTAGATCAGAGGACGATAAGTGTGGGGAGAGTATCAGGGGGTTATGGTACGTTATCGGCGCCCTTCTGACACGGGTGTAATATAACGGGCCACGACCGCGCGTCACGAGCGGAGACACGCGCCGCGGACGATGCTTATCTGCCATCACATTACCGTAAATAAAAGTTAAGTGCCGGGGTCAACTTCTTGCGGCTGGACTGTCTCGTCGCTTTACAATCGACTACGACCTTTCCGCTTGAGGAAGAACATTAAAACATGAAACATTTAAATATCCAATTTATTACTCTCGAAATCTTAAGTCAGACGTTTATTTTATTACTTGAGTTTGATCCTATCAACATCTTACTTATTTTGTTTATTTGCAAGTAATAGCTTACTCACATTTTACTTTTTTTGGGTCAGAGTTTGAGGCATGACTCTTTAAAATTATAAAAATTACACCTACAATCCGAACGCAGTACAAAGCGCTAATCCATCTACAAAACATTATAAGCGAATTTAAATAAATATAAACTAAGGAGTAGCCTTTTATATCCATAATACTAATTCATTAGTCTGGGCATGTAGCTTCAAAATGAATAAATTTTCCTTCTAAAATTTAATATGGTCAATTCACAAAGCCTAAATTAGTTTCCAAGTCGCTTGATGCGTGGGTGACGATTGAAATTATACGTAAAAAACTAAAAGTGCATGACTATAAGAATATAGGAGCCTATATGCTGTTTTTGGCTAAATCTGTCTATTAAATACTTGAACGTGGATAAAATGGTCGTATTATTACAATCGGGGTGAAGAATGGAAGAGTTAGACAAATACGTGAGGTATTTTCTAACGCTCGAAAAAAAACACTTTTTCAAGGATGAAAAATAGAAATAGCCAAGGAACCTTGTACTTCTTTCAAAATTTAAATAACGTTTTCCTTGTGAGGACTGTTTAATCAGAACTCTATTCAACAGGAATAATGCATTTTGAGAGCGACTTTAATAAGTTTGTACGAAAGAGTACTGATTGCAAATGTTTGTACATTAATTTTCATCAAAAGGGAGACGATGTGAAAAGTAGAACTTCGAATTAACATGTAGAATTAAATTGTTTATATTGAAACAAATTAATGTTATCAAGCCAATAAAATCAATAAGGTCGTTTTACTAAAAAAATTAGTTACTCGGTCCTAGATCCTAACAATCATTTGATAAAATATCCGAAACCCTATGACCCCATTGTTTTCCTAGCTATAATGAATGCCGACTGTTAAAGGTGGCATGTTTTTTTTGTGGTTGAATCATTTATTGTACATAACTAATGCAAAACATGGATAGATGTTACATGGATAGTAATCTTCTTCAAGATGGCTTAATGTACTCTAAAAATACTAAGTTATAAAAAAAACCTGGATAATGCAATTTACTGTATCATACTTTGCATTCTATGTAATCATATAAAAGCATATAAATAGATCAGATTATATTATGTTAATACCAATCAAAGAGTAATCTGCTCGATTGGAATTTGAGAGTTGAATAATTGTTGAGTATATGGTGTAACCTAACACCATAATTTTAAAGGTTTATTTCCGCCAGCAAATGATGTTGATATTAACAGCAAGAAACTTGTGTAAAACTGAAGAATAAACCAGGTTACCAAAAAGATTAAAACATAATATTACATTCAGACTTGTTTGCAACAGTGTGTACAGATCTCAAATAATTAGGCTGTAGCGAGCTTGTCCATTAATGATATCCTCCACTTTATACTCGAGTATACGACAAGTAGAGAGTGTGAATCCGCCTCTCGGCTGATGGAGGATCATCAATCATAACTAACCACAATACCGCGGATTTGAACACCTCGATTAGCGCGACTGTGCGACCACGGCGGCGGCGTTCTCGGCTCCACTTTCCCTCCCAACCCAGTGAAAGTTAAAAATGTTTTAAACTATAAAAAAACTATTATTTTATTAAAATGTTAAACGAAATATCATAAGTTTTTTAATATGTTTGGCAGTTCTTGTTTTCTTTGCTAACTAACTCAATCACAACAAATGGTGTTGAATGTAGGCACTCTTTTAAGAACGGGTAGGATTTTATGTGCCGAAACTGTATGACTATAACTTGTTCGGTAAAAGGTGAAACCCCAGGCTAGCTACTTCGACTACAAGATTAACTGTCGGCCTAATTGTTATATCGACCGTGTTTGCTTCAACTAATTAGTTAAATCTAAAATCAAACCGTTTTAAACATTTGTTTCGTTAGGAAGAGAAGTAAAACATTATAAAACATTAATTGTTATAATTTTAAATCTAATGGAGTGCTTTGGTCGATACATAAATAATCTGAGTTTTACAGCCGTGATTAGCGTTTTGACTTATTTAAAGCATGTTATCCTATTTCCAATAAAACCTATAATAAAACTTTTTATTACTTACATATAAACAATATTTTATAGATTCAACGATGGAAAAAATCTTTGAACTCATAGATTTATTGAAAAAACGATGTAACTATTGTGTCTGTCAATTTATTAATTGCTTCGTACGAATGAAAATGCATGATAGTTTATTAAGTATTGTTATAAATTATTTATGCTTGATTCCATTACGCAATACATTTCTCTTAATAATTTCTACACTTTTCTGCCTATTGCTATGTGTTTATTTTTATTTTATTTGACAAATTAATGAATTCATTCACATTGCGTTCATGCATGCCTTTGAGAACTAAGATATTTCCATAACAAGAAAACTAATGACGAATTAATCATTTATTCATCAAATAGGTGCTTTCTTATACCTGATTTTCTATTCATTAGCAAGCATGAGTTTTGTTATACCTTTTTCTCAGCTTTTGTGCAGTAAAGAAACATTATAAGCAATAGGAAGGAACATATATTTTTTTTTGTTGACTATTCATCATGGGAGATCTATTTTTAAAAATAATTTATTTATTCAATGTTAATCTATAAAATATTAACTAAAGTTTTCCTCTTAGATTAATTAATCAAAGTATGGCTGAGATTCTTCAGAAATCGCCAATGGCCACATCGATCACTCATCACAACGAATTACGTTTACTCTAAGTGATATATAAGTTATAAACACAATTCTTGAAAACCGAGCGTTAAAGTCTCTCCTCGGCATTAGCTACGGTTTCTGGAAACACCAGGCCATTTTAAATACGAAGAAAGTATTAACCTGTGAGCGCGAGAGCGAGGCGGGCGAGGCGGCGGCGACGCGGGCTGGTCGGCCGGTCAGGTATGTCCCATGGTGCACAGCGCGCGGTGGAGGCAGCGGTGCGGGCGAGGGCCTAGCCACGACTGGCGCGGCGGAGGCGACGGCAGCGCGGCCTGGCGGCGGCGGCGGCGGCGGCGGCGAAGGAGCGGCGGTGATAACGCTGTGATAAGAAACACCCACGCGGCTCCGGGAGACATAATGACTGCAGACAATGACGGCTGCAGCGACTACTACAGAATATAATTACCCCCTTAAACATTAGGTGTTATAGGAGCCATAGACCCTCTTGTCCAGCGACCGTCATGTCAGACAGACGTTTGATCCAATGATACTTTAAATATCAAACGGAGGATTAAAGGTCAAAAACTCCTAACTACTTGAAATTGTGTGTGTGTCAGAATGAAAATTGCAATTATAATTCATAACTATTAAAACAATTTTACTAGTTATCAGTCACTAGTTTGGTATCCGAATTTCTTTGAAAGTGGTGATGATATGTTTTAACCTTATAACATGTACAAAAATGTTAAAATAAGAGAACGTGAGTTTGTGAACCTAAGCTTCAACAAAGTATTGTCTATTGTATTCTGCAACTTCATAACCCATTTTACCTCTGCTTTAGTATAATTTTATAAACTGTACCCAAAGGGAAACGTTTACTGGCTTGTCCAAAACGCCAAGTATACAATTTACAGGTGATAATAACGAGAGCAAATGTGATTCCCTAAAATACAAATTGAAGAACGGAGTTTTCGTTGTACTAATGTAAAATTTTGGAGATAAATGAATGAGCTCCCCCTCTTCTTGATTCATAGACATTACTGTTGCCATAAGTTGATGCAAACCTATCGAGTGTCGAGTCATCGACAGTTTCAAACCTGCCAGCGAATGATTACAAGTCGGAAATTATTAATGAGGTCCCTATATATTTCAATTTATTCATAATTTATCCTTAAGCAACAATGTATTGCAAGGAAAATGAAGTTAATGCAACTCTAGTTCTTTTGATGCCAAATAAAATACTTTTTCAAAATGATTGTTTGTTTTAATCTTTGAAGACGGGTAAGATTTGCCTCTGAGGAGATGATAATTTTTAATCATGTACATTTATTTTATTTTATAATAAAACACTTTAATTTCTATTTATGTTGAAAATGAAAAACTTGCAAAATGATAAAAAAAACCACAAGTCATATAAATTTCTATCAATCAAAAATGGTCCCATTAGGATAAATTTAATCAAGAACTATTTCAAACGTAACCTTTATGAAACAGTGCCGTTACAATACTAAAAACCACTGTAAATGCTACTTATTTAATTAGAGAGTCACTCTAGTTCAGCAGACCTTTAAAAACATTTCTGCGACACATTATTTACAAAGAAGTAATTGGAAATTGGCAATTACAGGTGTGAAAAATACAATTTATTTATTTTATATTTCGAATGTTTTGATTAGTCCGCCCACGGCTAGGTGCGACTGGGCGCTGTGAGCTTTGGCCCGCTATAATTCTCGGTAGAAAGTCCTACGCCTCATTCCCATCAATTATGTCCCCGAGGTTTATGCCGGCCTCAGATTGGGCAATTACGACATATCGTTGCTAATTTGTCTGAGAAAGACATGTTCCAGTCTGGATAATATTTGAAAACCTTGGAAATTACTAACGATTCATCCCTTAATGAATGTATCATTCAATAATGCAATTTTGCTTGTTATAACCCGTTTGGTAAGGAAATGGTAGACTACATAATCAAGGATTCATTGATAAAGGAGATTCTGATCAAATAGACCCGGCCAGTTTGGTTTTTAATGGATCCTATATGAACTGATTTCTCAACATTCTTAATAATTTAGTTGCATATCAGAACAAAGTACTTAGATAGTAACACTTACCAGCGTAGCACTACTTAATTAATTAGCATAGAATTTACTTAATTTATTGCATAGCATTGTTATTTTTCTTTCCTTTCTATAGGTACGCCGGTTATTCCAAGGATAGAACTTTACTAAGGCGTTTTATAAGAAAAGATTTTCTGGGAATACTTTCATGTATGCAAGATATGAAAAAGTGTGATTTATTTTGTATTGTTAATCTATGAAAGGCCCAATAATATTGTAGTAATAGTATATCTTTTGGAATTGAAATCCACATCACCTAAGCAAACATTCCTAAAATATTAATTTTGGAATCTCCGTTTCTAGTGGATATACATTCAATGAGAATAAAATGTCCATGCTGAGTTTTAAGATTGTAGTTTTTATACTTGTTTACTTATTTATTAGACATAAACCCATTTTACAAAAGTGGGAAAACAATATAGTACTTCGGGCGGGTCGTACAACGTAAGTAGCTTAAGTGGCATTTAACATAGGCTATATTTAGTAGGTGGCCGTAACAAATTTGTACATTTTATCCTCGTACCTTTTCTATCCCCTGAAAATATTTTGTAGACAAGCTTGTTCTATTCGGGAGCGGACTCGGAGTTGCGAACACGTGCGTACGCTGTTTTAGTATTTCAATGTTTTCGTTCGTGATGTCCGTGTTGAATGTTATATTATGTTATTTATGTCGTATTAAAAACTTGACCCAGCTCGCTTCGGAATCCAAGCATGGTATGTGTTAGTTAAGAGTACAGGATAGGATGCTGAAAATGGCGTAAGGCAGAAACGCGTTTATCCAAACAAATAAAAGGATTCCAGACGTAAGTAAAACACTTGCTATTTGTATAAATGTTACAATTGCATATTAAAGAGAGTTTTATTCAAGACACTCAAATCCAATAAGTTGTTAATTTAAATAATTTTGATACAAAGTTAATTGGTTATCGTGGTTGTTGTTTTTTCTATTTTATTCAACGCGATATTTAAACTATTATTTGACAGCATAACTTTAACAATTTTCACCACAAACTAATTTGAGGTTAATAACCATCTGAGATGAATCCGCATTCCTTCTCAAACAAGTCTCAGTAGAAAGGAGAGATATTTACAAGCCAGTTTAATATAGCTTTCAATAATTTGCTAAGTAAACAATTGAAGGGAATTAATTTTATGACGGCAATAACAATAAAATCAGTTTTACGCTTTATTGCCACATCGTAAAATTGGAATGGGGTTTATGCGATAAACACGTGATAAAGCCTGTCAGGAGCTTTGAAGGAAAATTGGTGTTTGCTGTTGTTTTTTTAAGATCATGTTACACTTTACTGAAGTAAAATTATTATAATTATTTAATACTGTACTTAAGGCCTTGTAAGCTGATTCCATCAACGAAAATATTTAAAAACACATTCTCATGAACATGGGTCATAAAATTCTCAGATCCTCGTCTACCGTCCGTCTCGTACAGGATGTGTTTTTTACATCGTTGATCTGTTTTTCAGCCTCTTAAGGTATATATTTCATACTTCGATCACGTTTATATAGGATATATTAATGCACCAATTTTAAATATAGATCACCTAACGTGTTGGAAATCAAAAACTGTAAATACCTGAGAATGAAAATTTTGTTTTGTCAAGGTTTAATTGTATTAATTAAACAAGTTAGAAAAATTATAAACAACTTACAGGCTGAAAAATAACACATCTAAAACAGGTTATCGTTTTCAAAAATATAATTGTACCATCATGAAGCTGAGAAGCAGACGGCATGTGCGTGTCTGGGGGGATCAAGGCCGGACTTTCCGTTTCATCCGCCGCGTGGCCGGCCTGACCCACATCTCACGCCGAGATAACTAATGGCCGCTACCTGATAACTGACTAGACGTCCCGTGGCTCTAACTTGTATTACAGGAGAAAAAGGTAGAAAGATTATTTTACATAAGGCGGATATATTTCCACCTTTTTCTACTTGCTCATCTACAAGTACAGACAAAAAGCTCAAAAATTTGTCATGATTTCGATTTATGTAGTTGTTACTAATCATTAAAAAAATCATTAATACCCCTTGATCAGATATTACTCTACTATTTAGAGATAAACTCAAAGAACAAACCAGTCGGTGTTAATCCCGGTTCAATGTAATATAGTATTTTAATTAAAACCTTATTTTGATAATCGTAAAAAACTTAAGTTTCATAACATTTTATATGTGGTATTTGAGTAACAACTATTACATAAAATAATACGGTTAGGTTAAATTATTAAGTTTATGTCTGGTGAAAGCATTACAATTATTTTAGTAACTTGAAGCGAGAGAAATTTGAACTTGATTACATCGAAACTTTCGCTACGCAAAGTAACACGTAAATACTAATTTTTCATTATGTCATTGCCAGTACTCAGTGGAAACGAGAGGTGGTGGTGGCAGGAGTTCCACAATCTCATGCAGTAGTTTTGATCGCTGGCCACTCAGTGGCGGAAGTGTAGGCAGCTCGTATTATTGTGCCATCTCTAACCACTCAATGCCAGTGGCTCGTATTATTGTGTCATCGCTAGCCACTCAGGGGCGGTAGTGGCAGAAGTGTCAGTGGTTCGTTTTATGTTGTCATCTCTAGCCTCTCGGTGGCACAAGTGCCAGTGGCTCGTGTTATTGTATCATCGCTAGCCATTCATTGGCGGTAGTAGCAGAAGTGTCAGTGGCATCATCGTTAGTCTCTCTGAGGCAGTAGTGGCAGAAGTACAAGTGGCTCGTATTATTGTGTCTTTGCTAGCCTCTCAATAGCGGTAGTAGCAGAAGTGCCAGTGGCTCGTGTTAAGGTGTCATCGCTAGCCTCTTAGTGGCCGTTGTGACAGAAGTGCCAGTGGCTCGTATTAAGGTGTCATCGCTAGCCTCTCAGTGGCGGTAGTGACAGAAGTGCTAGTGGCGGTAGTGACAGAAGTGCTAGTGGCGGTAGTGACAGAAGTGCTAGTGGCGGTAGTGACAGAAGTGCCAGTGGCTCGTGTTATGGTGTTATCGCTAGCCTCTCAGGTAGCGGTAGTGACAGAAGTGCTAGTGGCGGTAGGGACAGAAGTGCTAGTGGCGGTAGTGACAGAAGTGCCAGTGGCTCGTGTTATGGTGTCATCGCTAGCTGCTCGATGGCGGTAGTAGCAGAAGTGTCAGTGACATCATCGCTAGCCTCTCAGTGGCGGTATTGGCAGAAGTACAAGTGGCTCGTATTATTGTGTCATTGCTAGCCTCGCAGTGGCGGTAGTGACAGAAGTGCCAGTGGCTCGTTTTAAGGTGCTATCTCTAGCCTCTCAGTGGCGGTAGTGGCAGAAGTGCCAGTGGCTCGTGTTATGGTGTCATCGCTAGCCTCTCAGTGGCGGTAGTGACAGACGTGCCAGTGGCTCGTTTTAAGGTGCTTTCTCTAGCCTCTCAGTGGCGGTAGTGACAGACGTGCCAGTGGCTCGTTTTAAGGTGCTTTCTCTAGCCTCTCAGTGGCGGTAGTGGCAGAAGTGTCAGTGGCTCGTGTTATGGTGTCATCGCTAGCCTCTCAGTGGCGGTAGTGACAGAAGTGCCAGAGGCTCGTGTTATGGCGTCATCGCTAGCCTCTCAGTGGTGGTAGAGTCAGACGTGCCAATGGCTCGTGTTATGGTCATTGCTAGCCGCTCAGTGGCGGTAGTGGCAGAAGTGCTAGTGGCTCTTTATGGTGTCATCGCTAGCCTCTCAGTGGCGGCAGTGGCAGAAGTGCCAGTGGCTCGTGTTATGGTGTCATCGCTAGCTGCTCGATGGCGGTAGTAGCAGAAGTGTCAGTGACATCATCGCTAGCCTCTCAGTGGCGGTATTGGCAGAAGTACAAGTGGCTCGTATTATTGTGTCATTGCTAGCCTCGCAGTGGTGGAAGTGATAGAAGTGCCAGTGGCTCGTGTTAATGTGTCATCGCTAGCCTCTCAGTGGCGGTAGAGACAGAAGTGCCAGTGACTCGTTTTAAGGTGCTATCTCTAGCCTCTCAGTGGCGGTAGTGGCAGAAGTGCCAGTGGCTCGTGTTATGGTGTCATCGCTAGCCTCTCAGTGGCGGTAGTGACAGACGTGCCAGTGGCTCGTTTTAAGGTGCTATCTCTAGCCTCTCAGGGGCGGTAGTGACAGAAGTGTCAGTGGCTCGTGTTATGGTGTCATCGCTAGCCTCTCAGTGGCGGTAGTGACAGAAGTGCCAGAGGCTCGTGTTATGGCGTCATCGCTAGCCTCTCAGTGGTGGTAGAGGCAGACGTGCCAATGGCTCGTGTTATGGTGTCATCGCTAGCTGCTCATTGGCGGTAGTGGCAGAAGTGCTAGTGGCTCTTTATGGTGTCATCGCTAGCCTTTCAGTGGCGGTAGTGGCAGAAGTGCCAGAGGCTCGTGTTATGGCGTCATCGCTAGCCTCTCAGTGGTGGTAGAGGCAGACGTGCCAATGGCTCGTGTTATGGTGTCATCGCTAGCCGCTCAGTGGCGGTAGTGGCAGAAGTGCTAGTGGCTCTTTATGGTGTCATCGCTAGCCTCTCAGTGGCGGCAGTGGCAGAAGTGCCAGTGGCTCGTGTTATGGTGTCATCGCTAGCCTCTCAGTGGCGGCAGTGGCAGAAGTACCAGTGGCTCGTGTTATGGTGTCATTGCTAGCCTCTCAGTGGTGGTAGTGGCAGAAGGGCCAGTGGCTCGTGTCATTGCCCCGCGTCAATCACGAGATGTGTGACCCACTTGCTGCGGTTTGTGCTCGTAAAACCATTATTGAGGATAGGAGAATGTCTGCGACTTCCATTCCTTTCACTGAAAAGTACGTCTTTACTGTATTCCTAATTGTTTAGGACCTCTATTATGTGACTGAAACTAGATTCCATTTTGAGTCACGGCCTAATACTGTAAGGATTGATATCCTATTTCGTATTTAAATTTTAATATCTCAAAAGAAGCGAGGTTCATTATTTAATAATTTTTTAACTTATGTTTAGAAATATTATCATCACTACATAAATATTTTGTAAACCGTTGTTATTTTCATGAGTAGAGATTATTAACGCCTTTTATAATAATTACCACGTCACGTTTAAAAAACGCATGGAAAACGAAGTGTTTACAAATCATAGAAGAATATAAAAATTAGCTAATAATATCTAGCTTGTTAACGTTTAAATTTGAAAGTAAACTTTTTAAACAAAAAATTCATTTACAAATGTCTACTCATTATCATCACTACATAAATATTATGTAAATGTTGTTATTTTAATAAGTAGAGATTATTAACGCCTTTTATAATAATTACCTCATTACGTTTAAAAAAACGCATGGAAAACGAAGTGTTTACAAATCATAGAAGAATATAAAAATTAGCTAATAATATCTAACTTTTTAACGTTTAAATTTGAAAGTAAACGTTTTAAACAAAAAATTCATTTACAAATGTCTACTCATCAACAGTTAATACACTCTAAGAGATGAAAATCATGTTTATCATAAAAAGGGAGATAAAATAAAATTTATGGCAGAAAGGAAGGTAAATATGGATATACTCTTGCGGGAGCAAATAATATTATATGATACGTTTGAAGTTTCCCCCCAGGAAAACTGAGTAAGGTGCTTCAAACTAACATTCTCCTTTTAAACACCACGCATGCATTTTATCACTTATTTATGGCAAACATATTTTAAAACATAATATTATTAGTAGTTATTATTGTTTGTTAAAGTTAAACGTTTTAACTTTTAAAAACTATTTACATTTTGTTAGTATTTTTATTGCATTTAAATTTACTTATAAGATTAATGAAAAATTCATCGAAAAGAGGTTCTTATGATGCATTCGAGGTGGGGGAATTACATCAAAATTAATGCTGCTAATTGCTTTCTAATAAATATAATAACGTCAAAAAAGGTTGCCTATGATATTAAAAATACTACGCAATTTATTTGAAGTAAAACAATGAAACGTTGCACTTTCGGACAGGTGAATCTCACAAAATCAATTTGTGTGTTTTTTTCTTATTAAGAACTATAATTTGATACCTAATTTGACCTATGCTGCTATTTTAGAATTTCTTCTGGTTGCTCATAAATCCTAATGGTTCGAAAAATTGACAATTGCTTGAAAAATATTCTTTATGCGGATTGCTGATGTACAACGTTTCATCGCTTTATCTACAATGGTCTAAAATTATCAAACCATTCTAGGAATTTTCAACCACACTCTTTACACTTTTGATATTTTGCAATATCATGAGTGTTCATCATAGGCCATTAAAGTGATTTCGCGAAATAAAATTGTGTTCTAATCATTCGTATATTTACGGGCACGGAATTAATGCAGCACTTAGCTCGTTAACTTTCTATTTCGACAACAAGGATGAGACTGGCCTTAATCGAGAGTGACACTGCTGCGCCCCCGGCGGCCCCGTTCCCCATCACTCCGTTCTTGTTTTCTGTTAAATATTCAAACACGTTGCTTTTGAAACGACCGGAATTGCACGGACCTCGGCAAATGTGAGGTAACATTACACTTATTGTGACTTTTGCTTTCCATTTCATAAAATCAAATTTCAGTGCTCTGGTTGTCTTTTTTACAATGTCACATTAGGATTAAGGCTTTATTTAGGGTCAATCGTATTGCCTTCTGCATGGCCATTGTTTCATGTAATTTTAGTTTGCTTTTTAAACAGGAGGTAGGTTTCTTTATTCCTTTTTTAAATATTCTTTTTGGAAAGACAAAATGATTTAAGTGCTCTCTTGATAAAAAAATTAGTTTTGAGGTCATGTCTGTCTGTCAGGATTAATGAATACCCTATGATTAAGTTAACTTCATAATTTAGAATACTTTTTTATATGAAAGAACAAACCGATTGTCAATCCAAGCGCTTTTGCTTGTAAAGAATGGTTTATTTTAAGGAATTTAGACCCCTAAATATTTTTCAGAGTTAAAACTTCTTAGGGGTTTCTATAACAATTTAATATAATTGGTAAACCATTTGATAGGTTGTTATATGCTTTAGTTATTTAACAAGGCTGCTAGTATGACTTGAAAAAGAAAAAAACAAAAAAAAGAAAATCGGACTACCTTTTTAAAAGGTAAAAGAATTATCTGTTGTGCTGTAAACGATTATTGAGTAAAAGGCGTGTATATTTTTTATCACATAACCTTTGGGTAGATGAAAGAAAAACTAATGTGGAGCTTATCACATGTTTAACTTAGAAGTAATCGTGGTTTGGTATCCAATCAAATCTTCATGTCGGGCCAGTCAAACACTCTTGGTTTCCTACTGTTAACAAAAACTCTAAAGTAATTTTATTGTTGGTTAATAGCGAATACTTTCATGGGACTCTTGCTTGGATTTCACGAATGAAATTTACAGCTACATTATTTAGGTAGGTCGATCTCTTGATCTACATTCCCACCCGCATATAACTGTTACGATTAACAGTGAGTGACCCCTTTTCCGAATGAAGGTCATTATCGATCGGTTTGATGACAATTGCAAACGTCAAAAACTCTTATATACCCTATATATTCAATGCCAATCCGCTTCAGAAAAACAAATCATTTATCCCTAACGGAACGACGTATTTACTAAAGGCTTTGGAAATTTTCTTACTGAATAAATGTTATAACTTTTCTTTTTCATGGCCATTTCGATCAATTGTGTTGTATGTATTTGCGTATAGAATTTGCAAAGTTTCAGGTTGGCAACATTTAACCTAATCAGTTGATAACCCAATTGCAAATTAATGGATACAGGATGAACCATTTTTAGGATCTTATAGCACTTTACAATACAACAGCACGTAGAACGCGCTAGGCTACTTGGTAATACAGCGTTAACATTCAACATATAAAAATAGCTATAATATTTCCAATATACCCATTAAAAGTAAAATACCCCCGTTGCAGCAGACCTGCATACTCAGCGAATTTCAAATTCAAAACAACATATTTCAATCCAACATCGCGAGATTTGACATGTTTTGGTAAGCTCCATAAGAATAACATGAGGAATGAGTATGCAGGTTTGCTGCTGTAGGTATATTAAAACTGGGTGGTTTTAATTCAATATTCAGTAGATCTGAACTAGAAGAAGCTATTTACCAAGTTTTATCAAGATATGTTGAGAAATAAGCGAGATATAGAATTTTATTTATTTCCCATAAGGTTAAAATTGGGACAACGTACTGTGTTTACCACTTTCAATATCTCGGTAACCAATGGACACAGAGCAGTGATTGAAGATACTAAATTGTTTTTTTGAGCTGAATTCAATGGTGCTAACAAAAATTCGATAAATTTTATTTTCCTATGTAAAAAACTCAAAAAACCCATTTTTAGGGAGTTTATCCCCCTTTACCCCCCCCTTCCGGTTGTCCGACCGGGCTGGTTTACGAACTCGTCCGAGGGATTACCACTTTACATGTCTGGACCAAATTTCATTAAGATCGGAACATTTTTACGGCCGCTATCGTGTTTACAGACACACACACATATATATATATATATATATATATATATATATATATATATATATATATACACAAATTTGAACGAATGGTGTTTTCTGCTTCTGGTGGCCCCAAAACGAAAAGTTACCATGGTCTCGGGCTTAGGTCTTACCATGAGACCTACGGTAATAGCTTCTTCCCTATAGGGGAAATTCGCTAAAAGGAAATTAAATATACCAAAGCGACTTTATTTTTTCGCAACTTTATTAGTTTGCCGCAAGGAGAAATGGCCATAGCATATTTCATCATGACACTAATAACGACATTGCGGAAACCTACAGATGTTACCAAGCATTAATTATTAGTTATTTTTCAGCTTAAAATTTTGGCTAAGCAGTGCGAGATTTCAATTTTTGCGTACCACTAACATTTTACTTGTTTATGCATTCTTTTCTATTGTTACTGAGCATTCCTTTATATATCCCTTCATTTTACACAATAATCAGTACGCTGATGTGATTCAATGAATGGAATTGTGTTGTTAAAATAATAACTTATTAACAGTTAAATTGAGTAGCTATGTACTGCAGCTTCTTACTTTACTTGTGATGAATTATAACTATATCATTGTCACAGTACAGTAATAATTACATGTAGTTGAGGGAGATATAGTCCCGCGCGTCTGGGAAGTACTTACTTCGTTAAGACTTATGTTAACTTTCAAAATCGGTACAGCCACGTGTAGAGCATGTATAGCGACTTACGTGAACAAGTTGTCGCTAACACTTTTAGTTTTACAAAAAAAAGATTTACGGATTTTTATATTTTTATCGTGTTATAATCATTCTACTATAAGTAATTGCCAAATAATGTTTGCTCTGTATATGAGCTGTGAATAATCGATCTTGAATCTTCGGTTGATGCTGTACCGAAGTTGAAACATTGGCAATATGAGAGAAGTAGATAGGGACCCCAGAGTGGAACACATTTTCCTTTCGAATGCAAACGACTCATATTGCGATTAACGGCAGGTTAGGAAATATCCCAGTCAGGACTATCTAGAGTACACGAGATGGTTGATGTTTCCGTTCGTGTCTGTGTCGGTGTTCGGTGTGGCGAGAGACAGTCCCTTATTCTCGATTGCGCGGCCGGTAAGTGCCCTCGGACAGTAGCCCGGTCCAGCGCTTTCTCCCCTCTGTCAATACAATCAAATCTGGCCGGTTTTTGTCGGATGGTTTTCAATGACCGTGATGACGCCGCTGTGATGGGTGGAAGGAGAAAGTCCGGCTCTTGTTCATTGAATATCTCGCCACATGCTGGAGCGCTTCGTATTTTATACGCTTCATCCCGATTGAAAAGAGGCTTTTAAAGCGTAGAAAATCGGCTTCATTAATAACGGCTCGATGAGAACCTCGAGCTGTGACTCCTGCAGTGAGCGCTGGCTGTCGCTTAGTGAGCCCAGGTTTGATTTCTCTATGGGCATCAACCCTACGTCCGTGAACCATATTAAGTTAGGACACACTAGTATGGCTCAACGATTCTGGCTTGGTTTTTTTCTGGCTTACGATTGACCTTCACTCAGCGTTTTACTATTTAAGCGATTTTTTAAATATTAAATTTATATAATAATGCTTTTAGAATATTAAAGACGTTTACTGCAAAACTGACTCACGATTTAACCTGCTGCTGTTATGTAAAAAATATTGAAGTAAATATAAATATGTTAAAATACGAGAAACTCAGTGGAGTTGTGTTGTGTAGGAAACCCAGTGGAGTCGTGCAGTGTAGGAAACCCAGTGGAGTCGTGCAATGTAGGAAACCCAGTAAAGTTGTGCTGTATAGGAAACCCAGTGGAGTTGTGCCGTGTAGTTTTTCACCGCGAGTCAGAGCTCTCCCGTGGACGGTCACGGTTCCTAATTAATTACTCTCTCGTAGAGTTATATTCAGAAAGTGTAACAAGAGTTGTTCCGGCGCGCATGTGCTAGATGTGCGCCGCGCGGGCAGATCGCGTCAGATACGTCAGCGACATCAGCGTTCGCCTCTGGTGAGCCTGTCTCTGCCTCGCGCTGGCCCTCGTTACTCTGGAAACACCGACGTATTACGATTTATCTTGAGTTGTTTTTGGATTAATATCGCAAATAAATTGGAAGATGAAACTCTTATTAGTCCAGGCAATGAATGCTCAAACAAAGGTATAGAGGGAATTGCATGGACCACAATTTTTGACTTTGTAGCTTTGTTTGGACTAGTTAGGAGTAAAACATATCAAAAGTCCCCGCCCTTAGCCCTTGAGCCGGCTGGGCTGGAAGGGCCTAAAGGTACAATTTTTTGGTTTTTCCTAAATATCTTGAAAACTATCAACTTTTAGTATTCCCTATTAAATTTAAAAATTAAAGAAAAGAAAATTTCCTGTAAGAAAAATATATAATATGTCTACTTTGGTCCAGCCGTTTACAAGATAAGCACTAATTTTATTAATGTTTAAAAAATAGCCCTTCCATAAGAAATACATGTAAATTTGAGGGTAACTTAGATGCTCAATTGTGCAAAGCTCATTTCACCTAAAAGAAAATGAACAGCATTCAGAAAATATTGACAAAATTTCCTGAATGCTGTTCATTTTCCTTTAGGTGAAAAGAGCTTTGCACAATTGGGCATCTAAGTTACCCTCAAATTTACATGTATTTCTTATGGAAGGGCTATTTTTTTAAATATTAATAAAATTAGTGGCTACCTTGTAAACGGTTGGACCAAAGTAGACATATTATATATTTTTCTTACAGGAAATTTTCTTTTCTTTAATTTTTAAATTTAATAGGGAATACTAAAAGATAGTTTTCAAGATATTTAGGAAAAACCAAAAAATTGTACCTTTAGGCCCTTCCAGCCCAGCCGGCTCAAGGGCTAAGGGCGGGGACTTTTGATATGTTTTACTCCTAACTAGTCCAAACAAAGTTACAAAGTCAGAAAATTGTGATCCATGCAATTCCCTCTATACCCTTTCGTTGCCTGGACTATATGCAGATAAACAATTGTGTTCAGTAAATAAAATCTTGAGAAAATAATTGGATATACTTTTTGAGATGAGAGATCTTCGGAGAAGACCTGACAGTAGATTAATGACACAGTCTACTGAGGTCGAATCCACTGAATTCCTGGAGAAATGTTTGTACGACGAGTAACGTGTCACCTACCTCCTTGAAGGCATTTGTTCAAGGGTATCTTCCGGATACCCGGAATCACTCCGGAGAATCAATCCAAGACCTTAGAATGTCGTAGAATGTTTCAACTTGCATCATTCCCATTTATTGCCATTCTAAATGGCTGTGCGTTCTGACAAGCCGTGTGCCCTTGTGCGTTGGATGCAATCGGGATTGACAATTCCATCCCAAGGACTATCCAAGTTTAAGAAAAAACCAACTTGAGCCAAAATATTAAAACATATGGAAACCGGTAAAATTTTTTTCTCATGATCAAGCATATGTAGACATTGTTCTTTTAATGTTAATTTATAATAGTTTCAAAATTAAGACAAAAAATTAAGTCAGTAAAGCATGAACACCCATAACATTGCTCTTTTACCTCAAATAACACATCGTCTAACAATAGTAAAAATCCCTCTCCAACCCAAAATTATGTATTTATTGTAGCGGTAATCGTAATACCGAGAATTTTGAATGTTCAAAACTGAGATTTTGAATTTCATGGTTTTTGATATTTTTTTTAATCCCAAGCTTAATATTTTATATTGAAAAAGTCACCACTATAAACTGTGCTGCCGTTAATTTCACACAATTAAGTTGTACGTTACATGGATGCAGATTTAATCACACACTGAATGTTTCTTTTACACGTAAGAAAAATGTAAGAGGCGAAAATACCAAAAACCTAAACCTTTTGCTCTAACGAATTATCTAATTTGTTTTAATTTTTCTGACAAAACTAAAGATGTCCGGTCAGTCAATAGCTTTGTATGCGGGTTGACAATTAGTCAATAAAGTAACAAAAGTCTTTATTAAAGAAGTTGAATACAATCTATTTGTTCCCTTTCTCCAATCATTAAAATTAAAAAAGAGATGTGGTATAATATTGAAAAGAACATTTTTCACTTTTGTAGATTAGTTTCTGCATATGAGAAAATACAAAACACAACTCTGGTAATATCATGTACAAACGCAATAAACAGGACAAACGTCATATGCAATTTCATAAAGATGGGGTGATATGGTTTTGCTTTAAATCAGAGTCAAACAACTCATGTTAATATGTCTGTTAACAAGCAAGATCATTAGCAACTTTAGCTATTATCGCTACTTCATTACAATGTTATTTGAGACATCGTCGCTCTTCATTACTCTTCAACTCGATGAGAAAATTATGAACCATTGAAACCTCGTAAGTTAATTGCTTACACTTTTAATTTTAATTCCAACCATGTAAAACGATTGTTTTAGTAATTAATATTGTTCTCCAAGCTGTTTTACCTGGTCACAAACCCCCCTTTATTTTTTTCTTTACGTGATATGTATTTAAACTGTTCAAAGCAAATACACCGAAAGCGCATGTGATCTTTCATACTGTTAAGGTAATTGACAGTGTTTGAATTGCCGTCTGAGGAAACAATGTTTACTTTTTAAGACGTTTTTTCTAAAAAATGATTTCAAACATTTTCCTGTCATTGAGTGATGTAATTTTTTCCTCTTTGAACATAAGTAAAGAAAGCTTACATCTTTATCACTATTTAAAAAAAGTAAATTTCAAGTAGGTTGTTTTTTACCAACGCCAGCTATTTAGATATTACATTAAATAACTTTAATGAACTATAACAATCTTCTGGACATCATTTAAGTGTTTGTACGGCCAATGGAGGGAGGACAGGCCCACGAGATCTGCAAATGACACTTCAGTCACCGAGACCAGTGTCGCAGTGGTCGGGCAATGTTTGACTTTCATGAAGAAAAAGTATTAATAAAATTAACCACTTGTGTCATGGCATATTATTTAAAAGAAAATTCATCTGTCACTGAATTTATGTGCCCTACAAACCTCTTAATAACGCCGGATCATCTTTTATCCTGGAATTATAGATCCTTTTATTATTGATTATTTTTGGAGTTCACAGACAAATAACCAAAGATTAAGTAAAACTAAAGATCGCCTACTGGTCGAAATTTAACCAAAAATTTTTGGGTGTTGTTTTAATCTGTACTTTAATCAAACATATAACATCATTTATTTAAATTTTGTATTTATTCCATAACCAACATTGCAAATCATAAAGCGAATGTTAATTTATTTGTAATTTCAAACTCATTTTTCTTCAACTCTCGAGAACTATAGTAAATTATAATGAGACTGTGCGCATCTTCAGGAGAGTAATTTTCTAATGGTGTGCTTAGAATTGTCCTGCGTTGCACGCAGGCTAAGAAAAAGGGATTACAAAACTCATGCTTGTCTAATGATATATATATGAATATTAATCCTTTTATTTCACTTTAGCTAATCATATCATTGCCTTTAACAGTTTAATGAAGGATAATTTAATAAAAAGAAATTTAAAACTCAATCACTATAATGACCCGAGGGGGAGCAAAATCCATAGATTCTTAATCTAAAAGTTTGGTATTTTATTGAGTTTTTAGTTTATGGCTGGAGGGAAATAACAAAAGTTGTGATTGAGACCAAAGGAGACGCCGAGGGTGGGGCGGGGGGCGATAACTCAATAACAGTGTAAACAATCAGCTGCTAATTCTCCACCCAAGGGGAACTCGTGATCTGGGTTCACTTCCCGCTAATACACGGCTCGCGGAGAGGGTAACAGAGAGCTTACTTGCCGTTGGAGGCAAACGTAAACTTACCTTGGGCATGCGACTGCAACGAAATTAGTACTAAACTTTAAAGTGAAGCTTGTATTTAATAGCGTGATTGTTTATTTTTAAATACCTTAATGAATCCTTTCATGTCAATTAAAGAAAAATCACAATTAGGTTGTTGATTATTATTGAAAATTTATTCAAAATAACATATAAATTAAACAATCTTAGTTTAATAAAAATGTTGGATTGGTTTTATAATAAATTATTTTGAAAGTAAAAAAATGGAACATGCCAATTTTAGTGCTGAAAATTATTTCTCTAGATTTTTTTTATTTTACATGTCCACTTCCGATTAATATTGACGTATCCTCTGCATCATCGGCTTGAAAGTCATATTAGAACAAACCACCGTTCTATGAGTAGATAACACCAGCTGGCTAACTTCACCGTTGTCGTTAGAAGTATGTTAACCTAAAATGATTTTATAATACCCCCGTTGCAGCAGACCTGCATACTCAGCGAATTTCAAATGCAAAACAACATATTAATAGTCCTAGCGAGATTTTTGGTAAGCTCCATAAGAATAACATGGGGAATGAGTATGCAGGTTTGCTACTACAAGTATATTAAAATTGGGTGGTTTTAATTCAATATTCAGTAGATCTGCACTAGAAGAAGCTATTTACCAAGTTTTATCAAGTTATGTTGAGAAATAACCGAGATACATAATTTTACTTATTTCCCATAAGGTTAACATTGGGACAACGTACTGTGTTTACCACTCAATATCTCGCTAACCAATGGACATAGAACAGTGATTCAAAATACTAAATTGTTTGTTTTTTGAGCTGAATTCAATGGTGCTAACAATAATTCGATAAATTTTATTTTCCTATGTAAAAAACTCAAAAAACCCATTTTTGGGGGAGTTCATCCCCCTTTTCCCCCCTTCCGGTGGTCCGATAGGTCTGGTTTACGAACTCGTCCGAGGGATTACCACTTTACACGTCTGTACCAAATTTCATTAAGATTGGACCATTTTTACGGCCGCTATCGTGCACACACACATATATATATATATATATATATATATATATATACAAAATCGAACGAATGGTGTTTTCTGCTTCTGGTGGCCCCAAAAAGGAAAAGTTATCATGGTCTCGGGCTTAGGTCTTACCTTGAGACCTACGGTAATAGCTTCTTCCCTATAGGGGAAATCCGCTAATAAAGAACAAAATTCTTTTAATATATAGATTTTTAATGATTTTTTTGCGAATGCAAATCAAATTATGATTTTTATTTGTGTACCCGACTTTCGAACGCGTCATTAGGCTTTGATGTAGCTAATGGAGCTATTTTGATGCGTAATTGAATACCGGTATCGGCAAACAGGTGTTCAACAGATTTTCCTATAAAGTTCATATGATATCCCACAGCTGCTCCCTTTCCAGTTTGTTTACTCGTATTCTTCCATGAGAGTTAACATTAAAACTCCACAAGCCCAAGATGTGGAGATCGAAAGGAATTCAGGAGCGGAAAAAGGACAGAAACCTTCCCAGGCGTATGTGAAACAATTTCCCAAAGATTCGTGGTGATCGGCTGGACATTTAGTTAATACATAATGTACAGACAGGCAAACATTTTAGGAACAAAACAACAGTCAACAGATAAATCGCTCATACTTTTGTTACAAATAATATGTATTTTGCATCCCATATTTTTTATACCACATTGAGAAAAACTTAAGGGATTTTCATCAAAGAAAGTGCAAAATATAATACAGAGGCAGGTGAATAAGAATGTATTCTGTAATACAGTCACATTGGCGGAAAGAGTGCGGAGGTAATGAATAAGTGATACAGGTGCAGTCGAGTCAGCCAACACATAAAACCACATCCCGCTCGGCCTAATCTTCCCAGCGCTGCATCCAACTGCGGCTCATCTTTCTCTCTTTTCCAATGACGTTGTTTTTTTCGAAGATTCTTATAATGCGATTCAATAGTTATGCCTAGACATTTTTATTTTTATTTCTTGTTTTGAATATAAAAAAAACTGTTATTATTCCAGCATGTTTTTACTTTTTAATTTGTTGTTCTTGATTTTCATCTACTTGTAGTATTTTCTTTTAGAGTTTTGCATTTTAAAATAGTTTTATAGAAACTTACATCCTGAGGTTACAGTCTTCAATCTTCAGTCCTCAAGCGGAATATGATGGAACTCATCAATTGAAAGCTACATTGTTTATGTGCACGTTTTATTAGTATAAGTATTTTGCTTGCATATATTTGTCCACCTTCCTTACAGTCGAATTGTTTCTAATTATTTACTTTCTAAATTTATAAATTTCTGAAACTGTTACCTTATTTTTCTAATTCGCTACTTTGTTCATGTTGCCATTTTTTGTTATAGCTTGTTTTTTCTTAACTATTTTGTTTACTTTGCGTCTGAAACTCTCAGTAAGCCTGCTTTGATTCTTTGGCCAACGTGAATCTGAGCTCATTAGTTGTGATACTTCATATGCCTGTTTGTTACATATTTATTTATATAGATTGTTAGATTTGCTATAGTTTATTTGCATGTATTATTAATTTATATTTGCTGCACTATTTTTTGATGAACACATGCATATTGTTAGCTTTTCTGCTGAATGTTGTATTGTTGCATATATGATATTTATTTTTGTTATAATCTTGGAAATATGTTCTATTATACATGTAATTTTCTTGTAAAATGGTTTAGTCCGTTGGTGAATAAATAAATAAATACAACCTTCTGTTTTTAGGAGTTTTCGACGTTTTGCTTTAGGAAAAAGTACCATTTCTGGAGTAAGGGCATCATTTACAAATATCCCAGGAGGGTATACTATGCAATAAAATAATTTTTTTTAGAAAACCACATAACAACATTAATTAGGCCAACCCATAACATCTCCATAACATTTTCACATAGCATAAATAACATGAGCCTACCTTCAATTATTTGTAACTTATTAACACGTAATATATTAATTTAGATTCATGTTAATCGTACAATCGGAATTGTTTAGGAGATTAAATCCCTTATGGTCCAGGAAAATTGTCTTTTAAACCCCTATTACGAGAAGATTTTGGAACATGCAACTTTGAATTTTTGTTGTTTCTTTTTTTTTGGCGGAATCCAAATATGATGTTTGCCAACAAAATTTCACATCGCAACATGGTCAGAACGACTTTTCTACGTTTTTTTTGTAATTTCAAAACAGTCAATTATATAATAAATATTGATTTGTAAATAGAGAGTAAGTAAAAATTCCTACAACATACACTATTTTTTTATTCCAGTGACAAAGCGCATGGGCAGTACAGTACTATTAATTGAAAATTGGCTATTCTATTCCACATAAGCTAAATTTTCCTTAAAGAATAAGCTATTCCCGTAAATAGTATGTTAAGACCCAAGACTTCATTTTGAGGTGTCGTAATAAGTGCATTTGGGCAAGCCAAAAAACCAGCCTCGTCTGTCAATTTTGGCGGAGTAAAGGGAATATTTGTGGTTAGTCAAGGGTTTTACCCTCAAATATATTAATGGCCCATTAAATATATTAATATATTAAAATTATTTTGATGTTTTACATTACACGTTAATAAACGTTAATTTTTTACCTTTGTCTTCGGTCCTTATTTCAATTGTTAACCATGAAAATGTGTATTATATGATTGGTTTTACAACAACATATTGGTGAATATGTAAAAAATATATATCTATATCTAGGTTGAATATTTGTTCTATTTTATCTAGGACCACTGGGTCAAAACAAATCAAAATTAAAATAAAAAATTAATTTGTTTATTTCTTTTTTTACAAATTGTGTACATTAAAAGTTGTAGGCATGAAATTAAAGTCCTATGTGGGTCCCTAAACCTGTGCATAAAACCATATCTTGAAAATATTAATTCGTTTTGGAGCCGAATGCCAAATAACAGAGAAGTTGTGTAAACGAATTGTGAAGGATCCAAAACTCATTACACGTTATAGCATCAGAGGGTACCTTACGCTAAATTTGTATTGTCAAATTGAATTATTGTCTTGCCACTATTAGTTAAGACTCTTGAATCTAAAATATTGTCCCTTTTTTTATAAAATGTTGGCTTTTTACATGTTAAAAAATTTAAACCTTCCTACGTTTGGTTTTATCCTAATGAGGAATGTGTGTCTCGCGAAAGTTTAGGTTCACTATTATAGTTGGTACAGGGTTACCAATTACCGCAGTACGCAGGTCATTAGAGTCGAGGGACAAGACAAGGCGAGAGTTACGTCTAAACGTCGGGGGGGAAAGTGCGCTGCCCACTGCCCTCACATCCCGTCGCACTCTTAATTATGCTCACTTTAACCCGATCGTCGGTGTCGATAGCCTTCACGTTTTATGGTGACTAATCACATCCTCCAATCCACTCACTATCTCAAACGATAATTATCTTATTAACCACCTAATTTCTAAAGTTGAAGGAAATATGAGGGTAATCGTTTTAGTTCCTGTGTGACTTTTTTCTTAACGTAAATTAAGAACATACCGATGTTTGCGATCGGCACTTGTCTGCAGTGCCGTGGATAGGTTCTGTACAAGAGTCCGTAGTCTTTTAAGAGGTAAACACGAGCTGGTTTCACGGGCAATAGCTACAAAGTCACTTTAAGAAACTAAAAGCTAAAAAAAGCAACGTTGTGAATTCCTGTCAAAGGGATTACCTGTAGTCCCTCCACAAGCGAAGCGAGTTTGTGATATTTTACTGAATATTGAAACGTCCCCCCGCAATCCAAACTTTCACCTGCTGAGTTATAAATAATGGTGAGCTCTCTGAAATATCGAAATCTAATACAAATGTTGCATTGTAATGGTTTTCGAAACGAGTTTTGCATTTCCCCCGAGGAAAGTAATTCGCGCACATTATACATGGAAAGCCCGGAAGGCCCGAGCGCCACAATAGGGAAAGTGTTATTGTGTCCTGTACACAGAGTTGGGCTAATTACCCCGCTGTCACCGTGAGTTATGACGTCACTGGCTTCCGCGATCCCCGTGGCCGCCGGAGTGTCTCCGCTAGGAAGTAAATGTCATCTTCCACACGTGCTAATTATTGTACCCTGTACGAAGTGAAAAATATCCCCGTCGCATCAAACCTGCGTACCCTGCGAATTTCCAAATAAAACAAACGCTAATTAATTAATTATCACTACAAAAAATATAAATATGTAAAATATTTATTTATAAAAATAATAAATCATTGCTCGTTTAACATAGACTCTGTCAAAAGTATTAGTAAATAAGTTTTGTTAATAAAGATTTCCTTGAAATAAATAGGCGAGATTTTTTATTATTATAATCACTCAATAAGTTAAAAAAAAAAACACTAAATTCTATTAAATATCCTTTTGATAAACTCATTTAACTCTCCACAGAATTCGTTGAAGTCCAGTAGAAAGTGAATAAGAAATTCTGAATTCTGCTGCCCTGATAACAAAATATATGTAAAAAAGTGGAAATATCTTCAAGACCAATGGACTTTTTGGGGGGTAAAATAGAGCCTTTACCCCACTTGGGATATGTCAATCTGGCTGATTTACTAACTCGTCCAAAAGAACCTAGTTTTAAATGTCAGTACCGAATTTCGTTACGATTGGACGAATTGTACAAGAGTTATCGTGCTGAAGGACATTAAAAAAAGAAAATTCGATTTCCCACATAAGCCCATGTTAAAATTTAAAACAAATCTTGATTTGTGCAGGTAAAAATGCGTTTTCATAATAAACTCACTTTATATTCAGGAATTAAACATAAAAAGCTATTATGATAAATACTAATATGATTGCTGAGGTCACCCTGAACAGGTACTTTTGCCCATTCTGTTAAAACGACGGTAGCAGCTTATTCCAGAGGATATTCGCTAATAAAAGATTTTTTGGATTGTACTATACTGAATCGACGTTTCATCTCGTTTGTAATCATATGTGGCTTTGATGAAATTCAAATCAGCAAGGGTACTTAGGAAACGTAAAATAGCAGGAATGGCTTTTACCACCACTTCGCGTCACCTGGTGTCGTAAGTGAAAAGAGTTTTGAATTCAAATATATAAAAAAAAGTATAAGCTTCAGTTTGTTTTGGTTGATATTTTAGACATGTGCGGATTTAGGCTGAGACCGTAAGAAGAAATAAAATACCAGGCATTTTTGCATACATCTTCAAACGTTGATAAGTATAGAAAATGGTTTGCGCTCGAGCACAAAGTTAAAGGAAGACAGCGGACCAGATTTAGAATATGCATTAAATGTTTTGTTTTAACATCTTAATAAATTCAAGGGTGAGTTAATCTAATTTAAGAAATAGTAATTTAATGTCAAATATTTAACTCTGTTTAGTAAATATTCACTATTTTTATAAATAAGAACATTTTTAAACAAAACACCCTAATTTATTCATATTTATTTTTATAGTCATAAAAGTTTTAAGTAAAAAATATAAGACATAAAAATATGAATAAATAAGGGTGTTTTGTTTAATAATGTACTTATTAATAATTAAAACAGCCCTAACTAATTAACTAATCACTATTTTTAATAAAACTGGGCTTTAGTTTGTTCCATCTCCTGACCATTAAAATGGAATGTTCATCAATGGATCGCACAGTCGTATAACAAATATAAAAACTCGCAGACTTGTTCTTCGCTGTATTAAATTTATTTAGCACAAAATATGAAGTAATAGTAGTTTATGCAACGATTGTATTATGAATGTCTTTAAGTCACGAGTGAGATGTAAAAATATCTCACGAGTGGCTTAAAGACGTAATACAATCGTACATACACTACTTTATCTACGACTAGCAATATAAGACAAAATTTTCCCCGAGGTTAAATAAAACTCATGACTTTTACTAATGATGGAATAGGTCAACTCAAATTTGAGATTAGGCACATAAGCAGACTTAACCATGAATCGCTGTGGAACAATCAGCTGATGGGATAAGTCAACTCAAACATGAATCGTAATGCAACAATCAGCTGATGTGCGAATTGCGTAATTGTCATTATGACACTAATTTCGTCAAATGCCGCGCTCTCATTGGTCTAGAACCTGTATCATAAAGTGACACCAGTTGCATAATGTTAACTTTATGCAACTGGTTTGTACTTGGTTTAAAAATGGACCTTATTATGACATTAGTTGTAATATCATTATTGGTGATTATTGCAATGGTCGTAGATAAAATGTATTTTGGTGATTATATTAATTTATTTGGTCAAAACGTAATTGTGGTACTAAAATGAAAAAAAACATTATTGGCAAAAAATTCTCCAGAGGCTTTAATGTCTTAAGATTGTAAGGTAATGATTTACAATTATAATGTTATTGGGTATTATTTCAACCATTTTAGTTAGTTATAAACTGAAACTTTCAAAGTGTGCAAAAGTTTGCCATAAGTTGCTTAACTCAGACTCACACTTATGCAGCTATAAATAACGACCTTGCAGGTTACTTAACCTGACAATGACTAAGAGGCAATTAGCAGATTCGAAAGTGAAAGTCGCAGATTGCGACGACGTCGTCGAGACACAAGGCCCTGGTGCGACGACGTCGTTGAGACACAAGGCCCTGGTGCGACGACGTCGGTGAGACACAAGGCCCTGGTGCGACGACGTCGTCGAGACACAAGGCCCTGGTGCGACGACGTCGTCGAGACACAAGGCCCTGGTGCGACGACGTCGTTGAGACACAAGGCCCTGGTGCGACGACGTCGTTGAGACACAAGGCCCTGGCGCGACGACGTCGTCGAGACACAAGGCCCTGGTGCGACGACGTCGTTGAGACACAAGGCCCTGGTGCGACGACGTCGGTGAGACACAAGGCCCTGGTGCGACGACGTCGTCGAGACACAAGGCCCTGGTGCGACGACGTCGTCGAGACACAAGGCCCTGGTGCGACGACGTCGTTGAGACACAAGGCCCTGGTGCGACGACGTCGTCGAGACACAAGGCCCTGGTGCGACGACGTCGTCGAGACACAAGGCCCTGGTGCGACGACGTCGTTGAGACACAAGGCCCTGGTGCGACGACGTCGGTGAGACACAAGGCCCTGGTGCGACGACGTCGTTGAGACACAAGGCCCTGGTGCGACGACACCGTTGAGACACAAGGCCCTGGTGCGACGATGTCGTTGAGACACAAGGCCCTGGTGCGACAGCCCTCGGTGGGTCCTCACCTACCACCGACGATTATATTCTTTTATAATCGGGTATATCAACAGAAGATACTCTCTTACAAAATTATTTGTTGAATCGTCGTCATTATGATCTGCCCAGTGTTTAGGTGATTTTTCCCTCCTCGTCTTTCTGTGCACACCTCTTTTTCCTCACTTGCAGGGTTACCATATGGTGGAGGATGAAAAGAAGACTCAACGACATTCCCGGTGGAAGGAAAATGAAAAGACCTTCCCAACTTCCATTATGCCGATTGTTATGGGTTTATAGGTATATTGCTGTGATGGTTTTATTAAACGTTCTTAAAGCTTCTAAAAATCAGTTTTGTACAACAAATCAATATATCTCCAGCTCGTAAATTGAAGTCTGAACCAGTAAGCCGAAACGGATCTACTGTATTGATAAATGTGTATATTTATACTTTAAAAGATGAGCAAAGTTGTTTATAATAGCTGAAATAAAATATACACCTAAAGAAGCTTTCATAATTGGTAATTAATTATTATTAATACAGTTAATCACAACATATAAAAATTTAAATCCAAATAAAAAATCCTCTGTCTGACTGTTGTTGACAGAGCGATCCCCATGCCTTTGCATAGAGTAATACCCACAATCACACATTAATAGGAATAACCAAACTCCATCCACAAATCGTTAGAATTACAATTTTTCATACCATAGAACATTAGAAATAAATATTTTATGAATGAAAAAACTACATTTTCATTGTGCTAGTAAAAAAACATCTTTAATATTAATTATGTTACTAGATCCTTTAGAATACGTTCATTTTGGACTTTTCCTCATACCCGCCTAAACGTTTTTCTCGGCTAAAAAGAACGCAACCGGGAAAAAAGAGGACGTAGCTCTATCCTCCCACGGCAGTCGTTTTCCTTTACGTAGGATGTCTTCAATTATGTCCGTCCATAACTTTAAAGTCTATTTTGCTTTTTACAATAAGTTCTCTTTCTATCCATATTTTTCTGCACTAAGAATAAAACTATATGGATATCTTTATAAATATATAAGGATATCCTTATATTTGTGGATAGGGAATTAAATATTTAATCTTTTTTGTCACTAAATTCATTCTGTAGAATTTATAGTGCTCGATATATAAACTCGATATATAAAGTATATAAAGCTTTGAAACATAAAATGACCACCATTTTGAATTGGTAGGAGTTAGAAATTAAAACCTCGGTTCCAAAATAGGTCATAACGATTTTAACACTCACCAAATTTGAAGTTGGTACTTTCAGGTGGTTCAAAAGTTATGTATAAGTTTGAAAAAGGGCATATATAATTATAGTCGTTAAACTGGGCACAGGAGGCCCATGGGTATAATGCAAAATATTTGTTTCGATGCAAGAACAGATCCACAAAATGGGTCCATTTTGTTTAAGGACACTGTGCACAGAATGAACAATATGATAGGACTAGATACAAAATATTTGGTATCTACTTAATTGTAAAGTATAAAGTCTTCTCTTCCAGTAATGTTTTAAAGTGAGTGAAAAAATCTCCAAAAGCACAAAGTATAGTAACGTGTCAATATTTAAAATTTCCGGCAACGTTCTGTGAGAGCATCAGCATTGCAACTCCAAACGTGAGTCTTTAAACCTCTGTTCATGGAACACATTAAACATCGCTCTACTTTCTCCAGCTGACATGGTCGACTGTCTCCAAACCGAATGGACTAGGTTCAGTTATAACTTAAGCTAACCATTGCAAGAACTGTGTGAAAATTAAAGTGCAGTGATTAGTAAAGAATCACTGAACTTATAAATTTTAAGTAGTCAATTTCAATCAATAAATCTCTACTGGTGTGTAGAAATTACCGCAATTAATTGGTAGTTACCGCAAGTAGGTAAGCGCTCTTTTTATAACTTTCTTATACTCAACGAATAAAAGCGGCCATATTTTGATCTAAGTATATGAAATCAACGATTTCGTTCAAATTTCATACGATTCAAATCGGTGGTTTTTTATAGTATTTCGAATATCACAAGTCATTTTCGGTATCTATGATTATGTACAAAACCTTTTGGTCTTTGTAAGCAAATCCACTTCCAAGTTTAATGACTTACTACACTGGCTGGGTAGCACTTAGGATAAAATCTTCACTCCATAGCAAATATTTGGAAACTGTATCTTCCGATCAGTAGCCTCTGAGCTATGTAAGACACTAGTAGTTGCATCTGTTAGGTCAGGAACTAGGCATAAACATAAGTAAGTTCCCCTCGTGTAGCACATCCTGGTCGGCCGCGGAAGTGTGGGCCGGCGCCGGCGCGGCGATGCGGTAACGCGGCCTTGCGCCTGAGTCCGCCCGACAGCGAAAGTGACCCCACGATGTCATTATGCTAATGTCAACCCACTTCGATTTGCAATTGTAAATTCATATTCTCTTCCAACAATTGCGTTATGCAATTGTGTTACATTGTTTTGGGATTCCGGTTTGTGTGTCGTAAGATTTGAACACGTTACATCAGAGCTAAGGATGTTTGTTTGGCACACAACTGTCAGTCGTCACCACCAGTGTCCTTCCCCCACTTATGTAATATACGCAGTACCATACAATCATCAAAAGCATTGGTTAATTGATACTGAATGGGATGAATATAGTACATTTCGTTACTAGTCCGGAGAGTGGCTGTTATCGGTACGAGATAATGTTTCAATTAAGAGGCGAAGCCGAGTAATTGAATTTTATCGAGCACCTGTATAGCACTTTCAGACAAGTCACGAACGGTACTTTTCATCATACCACCTTTTATTTAATATTTTAAAACTTGTTAGTACGTTAACAAATTTTGAAGTTATATTAGTGATATCAATGGTTACATTTCTGTTGTTTACTAACAAAGCATGATAATTCATTTGCTCTTTTTAATATAGATTTAGGCATATTTGAATCAACTATGTTTATATTTGTATGTTTGTAAACACTCCTTAACATTACTAGTACTTTTTCCAGTTTTTACATTACAGTTTACACAACCCACCTGGTAACGGTTAGTTTCTATCACAGCTGAGAGTATTTTAAACAGTAGTTTAACGCAATGGTATGATAAAAATATTCATTACAGTTCATAAAAACATAACTGAACACTGTTTATTGCCAATAAGGTATCCAAACAGTGCTTTTGTACTTTAGATCTACGATATTATTTTTAAATTAGGAATCGAAATAGTTTATATTGCTTATCTAACTTAATAGTTACCTAGTACGAAATAGTGGATTCTTTATACATATCTTTCTACAAACATTAAACTTATAATGAAATAAACTAAAGGTAATTTACACCCCTTCTTTAAATAAAAATGCATTGAACCATACCTTAAACCCGTATCTTTATTCGGTCCGGAAGATCACAGGCTACTTAGGCCGGGAGATGATATCGTAGTCACGCGCAGGATATCGGTCACCATTCAAAATTCAGGACCACCCCCGGAGATCGTACTTTCACTGACGTGGAGATTTATACACTCGAAGCTTTATGAGTACAAATTGAGCCTCGGTCGGCCGCTACCAGATGGCGGCTCACGACGACGTGGGCCTCGGCGCGTCTGACTCAGGTGGTTCCCCGTGTCCGGGACGGGACGGGTCCGCAGTTGTGTAACGTGGTTGTGGTTGACAAACACGCCTCTGAGCTGCATAACATGACGGATACCCGGATCCATTACTAACCGGAAGCGATCTAAATTAATAATTTTACTAAAAGACTCGATTTTAATTTCGTTACTTGAGGAGTCAGAAGAGAAGATTCAATGATAGCAAAACCAAAAACCGTTGATTATTTTAAGAGGAGTTGATAGTTTTTTATCCGAATGAAAGAAATATGTAAACAAAATAATATTATCATAGGTTACGGTAAGTAGGAAATATTACACCTTTAAGAAGTTTGTTATTTCCTCAAGCCAAGCAAATGCATTTTATTCAGTTTTGCAAATAAAAAATGTAAAAAATAATTTATTTTTACATCTTGTTCTACTTTACATCAAACCTGTACTAGGTAAGCATACTGTATAGTAACCAATATTTCTTTAAAAATTGATTGGATTGTGAAATGTTTATAATCCCTTTATAAAACTTAACCGAAAAATTAGAATTACAATTAATCACAAATTAGTAGTATAATTCGTAAAAATGGCCATCCCCATAATTTATTGCACATTTTTGGGAATCTCAGTAAACTAGATTGAAAATTTAATGAGAATTTGTCTCATGAAAAAACTAGATTTAGTAAACGTAAGCAATCCTAAAAATCGTTTAGTATACCTAAAAACTCCGTACCCACATTTATGACGGCAAACTTTTTATTTATTTACTAGTAAACCCGTTGCTCGGAATCGAGCAATTGCCATTTATTGACTTCTAAATAAAAATAATTATGATTGAGTATTCTATTACTAGTTTATTAATGATACGGTCAAACTATGAATTCACATCCGTTAATACTGAGATTATTTAATATAAAGTTATTTTTTAAATACAATTTTTCTTGTGAATACTCTATCATCATTCAGGAGATGATTTGATTTAGGTTAAATTTCAATTATAGCAATTATATTAAATTTAGTTAAATAGTTCAATTTACATTAAACATCCTTACTACAACAACAGAACAACAATTAGTAACAAAATAATAACTGTTAAAATTATATTCTTTTAATAATATAGATGTTTACATAACTATAACTAACACATCATATTTGAACAAAATTAAAATAGTTTGATGAAAACCTTACAAATTGTTATAACTTGATCGAGCACTTTAATACGGCTACTTCATTTCCATTTTTAGATCATTACTCACAACCAAACTTCACATTAACCATCACCATAAACTCCAAGAAAATTGTATACTCAATCGAGTTCATTAAAACGCCTTTTTCTTACTTAAATAAAATGGCTCATCAATCAACTAACTCCTAATAGAATGCTTTAAGTCTGCTTAATTGAATATATCCAATGGTTTCAATTCCAATAATAAAACTTGGCTTTGCTGGAAAACTTTGTTTACTGCATTCAGCTGATTTATTTGAAATTTATATTCCCATGTTAAATCTTATGGACAAATACAAAAGTTTAAGGCCGCCTAGGGCCGTTCCCTTTAGCTAATCTACGTAAATTATATTTCCTGCATACATACTCGCCAAGCACTTTCCAACGACACCTAAATTATTAAAATCGACCCAGTAGTTTAGGAGGAGTAATTATCACAAAAAAACCCCTAGCGTATTGAATCTTTGTATTAATAGTCAGGCATTTTTTCCATATGATTTTTGTAATCCCTTTTTCTCAGCCTCTGCAAAGTTGCGAAAATCTAGGCACACCGATAGAATTGAATTTTACAGTAGATGTGCACAATCCCATTGACATTTATATTAGTCTTTTAGACATGGAGAAAATTTAATTTAAAATTTATAAAAATAACATTGGGCTTATGAGTTGCTATTTTGGTGATGAAATAACAACAAAATGTAAAAAAATGTAATCATATGTAGCTAATGTCATGCACATGCTGCTTTTTGTAAAGTAAGTAAAGATTAGATTTAGAAATTCATGAGCGTGCAAAAGGTGGTAAAAACATACTTTTTTCTTTAATCTAATGAAATATTAACCCAAAACAATAACAAACAAAAGTTCAGTTCTTCTCATTTCCAATTGAGTATGCAAGTCATGATCAACGAATTATTTTATAGTTTTATTTTTTAGTGTTTTCAGAGGTATGTTAGATTTTTTTATTTCATGGTTGTAAAATGACTGCCCGTTATGTGAAACTAATTGTTTTTGCTAAGTTATTTGTTTTTTTTTGTAAACGTAAGAGGTGACATTCAGGTAGCATTATTATTTTCAAACAATTTCAAGCCACTTTTTTATTGAAAATTGAATGAAAAGAGAGAATTTGATTGATATCAGGACTTTTTGGAGAAGATCTCATATTCAAATGTGTTCCATTATACAAATATGGATAAAAATGAAAGAATAAAATACATTACGTTGGGTCTCTACTATCCAAAGTACTAACTGACGTGCAAATGGAGGACGACTAGACATTACATTGACAATTTTTATTGATGCAGAATGGGTAAAATATCATATTTTAGTGATGGTGATAGGAAAAGAGGGGGGAGGGAAATAAGTCAGAAGGGTAGGAAAGGAGGGAGAGGTGATGGAAAGAAGAGAATGAAGGAGAAAAAGAGGGAAGAGAGGAGAAGGTAGAAAAGAAGTAGAGAGTAAGGGAAGGAATGAATGGAGGGAGGAAGGGAGAGAACTGTGAAAAGGGTATGGGATAAACTGACTGGATGACTGAATTTTTACTTTTCTCTGAAGCAATAAACGTGGTATCTTATCAATACTAATTACTAATCCAGTATAAACCTTGCCACAAATATACGCCAGAGGTGAGTTAAAAAAAGGAGTCTAAGAATGACTCTCTCTCTTTTGCTTTTTGCTTACGGTTCCCGTTTAGTTATATTGTGTCTCCATGGAAAATGTGTCTTATAAGAAACTTATTTAGAAACTACGCATTGGTGTCTGCAAAGATAATTTTCAAAATTAGCTATCCGTAATTCTCGATTTGAAAATTGGTCGAATTTTCGACCACTAGCGATCTCTAATAAGTATAGATACAGTTTTTGCTTCGATAAGCAAAAAAACTTGATGACTTATTAAACTCAACAGTTATCAGTTTGATGGCGATTACAGTGATCATTAGTTGTGACTGGGTTGTCCCTGTTCCCAACGCTGTGTCATCATAACTGTGTTCCTGGAGAGATCCCACCGCTGGGCGCGGCTCCGTTCCCAGAGGCGGTCCTAATTGTCTCGTCCACACCGGTCACCGTGTCACAGGAAGTGCAGTCCACGTCTGAGTATGTAAATGCTGACTGACAGTAATCGATTGTAAATCCTTCACAAATCCTGCTTATAGCATAAACATCGTTGATACACTCATAAGTCTGAAAGTTCGTAAGAAATCTGTAGTGACATCAGCAAGATATCCGGCATATAAGGTAGCATAAAACATTTGCTGCACTTGAAATAGAATGATGTTCTTAAAAGGGGTAATGTTATTATGACGTCATCCCTGTAAGTTTAACCATAACTATAACCTATTTGATGACAACAACGTTACTGTGATATTTCAATACCTTTGTATGAGCACATTTTATAATCTTTTTCAAAATGGTTCAAGTTTTAGTATTATAAAAGGGCCACAACACGTTTCAGCATTATGCCTATAATAGTTTTTGAGAAAATCGGTCCTCAATATGGCCAATTCAACACTGTCGTTTAGGACTTTCCGAACCCCCTTAGATGCATTAGGCCAATAAAATTAATAATTAATACGGCTCAATTGATAGAAGTTGATCGGGTTGGATATTTTAAAATAAAGTATTTTAGATTATTCGTTTTCAAATCTGAGAATTTTATTTAGCAATTTTACATTATCTATTTTTAAATCATAATGTTTATTTTTTTATTAGACTCTTGGATTGTGGTCAAAATCGTTGCCTGTCTTATCCCCCCCCCCCCAAAAAAAAAAAACGGAGCATTTTTATGTATTTATTTATTTATTTATTTTATTTAATGAAATGGTAAACTTAAAGAACGTTGGGTTGAGGCTAATGTTAATGATTAAAAAATAAATAGTATTGAAATACCAATGCGATAAAATATACTAAACCTGTTTTATTACTTCTTTGGTATTTTCGGTTTACCATAATCAATGAATACAATGCTAGAACGAAAGTAGTCAAACCTTTTCTGGTCAGTTTCAATCACAGTCGGCACGAATGGAGGCAGCGGCGCTTTCATAGGGAACGGCCGACGCTAAACCGATTGTAAACACCGGTAGTTACAGTCGGAACAATTAGAAATGTGTGTCGATGTGCATTTAATGTGCGGCGATGTGGGTTACGGTCCGAGCTGCACCTGAACGCTGCATTCTCTCATCTGCATGTGGCAGCAATCATCGCTGCTTGACCCCGTTTGTTTTATTACACCATTAACTCTCATTTTGTTTCGTACGTGTTATGAAAATAGCGCGATGGGAGGGGCTCGAAGAAGATAGTATTATCGCTCGTAAATGGAGTGAATTTCTAAGAGTGAATTTGTCATCAGGTATCGTACTTTCATTATACGAATTCATAGTAAACGTTAGTACATAGAGTGTTTGACATATTAACCACACAAATTAAATACGATATAGCTCACTGAGTATTTGGGTTAGCTAAACGGAACGAATCACAAAAGAATAATTAGATAAGATTTTATCGGAACGCTCATCATTGTTGTGGCGGTGAATACTATGCCTAAATTTTAGCCGAAATAAGCTAGGCGTTCAAAATTACTTTTCAAACTATACTTTAAAATTTTGACAGTTCACTCTTAACTACCTCAGAAACTACGACAGTGAAAATTAAATGGCCTCTAGCATATAAGGATTTAGGTGATGGCGTTCTTCAGCCTCAAAAATAAAACAATGTCTAGGATACGACACATATACGAGGTCAGGAGCGATTCAACAAATCCTCATTAATTAACTCAAGAGAATCTGGGATTCCTCGCCATATCATTCAATAATTGAAGGGAAATATATCTTTTGACCCGTTGAAACAACAATATTAGGAACAAAAGTGTTCATTAAACGACTTTGATCATTAAAATTAATTGTGAATAGTAAGTGGCAGAACTTGTTTTGAATTTCATCAGATTATGGAATCCACCCCCAAAACTCAAGGATTATGGATTTGGCAGATTTGGCTTTTACTGATGGTGTTAACGGTTTGAACCACCTATACCCTAAACTGTGGTTAAAATTTAAAATACTTAAACAAGCTTATAGGCCAATAAAATTAAGATTGTGCCTGGACAAAATTCCCGGAAAGCTGGAAATCGTTTTAATCTTTCCGTTTTACATCCAAGTATATGATTTCGAAGTTTGTCCCATTTTTCCTGGTGTGCTTGCGACCTGGGACCACAAAAATATCAGAGTTTTGGGCCATTTTTTATTCTTTTGCAAATAAGTAAAAAACCGTTTATTCTACATAAAAAGTTTAAATACAAGAATTGTAGAGGACAAAATTCTGCGTTTATTGAGTACCTTCTGATAAAGATAATTTGAATAGTAATTGATTTATGGTAAGTTAAATAAAGGGTTTTGGCGAATTCCTCTTTTAGGGAAAGAGCTATTACAGTAGGTCTCATGGTAAGACCTAAGCCCGAGACCATGATAACTTTTAGTTTTGGGGCCCTCAGAAGCTAAAAACACCATTAGTTCGAATTTCCATAAATATATATATACCTATATATACGTAAATAAATATATATATCTATATATTTGTTAGCTCGATAACTCTCGTAAAAATGATCCAATCTTCTTGAAATTCGGCACAGACTTGTAAAATAGCAATTATTTTGACGAGTTAAAAATTCAGCCGGATCGGACCATCGGAAGGGGGGGTTATGGGTAATAAATCCCTAAAAATGGAGTTTTTCGGATTTTTCATGTAGAAAAATCGAAATAATCTGATTTTGGTTTACACCATTGGACTCAGCTCGAAAAAACATATAAAATAGTATTTTGAATCATTGCTCTATGTCCATTGGTTCCCGAGGTACTGAAAGTGGTAAACACAGTACGTTGTCCCAATGTTAACCTTATGGGAAATAAATAAAATTGTATATCTCGCTTATTCCTCAACATATCCTAATAAAACTTGGTATATGGCTTCATCTAGTTAAGGTCTAATTGATTATGGCATAAAATCTACAAATTTATATAATCCTGAGGCAGCAAACCTACGTAATCACTTTCCCAATGTTAACCTTATGGGAAATCAATAAAATTGTATAGTCTGCTTATTTCCAATATATCTTAATAAAACTAGTTATGTGGCTTTATCTAGTTAAGGTCCACTTGATTATAGTCTAAAATCCCCAATTTTATAGATTCCTGAGGCAGCAAACCTGCGTACTCATCTCCACAATGTTGACCTTTGGGAGGAAAATAAACGTGTGTAGCTTGCTTGTTTCTCAGCATATCTCGTTGAAACTCAGTACCATGTGGCTCAATTTAGTTTGGATATTTTGGATTATACTCTAAAGTCTGCTATTTTTACATTTTCCTTGTCAGGAAACCTGCATACTCACTTATACCATGTTATTATGTTGAATACAGTGATGCCAATAATACCAGAAAACGAAATTAAAACATAAAAATCTTACAAGTTTTCACAATTGATGATAAAACATGAAAAATACCCCTGTTGCAGCAGACCTGCATACTCAACGGATTCAAAATGCTCAAATAAGTGTTTTAGATAAAGCCTCGTACCAAATAAAATCAAATTATGTCCGTAAATAAGCATGCAAACATATTCTCCATAAGAATAACATGGTATAAGTGAGTATGCAGGTTTCCTGACAAGGAAAATGTAAAAATAGCAGATTTTAGAGTATAATCCAAAATATCCAAACTATATTGAGCCACATGGTACTGAGTTTCAACGAGATATGCTGAGAAACAAGCAAGCTACACACGTTTATTTTCCTCCCAAAGGTCAACATTGTGGAGATGAGTACGCAGGTTTGCTGCCTCAGGAATCTATAAAATTGGGGATTTTAGACTATAATCAAGTGGACCTTAACTAGATAAAGCCACATAACTAGTTTTATTAAGATATATTGGAAATAAGCAGACTATACAATTTTATTGATTTCCCATAAGGTTAACATTGGGAAAGTGAGTACGTAGGTTTGCTGCCTCAGGATTATATAAATTTGTAGATTTTATGCCATAATCAATTAGACCTTAACTAGATGAAGCTATATATTAAGTTTTATTAGGATATATTGAGGAATAAGCGAGATATACAATTTTATTTATTTCCCATAAGGTTAACATTGGGACAACGTACTGTGTTTACCACTTTCAGTATCTCGGGAACCAATGGACATAGAGCAATGATTCAAAATACTATTTTATTTGTTTTTCGAGCTGAGTCCAATGATATAAACCAAAATCAGATTATTTCGATTTTTCTACATGAAAAATCCGAAAAACTCCATTTTTAGGGATTTATTACCCATAAACCCCCTTTCCGATGGTCCGATCCGGCTGAATTTTTAACTCGTCAAAATAATTGCTATTTTACAAGTCTGTGCCGAATTTCAAGAAGATTGGACCATTTTTACGAGAGTTATCGAGCTAACAAATATATAGATATATATATTTATATACGTATATATAGGTATATATATATTTATGGAAATTCGAACTAATGGTGTTTTTAGCTTCTGAGGGCCCCAAAACTAAAAGTTATCATGGTCTCGGGCTTAGGTCTTACCATGAGACCTACAGTAATAGCTCTTTCCCTAAAAGAGGAATTCGCCAAAACCCTTTATTTAACTTACCATAAATCAATTACTATTCAAAGTATCTTTATCAGAAGGTACTCAATAAACGCAGAATTTTGTCCTCTACAATTCTTGTATTTAAACGTTTTATGTAGAATAAACGGTTTTTTACTTATTTGCAAAAGAATAAAAAATGGCCCAAAACTCTGATATTTTTGTGGTCCCAGGTCGTAAGCACACCAGGAAAAATGGGACAAACTTCGAATTCATATACTTGGATGTAAAACGGAAAGATTAAGGCGATTTCCAGCTTTCTGGGAATTTTGTCCAGGCATGACCAATTTTTGATCTAATTTTACTGGCCTATTAAACAAGTGAAGGATGAAATAAATCCTTAGGAAAATAAACTCTGCACAAATTGATACTGTTTTAAACTACAGCTTTGCATCACCGTAGTTATAATGAGTCAGTTATAAATGTTTCAAACAAAGTTTTTCTTCAAAATCAGTTTAACTTGTCTTCTTACGGACGATCATCCGCCATGAGAGGAAGAAGACACTACTTTTTGTGATTTGTTTAATACCACTTAGATTTTATGAAGATAAAGATCATACTATCCACTTTAACGATTCTCATCGTAAACCTTTACCTCCACAACCGGAGACGGATTGACTGGTCGCCAACCAATCGACCACGGCGACCGACCGGCCTCAGGTGACGGATGTACGAAACCGCGACAACGCATGCACGATAGTGGACAACACTACCGCACACATCCAGGTCGCCACTTTCCCTACCATCACATCCCCTATCGAGCCACTAGACGAGAGTGATCCTGGAAATGAGCTGGTTCCTGTGGCTCTCTGCGGCTGGGCGGCACTCGCGGTCAATGTCCCGCTCGAGTTTATGGGACGTTTGAAATAAAATAATCAATAGGAAAAACCATTTAGAAACACCACTTTCTAGGTCTGTACAAATTTTGATTTTATTTTATTAGTGTTGCAGCAGAGCTTCAATGATTTTGAAAGTTTTGTGTTAATTGTGTTCGTCATGGTTGGCCGTTTGTTGGGATGTTTTGGCCCTAAATGTTAAATCCACCGGAATTGCAGTAATACTTAAGTTTTTGTTAAAATTCATAATGTACTGTTGTCTTACCGCTTGTGATGTCAAAGCTTGATTTAAAAATACTATTGACTCATTAACTACCGAAATAAAAAGATTTATCATGTTAATATCTGACCTGGATTTTGTTACGTGTATAAATACCTCATGAATTAGCTAAAGTAACAAGGTTAAGTATTTTGAAAGTAATTTAAACGTAATCTACATAACGGCGAAATTCCTATCAACGCCCAGGTCAATCCACAGTACCAAGATGTACGAAATTTTGACGTGTAATAATCCTGTAGTGTAGGCACAACCTGAGTATGATTTTATACAAAGGTTTCCGCCCACAGCAAGTCAGGTTTAAGTTTAAATTGAAAATATTCCGTGCGTAATCTTTTAACCTTGTTGTATAAAGATATATTTGTATCTTTTAAATTTAAAAGGCATAAATGTAATATTAATGTCTTGAATAAATAGTAGCGAGTTTTTGCAATCTATAATAAACAACACGATAAATGTTAAACTGTTAAATCAGCTAATTTTATCCATTAAGCACAATGTTAAAAAATAATTCAGTCAAAGTTACCGGGCGTTTGACGGTAACTATTCTGAAAAATTCATATTTTAAAATCATAACGTATTCCGTGTATAAGCTATTAAGTTTATAATTCTTCAGACCTAGCATTTAATGAACAAACAAACATTTGCTACTGCCACCAGTGCTGCCACTACATTCCTCTGAAGTAACCAACAAACATGCATTGATCAGCTGATTGTTTTGATTGTTGACTTCCGATATTTCCGTTTCGTAGTGCACGGTAAATTTAATGTGCACTGCACGGTAAATTTACCGTGAAGTAATCGGCAAAGAGTAACTTTCCAGCCAGGAGGAAGGCTGGAAAGAATATTTACATCATGCTACATAGAAGTTTAGTATGATGTAAATACAATTTTACATATTACCGTGGATGAAAAAACTCCCTAGAAACTATTCAATCTCAGAATAACTGGCAAGCGTTTATAAGAAACAAAAAATAGTATAAATTCCGCCAAGTTTGTTGTTAACTTGAATGCAATTAAACAAAGATTCTTTAACAAAGACCAATTCATTTTTAAAAGGGTTACAATTATATTTGTAATCACTACTTAAGCCATTATTCACTACTTAAGCCAAGGGCGATTATTACTTAATTAACTGCTTTATTATTTGAGTAACCTCATCAACTTATCTTTCCAAACGAACCAACTCGGGTGTGTGACGTGACGTGATCGTGAGGTTCCAGTGGCCGGGTCGGCACACTGAGGCTGTTATAGGGATTGTTCCCTCTTCAGCCTTGGACAGGTGGGTTAGGGTAGGGCACAGCTGCAGGACTTTGTAGTTCAATACGAGAATAGTTCAATACGAATGCCTGCATCTGTGCTGGTGGTTGGTTGGTGATGGTTGGGTGTGGATTTCGGTGGGGTTTGTGTGGGTTGGGCAGTGGTGAGTTGTGGTCGAGTTTCACTGTGAGGCGTTTTATATTCAAATTTGCTACGATGTAAAGTAAATTTAAAAGGCAGACACAACTGAAAATTTCAATTTCTGATTAGTTGCACTTTTTAATACACTATTATATTTGTTACTAAATTTAAATTAACAGTTAGAAGTTAATCGTTTAATGATGCATTTACTGGTTAAATCTTTCACCTCGACAAAAAAGTAATTAGCACTATCATGAGAATTATCATCTTCCAAATTATACCTTTTTAAGAGTATTACCACTAGACTAACTAGACTATTTTAACACCAACATGCATTGTCCCAAAAATGTAAATTTGACGAGTATATTTCTTATGACCTTACAGTCCTGGTCATGAAGGATACATAATAAGTGTATAAAATTATATACACTTTTATATGTGTGTACTCATAATTAGTGCGTACACTTATTATTTACGTCTGCAACTATATAATTTATAAAACTTACTCATTTGTTGACTTCCTATCTGATTAGCAGCTTACCTAAAAAAACAAGAATTGTTATTAACATTAAAAGTTTTAAATGATTCATCATGTTAATACAAGTAAAGTTTTGCCTCAACATAAATGTACAGACGTTCCCCAGCGTGGCGTCACCAGTGCCTCAGCACTTTTGATTCCACAAGAGTGAAGTGTTGAGCTCGGCGCAGCAGAGACACGCGGTCAGTTCAGCGGTGCAGCCGGCTGCCTCAGCACTACTGACTCCACAAGAGTGAAGTGCTGAGGTCGGTGCAGCAGAGACACTGCTGACTCCACAAGAGTGAAGTGCTGAGGTCGGTGCAGCAAAGACACTACTGACTCCACAAGAGTGAAGTGCTGAGGTCGGTGCAGCAGAGACACTCTGATTCCACAAGAGTGAAGTCCTGAGGTCGGTGGAGCAGAGACACTACTGACTCCACAAGAGTCAAGTGCTGAGGACGGTGCAGCAGAGACACGCGGTCAGTTCAGCGAAGTGCTGAGGTCGGCGCAGCAGAGACACGCGGTCAGTTCAGTGAAGAGCTGAGGTCGGCGCAGCAGAGACACGCGGTCAGTTCAGCGAAGTGCTGAGGTCGGCGCAGCAGGGACACGCGGTCAGTTCAGTGCAGTGCTGAGGTCGGCGCAGCAGAGACACGCGGTCAGTTCAGTGCAGTGCTGAGGTCGGCGCAGCAGGGACACGCGGTCAGTTCAGTGCAGTGCTGAGGTCGGCGCAGCAGGGACACGCGGTCAGTTCAGTGCAGTGCTGAGGTCGGCGCAGCAGAGACACGCGGTCAGTTCAGTGCAGTGCTGAGGTCGGCGCAGCAGGGACACGCGGTCAGTTCAGCGGTGCAGCCAGCGGTCAGAACGCGGCCGGCGAGAGCGAGATGTCCGATAACCGAGATTTATACCTCTGCAATTACGGCCAGTCCTGTCCAGCCGACTCTTACTTTCCACTAACTACCGGGTTTATTTAAGAAAATCGGCAATAACTGTCACGTACGCCAAATAAACAACAGTTGTGTGACAAAACAATACAAATCTTTGGAAAATGTAATTTCAGTACTGAATTAAAGATTATAACCAAGTTATAATTCCCCTGCGCTAATCATTTACAGTTTTATGTTCGGCACTGGAGCATTGTTGGTATCAATGTCGAAGCCGATCCTAAGAGGATGTAGCGATCCTGAGCCCTCTCCCGCTGAGGGCTGTTGAGACCTCCGACAATAGGCACGATACACCGTTCCCACCCACTAACAAAGTGATTATTTCAAGTGCAGCACTACAGCTTGAATATGATATACATTTATCCTACTTATAATATTATAAATGTGAAAGTATGGATGTTTGTATGAATATCTGTCTTTCAACCACGTGAAAAAAACCGGACCAACTGAGCTGAAATTTTGCAGGATTAGAACCACTACATCAGAAAAGGACATAGGCCTATTCAATTCCTTAAAATTCCCTCGGGCTACGCCCCGTGAACACGCGGCGTAGCCCGCGATCACATGTACAGTGTTCACATGTTGTTGTTGTGGGTGTACATTGTTTACATCCTATCTTCAATGTTTACATTTTATAAGGTTGTAAACATTCAAATACTGAATTATAAACAGCTGTAATTGTTATCGTGAGCGAAGCCACGGTCATTCGGTCAACTGCTAGAATATAATAAAGGGACGAGGCTAATCTAAGAAAAACTACGATTTAACTACCTTTGCGCACCATTGGTGCCATTTTGTCTACCATTCATAGAACTTAAGTACCTATTTTTACAGTTTACTGTTATACTAATTAGGGTATAACAGTACTGTTCCCAATTATACTAATTACTGTTATACTAATATATTTCACAACAAATCTTTCCTGGGGGAAAGCCCATACATTTAAAGGGTATCGTCATTATTTTAATTTAATTTGAGATGCTGCCACTTGGCGGTTTTTATTTTACCAATAAAACAATGCTTTTATAATATTAAAGATGATTAATCATGGGTAAAAACTTAGTAGATATAAATAAAAGATGTCTTTCAATACGTAATAGTTATTTGTAGAACGTGCTTTGGAGACTATGTGCTTTACTCTCGAAATGCATTTACATTTTTCTTTACCTACAATAATAAACTAGTGGCTTGTAGGGGCAAAAGCCCCTATAAATAAAATACAAATGCTTAATAAAATATATATTTAATGTTTCCTTCACACTCACAACTCGGTAACTGTTTGTCGGAATTAAATGTGTAAAGTGAAATGTTAATTATACTTTGACATTTGTTAGTGCGTATCAGAATTTTAAGAAAGGGCGTTAGCCTACTTCAGTAGTAAACGGCTAAATTTTTGAAACAATGGCGCTATGGATGTCGTTCTCAAAACAACTCAGTTCACATTGTTTACAATTTTAAACATATGGACATGATTTAAAACAATTCTTAAGGTTAACCACAGACTGTGAAACTTAATTTATTTGCCAAAGAAAGTCGTGACATTTAAGTTAACTCAAAAATGTAAACAAATGTCTATAGCCTCCACCTAGTTCAAAAGAATATTATATTGGACAGTTAAAGGGTACTTGTTATGGAATTCTCCGTTTGAGGCTACATTGTCCACACTAAGCGAATAAATAAGGATTAAATCAGAAAATGGTCTCCCATTAACGACTCCACACTCCACGTTTCAGCCTCTGGTACCCTACGTTCAACACTTTTTTATGGTTGCCCGTGAATAAATACTACTTTGTCTTGGTAGATTCAAGATTGAATATACTTTTGATTGGCCAAATTTAAAGGTGAACCTTTTTGGTGGAATCAAATTTAAAGCTGATGTTACACTGAGCTGATCTACACTGTTAGACGTTTTTAGATTACAATGATTTTAAATGGCAGATATTTAACGTAATATCTTATTTCTTGATAAAATTAAAGACATTCTTGTATTTTTCCTGAGTCCCTGGCACCAAGACCTTCTATTTGAGCCCTTTCCCATTATCTTGCAAGTGCAAGGCCTGTGACTTGCCAAATGCCCATAATTTCGGCGCAAAAATTTCGCCTACATAATATATTTATATCGATCATTTGGCATTAAATCGGCATCGTTATAACGTAAAAGAAACACTTAACTCTTTATAATTTTATATTGTAAATATATACTCAAACGCGTAATTATAAAGTCTGAAATCTTAAAATTAAAATATTTATTTGTTATAGTACATTGAACATAGTTAGCTGCCTTTTGAAAAAACCCCATATATCAACATCTATCATATGGCTTTGAATCAAGAATCAAGCATCAGCACCACATGTTTGAATGTCAACAAAACAGACGTTTTTAGGTCCCAATGCTTTTTAAATGGCAGTTATTTTACGTTATTTCTCGTTTTCTGGTGAATTTCAAGCAATTTCAGTATTTTTCCCGCCATCTCGGAATGGCGGGAAGAGAGACCTTTAATTTGAGCCCTCTCCCATCTTTCTACGACTTACCAGACGTTCACAATTTTGACGCAAAGAATCGCCTTACGAAATTAAATATATGATATCCTGACCATAAAAATGTATTTTGTTAACTTTGTAAATAATAAAATTGTACATTTTGTTTCGTTCTGCTGATAGCGCTTACAACCATGCGCTAAAAGAACGTTCCTACAATAATTAACTCATGATAGAATGAAATTAAAGTATTACTTACTATTAAAAATGTTGGGTATAATTTGTTTATAAATATATGTTGATAATGTAATATATTTCGAAATTAATAGTTAGTTTTTATGTTGTTTTAACATAATATTTTTACTTGGACTATTTTACACCGAGGTAATTCTCAGATATATACTATGCTATGTGGTACGCTGTATGCCAGTATATTCTAATAATATTCTTGTAATATTCTATCTATTTTTGGTGGGAGTTAAAGAGAGAACCTCAACCAGTTTGATGTACGTTTAACTTATCCTTAAACTTAACTTATGTAAGAGAGTTAAGAGATATATCTTGAAATACGGTAGTATTTAGAAGTACTGCATTATTCAATGCTATGTCCTTTAAGAATTTTCAGAATATTAAACTGTCCACTTTCATAATATCAAGATGTCTGACTGAAAAACGATTTAAAAGCACTGCGTTCGAAAGACTAATAGAGAGGTAAAATAAGCAGGTCCCTCTTGACCAGAAGAGCCACTAATGGATCCTTCACCGCTCCTTCAGTGGCAAACCTCCCAAGAGGAGCGACAGAGGGCCTGGGCGGCCTCATTATGCTGCAAGTGTTACGGTGTTAATGAATTATGCTATTACTCGGCCAGCCGACCCCTCCCTCACTCCATTACCGCCGCATCGGCCCGGCCAGCCGATCCCTCCCTCCATTAACGTCACATCGGCCCGGCCAGCCGACCCCTCCCTCCCTCCATCACCATTGCATCGGCCCTCCAGCCAATCTCTTTCTCACCCCATCTCCGTCGCATCGGCCCGGCCAGCCGACCCCTTACTCACTCCATCACCGTCGCATCGGCCCGGCCAGCCGACCCCTCCCTCACTCCATCACCGTCGCATCGGCCCGGCCAGCCGACTCCTCCCTGACTCCATCACCGTCGCATCGGCCCGGCCAGCCGACTTCTCCCTCACTCCATCACCGTCGCATCGGCCCGGCCAGCCGACCCCTCATTCACTCCATCACCGTCGCATCGGCCCGGCCAGCCGACTTCTCCCTCACTCCATCACCGTCGCATCGGCCCGGCCAGCCGACCCCTCATTCACTCCATCACCGTCGCATCGGCCCGGCCAGCCGACTTCTCCCTCACTCCATCACCGTCGCATCGGCCCGGCCAGCCGACCCCTTCCTCACTCCATCACCGTCACATCGGCCCGGCCAGCCAACCCCTCCTTCCCTCCATCGATCCCGAGAAAAGTTAGTAGCTTTTTGAAGGGTTGTTTCTGGAGCCAGCTGCCATTGGTTGGTGGGCTATTAATTAACAATCCTGTCTAAGGAACGTGCCAACCTTAGTCAGTGACAAGGCTACAAGATCGCGCCACTATCATCACGATCATCACACTCATCCTTCACTCATATTCAGGGTAACATCCTCCATGAGGTACCTATCTTATTAAGAATGAATGAATCACCATTGCATCGGCCCGGCCAGCCGATCCCTCCCTCCCTCCATCACCGTCGCATCGGCCCGGCCAGCCGACTTCTCCCTCACACCATCACCGTCGCATCGGCCCGGCCAGCCGACGCCTTCCTCACTCCATCACCGTCTCATCGGCCCGGCCAGCCGACCCCTCCCTCCTTCCATCACCATTGCATCGGCCCGGCCAGCCGACCCCTCATTCACTCCATCACCGTCGCATCGGCCCGGCCAGCCGACCCCTCATTCACTCCATCACCGTCGCATCCGCCCGGCCAGCCGACCCCTCATTCACTCCATCACCGTCGCATCGGCCCGGCCAGCCGACCCCTCCCTCACTCCATCACCGTTTCATCGGCCCGGCCAGCCGACCCCTTCCTCCCTCCATCACCATTGCATCGGCCCGGCCAGACGACCCCTCATCCACTCCATCACCGTCCCATCGGCCCGGCCAGCCGACCCCTCCCTCCCTCCATCACCATTGCATCGGCCCGGCCAGACGACCCCTCATCCACTCCATCACCGTCCCATCGGCCCGGCCAGCCGACCCCTCCCTCCCTCCATCACCATTGCATCGGCCCGGCCAGACGACCCCTCATCCACTCCATCACCGTCCCATCGGCCCGGCCAGCCGACCTTTTTTTAATTCTCCTAAGATTTTTTTGATTCACAACAACAACAGCCTTTCCGTATATCTCGGCTCAAAGTCTCTTACCAAACATCATTCTCTATACATTCTGTATATTGATATGTTAATGTTTTTATAGTAAAAAATTTGAGTTTTTAGTAAAGGGAAATATTCATATTATTACACATTGTTTACACATGCCAGCCACATTTAAGCATAAATCGCTATAGGGTTTTTTTTCTTGAAGTGCTGAATGCGATTTAAACTCCAAGTTCAAAATAACAAGAAATTTACCTTCTGATCCAGAACAAATAAATTTAGCCCAAGCAGTTCCATTTCATTACTTGAATTGGCAAAATTCGCCTAAATCCTACAAGGAATGGATTTCTATGCTGGGTTAGTTTTTCTTGACATGTATATTCATTTTTTGAACGTAATGTGAAGAATATTTGCTGAAACATCCATCAAAACTAGTTGCGAAAATTACGCTATTTAACCAAATAAAGCCTCGTTTCTTTCATGTGCTGTAAGAAGCAGAAGCTATTCTTGGTGTTTAATGTTATAGTTTTGATATTCGCTGGTCTTCGCGAAAATTGCCATATTCTTGAATTGCCATATTCTTGGAAGCTCGATTTTCATAACTTTTCATTTGTTAACTTTAATGAGTCAAGGCTGAATCTGTATTTCGGCTTATGTGGCAGTTATTTCTCACAGTTTTTTATTCTTCCATTTTCTTATGTATTACGTGCTTATGTTCTTTTAATGATCCATTTATTCTAAAACAAGACAAAACCTAAAGGTTTTGCTCCAAACAGAAGCTAAATACATTTTAGATACAAATTATTAATCAGTTCCATTCTAGACTGTCTCATGAGGATACTGTAAAGTTAGAACTATGCTGTGCTCCATTCAGATGAAATATTGATCCACCTTATATTCCGACGCTGACATAAAACTCATTAAAAGCCAATCAGTGTCGGTTCTCCAGGGAACAGCGCAGTTTATGATCGCGACTGGAGCTGATTATTATAATGTAATGATAACGCATCCTGTTGTGCTCAGACTCACTTGCCGTAATGACTTAATCGTCGACAATTATCCACTTGGCAGAGTCGTACCGGCTCAGCCTCCGCGCTGCAGGAGCTTTCTACTGACACTCGCTCCCTCCCCACTTCGCCGATTCATCATCAAATTTAGAACTCCGTTTTCATCAGTATAGCTATAGCTATAGCTTTTTAAGATATAGTTACGATTTTCATTCTATTTATCAGCAAATTAAATATTATTCTTAAATTTAAGCACGAAAATCCGCGATTTTTTTCATTTATGTTTTACAGCAATATAAATTATCAAAGTAAATAGTAACCCTAAACTAGATTATAACACTAATATCTTTTTTTCTCAACAAACAAATGTAGTAAAGTTTTAAAATAAAATTATTTTAGGGACCTGACTGTTTTCATGATATAAGTAATTTAATCGATTAAATTAAAAATTGTTGTAATTTAAGTTTTTAAATTACAACTTAAGTTATTCATAATAAATAGTTATTCTTTAATTCCATCAAAACGTATTAGTTTTTTTAAAAATTCATCTAAATGTATTTTTATCATGGACAAAAATCTTCAACAATTAATACGGAATAACCCGTGTGTTTCTCATTTTAAAACTCTTACGTTTTTCTAATCTTAATACTAATAGAACCTTCAAGGTCACATTATTTTCAACTCATTTGGTTTATTTATAATAAGAAGCAATCAACTAATAACGTATGTTTGAATAAAACCAGTGACCTAAGCTTAAATTGAGTCTAACTTAATATGAGTAATGAGTAATATTGTGGGAAAGAAGAAAAATAATAATCTTCCGAAAGAAATTAAGGTCAGTGACATGAATGATTATTTTGTAAACATGGGATCATTTTATGAGGCAGATAAGAACCTGATATACTCGTACAACCAAGAGACCCAGAATGGCAGTGAAAACAAATTTGAATTTAGGAGAGTATCAGAGAATGAAGTAAAATCGGCAATGAACGAAATTACCTCCAGAGCTGTTGGGGTGGATGATATCAGTATATTAATGATAAAGGCCATCAGTCCATATGCTATTGGAGCGATAACCCACTTGATAAATATTTCTTTATTGAAGAGTGAGTTCCCCCAGGCATGGAAAAAAAGCATTGTGTACCCATTGCCAAAAATACAGAACCCTTCAAATGTCAATGAATTAAGACCAATATCAGTCTTGCCAGCCATGTCAAAAATCCTAGAGAAATTGGCGATTCGACAAATGGTAGATTTTATTCAGACAGAAAACTTGCTTCCAAAATTGCAGTCAGGGTTTAGAAGAAACCACAGCACTTGCACTGCATTGATAAACATGTTTGCAGACTTGTTTGGGGCAAGGGACGCTGGCAGGTGTGGCTCTTTAATCATGCTTGATTACTCGCAGGCCTTCGACTCCATAAGCCATAGTTTGCTTCTTGCAAAATTGAAACATCTTGGTTTCAGGGAAAATGCAGTTGTCTGGTTCAAGTCATACTTGGAGAAACGGCTGCAGGTGACAAAAGTGGGTGCCGATGTCTCACCTCCTCTCGAGAAATCAAGGGGAGTGCCGCAGGCGAGCTGTCTGGGGCCCATTTTGTTCACCCTTTATACTGCAGACCTATCCAGCTGTGTGAGTCACTGCAAAGTGCATGCATATGCTGATGATTGTCAGTTGCATTTCTCATATGATGCCAGTTCTGCTGGCCAAGTTTTTGTGGGAGTAAACTCAGATCTTATGAGAATAAATGAGTGGTCAAGGAGGCATGGTCTCAAGTTGAATGTGGAGAAATGCATGGTAATTCATTTTGCGTCGCCCAATATTTCGCAAAGAATTACCCTTGGCGATCTACATATAAAACTTGGAGACAAAAGGCTGACTGTGAGTGACACTGTTAAGTCTTTGGGCGTAATACTTGACAGTGGACTCACTTTTTCTGATCACATCACTTATGTTTCTCAATTGGCTTTGGGAAGTTTGCGAGGGCTGTACAGATACCGTTCCATCCTTCCAGAGGCAGCTAAGCTGCAGCTGGTCCAGTCTCTGGTGTTGTCAGTGCTCTATTACTGTCTTCCTGCTTTCGGCAATAGTATTACCAGGAAAGAAATGTCCCGCATTCAGAAGCTGCAAAACACAGCAGTGCGCTTCATTTACTCTTTAAGTAGACGGGAACACATTTCTTCCTTTCGGGATGCTGCCGGACTCATGCCACCTGATGCCGTTTGCAGGCTTCAGACTTGCAGTCTCGTCCACCAGGTGCTGGTTCAACAGGAACCACAATATCTGGTGGAGAGACTTGTTGCTCGCGGGGAGATTGCTGAGCGCAGTACTCGGCATGGCGCGCTGCTTCATTTCCCAAAGCTGAGGCTGGAGGTGGGGAGGAGAGGTTTCTCCTACTTCGGCCCCACGCTTTATAATGGCCTCCCTTGTGACCTCAAGAAACTGGCAGTCCCAGCTTTCAAATCTAGATTTAAGAAATATCTGAAGGACTCTTACAAATAATGTTTATCTTAATTTTTTGATTTGTGTTTAACTGTGTATATATTTTTGTTGTTTTGTATATATATTACTTGTTACTTACTGACTTGAGTTGTTCTGCAAAGCAGTGTTAACTGAGAAACGCTCTAAAATAAAGGCATTTTTATTTATTTATTTATTTATAACTTATGGTGGACACGCGCTCCTCCGTAGCTTCTTTAGTCTGTTGGTATAATAAAACAATGTTTATTATACAGGGTGATTCTAAATGACTGACACAGTTTTGGAAGTCGATGACTAACTCGAAAACTGTTCGGTCTAACATCATGATGTAAGAATCAATCAAAAGAGGAGATTCTTAAGTTTTTTTGACAGCACGCATAGTAGCATAACAAGCCTCTACAGATATTGTTCAATTTGAATTCCAATTAGAAATAAGTAGTACACTTTTGTAGCCCTATAAATTAAAGATTCTACGACCTTGTAAGAATTAGTTGAAAGAGGAGATACTAAAGTTAATTTGAATACATCAGAGGTAAAAAATGTTAAATCAGACGAAATCACGCTTTGCGTTGTTGTCGACTCGGTTTCTCTAAATTAGAGAATACAAAATAAAAATTCGGTTGTAGCTATATTACTCCCTACCAACCTAAAATGATTAACAATGATGTCTCTGCCAGCTAATTAAGCACCTACCTTGCCCCGGTTGGTGTAAAAAAAACTTAAGAATCTACTATTTTAATTGATTCTTATATCATGGTGTTGGGTAGTATGGTTTTTTATTTATAAATTTACAAAACTGTATCATTTATTTAAAATCACCCTGTATTACACTGTTCCATGAAATTTCCAATCAATCCTCAAATCTTATGAACAAATACCAACATGTAGGGAAGTCTAAGGTTCTTCCTTAAGTCTGGCCTTCATACATTTTTATTCCTGCAGAACTCCACGCCGTTATCTTTCAACGACACATAAATTATTTAATTCGCTTCATAACTGTAGTAAGAAGCTTGATCACAATAAATCTACAGCGTATTAGTAAAGTAATAAAGATTATACATACAATACAACTCTATGTCCACACTCGTGAGTTTTTCACATTCAACGATAATTTCAATGAATATCTCAACTTCCAGTTCAAAATGCGCCTAGCGCATGCATTTAAGTGTGTAAAATCCTTCAATAAGTACGGATTTTTCGTCATTATGTTTTTTCAAACCAACGAAACGCAGAAGATACAAATTTATTTTAAATTGCAAGTTTAAAGACTCGGAAATTCAAGGCCGGTTGAATGACTTGCACTACGGTCTGGTCTGTGCTAAGGAGTTTCGGCCCTTTCGATTCAGTTCGGGCTGGAAAACTGACACCAGTGCGAAGTAATGTTCACAAATGTTCACACTGGTGCCTTAAGTACTTAAGTTTTATTCTGCCAACATGGTAATTCTTCCTTCCAGTTTACATACAGTACATTATTTTATAAGTATTAAGGTCTATAAAATGCTGCTTAAATCAAACTTGAAATCGGGTAGTTCAGAATGATCTGGTTTAGGTCAAAGGTATGATTACTAACAAACGAATGACAGAAAGTGACTTATAATACATGGCCAAGCAATCAAGTAAAACGCAACTTAATCTATTCAAGGCTCATACAGTGTTGTGGTTGCTATTTTATCAAATTACACTACAGTTTTATACACTCGTTATATACTGTAGAAACAATCTGTCTACATCTATTTGAAAGTAAAAGTTCTTAATTAAGGGCCCCGACAGGACCACTGGTTGTAATAAAATTATAGGTACGTCATTATAATGCGCTCTATTATGAAACCGAACGTGGCAATAAAAAACAACTTATTCCGACATTAGACAGTATAATTGTACAATAATGTATTTCGTTAAACAATAACAGTGTGAAATATGAATTCCGGCATTATTTTATAATACCAATTAATAATACAAATTAATTACATGTCCAGGGCCTGTCATCAAAATACAAATGAGTCACTCGATTGATCGAACGTTTATAATGGAGCAGCGCCTCGCCGTGGTAACCGGCCTGTCGAGTCGCCAGTGTAACAAACCTAATCCCAGCATAGCGCTTGCAGATAACACGCGATCCGTCTGATCGCCGATGTTCATTTAATGACAGATTACATCTGATACGCTCTAATCACTCGTTTTCAACTTTTTGCCCGTTCGATGATTGGTTCGCCCCTTCCCGCTTCGCAACAATGGACAATGTAATTAAAATGAGCGGCCGAGTTGACACGAGCTCACAAACTAATTTGATCAAACCCTGTGATATTTTACTGTTTTGCTCTTAATCCTTTTATCGTGTCGGTGTCAGCAAATATCGTTATTTTTCATTTTTCAAACCACATTCGCACTTTATTTGTGCAATACTCGGATGGTTTGCGTTTGTATGTTCACCCTTCGACCTCAGTTAAAACAATTTTAAAAACATTCGGGTTCTAATTTCTAAATTTGAGTAAGAAACGAAAATTAAAACTTGTGGAAACGCAGATTAATTTTTACCATTTATCTTTTGTTTGCTAATTGGTCGGTGTGAAACAATAGGGAAACAATAGAAAGCTAAGTGACATTTTCAATGTTTTTAGGAAACGAGGTTAATGTTTGGATCATAATAAAATTAATTGTGTTAAACTCCAGGCCATTTAGACCTTGATACGTTAAAAACATGGACTTTTCTTACACTTAGAGCTTTTAATACAAAATGTCCTCTTTTGTCAACTCTTGAAATAATAATTATTTTAACAATATAAACACGGTTCATTGTGCTTGAACAATCTCCGTTATTTTAGCTTGTGTTGTTTTTAGTTTTAGTTCATTGTATTGATTGGGAACAATTTGTAGGGTTATAAAAGACATTAAACTTCTTTAAAAGGTTTTAAAATATCCTTTTTTATTTAAAGTGTAAAAAAAATTAACAATAACAGTTTTGTTTCGGTTTTATTTATATTCTAATTATATGTGATAGTACAGGGCCTACAGACCTACTAATAGATTAATAAACTCTCAGCCATATAACTCAACCCCAATAACTAAAAGAGTACGGCTGGTTGCTTACAAAAGGATTTAATATGCCTTAGACAACGTAAATAAAAATCATGAGCATTGTATATTTTTTACAACCCTGATTAAAACTGAAAACAAATATGAGTTGCAAGTTACCAGGAACGAGTGAGCTACACGATTTTACTTATATAAAATAATTACAACGAAATGTTGTAAAGAATCTAGATTGTAAACAGCCAAGAAGGGCATACACACTGCAAGATTCCGAAAGCAAATCAGTAATACTAAATAACTGATTGTCAATCTGTTCATCACATATATGATTCTCGAATGGTGACGCCGTCTTGACTAGCACATGGGTCACTCTGTCTGAACCAGCTGTTGGCAGTTTTACTATCAGCCAGAGTGAAATTTCTCTTTCAGAGGAGTTTTTTATTGCAAATACCACTTACTTCGCTTTGCTGAGTATAGAGAACATGACATGTGATCCGGATGTAGTGCTGTCTCATGTTTACCAATCATGTCGCTCAGTTCACTATGGTTTCATGCCGACCAATTGTTTTGTTCAATTTATTCTTCAGACAGTGAAACGAAAATAGAGTTTGAAACGTTTTGGTTCAAATGATAAAAAGTAAGGTATGTTCCAAAAGTAAAATAACATAGCAAATAAAGGCTCGGACTTGTTGAAGCAATATGTATGAATGAAGCAAGAAAATACTTTTCGTATACGTTTCAAGTATCAACTAACTCAAAACAACTAAGCTAATTTAGTGGTATACATTAAGCTATTATAGACCAAGTTTTATTTGACCCCTAGACAATTGTAGATACTTACTTTTTCGAGCAATACACACTAATATCACATACTTTGTCGATGCTTGTACTTATCACATTTTCTTTCATGAAACTGACTTGCCCTCAACTCCGAAGAGGATGCGACTGACAGGACACTGTGAAAGCAATGCAATAGAATGCTAACCAGGAGGTTTTATTGGCGGTGATTTGGGAAACCGGGCGGAGAAACTGGGGAGTACCTCGAGAGGTGGCGGTGAAAATGTTAAGTAGCCGAATTCCGGACAAAACAGGTGTGTTTGCGGAGAGGTCAAACCGTTCGACAAACAGCTCGAGGCAGAGACTCTGACCTAGACCGGGCCACCATCACCCGTGCGGCCGCGTAGTTCTTGGCTATCCCCCGAGTTCCACAGTTCCAGTGGGGCTCAATAAAAGAATGACTGGCGTTCATTATTTTTGCGCGTTAATATTTTGAATATTTTTTTCCTTATGACATTAGGTAAAATGTTATAAGGCCATTCAGTTAACGCATCTCCTTCCAGTAAAAAGTACAAATATTTTTTATACTTACATTTACTTAGGTATTTAATATTTCAATAATGTTCACATGGTTTCACAAGAGAATAAGATATAATTTGAAATGATTCATAGAATATTTTAATAACTTATCAGCATTTATTTCGATTATTAACAGCTTGTTTCTCTTGTGTTATATCAACAATCATGTACAGTTCAGTCATTTATCAACAAAAAATAACAACCTACATAAGTACATACACATACTTATGTTGTTAAATACTTGCTTAGTGGTAAAAAAACGTTGAAAAAGGTGGGTTTAACTTGGATGTTTGGGATTCTGATAGATGCAGGGTTAATCATAAATGTGAACATCCTTACTTACCTTTTCAACGCGTCATAGTATAAAATAAACCAATTTCGGAATACTCTTTCAACATATAAAACTGAAATTTTTTATGAGCGTTGTCCCTACCACCAGCATGGGGATTTTAAGTTAGCCTCAAATTGTTAAATGTTTAACCCCCATCGAGTGACACCTCATGTAAAAGGGTTTGTCTAAATAATTGAAACGGCGCAAACCCGAGGTCGATTAAACATCTATAATCAAAATGACGGACATATAAACATATAAATGGGCAACAATTTTTTTTATGTTTCACCTTTGTGAATGAAGGTGGGTTTCGAACTAGGAACCAATAGTGCGAATGTTTTAAGAAAATTATACGAAAGGAATAAGTTAAATGCTCAAATCATTTTATAATTTGCGAAAATATTTATTTATAACAACGCGGAAATATCAACTCAGTTCGTGGGTTGAATAACGAGAGATACATTTACATTAAATTATGGGTAAGTTTAATTGCGTTTCTCAAAACGGAAACATTGCACAGTAGCAAATAACATTATAAATGTATCAGAGGACGTTTTGAATTGTTTGTTTGTTTGTTGTTGAACTAACGTGGAAAACCTTACCAAACTTTCCTGCCAAATAAAATTTCATTTTATCCCTTACAGAATATATTTCAAAGAAGATTCCGAGGAAAGGAAGAAATCTGCCTTGACTTATGAGGCGGACGTATGATGACGGTAAATTTCCCTCAACTTTTACTCGGCTGGCTTTATAGAGACGCTCCTCCGTTGGATTTTACCTACTATGTAGAATAGTAGGGAATTCTTCAGGCAACGATTCCATTAGATAATATGTAGTTTAAAAGGGAATACGTATGTTGTTATTTAAGTTAATAGTTAATTTAAGTTATATTCTTTATTTAATTAATATTAAATTTTTATGCGTCTGAAGTCGGCTAACAATTTTTTTTATTCCTGAAAACCCAATAAGTGGATTACAACCGACTAAAAAATAATATCCATTAACATTACTCGTCAATTGCTTCATTATTTGTTATTATTAATAGTTCTAAACTATGATGGTAAATTTTTGTTTCTGAGAAACATTTTTTTTATACCTCAAATTGCATGTCGCCAAGGACCTATAGGCCTTTGCGGCGATCTTTAGTCAGCCAGTTGCCGTAACTTAGCTAGGAACTGCAGAGGCAGCAGCCACATCTCATAGGAGAGGAAGAGGCGACCGCTCATGATGAGTTCGAGGAGGCAGAGCTTTACCTCTGATGCCGTGTGTAAGTGAACGTCATTGTTCGCCTCGGTCGGATGGCGCGGAGTTCAGTGAAGACCGCCGCAGGTCCGCGGGATTTGGATCGGAAACAAGCGATAAGTCATGACACCGGCTAAACATATCATAAACTCCCACATGAATTATTAATGCCGACTCACTGGGTTCGCACGCCCCCGGCCCCACTTACTTTCACCCTCTGTATGCGACCGTGCATGTGTGCGTCGTCGGCACCGTCGTGTGTAGTCCACGTTAATGTATGCACTAAAACCTGCTTTTCCGCAGAGATTGATGCCGTCTGTAGACATTTGTAAGATTAACGATCATCGAGCAATAACTCAGCTGCGTCGTCGGCAGTAACTAATGCTCAGGATCATTTGCCTTATACCTCCAAATTACATACCTATCAATTGAGCTGCTTATGATTGACTTATCATACGTTTATAATTTTTCTGCCCCCCTTCAAGATCAAGCAGATGCAGATACATGTCTCTTTATCCATGTATAATCTTGTAAACATATTTCATTCCCAATAACTTGAAAAAATTGCCTATAGCAATGTTTATCGCGAATGCCTTTGCTGAAATATTTGCTTATTAGTTGGATATATGCTTTCTTTTCTACGAAACATTCATCTGTGATGTTTCTCTTAGGAATAGTCCTCATTATTTTTCAACATCCCAATATTATTTTAAGGTATTTTCTTTATTAAAATACATCTTATCAAATTTAGATGAACAAAAAGTAATTAGCAGTAGAGTAATTTCATTTTATTTAATACATAAGGAAATAGGGGTGTTTTTAATCATGCTAAAACCATATAGACCAAACCCCATAAAACCAAATTGACGCTCTGAAAAGACATAAACCACCGCAGTCCATTGCTTCGCCTTAGTACCATTACTCAAATTAATTTAAAGAATATAAATATATGAATTTCCATAAAATCAGAACAAATTTATTTTTCCACATTTTTGTATAGTTATGTGTCTGAAAATAAGTTTCTTAATTTACACAAATAAAGAAGGTACTGCACTCATCTATTACTATATCAGTTAATATTCGCAAAATGCAACTCACGCAGATGTAGAGCTATGTATCATTCACGAGGGATATCACGCCGCCAAATATGGAGTATTACAACTAAATTAACCAATTCACTAGCGAATCTAAAACTGTGATTGAGAAAGTTGTTGTAGCCAGCTTGCATGCAAAATTATAAATAATTTTTAGATATGTTTGAAAAATGCTGGTGCCACTGTTATGTTCTTAGCACGAGAAAGTTTTTAAATAATACAGCAATTATATAGTGTATTATGTACTTCATATCAAAGTTGATTTCCTTTTTCTTCATCTGCTCCACTTTGTATCTTTCTTTTCCTTGTGCTCCCCAGGGAATCTCCAATAAATTAGCTCCTCGCTGTGAATAATAAACGAACGTAATTATTGTAAGACTCCATTAATTATTAGTCTACGAACTGAGCCAAGACTTTTCTAATTCACAAGAGGATAGCTTAAATTCTCTTAATATGGAAAAGACTTAATTGTGAAAAATTTTAATTGTTGACAGTGTTTCCAACTAGATAAACAGTGCACACTCTCCTAGACAGTTGTATCAATATCTTCTCAAAATATCTGCACTTTGTTCAAAAGTGAAATCAAAATAGTTGACAATAAAAATCGGCATAGTTAACTGCGAAGAAGAATTCCTAACATTCCTCAGCAGAAAGAGAATGACCTTTTCCTCCCTCGTAAACTCACAACCACGTGACATCCGGTGAAAACACAGACAGCGAGGATGGACAATTAGCATAAATATTCAACTACCTTGTTTCAATAGAATACCGCTGGCCGCGATAATAGCCTAGAGAAATTAATAGGCAGTCAGTAGGCGATAAGGCGCGCATTCGGCAGGTGGGAGATGAGCGATAGGCGGCCAATCAGGCGTTAATGAATACACACCTCCAGCGCTGTAATCCCGCGATGCCGCCACAGTAGCCGCGATGGCCGGAGCGGCAGTGGTGGCCCACAGTAGCCGCGGTGGTCGGAGCAGTGGTGGCCCACAGTAGCCGCGGTGGTCGGAGCAGTGGTAGCCCTCAGTAGCCGCGGTGGTCGGAGCAGTGGTGGCCCACAGCAGCCGCGGTGGCCGGAGCAGCAGTGGTGGCCCACAGTAGCCGCGGTGGCTGGAGCAGTGGTAGCCCACAGTAGCCGCGGTGGCCGGAGCAGTGGTGGCCCACAGTAGCCGCGGTGGCCGGAGCAGTGGTGGCCCACAGTAGCCGCGGTGGCCGGAGCAGTGGTAGCCCACAGTAGCCGCGGTGGCCGGAGCGGCAGATGTGGCCCACAGTAGCCGCGGTGGCTCTAGCGGCAGTGGTAGCCCTCAGTAGCCGCGGTGGTCGGAGCGGCAGTGGTGGCCCATAGTAGCCGCGGTGGCTCTAGCGGCAGTGGTAGCCCTCAGTAGCCGCGGTGGTCGGAGCAGTGGTGGCCCACAGCAGCCGCGGTGGCCGGAGCAGTGGTGGCCCACAGTAGCCGCGGTGGCTCTAGCTGCAGTGGTGGCCCACAGTAGCCGCGGTGGCTGGAGCAGTGGTAGCCCACAGTAGCCGCGGTGGCCGGAGCAGTGGTGGCCCACAGTAGCCGCGGTGGCCGGAGCAGTGGTGTCCCACAGTAGCCGCGGTGGCCGGAGCAGTGGTAGCCCACAGTAGCCGCGGTGGCCGGAGCGGCAGATGTGGCCCACAGTAGCCGCGGTGGCTCTAGCGGCAGTGGTGGCCCACAGTAGCCGCGGTGGCCGGAGCGGCAGTGGTGGCCCACAGTAGCCGCGGTGGCCGGAGCGGCAGTGGTGGCCCACAGTAGCCGCGGTGGCCGGATCGGCAGTGGTGGCCCACAGTAGCCGCGGTGACCGGAGCACTGGTGGCCCACAGTAGCCGCGGTGGCCGGAGCAGTGGTGGCCCACAGTAGCCGCGGTGGCCGGAGCGGCAGTGGTGGCCCACAGTAGCCGCGGTGGCCGGAGCGGCAGTGGTGGCCCACAGTAGCCGCGGTGTTCGGAGCAGTGGTGGCCCACAGTAGCCGCGGTGGCCGGAGCGGCAGTGGTGGCCCACAGTAGCTGCGGTGTCCGGAGCGGCAGTGGTGGCCCACAGTAGCCGCGGTGTTCGGAGCAGTGGTGGCCCACAGTAGCCGCGGTGTTCGGAGCAGTGGTGGCCCACAGTAGCCGCGGTGGCCGGAGCGGCAGTGGTGGCCCACAGTAGCCGCGGTGGCTCTAGCGGCAGTGGTGGCCCACAGCGCCCCGGACACCACGGCCAGTGAGTTGTTTATGCCTTGTAATTAGTAAGGAGGTGTCGGGCTGTCTGGCCGGACCTCAAATTAAATTTATTAGCCAGGAGGTTTGTTGGTGATTAAAATTAAGGTCATCAGGACTCACGATTTAGGTCTATGTTTAAATAAGCCAAAATTCGAGCAATTAATGAGGACCCCTTTTCTCGATTTTTTGTAATTGTATTCAATAAGGCTTTCATAAACCTATGACAAAAGAGAAACTCTTTAATCGTTCTAAAGCTCAGATATGTGTTCTTTCTTAAAACCTTATAAAACGAAAAAAACCGTTGTTGCAGTTGTTGTTTTCAGTTGTTTGATTTTGTTACTTGATTGTGAAAGAATGCCAAAACTAAATGAACTATACCCGGATTTAGGATCGACTGAGTATTATAACATATGGTGATTTAAACGGTTAAAACAATGTAATCTTTAACTTACTAGATTAATAAATTGCACACTGACATAGTAATAAGCATCGATAATGATTTGCTAACGGCCGTTTTCAAAAAATTGGCCGAGTTGACAACAATAAAAACTTATCTTGTGCTTGAGCGAGATACAATTTCAATAATCCGTGAAAGGCTAAAAAATAAAAGATTAATCATCTCTATGATTACTTTATCAGTATAATTGAGTCAACCAATTCAAATGAATGTTTCAGGCTTAATACTATATTGCTTGATTTTTGAAAACACTCAGTTGTCATCTGAATTCGCGACCTTGTCGGTTTACTGAGTCGAATAAAATCTGCACAGATTACCCTAGGCGTAAGCGGCTTAACCGAACACGAGCGCCGGTCGTATCAGCCGAGAGATGCAAACATTCGTGGAAACACTCTTTGAGGACTTTACATTTATTTATCTCTCGAATGAAATTCATTACATTAGTGGAGGATAAACTAATACATTACATTACACGAGGATTTGCCAGTGTTTTGCTGTTCTCCCGAATAATTCTCGCATTATACACACAATTTAGGGATGGTAAAAATATACAGTATTACTGTAAGCAGATTAAAACAAAACGGTTCTAGTTATCTTAGGAATAATTTAGCGAGGATTAGGTTTAACTTCATCAACAACGGGTTTAGTTAGGTAGGGCTGCCAAACGCCGCGCCGTTACCCGCCGCTGCTCATGACCGCCAAAATGCGATCCCCTAATTTATCGCCGCCAACAAACAGGTCTGATGGTTACGGTTACAGCTCTCTTGTACTCTGAGATTTAAATTAATTTGTCCTGATCCTTATTAAATAATCTTGAACCTTATTTATGTAACCTTTACTTAATTTGCAAACGCAAGCATAAAACGTGTTGCTTTTGCTATATAAACGTGCTTCATTAAACAGTCACATTTGTAAAAAATTTAATATGTATTTTTTGTAAATACATTTTTTGTAGACGCAAAGCATGAATCGCACTGTTTGTTGTTATATACAATATGCTTTATTTAGTATTCAAATGTAATTTTTGTAAATAAATGTCTTTTGAATAAGAATTTTTAACTTTACATTCGTTTTACTGGGCTACAGAGAAGAATAAAATTGTAAATCCAACTTCCATGATTTTGTACAGTTATTTATAAAGAGTTGAATGTTGGTATATTTCGAGCTACAGACAAAACTACATGTCGTGGAGACTTGATCTTGGTTTCAAATTAAAGCTTAGAATCTAAAGGTATGGTGGTTTTGATCCTGAGATTAAGTCCTCAAAGATTTGATATCTTTGAGGACTTAAACACAGGATAGTCCGAAAGAAAACCATGCCAAGGGTATTGAAAGTGCTTTGCATACTTACTATAGTTGCCATTTGAAATAGCTACTACGGTTACTAGCGGAATGCAGCACTAAGAAACAACAAGAAAAAAATAACCTTCCGGGCAAACCCGGAGTTATCAGCTAGTTACAAATGCAATTGTTACAGCAAATTTATCTTTTTGTTATATTAATCTCAAATAATTAGTAATTAATTACTAATTACACACACACACACACACACACACATATATATATATATATATATATATATATATATATATATATATATATATATATATATATATATATATATAGTTGTGTGTTAGTATATTTCGGGCCACAGCCAAAACTATATGTCGTAGATACTTGATCTTGGTGTCAAATTAAAGCTTGGAATCTCATGATGTGTACTATGGTGGTTTTGTTTTGATATCTTGAAGGAGCTAGTTACAAGTACAATTGATACAGCTAATTTATCTTTTTGTAATATGAATGAATGAATGAAAATACTTCTTTATTGAGGCGAACTTAGGACCACATGGTCCTTTCTTACAGCTAACCTCTAATACTATGTACAAAATCAAAGTATGCTTACAATTAATTAATAATAAAAAAGTTTTCTTAGTTATAAAAATAAACAAAAAATAACGTATCTAACAATGATGATAATCTCAAATAATTACTAATTAAAAGAGTTATAATTTTCAAATAAAATATTTATTGAATACCACCACATATGATTTTATGATAAAAATTGTGATTTGATCATTTATTAATTTGTTGAAGCTCTCAGGCAATAAATGTTTTCCCAGAGTACAGTTTTATAAAACTAGCAGGTTTTAGAACGTTATTCAAAATTAAAGTTCGATTTAATACTATAACATTTATTCAGAAGGTTTAAAATATTCAGTGTAATTATACAAGTATAACTATACTCTTACATTTACAAATATACAATCCAACAGAGCATTACAAGCGATAACTAGCCGGAGTGGGGGTTCTCGTAGCCGACGTAATGGCTGGCACAACCTGCGTTATGTACTGTACCTTCAATATCTGTAGTTACGATAATGGCTGCTGGAAGGTGTAAAGTCTAAAGGTAAACGGCGACAGATTTGCGGTTGGAGCTCGATCGTCCGTAACATTCAATAACGGCCATTCTGTAGGCACGAGGAGTGTGCGTGTGTACAGTGATGACAGAGCGCTTGACACAGTAGCGGCCGAGGGGACGGGTAACCGAAGGTAACTCAGAGTAACGACTGGTCCGACGGTGCCGATCAAGACGTCAGCAGCAGACTAGAGGGTCTGTTTAATCAGAACTACACGTCGTGACGATGTATGGGAGGGTGATCAGGTTTTCGAAAACGACCCTAATGTTGTCTTTTTATGCATATTATGATCAGTAATTTTTATTTTGTGTGGTAGGCCAGAAGAGAGGGGCATAAATAACATCTCCAAAAAATATGTGTGTAAACCAAGTCGGGGCATTGAGACACATTTCTATTTCTTTACTGTATGTTGACAATTTCTAAATGACAATGTTGAGCATAAAAAACTAATCAGAATTATAATTTTCATATGACAGCAATTAAATTTAGAATTAATCATAAAAAAATATTCATGTTCTTAAACAGCATATATATTTGGGCATAATATAAAAACTAAAACAAATACTGTATTATGTGTTACATTTTTGTAGAGCAATTATCGAAGACAAGTTAGCAGTTCCAATCAACTGCAGCCAGTGTTTGTGGTTAATGTTATATAGTTTCACAATAGAGGCTTTGTCACGAACAGTCTCCACAAGATAAACGCATTCAATTTGATTGAACGAGTCATTAGGCTTGATGGAAGAAACGCTCTCGGGAAGATCAATCACACTGGAAAGTGGACAAACCTCGGTCGCTGCCTCGTCCATTAATAAATTAAGCCCAGTTTAATGCAGCAGCGGTGCACTGGGTGATCGATTGTTATCATACAAACTGTAAAAATGGACAAACCGCGGTGCCCACACATTGTCCATTAAGATATTAAGTCAGTTTAAAACACCAACGCGACAGTGCACCATTTGCACAACCCGCCATCAAACGGTAAAATAAAAGTTTATTTTTTGTTTAATATTTTGATTTTCCGAAGTGAGTTTGATAAAATTAGGGAGCAAAAATTATCAAAATCAAGGAGCTTGAGGGGTTGGTTGTGTTTTTTTTTTTTAATATTTACGAAAACATTGAACTGAATTATTTTGTGATATGTCTAACACTCAGCTTTGGCAAGTCTACAAAGAAATTTAAAAACACTTTCTAGTATTTGATCCAAAGATTACTTATTAGCAAGTAAAAACTAATATTTAAAAGAATTAACTTAATTTTAAATTTTATCACCGTTCTCTAATATTTGCTGATGTATTGATTTTTAAAACTACCCATAAATGTTTTCAATATCTGTGAGAACCTTTATTGTAACCCCACACAGAATTATCACTTCCTATCTACGCTGAGGGAACAATATGCGGCCGAGAGTTCTAACTAGTAATGTAATTCTCCAAGAATGGAGCTGAATAGTTAGAAACAAAGCGAGACGAGGAAAACAAATGGTTAATGGGACGGGGGGCGGGGGCTGTGGTGATGGCGGCGCTTAATAACACCCGGTTATTAGCGAAAATTGAGAACTGTGTCGTCGCCACTTTCTCTAATCACAGCGGAAACAATGGAATGTGCGACTCGCTAAATTGCGATCTCAGCGCAGGACCATCGCGGCACCTGCGACCGACTGGCGAGTAACGTTGTAGGGTACTGGCATGGCTCCTAGCACTGAATCAAATGTCATTACCTTGAGCAATAATCTTAATAACAATTGAAGATAATAAAGAAGGAGGTTATCAGGTAATAAAAGGTGTACGAAGTTCTGATTGTGTGATGATCAAGAAATCTATAAATAAGCAGTCTACGTTGGCAAACTAATCAAAGATTATTATGGCTCTCATATTTAATTTTACAATAATATCATTGACCTTATTAAATACTTTTCACAAATATTTACATAAAAAATTAAAAGTAGTTATAAGAAATATGATAGAGTTTGAATAGGAAGTTTAAAATACCCTTTATAATATTTATATAGTTTCATATTTCGGAACGGTTTGTACATAGTGTATATTTACGGAATTACGTTTAAAGTTTATACACAGTTTTTAACTCTTAGCATATTTCTTGAATCTTCGTAGAACTTACAAAGCTTAATAAACTTGCACATGTCTGCGAACAGTAGACGGTTGACGTATCGTGTGAACACCACGTGCCAGAGGCTGTCTAGTGTTGCACGTGATTACAGTGATTTACCGAGCTCGAGTGTCACTGTGCCAGGGTGATGCAGTACTAACTTAATAACCATGTTTATAACTCAGGCTGAAACAGTAAATTTATTAAGCTTTAAAAATTGAGTTTTATTCATAAGATTTAGAGTTTAAACTACTTAAAAAATTGTTGTGCCAATTCAAGTAAACGGATCATTTTAGAATATGAGGACTGTTCTTCAACTATATTTACACTAGGCAAAATACATTTTAATAAAACGTTAAATTTAACGAGTAAACTCCCAATTTATTTTTTTCGTTGACTGAACACTTTACACCAACATTAAATCCAACAATACTCTCCATCAAGTAAAAAGAAGAAGAACGTATGTACGTATTATAAACACCAATATATATTTTGAACATTCGAATGATACTTTCACTCTGTTCTGTAATTCTATGTTTATTCTCACACTTGGAGTTCCCAGTAACCCACTCAATTAGGTGAAGGCCAGCGAAGGAAGCTATGGTCTAGAAACAGCCGACAATTAATTTGCATACCAAATGATGACTTCCTGTAATAATGCTTTCACCGATCGCTCACTCCAAGATGCACTAAAGATTTCCAAGTGAGTGGAGATACTGGTATCGGGTATTGGCTAATAGGACCGATGTGGGCCACCATAGTGGAATAGTTACAAAACCAAGAGGGAAAGTTTTAGATATGTTAATGCTGATTTATACCTGAACTTACAGACTCTATGATTTATCCCCTTCTTGGCACACTTCCGAGGCGTGCTGAGCCTTGCTCGTACCTCCTCACTCGGTACATGCGTATACGACTGCGTGCTGAGCCTTGCTCGTACCTCCTCACTCGGTACATGCGTATACGACTGCGTGCTGAGCCTTGCTCGTACCTCCTCACTCGGTACATGCGTATACGACTGCGTGCTGAGCTTTGCTCGTACCTCCTCACTCTGTACATGCGTATACGACTGCGTGCTGAGCCTTGCTCGTACCTCCTCACTCGGTACATGCGTATACGAATGCGTGCTGAGCCTTGCTCGTACCTCCTCACTCGGTACATGCGTATACGACTGCGTGCTGAGCCTTGCTCGTACCTCCTCACTCTGTACATGCGTATACGGCTGCGTGCTGAGCCTTGCTCGTACCTCCTCACTCTGTACATGCATACGACTGCGTGCTGAGCCTTGCTCGTACCTCCTCACTCTGTACATGCGTATACGACTCCGTGCTGAGCCTTGTTCGTACCTCCTCACTCTGTACATGCGTATACGACTCCGTGCTGAGCCTTGCTCGTACCTCCTCACTCTGTACATGCATACGACTGCGTGCTGAACCTTGCTCGTACCTCCTCACTCTGTACATGCGTATACGACTCCGTGCTGAGCCTTGTTCGTACCTCCTCACTCTGTACATGCGTATACGACTCCGTGCTGAGCCTTGCTCGTACCTCCTCACTCTGTACATGGGTATACGACTGCGTGCTGAACCTTGCTCGTACCTCCTCACTCTGTACATGCGTATACGACTGCAAAATCTACACGCCTCGGCTAACCGGCTGAAAATTAGTCATGCTTTGGAAGTAATTTTGAGTGAAGTCAAAAGAATCATAAATAAAACAACATTATTGGCACTTTCTACTTAAATTGTTGACCATCTCTTTGGTTTAAATGGACAAAATCAAATGGATTTGCTATTACAGTACCTAATACCATAAAGCCAATTATACACTGATGTTACCAGTAGTTTCGAATTGTGCAGTTTGCTATTAATTTGCGTAATAGTATTGTATAATGACGTAGTTAAAACATACGCGTGGTTTTAGTATGTAACATCGACAGGCAATGGTTAGAATCATGGCCTATTTGAATGGATCACGGCAGTAACATTACTATTTTATTTATCTACATTCACACTGCAGTCTCAGTCGCTGCATATAAGCTAAACCACAACGGCCTATTACAACAAACTCTTATCTTTTACGATTATTCGTAACGTGCGGTAAACGGCAGTATAAGCTCCTTAACGACCGAACCAAGATCATAGCGCTCTTATCAATAAAGGCCAATGTTTCGAGATTATATTTAATCCCTCACACCCATACTGTTTTCACCTATTTTTATTTCAGTGCACCTATTAATGTTTTTTTTAACAATAAACGGAAAAATTTGCATCTAAGTATCAATGAGACCTTTTATGATTACTATTCCATTGAACTAAAGTCTAGCTGTACAGAAAAAATAATCAGATTAAAATTTTGACTGTTTCTTCGTTATATTTTAGCCAATTAATTATTAGTTTTAGTATTTTCAGTTTATACATGCTACAACTGCAGTCGTTATTTGCAAACAGGTTTTTCTCTATTTACGGACGCTATTCAGTCTAGTCTACTGTATGGTGGGCGAAATTTCATACCGAGCAGAGCAGGTCATGACGTCATCGTTGATACGATCTCCTTCGAAAGGTCGAAGTCGTCAGTCGTAGATTCTACATTAGACATTAATCGATATTTGACTATCGGTTACGAGAGTGACTTAACGCAGAATTTGGAAGAATTATTTAGCTTCCTGTTCCTATAAAATTGATCTTGCCAAACTTAAGACCAAGGGTACTTTATATAAACATTTATTGGTAGAAATATAAATTTTTAAATAATTGGTTAGCTTATTGGGTTATTTTATGTTTAGTTTTGTTGATGTTCCAAAGTAAACCGCGAGGCTAATCTTACGTTTTATTTGGGGTTATTTTTTAATATTCTCATCATTAATTTAGCACCGTTGTAGTTGAAATCGGTCAAATATTGCTTGCAATGTGTAGTGATACATTGAAGAATTTGAATCATGGAGATTAGATAATCAGATATGCAGACTATTTTAGTCCGATTCACTTGACTCTGCTCATTTAACTTGGCCTATAGTCCGTCCATTCAATACCATTAATGTTAATATCAGCGTTAGCTTTTCAGACGGCCTGGGCCACGTTAATTGACTCAGAATACTTAAATATTCCTGTAAAATCATTTTATTTGGTTGAGGAAATGGTATCCAAATATACCTAGGCTACCTTATGAGATTAACATATATTAAGTAGAAGAAATCGTGCTGATCGATCAACAAGGGTTCACCCTTTTAACACGGTGAACAAGCTGTTGTATTGACTCAGAATTAAATTTAAGATCACATCATAACATATGATCAAAACAAAACCTATGAAATACACAACTGCTCAAGACAGTAGGTAAACCTAATAATGTTGAAAAAACTATTCTGTATGATTTATGTAGGCCAACTAACTAGTTTAGCCACTGAGAGCAGTGTAAAGGGTTGATGACTTATATAAGTTTAAATTCTACCAAATATTGTTCACATGTTCTCATATTTACAAAAATTAACTAGCTACCAACACAAACATGAAAAATAAATATATTCTAAAACAGTGCTGGAGAGTTTTTTGAGGCATTTCTCCTGGCCTCTGCCAAAAATGGTTTACATGTTCCCTTATTTACAAAAATAAACTAGCCTAATCTAAGTTCGCTTCAGCTACCCATACTTCATTGCTATATTCTGACTTTCAACTGGAATAAGCAGGGAATCATTCCATAAGATAGAGAAAGGATCGAGAGACAGACAACTTAAACGATTTAAAAGATGCGAAGTTGAAGTTGCAATACTCGACTATCAACTATCGAGACCCACATCGATAACCTAGCCATCGTATCAACGATGACGTCATGACCTGCGCTGCTCGGTATGAAATTTCGCCCACCCTACTGTATATTACTATTCTTGAAACTTTTAATAATGGATTCCCAAATCATACGAATTAAGATTAGTACTGTCGACAGTAATAGTTTCACATAGATCTGTTACAGAAGCACCTTTCACCTTTGCATTTATTTATAAAACTTCGGAAAGCTGGGTTTCGTCAAGAAAAAATCGAAGTTATAAACTGCGTGTTGAGCTACTTACTTGCCTCTCCGCTCTGCATGTTGAGCTACTTACTTGCCTCTCCGCTCTGCATGTTGAGCTAAGTTGCGTGTGCTCCCTCATCTGGAGGGCTTTGTGTATTGAGTTACTAAACTGTTTAGCTATATACTTGTCTGTCGAGCTCTGTGTGACTGAGCTCAGTGTTGAGCTGTGTGTCTGAGCTCTGCGTGGCTGAGCTCAGTGTTGAGCTGTGTGTCTGAGCTCAGTGTTAAGCTGTGTGTCCGAGCTCTGTGTCTGGCCTGTGTGTACCTGCGGTCGGTTCGGGGGCGGAGCTGGCCACTGGCACACTTTCCCGTGTGACAAAGAAACGGCCTTCGATTGCGTGTAATTATTGGTATCGCTTTCATGGCCCCTGGATATCATTTTGGTGGGTAAACTTATGATTGAAGTAATTTCAGTAATGCTGGTGCCGGTAGTCCGTGTGTTCAGGCCAACCACTTTCAAACGAGCTATAGCCGCAACCCCAACCAACGAACTTGCGTATCTTATTGATTTAGTATTTGTAACAACTAGCAGGCTGAGTAAAACTATTATTGATACCCCATTTACAAACATTTTTTGTTGTTGTTCGTTTATGAAATTTATTCCTCAGTGCTTAGTTTTAGAATTTAAGAATTAAATTTAAGCCTTGTTTCAATGTAAAGGATACACATCTTATTTCGATTAAACATTAAGGTTAGAAATAACTGCCTCAAAATTTATCGACTGTTGCAATAAAACCCGCTTAAAATGCTCTTTTGTGCATATTTACTAACTCAAATGCTCATTGAGCCACATCGTATTAAACGTTTGTAGTTATATATCAATCGCCCTTGAGAAAGTCATACCTTGTATTGTTAGGTCGAAATGTGATGCAAATGTTTAATTCGCTGAGTATAAACTACATGTCCGCAGCAACGGTGGTATTTTATTACGTTGTCTTAACTTAATATGGAAGCTTAAAAAGTGATAGTTAAAAATACATACAATTAATTCAGTTTTAAATTCTGCATGCAACAAGCCAAACAAAATAAGGTAGAAAACACACATTTATAAAATAATACTCTACCATTTGTTAAAATAGTTCAGTTATTATCATGTGAAGAATTAATATCCTTATTTCGGTTTCAGAGTAATCAAAACTATGATTTAACTAAAATAGCTTTGTTCCAGGAAACTAATTTAATCAAAGTATTCAGCTTAAACATGCGGTGGGAAGTTAGGAAACAGTATTATGGCGGGGGAGGTGTTGGCTATTGTTAATTACTACGGCCGATTACCCCCACACACTCCGCTGCGGGGTGGATACAAACAATGCCGTTCACCGCCGGGGAAATAAGTAAATATAAACTTGCAAACGTACTTGGATTTTTTTCAATAAATATACACTTCCTGGAACGGTAGTACAAGACATTAGTGTCAATACTCGGTTAAATTCTTTCGATTAGAAAGTTCGTCGCTCGACCTCTCACGTTTTGTTTGTTGTTTTCTCACACCATTAAGACGAATTTGATCCTTAAATCCAAGATAATTGTGAACTATTAACAATTAAGAGAGACAGATGCACGATCAGTGGTAAATTTGTTAACTTTACCACTTTATAAATGTGTTAACTTTGACTCGTCAACTTAGTCATACCATGCCATGCGATATGATTTAAGTCATAGTAAATCAAATAAAACCAATATCAGCTTTATTTAAGGTATTTCACAATGTTCATGCTAAGGTAAGTTAAAGAAAATTATCATTTTTAATAACTGACAATACAATAACAAATCATAAAACGAGTAAAATTAATTATGAGATATAACTCTCAACGAGTAAAATTAATTTTGAGATATACCTCTCACATAGGCTTTTCTGCCCGTGCGCAAGAGTGTCGTTATCTTGTAATTTTAATTGTAACTGAGCTTACAAATGTAAACAATGAAATAAATTTTGTAAAAAAAGATAATATTATTTCAAAAGAGAAGTCACAAAGTATAAATATGAAATGAAATTGTAAATTTAATTTAATGTCGACTTGTTGTGGACAGTATTTCAATTCAATCCATTAATCAGTAATAACTATAACTTTTTATTGTAATAATTACACGGTTAATTGCTTCTGCTATGTCGACTATAAATATGTACTATCCAACTCGTTTAACTGTTCGTATCATGGGTTAGACAAATGACCACTATCCATGAAGGATTTTAAGAACGGTAATATGGTTCGCGTATGTTTTACTCAAGGTATGAGCTGCCCGCCTCATCAGATCAATTGGTCGATTGGCTTACTTGTTTGAGAGAGGTGATCGAGGAATAAACAAAAGAACGAATTAATTAGCCAAACTCCTCACGAACTCTTACATTTATAATACTACTTCGATTAGTCATATGCTTACAATAGTAACAGTTTTGCTATGAGGCAGCGAATGTGAGCAAGGGATTAAGAAAGATAATAATTCCGTTCTGAGATTCATTAGTGCGAGCTGCCCGGATGACTCGGTTTATGCGGAACGAGACATTTATCACTTTAACTTAAATACCCGAATGATTACTTTCTAGAACTGGGGAACTTTTCTTTTGATTAAAATACGAGACAGGTCATTCCGGCGCCGCCGTAACCGGAGATTTACCGCCATCGCACCCCATTACGCGGCTTTATGGCCCCCGTTTATTCGTATTTGCACTTGACTTACGTCTCATTTGCTATCGATAAATCTCGTTAATTATAATTAAGGTGTATATTATAGGTGCGTAATGAAACATCAACCTTGAACGGAAAATTATTTTGTTTAAGAATAAGATTACAATTATTGTGGTCCATTCTCATTCCTACAAAATAATAAGCTACCTAAATTAAGGTAATTAGGGTAATTTTAAGGTATTTCAGTAATGAAATTTATTAAATTTTTTGGAGAGAAATTTTTAGCAAATATTTTAAAAGGGAACATTTTAGCGAATTTCCTTAAAGGAATAAGGTATTACGGCAGTACTCATGGTAAGACCTAAGTCCGACACCATGTTAACTTTTCATTTTGTGGTCCCCAGAAGCAAAAAACACCATTCGTTTGAATTTATATATATATACACGATAGCGGCCGTAAATATGGTCCGATCTTAATGAAATTTGGTACAGTCGTGTAAAGTGGTAATCACTCGGACGAGTTCGTGAACCAGCCCGATCGGACCACCGGAAGGGGGGGGTAAAGGGGGATAAACCCCCCAAAAATGGGTTTTTTGAGTTTTTCACATAGAAAAATAAAATTTATCAAATTGGGCACCATTGAATTCAGCTAAAAAAAACAAACAATTTAGTATTTTGAATCTCTGCTCTGTGTCCATTGGTTACCGAGATATTGAAAGTGGTAAACACAGTAGGCCTACGTTGTCTCAATGTTAACCTTATGGGAAATAAGTAAAATTCTATATCTCGCTTATTTCTCGACATATCTTGATAAAACTTGGTAAATGGCTTCTTCTAGTTCAGATCTACTAAATATTGAATTAAAACCAACCAGTTTAAACATATCTGTAGCAGCAAACCTGAATACTCATTCCCCATGTTATTCTTATGGAGCTTACAAAAACATGTCTAGTCTTGCTATGTTGGATTGAAAAATGTTGTTTTGCACTTGAAATTCGCTGAGTATGCAGGTCTGCTGCAACGGGGGCATTTTACTGTAGCAATAATGCACTACACCTTCATGACTACTACAGAAGTAATTTTTTCACAATGCAGCAAAGGTCCATTATATCCTGTGTGTTTCCCACCGTATATCTACAGCCTCGACTGCAGCGATGCATCAAGCCGCACAAGTGACCAGACAAGTGTTAACCTGCTCCAGACGGGATCGTTGTAGGCCATCGAGTAAAAGTGATGAAAGCGAAATAAATCAGCGAGGGATCTGAGACTCTGGCCGCAAGGTGTGGCGCGGCGCGGCGTAATGCGTCTATACTGTGCCGTACTGCGCCGACGCAGCGTAATGCGTCTATACTGTGCCGTACTGCGCCGACGCAGCGTAATGCGTCTATACTGTGCCGTACCGTGCTAACACGACGCAGCGTAATACGTCTATACTACGACGCAGCGTAATGCGTCTATAGTGTGCCGTACTGCGCTAACACGACGCAGCGTAATACGTCTATACTGTGCCTTACTGCGCTAACACGACGCAGCGTAATGCGTCTATACTGTGCCGTACTGCGCTAACACGACGCAGCGTAATGCGTCTACCTCTATACTACGACGCAGCGTAATGCGTTTATACTGTGCCGTACCGTGCTAACACGACGCAGCGTAATACGTCTATACTACGACGCAGCGTAATACGTCTATACTGTGCCTTACTGCGCTAACACGACGCAGCGTAATGCGTCTATACTGTGCCGTACTGCGCTAACACGACGCAGCGTAATACGTCTATACTACGACGCAGTGTAATGCGTCTTTACTGTGCCTTACTGCGCTAACACGACGCAGCGTAATCGTCTATACTGTGCCGTACTGCGCTAACACGACGCAGCGTAATGCGTCTATACTGTGCCGTACTGCGCTAACACGACGCAGCGTAATACGTCTATACTACGACGCAGCGTAATGCGTCTATACTGTGCCGCACTGCGCCGACGCGGGTGACCATTCACGTACAGCCCCGCACGCCGTGCATTGCTCGTCATGCAATTCTACAACATTGGTCTTATGCGCCGTGCCGTACGTTTGTGGGCTTCGGCGTGCGCGGCACGTCTCATAAGACCAACGTTGAGACGTTGCATGGCGTGTAATGCACGGCGTGTGGGGCTGTACGTGAATGGGTACCTTAATCAGTTCTTTATTTATTAGTACCACCAATAAATCGGCGTAGTACTACTAGCATGTGCGTGGTAGTTGACCCGATGTGTGTAGTTGCATGAAAAATAAACCAATAACATAGTATCAGTTGCGCTAGAAAACGAGCGGTTGTCAGTTCCATCGCCCCTCATTAAAGCTTCCAATGAATTATTCCTAATGAGAGTAATAGTTGCCTTAAGTTATTTATGTGCCCGTCCAACTGTAACTTTAATTTTCCTTTTTTCCATGTGCAATTATCGGCATATCTTAGGAGATAATTTTGCTATCAATAAGGATCAATTTGTTTAAAATAAATTTACCTTTCAGGTAAATAATCTGAACAAATCTTAGAAGAAACTTCTTACAATGTGATTCTTCGGTTTCTATTTCTTATTAAGGGAGGGTTTAACAGCTAAAAATACATAGGTTACATTTCATTACAATTTGACTAGGTAAAACCAAAACTATAGACCCCAATTAAACTAAAAACAAATTTTAGTTTATTTATGGGCTATATTTTTGGTTTTATTTCTTCTTATTCAACAAATATTTAAACGTATTGTGTGTAGCAGCAATAAAGCTATGAATATGTTATTCTAAGGTGTGATTTCCAGCGAGATGAAGTACACGCGGCGCGGCGGCGGCGGCGAGGCGGGCCGATGTAGCTGTCAGCCGCCGACATCCGCTGCATTATCCTCTCAACGCATCACTTCGCTGTATCATTACCTGCAGGGCCGCCCGTCAATATGAGACATTCCTATTTATTTTTTATCGCATGTCAGATGAAGGAATTTTAATGTTGTATAAACTCTCGACAATAACGTTCTGTTTACGTGACTTGTGTAAGAAAGCATTTTATGGAATCAACCGTTTATTACCATGTTTTTGATATACAGTACATATAAATTACTAACCATTCAAATCGTAGACAAATTTAATTTTTATATCATTAACTATTTCTGTTAGTAACGGTGATATCGAAACACGCTGAATCAGTATAGGGGAGGTTATATCAAATAATATTTATATACTTATCGCTTTTACAGCAGCTCTTTACCTCCAACGATATGATTGTCCAGCAGAAAAGGAGTTTAGTCTTTAAACCTTCTGTAGCTAATCAATACATCTTTCTTATCTTTCTTATTTAGGTAGGATTTATTTGAGCATTCAAGAACATTATCTAACGTATGTCACTTATTACATTTACAAAAATGTATATTTTGTCTTATTAAATTCTACAAACATTCGTTTTATGTTGATGAATATCGTGAGAAACTAAAATCCATTTATCCTCAATACATTGGTGTGCCAAATAGTCATTTAATGTGAAATTTACCATGATGCTTATAGTAGAATAACGAATATTATTACCAAGAAAATATCTGTTATATTGTACGTAACTTAACTGGGAATTCTTATGACATTCCGCCATTTGAAAAATGAGATCCTCTTGCCAAAATGTTTTAAATTACAGAAAGAGTCCAAGAGTAAGTAGAATTTACTTAAAACTCTATTACATTACATGATGAGAACTGTAAACTAAAATAATAAATCCAATAAGTCAAAATTCTCTATTTTTATCTGAAATTGGAGACATAGTATGCTATAAGTTTAAATACCATAGAAAATTATAAAAACAATAGTACTTTCTTTCACGATACATAAAGTTACAATCAAACTTTCTACGTTCGTAGAGGCATCATGGTTGGTAGTTAGTGACAGTTTTTGGCCGGTGAGGGAGTGGTTAGCCTAGAATGTCGGCCGATGCCACTCACATCCCGAGGCCCAGACAGCCTGTCAGCGACTTGACAGGACACTGAAGCCTGTAAACCATAAATGTATATTTTACGGTTTTTATAAAACCTTAATATGGTATTGATCTTCCAACAGTTTACGGGCTTCAGAGGTTACTTCTTTGTTCGCAGTGTTATTTATCTAGGTTTGCCGCAAATTACAAGAGTTAATTGGCGATGTAAGCCACACACCTGCTAAGAATGACGACGAGTTAATTTAACAAATCCAATCAGGCGAGAAGCACGGCGGTGTTACCGTGCATGCCGATGAGCGGCGCGGCGTATCTCATCGCTAAGCCGCCCCGCCCCGTGTTTACACTCACACTGCGCCTGCCCAGTCGCGGCTTTCTACTTCACTGTAGCGACGCATCCTCCTGGAATGCCGTTTAGCCGGACCGTCCGTGCTGTACCAAGTTCCGTTTGTTTTCTAGCCCTGACCCACTAATTACCTGTCGGGCTCCGATACTCGGTTTGCCATTTCATTGTGTTTTGTGTAAGCGCTTTAACGTGACAAAAGGCGAAAGTAAATTGTGGCATATTGATAAAAGTTTAAGTAAACTGATTGGTGTGTTACTAATTATCATGAGAAGAAAATTGTGATTTTTATTAAGTTTAGGTACAGAAGTACCTGGTGGCCCGAGCCCTGCCCCGTAGTTTTTTCCGTTTTACCTTATGTCTAATTCTTATCTTTTTCCTGTCGTAAATATAAATCTGGACAGAACCAGCATTAATTATGTTTACATACATAACATTTTTCATTATTCATTTTCGTTTTTATTTGGTTACCAATTCAGTAACACATACATTATCATGTTAAAACGTTAAAAGTTTTAAATTCACATTTCTGCGAAATAAGATTTTAATGGCAATATGGCATAATTATAACTCGTTTAGTGCCAAAAATTAGTTATTTTCCCACTTTGAAAGAAAACTCACGAGATGTTTATGAGATTAATTTGCAAATATACGAGCATGCATTGCTCATATATAAGCATAGGATACAAACTTAATTGAGAGTAGTGCTTATTAGAACTGAAGTACTCTGTCAAATTAAGGTAACAATCGTAATGTGTGGCAGTAAAAAAAGTTATGGGCTGGGTGCTAAAAATAAACCATCCAATTTAAATTATTTAATTAAATAGCCCTGAAGTCTTGGGAGCGCTAATAATTGAACTGGTCCTTTACTGGACACATATTTTGGGCGTGTTCCTTGGTGGAACGGCATTTTGTAAAACAGTTTCTTGGTGAACACTGATAGTCGAAGGGGAAATTAACGCCGGACATTAACTAGGTCATGGAAATTAGTTGATTAATTTATGGTGCTTGGATATTATTTCATTTTATAGGTCATAGATTAATGTCATTTATTGTGCTTCGTCAAATTTTAACTCAAAACCACACTGATCTTCCATTTACAATTTAACATAAAACAAGTCAAAATAATTGTAAGATGAATTGCTTTGGAGCTCAGAATCATAAATCTTATCTGAGAAATTGGTTGTTAATGAAGACATAATAAAATATGCTGTGGGTTATTCAGTCCCTAAGTTATAATTCAGTAAAAGAGAAACTTGATCAATTTCAGGAACTAACTAAGCAAAGACCTGAGTCGGCTAGTTTTTCCTTTCAATTTAAATGTGGTTAAATGATTAAAAATTGGTATTTCACAATCTTGATCAAACTCTAATTATTATTATTATTTCAGGTATCAAAAATAAAATTACAGTTTTCAGTTTATTTTGTTTTAGGTCCTTAAAGTTTGAAGTTGTGTGTGGCCGTCAAGCAAGATTCTACGTGCTGTTGTCAAATCTCACAACAATCTCTTCGAACACGGATTACCGTCCTCATCGTTTTATCTCATCTTAACACATAGTCTGATTCAAATAGCTTGGACTGCAAACTATCCATATTATATCAAAGTAAAGTACATGTAAAGTTGTATGTACATGTATTAGTCTGTTTGTATCTTGCACTTCGAATGAACATTGCACTTAAAAAATATTACGCTCATTATAGACTATGAGATGCACCAATTTGTTGTGATAAAATATTTAAGATTACTAATACATTTGTATCTGTCTTTTGATGGGTTGTGAGACTGAGGCTCTATTGAAAATGTGAGTTGTTCTCGCTTATAGTGCTACAAAAGAAACAAGATCTGTAGCCTTGTAGCTACGTAGATGTATTGGGTGACTTTTATATTCCAAGTCAAAAAACGTGATGTGGTGTGAATTAAAGGAGGGGTCCCAAAATCGAATCATTGTCAAACAAACATAATATTCACAACCTAATAAGTTTCTTAAACAATTATTTGGCCTTTGGATCCGCAAGCGTATGTCGACCTACTTTTTCCAGTCTACTGATATGAGTGAAAGTATCAATTTTACTAAATGCTTTGCTATTTAAGACCCATTAAACCTCTGAACATAGCTTTGGACCAGATTTTTTTTTAAATTTCATACATTCCTAAAATAACCGTGAACAGTTGTACTAGCATTCGCATTACAATTTTAAGTGGATAATCAACGGTACTTGACAGAACGTTTTATATGATTTTATATGATACCGTAGTCGTTATTATAGGCGCACAGTTGCATTCATGTGTATGGTGGGTGTAGCAGCTCCGCGGCCGACTTTGCGCGCGCCGAACCTCTTTTATTGGCAGTAAACTTTCTGAAAAATGATGGTGTTTTGACTTTCATAAAGGACATCTCTCCGCTTTATACCTCGAGTCGATGGTATCTTTACCCGACCCGACGCTTGAATCATTTTAACAACGCGAATTCTTGTTCCGTGCGTGGTCAGAATACTTGATTAATTTTTGCAAATTTAGTTTCAGATTTCTCCAACGTCTCCAATTTATGCATACTTGAGTTGCAAATCGAAAGAATAAACATTGATTTGATTGCAAAAATGTTTTGTTTACGACTGTGTAGGAAGGAATTTGGTTAAAGTAGTACAGATTTCAATGCAATCTGGAATGATGGTGTTTGATGAAGTCTCTAAATTCAATCAAGTTCTATTTTCACAGTAATCCAGATTTACAATATGGGTATGTGATTAATTCCTGGATTTCATTACAACACAGGTATACAAAAAGGTTGTCAATTTGATTGAGGTTATTACAAAAAGCAATAAAACTGTGCAAAGAACACTAATTAAAAATGATACCGTCTCATTATTTCAGCAAATCTAAGAAACCTTTTAATTAGTACTAATAAGCATCAAAAAAATTCAGTTGACAATCACTCTTGCAATCATTGAATTTACCAAGACGACTATTTTTAAAATGTACCACCTGTATGGTACATTGTAAGGAGAATGTGCTTAAAAGATAAGCTAACATATCTCGCATGCTCATGTTCACGCTCATGTGGTGGTATATAATAACTCTTTTACTGATTAAGACCAGCTGACTCTTCAGCATAGATCATTAATTAAAAGAAAAATGATTAATACCAGCTACATATAACAATAAACAAGAAGAGCGAGATTGATAAGTTGAATACACGCTTAACGGCCCACCGGGTTTGTGAATAAAACGAGTCTCGGGAACGAGGAGAAACTATACTTCAATTAAATTGAAAAGACGCAGTTGACACAGATGCAGCGCGTGCGAGAGAAAACTCTCATGAAAGATACAGAAGCCGTGCAATAATGAGAAGCAACAACAGGTGGTGTAATGTGGATGTGGTGGACATCCTCATGCACGCTACGCACGTGAGGAAAAGCCCTGCAGTAGCTATAACCTCTAATCTGCAATTACTGCAGTTACAACAACATACATATACAGCTGATGTACAATGAAACAAAAGAGCTTCATACCGTATATTGTTACTAACTACTACCCTTGAAGTGCAAAGAAATTATGGAGATTAGTTGGTCAAGTACTGAAAAGTCACAAATTAATTTTCGACTGCTCAGTTTTGGTAAGGCTAAAACTTTTGTATTATGCCATCACGATAGGCAATTAAATATGTTACAACCATTAATGTGACCTCAAACATATTAAATTCCGACATCAGACCTTTGGTCAGAGTCTCAGTCACTGATGTTGATGTTAATGTACAAGTCCAACAGGCCACTACAGTGGCTGCTACCGCTGTATGTAGCGACAGCTACCGTCACGCCACATCTATCCTCATACACCTCCACTATTACAGCTACTGTAGTAGCCACAGGCCAGTACAGTGACTGCTACCGCTGTCTGTAGCGACAGCCACCGTCACGCCACATCTATCCTCGGACATCGCCACTATTGCAGCTACTGCAGTAGCCACGGGCTAGTACAGTAGCTGCTACCGCTGTCTGTAGCGACAGCCACCGTCACGCCACATCTATCCTCGGACATCGCCACTATTGCAGCTACTGCAGTAGCCACGGGCTAGTACAGTAGCTGCTACCGCTGTCTGTAGCGACAGCCACCGTCACGCCACATCTATCCTCGGACACCGCCACTATTGCAGCTACTGCAGTAGCCACGGGCTAGTACAGTGACTGCTACCGCTGTCTGTAGCGACAGCCACCGTCACGCCACATCTATCCTCGGACACCGCCACTATTGCAGCTACTGCAGTAGCCACGGGCTAGTACAGTGACTGCTACCGCTGTCTGTAGCGACAGCCACCGTCACGCCACATCTATCCTCGGACACCGCCACTATTGCAGCTACTGCAGTAGCCACGGGCTAGTACAGTAGCTGCTACCGCTGTCTGTAGCGACAGCCACCGTCACGCCACATCTATCCTCGGACACCGCCACTATTGCAGCTACTGCAGTAGCCACGGGCTAGTACAGTGACTGCTACCGCTGTCTGTAGCGACAGCCACCGTCACGCCACATCTATCCTCGGACACCGCCACTATTGCAGCTACTGCAGTAGCCACAGGCCAGTACAGTGGCTGCTACAGCTGTATGTAGCGACAGCCACCGTCACGCCACATCTATCCTCGGACACCGCCACTATTGCAGCTACTGCAGTAGCCACAGGCCAGTACAGTGACTGCTACCGCTGTCTGTAGCGACAGCCACCGTCACGCCACATCTATCCTCGGACACCGCCACTATTGCAGCTACTGCAGTAGCCACGGGCTAGTACAGTGGCTGCTACAGCTGTATGTAGCGACAGCCACCGTCACGCCACATCTATCCTCGGACACCGCCACTATTGCAGCTACTGCAGTAGCCACCGGCCAGTACAGTGACTGCTACCGCTGTCTGTAGCGACAGCCACCGTCACGCCACATCTATCCTCGGACACCGCCACTATTGCAGCTACTGCAGTAGCCACGGGCTAGTACAGTGGCTGCTACAGCTGTATGTAGCGACAGCCACCGTCACGCCACATCTATCCTCGGACACCGCCACTATTGCAGCTACTGCAGTAGCCACAGGCCAGTACAGTGACTGCTACCGCTGTCTGTAGCGACAGCCACCGTCACGCCACATCTATCCTCGGACACCGCCACTATTGCAGCTACTGCAGTAGCCACGGGCTAGTACAGTAGCTGCTACCGCTGTCTGTAGCGACAGCCACCGTCACGCCACATCTATCCTCGGACACCGCCACTATTGCAGCTACTGCAGTAGCCACGGGCTAGTACAGTAGCTGCTACCGCTGTCTGTAGCGACAGCCACCGTCACGCCACATCTATCCTCGGACACCGCCACTATTGCAGCTACTGCAGTAGCCACAGGCCAGTACAGTGACTGCTACCGCTGTCTGTAGCGACAGCCACCGTCACGCCACATCTATCCTCGGACACCGCCACTATTGCAGCTACTGCAGTAGCCACCGGCCAGTACAGTGACTGCTACCGCTGTCTGTAGCGACAGCCACCGTCACGCCACATCTATCCTCGGACACCGCCACTATTGCAGCTACTGCAGTAGCCACCGGCCAGTACAGTGACTGCTACCGCTGTCTGTAGCGACAGCCACCGTCACGCCACATCTATCCTCGGACACCGCCACTATTGCAGCTACTGCAGTAGCCACCGGCCAGTACAGTGACTGCTACCGCTGTCTGTAGCGACAGCCACCGTCACGCCACATCTATCCTCGGACATCGCCACTATTGCAGCTACTGCAGTAGCCACGGGCTAGTACAGTGACTGCTACCGCTGTCTGTAGCGACAGCCACCGTCACGCCACATCTATCCTCGGACACCGCCACTATTGCAGCTACTGCAGTAGCCACGGGCTAGTACAGTGGCTGCTACCGCTGTCTGTAGCGACAGCCACCGTCACGCCACATCTATCCTCGGACACCGCCACTATTGCAGCTACTGCAGTAGCCACGGGCTAGTACAGTGGCTGCTACCGCTGTATGTAGCGACAGCCACCGTCACGCCACATCTATCCTCGGACATCGCCACTATTGCAGCTACTGCAGTAGCCACAGGCCAGTACAGTGACTGCTACCGCTGTCTGTAGCGACAGCCACCGTCACGCCACATCTATCCTCGGACACCGCCACTATTGCAGCTACTGCAGTAGCCACGGGCTAGTACAGTGACTGCTACCGCTGTCTGTAGCGACAGCCACCGTCACGCCACATCTATCCTCGGACACCGCCACTATTGCAGCTACTGCAGTAGCCACAGGCCAGTACAGTGACTGCTACCGCTGTCTGTAGCGACAGCCACCGTCACGCCACATCTATCCTCGGACACCGCCACTATTGCAGCTACTGCAGTAGCCACGGGCTAGTACAGTAGCTGCTACCGCTGTCTGTAGCGACAGCCACCGTCACGCCACATCTATCCTCGGACACCGCCACTATTGCAGCTACTGCAGTAGCCACGGGCTAGTACAGTGACTGCTACCGCTGTCTGTAGCGACAGCCACCGTCACGCCACATCTATCCTCGGACATCGCCACTATTGCAGCTACTGCAGTAGCCACGGGCTAGTACAGTGGCTGCTACCGCTGTCTGTAGCGACAGCCACCGTCACGCCACATCTATCCTCGGACATCGCCACTATTGCAGCTACTGCAGTAGCCACGGGCTAGTACAGTGGCTGCTACCGCTGTCTGTAGCGACAGCCACCGTCACGCCACATCTATCCTCGGACACCGCCACTATTGCAGCTACTGCAGTAGCCACGGGCTAGTACAGTGACTGCTACCGCTGTCTGTAGCGACAGCCACCGTCACGCCACATCTATCCTCGGACACCGCCACTATTGCAGCTACTGCAGTAGCCACGGGCTAGTACAGTGACTGCTACCGCTGTCTGTAGCGACAGCCACCGTCACGCCACATCTATCCTCGGACACCGCCACTATTGCAGCTACTGCAGTAGCCACAGGCCAGTACAGTGACTGCTACCGCTGTCTGTAGCGACAGCCACCGTCACGCCACATCTATCCTCGGACACCGCCACTATTGCAGCTACTGCAGTAGCCACGGGCCAGTACAGTGACTGCTACCGCTGTATGTAGCGACAGCCACCGTCACGCCACATCTATCCTCGGACACCGCCACTATTGCAGCTACTGCAGTAGCCACGGGCTAGTACAGTGGCTGCTACAGCTGTATGTAGCGACAGCCACCGTCACGCCACATCTATCCTCGGACACCGCCACTATTACAGCTACTGCAGTAGCCACGGGCTAGTACAGTGACTGCTACCGCTGTCTGTAGCGACAGCCACCGTCACGCCACATCTATCCTCGGACACCGCCACTATTACAGCTACTGCAGTAGCCACGGGCTAGTACAGTGACTGCTACCGCTGTCTGTAGCGACAGCCACCGTCACGCCACATCTATCCTCGGACACCGCCACTATTACAGCTACTGCAGTAGCCACGGGCTAGTACAGTGACTGCTACCGCTGTCTGTAGCGACAGCCACCGTCACGCCACATCTATCCTCGGACACCGCCACTATTGCAGCTACTGCAGTAGCCACGGGCTAGTACAGTGGCTGCTACAGCTGTATGTAGCGACAGCCACCGTCACGCCACATCTATCCTCGGACACCGCCACTATTGCAGCTACTGCAGTAGCCACAGGCCAGTACAGTGACTGCTACCGCTGTCTGTAGCGACAGCCACCGTCACGCCACATCTATCCTCGGACACCGCCACTATTGCAGCTACTGCAGTAGCCACGGGCTAGTACAGTAGCTGCTACCGCTGTCTGTAGCGACAGCCACCGTCACGCCACATCTATCCTCGGACACCGCCACTATTGCAGCTACTGCAGTAGCCACGGGCTAGTACAGTGGCTGCTACAGCTGTATGTAGCGACAGCCACCGTCACGCCACATCTATCCTCGGACATCGCCACTATTGTAGCTACTGCAGTAGCCACCGGCCAGTACAGTGACTGCTACCGCTGTCTGTAGCGACAGCCACCGTCACGCCACATCTATCCTCGGACATCGCCACTATTGTAGCTACTGCAGTAGCCACAGGCCAGTACAGTGGCTGCTACAGCTGTATGTAGCGACAGCCACCGTCACGCCACATCTATCCTCGGACACCGCCACTATTGCAGCTGCTGCAGTAGCCACAGGCCAGTACAGTAGCTGCTATCGCTGTATGTAGCGACAGCCACCGTCACGCCACATCTATCTTAGGACATCGCCACTATTGCAGCTACTGCAGTAGCCACGGGCTAGTACAGTGGCTGCTACAGCTGTATGTAGCGACAGCCACCGTCACGCCACATCTATCCTAGGACATCGCCACTATTGCAGCTACTGCAGTAGCCACAGGCCAGTACAGTAGCTGCTATCGCTGTATGTAGCGACAGCCACCGTCACGCCACATCTATCCTAGGACATCGCCACTATTACAGCTACTGCAGTAGCCACAGGCCAGTACAGTAGCTGCTACAGCTGTATGTAGCGACAGCCACCGTCACGCCACATCTATCCTCGGACATCGCCACTATTGTAGCTACTGCAGTAGCCACAGGCCAGTACAGTGGCTGCTACAGCTGTATGTAGCGACAGCCACCGTCACGCCACATCTATCCTCGGACACCGCCACTATTGCAGCTACTGCAGTAGCCACAGGCCAGTACAGTGGCTGCTACAGCTGTATGTAGCGACAGCCACCGTCACGCCACATCTATCCTCGGACATCGCCACTATTGCAGCTACTGCAGTAGCCACAGGCCAGTACAGTGGCTGCTACAGCTGTATGTAGCGACAGCCACCGTCACGCCACATCTATCCTCGGACATCGCCACTATTGCAGCTACTGCAGTAGCCACAGGCCAGTACAGTGGCTGCTACAGCTGTATGTAGCGACAGCCACCGTCACGCCACATCTATCCTAGGACATCGCCACTATTGCAGCTACTGCAGTAGCCACAGGCCAGTACAGTGGCTGCTACAGCTGTATGTAGCGACAGCCACCGTCACGCCACATCTATCCTCGGACATCGCCACTATTGCAGCTACTGCAGTAGCCACAGGCCAGTACAGTGGCTGCTACAGCTGTATGTAGCGACAGCCACCGTCACGCCACATCTATCCTCGGACACCGCCACTATTACAGCTACTGCAGTAGCCACGGGCCAGTACAGTGGCTGCTACAGCTGTATGTAGCGACAGCCACCGTCACGCCACATCTATCCTCGGACATCGCCACTATTGCAGCTACTGCAGTAGCCACAGGCCAGTACAGTGGCTGCTACAGCTGTATGTAGCGACAGCCACCGTCACGCCACATCTATCCTCGGACACCGCCACTATTTACATCCGATCACCATCAGCCTCTCCGTCCCCGCGTCGTCGGTTTCACTACAACCCTGACAAGTGGGCCACGGACTATTTATACCATCTGGAAAACTGTTATAATAGTTTGTTGACTATACTCGCTGTCATGGACGTTTTCCTTCCTGTCACTTTCACTTATCCTGTATGAAAGTGTCGAACACATTCGCTGTCGACGAGACTGACCCGAATGTCGAAAATACGGCTGCACATGTGGAACATTGATTCACGCATAAATTGTTTTTGAATGTCTACGGACTTTTAATAATATTTTAGTTGATGCATTTGTACCACAACTAGAAAAACTCATAAAGTATAAAATTTTACCAATAATTTTTTTAGTTTGTGTTAAGTCTTAGGACGCAAAAACGTATAAGTTTTCAAATTTATCTCATTTATGTGGAGATTGCTTGCTTTATTTTTATAGGTTTTAATTAATTTTTATAATAAAGTTGAATGTGGAACGGTACGATACGTACGTACAAAACCTCTGATGATATCAACAACCTGTCTTAAATACTGTTGCGCTCTGACTATAAATTAAACTATAAAATTACATTTTACAAAATTATGCCTATAAAAAATTAAATCCTATACTCTTATATGGGCAGTGTTATCTTGTATGCTTCGCTTGCTTGTACAATTATCTCAAAAACGGCTCCGAGGATTGCCTTCAAAGTCTGGAAATAAGTAATTTATGACTCAAAAACGTCTTTTATTTAGATTACTTGGCAGGAGAAAATCTAATAACGTAATAAATCGAATTTAAAAGTTGTAAAATTTTAACATTATGGGTTGCCGAGATGGCAACGAAAATATACAAGGAAAGTGTAAACAAATGAAGTAATCGTAACAACTGTTTGGAATCTACAGCCATCAAGGGAAAATACAGCAAGTGGGATGAAGAGTCCATGGAGCATAAAAAAGGTTTCTATTTATCAATTTTATACATTGAAATATTTTATAGTAACTGGATGATCTTGTAAACATGAAATAACACCGAGCAAGGCTCGGTCCACCAGGTACTATAAATTATGTCACAGTTTTTGGTTGAATAATACTCTCCAATAGATCAGCATTTTACTAGAAATTATACTTGACATGAGAATATTAAATCGAATTCATCAATGCATAGGCTACATAGGTTTTAACATTATGTATAGTTTTTAATATTCATATCGAGTATCGATATTATAAGCCACTAGAGGGCGACGGCGATTTGCTTGGAGGTATAAAAATGTTAAATATAACTTAAGTGAAAATAATGTTTTAAAAATAATTTAATAGTAATAAAATGACAGGATTATACAGTATTTATTTTTAACCGTCAGTTTCTTCCTTGAAGTGAATGTTAATGTGACTTTTAAACACTACTGGTGTGTCTATAATCAAACAAATCGATAAAGTAAAATAACGAAATTCCGTGAATGAAGGGAAACCAGAATTCAACACGTGTTTTGGGGATTATGAACGGTTGTTTGGAGCGCTGTGGCCGATGTCCAAGTTACGGACTCACAACAATGGACGGCGTGAGTAAATAAATCCAGGGCTCTCTGCCTTTGTGGGCGAATGGTCATTACTTTCACTGCCGTGTAAAACCGCCAGTTACACGTTGAATTACAAATAAAACACCGCAAACAAAGGACCGGTTTATTTTACAGGCACTTAGAAAGAAATGTGCAAATAATTCGGACGAATTATGCCTTTACCCCTTTAATACTGACGCGTTTGGTCAACTTTCTTCTATTGTATCGTCAGATGAAAATTAATTGAAATATTTCGATCGTTTAATTTTGCTATTTTTTAAAGTAAAATTATAACCTTTAAGAACAAAAGAGCGTTTTTGTTAGTTCTTAGAGCACTCAAATCGTATTATTATATCTGAGTCAAAGTATCGTCGTAACTCTTCAAATTAGCAAATTTGAAGTTAGTCGCAATCTACTAAAAATGTAACTACTTGCAAAGTAAATTTGAACATTTAATTACACAGCAAATTAATTTTTTTTTGCTTACAAGTGAGGAACACAAATGTTTGCAAACAACTTGAAATTGTTTTAATTGTAGAGACAAAACGGTTATGGTTTAGCAGCACGTTTTCAATAAAAATGCACAAGAGATGATACCGACTATACGGAATATTTTATTTTGTAAAAGAGGTAATGGATGTTCGAGAAGATTCTAAGCTCTGCTCAAACATGTTTCAGAAATACCATAACGCAATAAAGCCTGGCCCTTTCAGGTTGTTTGAATTAAGCAGATTATTGCCAATCCTCTTAACAGCCTTTTTACACCTACTTTTTTATATTTTCTGTGAAAAATATTGTTTTTATTTCAATATAAATCAAACGTCTTGAGTTTGTGTATTGTTGGTCTCATTAATAGTATTTTTCACTACTAGTCACGAAAGTAGCCCATTTCGGGACAAGATAGTGTTTTACTTGCGAGGCGTAAGCCGGGCATGTAAAACACTATCAACCCGAAATGGGACTTTTGTGACGAGTTGTGAACAATTTTTTCATCACAATGCAAATTAGTAACCACACTTATAAAAAATCATCCAACATTTCATAATTTAATCATTTTTCTATAAGCTAACACAATGCGGCTGAACTGTCTATTTCAGTTTAAAGTCAGCTGGCTGAACTGTCAAAATAGGAACTTCGTTTGTTTGGGTACGGCAAAATTTTGTTTGGATACGGAAAAAGTTTATTTGGGTACGGAAATGAAATGTTTGGTTACTGAAAAATCGGCTGATCATTATTTTTGTTGATATAAGGAAATCGAGGGTTATTGTAGATCTCAGTCGAACGGTAACGAACAACTCGTTTACAGAGTGATAGGGAAAGACAATTTTCGATACTTTTCAGGACTTTTTTTCCAAGGGGGAAAAAGATAACATGCTAGATCCAACATTCCTCATAAAGTTAATTCCAGAATTAAAATTATTATGTATTTTTAACTTCATTTATAAAAAATAAATCATAATAATAAACTCGTAATATTAAAGACAACAATTTTCCTGTTTAAGAAAACAAAATTTTCTTTAAGTTGCTTAATATTACTAAAAATAATAACATGATCGAAATCTTACATTTGAAAACCTTTTTGTGATAGCTGTGTAGGTAAATGCGTCCGTCCAGCGAGGACTTGTGAGCGCGACGTGTTTCAGATGCCGGACAGGTACCGACCATAGTTTGCGGAAAGGATTTCCTCCCATGTCTGAGATAAAAATTCAATTAAAACTTTAGTGATTGATTCAGGCAACTAAACTTAATAATAGCTTCTCCCGGCGAAACTTTGCTTTTATCTGCAAGGTTGACTGTATGCCAAGAGTTTTAAAAGCACAACACGCCTCGCCTGCCTCGCTGAATTTACCTTTACATACCATTTACATTCTGGAAACAAAAAGTTATAATAACATTAGAGTAGTTATAATTAAAAATCTTTGATCCTACTTTATAGACATATCCTACCAATTTAAATGCTTTTATCACGTAAAACATGATGACATATTTGAATAGTATGAAAATCGATAAAAACAAATATAGTGAAATATATGATGTTATTTTAAAACGTAACCCATTTTTAAGATTGAATAATGCACATATAAATATTGAATGAGTATTGTTTTGTTGATCTTTACATTTTATACAGCCTATTATTTAAGTTTGATCACATTCCGTTTACATTATGTGTCCAAACAATCCACCATTGGCGTTTGCATAAAGTTGTGCTCTTTCCATCAAATTCCCGTACACGTGTTGCAAGGTGCCTCTTTGAATTTCTTTGATTAAATTTGTTATGTTTGTTCTATGAGGTGCTGCATATCCTGTGAAATGTTTTCGTAGGCCTTACTTTTTATGTATCCCCAACGGTTTGAGAGATCATCAAATGCAGTTTTAATGTTATTAAGCCTTCAACTATGAATATTAAGCCTGATTTTTGGTATCTACGTACGAAACGTTGAATCATGTCCACCAATAAATCATTAGTTTAGAATATATTTCTCTTTAAATAATTCTTTTGTAAATTTAGAGAGGAAGCTATTTTAATCGGGGGGTTTTCTTAAACTATTGACTGTAGAAACAAAAATTGATACGAGTTGAAAATAAAACAACATTCGTTATAAGCTTCTTGTTTGCGATCTAATCCCACTAGGTTCTTAGGAAACTGTTGTTGCCAGCATTTGCGAAGTTTGCTGAGACGTATTCTATCCATCCTAAATAACACAATATTTTTAACAGACACCCATTTTATTTCTAAACGTTTTGGGATACAATTGAAACCAACAGTAAATTTACCAAATACCCCCGTCGCAGCAAACCTGCGTACTCAGCAAATTTCCAGTTACAAAATATCCAGTAATTAATCCATTGTTACGAAAAAAAGAAAAATAAACAAGTGATATATTTATATATTAAAATAATATATTACAGCCTGTTTTACAAACACTTTGTAAAAAATATTGGTAATTTACTTAGATGAAAAAACACAAAGATTTCATATAATGAAGTAGGCAAGGATGTTTATTTTTTTAAATTATATTAACATATGATTGTTTAAAAACCAAAATTCTATTAAATACATTGATAAACTGAGAAATTACTCAAAGCGATTTCTTGAAAACCTCAGTAGAGTGTAAATGGTAAATGGGGTAAGCCAAAATTCTGCTGCCCTGATACTAAAAACACAGGGAAGAAAATGCGAAGTGGCAACATCCCGGAGACAATGGACTTAGAGAAATGATTTAAAATACCAAATTGTTTGTTTTTTCGAGCTAAATCCAATGGTGCAAACAATAATTGGATAAGTATAATATTTCAATTTGAAAAACTCAAAAAACCCATTTTTGGGAGGTAAAATGGGGCCTTTACCCCACTTTGAATATGTCGATCTGGCTGGTTTACGAACTCGTCCAAGAGAATCTAGTTTTACATGTCTGTACCAAATTTTGTTACGATCGGAGGATATTTACGAGAGTTATCGTGCTAACAAAACTCAAAAAATGAAGCCCATGTTAAATTTTGAAACAAATCGTGATTTTTGCAGGTAAAAATGCGTTTTCACAATAAACTCACTTCATATCCAGAAAGTAGACATAAAAAGCTCTCAATTAATGTAAATATTAATCAGATTGCTGAGGTTACCCTGAACGGATATTTTTTGTCCATTCTGTTCTGTTAAAACGACGGTAATAGCTTATTTCTAAGGAAATTCGCTAAAAGTAAATCTATAACGCTCAGTTTTAACTCGAGGTTGTTTTTTGTTTTAGTTAAATAGTACATTTGAAAATTAAACTTCATACTGCAAAAAAGACCTACAATTACGCAGGCAATAAAATTCGTCTACAACGAAACCAGGGTTTCAACATTAGTAAGGCAATTCAAAGCAACCAATACAAAAATACGTTGCAGGTAGTAGAATTAACACGGCCATGGACTATTATGATATAAATTGTTCGATTTATATGATTAATTTAAATATAGTATGGCATCGTTTTGTATGCAAAGAAAGAATTAATTTTAATTCTCTGCGTACCAAAAGCCCGTGGAAAATCCTAACAGTCAGGTTTTGGTCCCTTTACATAACATTGGACAGCAAATAAAAATAACCAGCAACTGTAAAGAAGACTTGCAGAAACATAATACTTTGGAAACAAAATACAAACTCATATTATTTTACAGCCATCAACTCCATCGTATTATAAATTGTTGAGAGCCAAAAGGGAGGAATGTTTAATTAAAACGTGTGTTTAATTGATGAAAGCAAACTTGTCATTCCGCCGCGGTAAGTGGGAGGTTGGGGCGTTCATTCAGAAACTATTGACGTGAATTAAATTCTCCGCATTAGGGCCGTATAAGTGAGTAACTACCTGAAATTGCCAGTTGTTCACTTGATAGCAGATAAGCAAAAACTAATATCGATTCCTGTTTAATTCATGCAATGTGATTTACATAACTACTTCGGCTCAGTGAAGTGTTTGCTCGATATAATAATTGATTGCAGCGAAACGAGAGGTGCAGCAGGTGAGCAGGCAGGTACCGTACCAAGTGAAGATGAAGCGGCACAGGCAGGTACTGTACCAAGTGAAGATGAAGCGGTACAGGCAGGTACCGTACCAAGTGAAGATGAAGCGGTACAGGCAGGTACCGTACCAAGTGAAGATGAAGCGGTACAGGCAGGAACTGTACCAAGTGAAGATGAAGCGGTACAGGCAGGTACCGCACCAAGTGAAGATGAAGCGGCACAGGCAGGTACCGTACCAAGTGAAGATGAAGCGGTACAGGCAGGTACCGTACCAAGTGAAGATGAAGCGGTACAGGCAGGTACCGTACCAAGTGAAGATGAAGCGGTACAGGCAGGTACCGCACCAAGTGAAGATGAAGCGGTACAGGCAGGTACCGTACCAAGTGAAGATGAAGCGGTACAGGCAGGTACCGTACCAAGTGAAGATGAAGCGGTACAGGCAGGTACCGTACCAAGTGAAGATGAAGCGGTACAGGCAGGTACCGTACCAAGTGAAGATGAAGCGGTACAGGCAGGTACTGTGCCAAGTGAAGATGAAGCGGTACAGGCAGGTACTGTACCAAGTGAAGATGAAGCGGTACAGGCAGGTACTGTACCAAGTGAAGATGAAGCGGTACAGGCAGGTACTGTGCCAAGTGAAGATGAAGCGGTACAGGCAGGTACTGTACCAAATGAAGATGAAGCGGTATCGTTTTCGGATCATAAGAAGACTCATCAAAAACAGAATTTATTTAAAAAATCTGGAGACGTATCTCTAGATATTTCTCAGTGAATTCGTTTATGGAGATAATCTTTTCCATATCTAATCTCAGCTTTTTATGAAATACGCGGTACAGTCAAAAAGTTCCCGGAATGAATTTTTGTAGACATATAGCCCGATCGCCAGCGGGAAATTTGTCTCGCAGTAGTTGGTACGACTCCTAGGGAGGGCATTTTGGTAGTGGTGGCATAGCTGACTTGCCGTAGTGCAGCAGTGGATAGAGCTTTTCGTGTACATGCAAGTCGACGTTGTCGGATTTTTGAAAAATGGCATTTCATGAACAGCACACGAACATTGCTCTGTATTCAACTTTAAAAATCATCTTCATCGCCTCTTCTCCATAAGCTTGAATTAACAGCTCAAGAGTCTCACTGGGTGATGTTTGAAGTTGTACACAGAGCAATGTGCGTGTGCTGTTCATGAAATGCCATTTTTCAAAAATCCGATAATGTCGACTTGCAGATACACGAAAAGCTCTTTCCACTGTTGCACTACGGCAAGTCAGCTATGCCACCACTACCGATATGCCCTCCCTAGGAGTCGTATCAACTACTGCAAGCCAAACCCACTGGCGATCGCGCTATATGTCTACAAAAATTCATTCCGGGAACTTTTTGACTGTACCTCGTATTTCTTCTCAAATTTCTAAATGAAATATACTTTTTATTTTGAGTAAACAAAAGTATGGAGTCGGAGATACGAAAGGCTTCTGCTGCATAGCTCAAAGATAACGAGTCCAATAAAATTCAGATTTATTTTGGGGCGAACACCTTCAACAAGATGCAAGAAGCGATCTCCTTGACCGCCGCTCACTCTCAGTACTTCATGTGCCTCTAAAGTAAAAGAGGGTCAGGCCGAACTTAATAAAGTGCAGAGTCTAGTTGAAGTTTTCTCACCTGATTGTTAAAAAATAATTTTAATAAACTCAATCCACATTAACTACTTCTTTTAAATCAATGTTTAGTAAAAAAAAATGAAATAAAATGTTAATCCGTTACTCTATTATAGCCTTCTTCGATAGTTCGAGACGTACACCATTGTCAAAATGTTTACCAAAAGTTCTAGAATTACAACTAAATTTCCAATAGAAATCGCTTATGGAAGTTTATTAGTTATTAAAATAAACAATTTGTGTATTTTATTTGCCTAAAATGCAACCATGTTTCTGTTAAAGTAGTCCAAGATAGTGCCCTACCTTTAAAAGGGTCTTTAAATATTTTAGTTCATTTACTGTGAAATCTACGAATCTATTCTCAAATTTCTGCTTACGAACAATGTTTTTGCTATTTTGTTTTCTGATGATAGTTTGTTTTTAGGACGATAATAATAGTCAATGTCGTTTCAATTTTTCTTTTGCGTTTGGTGCTTACAATTGCCAGTGTGTCTCATATTGTTTTTTCAACTACAAACTATAAGTTACTTAGTTTTTTTAGTGCGCCGGAGTCAATTCCTATAAAATGCAGACACATTTTATTAATTGAAATAAAATAATAAAAACGATAAAAATATCATGCTTGTTGTGTTTTTATTAGTTTTTATTAAAAAAACATTCTCTTGGATAATAATTTAATCAAAAATTTTCTTCTGTTCAATTGTTCCATCGCAAGGAAGAAAATATTAGCTCTACTGCGGCTGAAACGTACTCGAACCAGTTTTATTGACGATGGTTGAAAAAGTTGGAAACTAATGATTTATCCTCCCGATAATGACACCGTTAATTACGAGCTCTCGGCGGAATGACTGTTTCGAGCGTAAACGTCTCTTTAAAATATAAATGAGCCGTAGTTTTTAAATAATAGCTCTTAACATACACAACATTTAACCGTTTGCTCATAATGAACGTTCGTTACACCATATCAATAGTTAATGGGGAAAAAATACTTCAAGTGTAAATTTTGTTTCATTTTTGTTGACTTCTTTGAAGCCCACTTGTGGGAAACTAATTTTAGTTCAAATTTGTTAATGGCATAACAAAAACTACTTTTTCTCATTTTAACCTACTATTCGAAAAAAATTAAATGCATTCTCTTTATCATAAATTTGAACTGATTATATTTTTTTCTTAAAACATATACTGGAAAATCATTACTGCCTGCACCTTTATTAATTATTTTACAACTATAATAATTTAATACCCCCGTTGCAGCAGACCTGCATACTCAGCGAATTTCAAATGCAAAACAACATATTTCAATCCAACATAGCGCGATTTGACATGTTTTGGTAAGCTCCATAAGAATAACATGGGGAAAGAGTATGCAGGTTTGCTGCTACAGTTATATTAAAACTGGATGGTTTTAACTCAATACTCAGTAGATCTGAACTAGAAGAAGCTATTTACCAAGTTTTATCAAGATATGTTGAGAAATAACGGAGATGTAGAATCATATATTTAATTTCGTAAGGCGATTCTTTGCGTCAAAATTGTGAGCGTCTGGCAAGTCGTTGAAAGATGAGAGAGGGCTCAAATTAAAGGTCTCTATTCCGTGATGGCGGGAAAAATACTGAAATTGCTTGAAATCCACCAGAAAACGAGAAATAACGTAAAACATCTGCCATTTAAATAGCATTGGGATCTAAAAATGTCTGCTTTGTTTACATAAAACATGCGATCCTTATACTTGGTTTAAAACCACATGATAGATGTCGATATGTAATATGGTTTATTTAAAATTTAGCTTTGAATGTAGGTTGAACCTACTATAAGAAATAACTGTTTTTTACTTTTGAATTTTTTCATTTTATAATTTAGGGGCTTTAAAATAATCACTATTAAAAAAAACATTAAGAATTACATACGTCTATTTTGTTTACATTAGTAGTTGTAGATGCTTATTTAAAGCCAAGTGATTTGTAATATTAACACAATCGATAAGCGCGGACTAAAGGTATAGAAAAACTTAGCATTTTAAGGCCAATAGCTCTGCCAGTTTTATGTGAGGTCGGGAATCGTCATACTTTTGGCCAAGTAATAAGAGTGTGCTGCAGTAACAGCGATTGAGTGTAGTGCGGCTTTGATTGAGTGCAACTTCGACTTTAAATTTGGCCAATAAAAGTACATTGAATCTTGAATATACATACACAAAGCAGCAGTTACTCCCGGGTAACCATAAAAACGTGTGTGACGTAAGATAAAATCCTCACTATTAACTATTCACTAAGCTGGTGGTCTCCAAACCTAACTCCCGTATGGGGAGGAGCCAGAGGCTCTAACGAGGAGCGTGGAATCGTCAGTGAGAGATCATTTTCTGATTTCGTTCTTACCTATATGCCTATTAGGTAAAAAATGTAGCTTTAATTGGAAGTTTTCATAATAAGTACCCTTTAACCGTCCAATATATACTTTTGAACAGCTAGAGGCAACATACGACCTTGATGACGATCTTTTGATAACGTCACAATTTGTTTGCATTTTTGTGTTCAATCTCATGACTTTCCTTTAGATGTTCTTAAAACCATTTTCATATGTTTAATTAAAAACTAAGTGAACTGGGTTTGTTTTGATATCGACGGATAGTGCCACTTTTCCAAGGATTCAGCCCTTTACTATACTGAAGTTGTGTCCTTTCTTAAAAGTTTGAAACCTAGCAAATGTCAAAATACCTTTAACATTACGCATCAAACGTTTAATAAATACTACAGATTATTAAATATCTTACATTAAATATTCAGCATTGATAATTAATTTTTAGGGGCTTTTGCCCCTACAAGCCACTAGTTTTACTTATTTCCCATAAGGTTAACATTGGGACAACGTACTGTGTTTACCACTTTCAATATCTCGGTAACCAATGGACATAGAGCAGTGATTCAAGATACTAAATTGTTTGTTTTTTTTAGCTGAATTCAATGATGCCAACAAAAATTCGATAAATTTTATTTTCCTATGTAAAAAACTCAAAAAAACCATTTTTGGGGGGGTTTATCCCCCTTTACCCCCCCTTCCGGTGGGCCGATCGGGCTGGATTACGAACTCCTCCGAGGGATTACCACTTTACATGTCTGTACCAAATTTCATTAAGATCGGACCATTTTTACGGCCGTGCTCACAGACACATATATATAGATATATATAAATTCGAACGAATGGTGTTTTCTGCTTCTGGTGGTCCCAAAACGAAAAGTTATCATGGTCTCGGGCTTAGGTCTTAACATGAGACCTACGGTAATAGCTTCTTCCCTATAGGGGAAATTCGCTAAAACGTATGTACTGTGTTGAAGCAAATTATCGATTCATATTCACATCACTCCAATATTTTCTTACCTGCAACAACAACAGTTTTAGATATTTTTTCGTAAACTTAAAAGCCACTCTACTAGGTCTGCAATGCATGATTAGACGTGTAAGATGTATAAACAAATAAATACCAATAAAGTAAGTGAAAAAAATCTAGTATGTATGGATTAATAAAAGGTACGACTACTCCGTCACCAAATGCCTGTATCTCAGTTGTGACTGAGAGATAGTGAGAAGATTCGTTTTCTTTTATTACAGTGTGAATCACGATTTACAATCTGAAAGTTCCTTTCCTCAATCTCGTGTTAAATTGAACAAGAGCTGTCAAAGGATCGATGCCGTTTTACCAATACAATTTATAAATCTTAGATTAACTAACTTAATGCTCATTCTCTATTCTTTTTCATACAACTTAAGGAATCGTAAGTTAATAAATCATATATAGCAAAAGCTGTTGACGTGTAAAGAGCAAAAAACTATTCAGCTCTCTCATCTCCCTGTAATAACTCATGACGCGATTAATAGCAGCCACTAGCCGCGCCCTCCTTGTGCAAACAGTGACAAAAACTGGCTGTTTAACGGAGGAAGTTGAGAACATTTTGGAAACACATATAATTTATTTAAATTGTTATTTGAGTAAATAACGGCAGACCTGCAGCGCCTCACAGTTGAAGCAGACCTGCATACTCAGCGAATTTCAAATCAGTAAATAAATTACTTCGATTAAGCCTCATATCAAGTAATATCAAGCATGTCCATCCATAGATGAGCGTCCTTCAATAATCTCCTTAAGGATATCATGGGAAAAGGCTATACAGGTTTGCTGCCACAGATATATATATATATATATATATATATATATATATATATAAATGGGCGGGTTTATGCTGTACACCAGCAGATCACAACTATATGAAGTTGAAAGCAATGTCAAATTGAATTATAATGCTCGAGTGCGAATAGCCGTTTTCACGGACAGACGTAGAAAAGAAATTATTTGGCGGTAATCTTAGACCAACTAAAACTACCTGTCGATCACTGCAATAATTATTCGCAATATTTGTAGTAGCGGGAACGATCCAAAACCAAAATGATACCTTACTGTATTATTGCTCATCTCTATTATTTTATCAAATAAATCTCCCGCTGCAACGGCTAAACTCATTAAATATAAAATGCATTACGAAGGAAGCGAGATATTTATTATGTCATTGTTCATCCTTAAGATTAAAAGTAATAGTTGTACATAAAATTCACAACATACAACAAAATACAGTAATGTTCTAGTGATTGGACATTCACTTCTAATAGTATAAAATAATTATTATTTCATATTGACTGTATCTTTCAATAGTGAAATCGCCTCCGTCCATAGCTTAAATATTGGTTTAGCTAATATTGGTTAGCTAATATTGAAAAATCAATCAAAGAGAAGCTGAAATTCATATTTTTTTCTTTTGCACTATTGTGTTATAATAACACAGAAATTTAAACAAAGACTTGCTTCTTGAGCTTTTTAATGACCATGCCAATAAGTATGATTCCTAATAGGTTCCATTAGCAAATGTTGTTTAATCGATGTGGCTTACCAGTTGTAAGATAATTAATCAGTACAACCATATTTAACTAACTAAGACACGGTTCAGAAAAAAGTTTAAAAAATCATGAGGATATTGCTCTTGAAAATCAAGCCTCAATGAAGATCTATAATTTATACAGACTCCAAATACTGTACATTTGTCTCGAGTGGCGGGATCGAAGCTTATGGTATGTAAATGAGATGTAAATCGTTTTCAGACCGTATCACTTGCTGTAGCCATTTGTCAAAAAGATTTGATTTATTCGCAGCAAAACATTCGTGTTCATACTGGGGTTTTGAATTGTGCATAATTACATATATTATATTACTGAGCATTTAGACTAGTATTATGACAATGACGTCAAAACTGAAACACATGTTTATTAAAATCTTATAAAATATATTTTATTCATATTTTCCTTTAAGTTAATTACTTCTATAGGGAACATGTTGGGTTAAAATACCCCCGTTGCAGCAGACCTGCAACGGAGAATTACAAATACAAAACAACATATTACAATCCGACATAGCGAGATTTGACATGTCTTTGTAAGCTCCTTAGAATAACATGAGGAATGAGTATGCAGGTTTGCTGCTACAGGTATATTAAAACTAGGTGGTTTAATTCAATATTTAGTAGATCTGGACTAGAAGAAGCCATTTACCAAGTTTTACCAAGATATGTTGAGAAATAAGCGAGATATAGAATTTTACTTATTTCCCATAAGGTTAACATTGGGAAAATGTACTGTGTTTACAACTTTCAATATCTCGGTAACCAATACTCATAGAGCTATGATTAAAAATACAAAATTGTATGTTTTTCAAGCTGAATTCAATGGTAAAATCCAAAATTGGATCACTTTAATTTTTCAATGTGAAAAACGCCAAACACCCATTTTTAGAGGGGTTTGGAGGGCGGATACCCTTTACCCCCCCCCCCCTTCTGGTGGTCCGATCAGGCTGGTTTACGAACCCGTCCAATTGATTACCACTTTACACGTATGAACCTAATTTCATAACGATCGGACCATTTTCACGGCCGCTATCGTGCTAACAGACACATAGATATATATACGATTTTTTTCAATCAGTGGTAAGGCCTGCTATATTTAATATGCAATAAATTACAAGAACTGTGAACCAATTGTTAGATTTTATTTCAAACCGACATGTTTCGGGATCTAAGCCCATTATCAAGGTTTTTTTTAATTACTTAGTCAAATTGATGGTTAGATAGTAAAATTATAAAATGTAAATAAATAAAATTAAAAGTAAAAAAAATTAAAATTAACATACAGTATGTATATACAGTATTGGTAAAGTAGAGAATGTTTTGCAATCCTTCTATTTCATTTTTGTTTTCATATTCCATATCCTGTGAAATACTGGGTTATTTAAATTGATTTGAGTATTTAGGACACTTTTGGGGTTTTCTATATGTTTCAAATATATGTGTAACTCTTCTTTGCTGTCCATTTTACTACCTTTTGTCATATATTCAATTATCGTCATATTTTTGTCAATGCTTTCATAATTAATTGTGGTTGGAGTCTGAAACGTGTTCAGCAAATGTCGACTTCATGGTTGTGGTGTTGTTGCTTTTTAGGGCCTGGATGTGTTCTTTAAATCTAGTTTTGAATGTTCTTCCTGTTTGCCCTATATAACATTGATCGCAGTCGGAACATTTTAGTTGGTATAAGCCTGATTTATTATATTTATCTTGTTGAATTTGTGAATTAGTTTTTCTTTGAATCATTTGGAAAACGTTGTTTTTTGTTTTAAAGCTCATTTTAATATTTGATTTTCAAATGTTTTTCCGATCGTTTTATTAGTGCGGGTGTTGTAAGGAAAATTAATGTATTTCTGAGGCTCTGGATTTTATATATATCTAAAAATTCAAACGAGTGGTGTTTTTTGCTCCTGGGGGCCCCAAAACGAAAAGTTATCATGGTCTCGGGCTATTACCATGAGACCTACGGTAATAGCTTCTTCCCTATAGGGGAAATTCGCTAAAAATGATAATAAGGGTAGTGAGTTGAAATGCTTTTTAGTATATATTTATATATTATATATATTTATTTATTTGTCACACACGATAGTGCCCTTAAAATGGTCCGATCGTAATGAAATTTGGTGCAGATGTGAGGTAGTCATCGCTCGGACGAGTTCGTAAACCAGCCCACCCACCGTAAGGGGGGTAAATGGGGATAAACCCCCCCAAAATGGGGGTTTTGAGTTTTTACATCGAAAAATTAATTTAATTTTAGTTTAAACCATTGAATTCGCTTGAAAAAAAAACAAATTTAGTATTTTGAATCATTGCTCTATGTCCATTGGTAACCAATGTTATCCTTATTGGAAATACAAAATATTGTTTATCTTCCTTATTTCTTAATACATCTTAATAAAACTTGGAATATGGCTTCTTCTAGTTCAGATTTACTAAATGTCGAATTAAAGCCACCAAGTTTTAATATACCAGTTGCAGAAAACCTGCATACTCATTCCCCAAGTTATTCTTAAGGAGCTTACAAACGAATACTACGTTCATAGGACCGTCCTCATAATTAGACCAGTTCGTAAATTGTAAACCAGGCAAAATAGTGGTTCGGACCCCCCTTTAAAATGTAGGTCTCTTAGTTGCCATTGGCTGTTGGGCTATTAATTAACAGTCCTGTCTAAGGAACATGTCGACCTTAGTCAGTAACAAGACTACAAGATCGCGCTACAATCATCCTTCACTCATCTGTCATTCATTCTTGGCTTCAAAAACCTACCTGAGTAGATAGCCATTTCAAGCAATATAATCTAACACAAAGTAAACACATATCATATCTCGCTATCTTGGATTTAAATATGTTTTCGTGCATTTGAATTTCGCTGAGTATGCATGTCTGCTGCAACGGGGTTTCGCTTATTTTATATATTTTTATTTATTTCAGCTGTAGGATAATTGCAAGGTTGGATTATGTAATTAGCCTGGAAGCATTTGCAAGCAATTGCATTTGTAAGTATAAGATAAAAAATTTACAAATTTAGTTATTACATTATTCTTATTATTACGATATTTTTAATAATTTTATACATTAACAAAATTGTAGAAATCCGTAAAACTAATGCTCGTTTTAAATATTTTATTCATTTTAATTTGATATCGTTAAATCAAAAATTAAATATCCCTTTGCAGCAGATCCGCATACTCAGCGAATTTCTAATGCTTATCATATTTCATCATATTATATTTATTTAAACCCATCATGAGTGATATGATACTATTTTTAATTCCTCGTTAAGAATAAATAACATAGGGAATGGGTGTGCAGGTCAGCAGCTGCAGGTATGAGAAAATTGGGTGTGTAAATTCAATATCCAGGACATATAAACTATAAAAATTCATATGCAAAGTTTCATCAAGATATGAAAAAAATATTGAAGATATATAATTTGCTTTAAACATTTTTAACTCCCATAAGGATACTATGGGAAATGAGTATGCGGGTTTGCTGCCTTGAAAATGTAAAAATCGAAGATTTTAGGCTAATTTACATTGTATATCATATACATAAGAAGCCACAACCAAGCTTTATAAAGATGTGTTGAGAAATAAGCGAAATATAGAATTATACTTTATTCATGAGGATAAAATTGGGACAGCGTGCTGCGTTTGCCACTTTCAATATCTCGGAAACCAATGGACATAGAGCAATGACTCAAAATACTAAATCGTTTGTTTTTCAGCTGAATGCAATGATGCTAAAACAAATATGATTATTTTTATTTTCCAACGTGAAAAACGCCCCCCCCTTTACCCCCCCCTCCATGGGATCGCCGGAATTGTACCCCCCGGATTTGTACCCCCCAGAAAAAACGCTACGTCATTTTGACGTCACAGGACGGGGGGTACAATTCCGGCCGCGAACTTTTAGGAGGGATAAATTATTATGTATTTTAACCAACTGACATTTCACGTTTGGCTGAACAGTTGCATAATTGATATAAATCCAATTAAACCTGGCTTCTTAAGTTCGACCCCGGAATTGTACCCCCCGGATTTGTACCCCCCGTCGCCAAATCCTCAAGTCCTACCCTGGATTTGTACCCCCCGTGGTCAAATTCTTAAGTCCGACCCCGGAATTGTACCCCCCGGATTTGTACCCCCCGTGGCCAAATCCTCAAGTCCTACCCCGGATTGTACCCCCTGTGGTCAAATTCTTAAGTACGACCCCGAAATTGTACCCCCCGTGGCCATATCCTAAGTCCTACCCCAGATTTGTACCCCCTGTGTTCAAATCCATTTTGACCGACCATGGAAACATACCGGGTCAATATTCATTGTTGTTGTTGACTTTTTTAATTAGTTCTCGTAAATCAACGGCTGTTCGTTAAATTATTACCTAATATTATTCTACAAATATGTCTTATTATTATTGTTAGTGTTATTATTATTATTATATTGTGTAGTCTTATTCATCAAGTGGGCTAGAAAATCTGTCATTAATACTTGGTGAAAGTATTGGATAAAAGATTGTTTTGAATAACTATATTCAGAAAAAAAATTGTTAGTTTGATTATACATGTTTAACGTGTATTGACTCGTTTTCCGTTGGTCTGTTTGCCATGAAACTTGATACAATTATGTAAAATGTCACGGATAAGGTTTTTAGGCCATCTATTTCGTCCTAACTCAATCGGGTTCCTTCCCAGAGTCCAAAGGATTAACTATATTATTAAAAGAATTTCTGAGATTTTGTACAGAGTAAATCGACCTCTATAAATTAATTTTTCTGCACGTATTTTGTATAAAATCAAAGCTATTATTCTAGATGTGCCTTTTGCGGGTTTGGAAAATATCCCATTACACACAGGAGGTTTTTGAAATTTCAACAAAAGTGCTACTATCTGTGTTAGAGCCTATGAACTTTCTCCAATTCACATTTGTTTGTAACAAAACAGATGGTCAAGGTATGAAATAGTTCCATAGACACACCACAGAATGCAGTGCTAGCAAAAGTCAGTTAACAATCATCCACATTATGATTTTTATTTCTTAAAATATTGAGTTTTTTTAAGACAACTGAAAATAAGGAAGAGTATTTGCCCTATTGAAACTGAGACTGTCTGTAATCATATCAATTTACTGTATTTCTTTTCATAAAAAGCAAACTTAAAAAGGAACATAAGTAACTTAGGAGGAGCTCTGGAAATGGGATTTTCTAACAAACTATGACAGTTACATTGATACATGTTTTAACACGATGAATGATTGAATGTTTAAAGTTTTAAAATATTATTTGATTATTAACCTAAAAAATTCAAGAGTTAAAAGACATTTTAAATTTAAAACCTGTATTTTGTAAATGTACTTGGAATGCGAAAGACATTAAGGTGTTAAGGGTTAACCTGCCGATTTAACTCCAATTTGAAATGTTTCAATGACAATATGCCTATTTAATGAAGGCATTTCATAGAAATTTATGTTATTTGCTTAGGTAAAAATTTGCCAAACATGTCTTTAAGATGCGAAACAAAAAAGCGGGTCAGTTTGAAAATTTAATTCCTTGGCCATTATGAGAGTTGAATAATTTGTTTTTACGGTGAATGGCTATTTTAAATGTTATTTAGATATTAGTTCATCAGTAGATCAGTGGTTTGTCCATCTTCTTACAATTTTTTGTTAATACCTAACAAAGCTGAATGCAAGAAACTGACGCATAGATGTTGTGTAGAATTAACATTAAGCTTCAATACTTTTGAAAAAAAAACTCTACAACTGAGACATGGAGATGCGCCGTAAATCCAGGTAAACTAACACCCATTTTGTGCAAAATGAATATTGTTGCATTGTCAAAATTTCAAAGTGTATAACGTATACATAGATACTTTTTAAACAGATGAAATAAATGAACTTCTTATATTATGTGAGGAATTTATTACACATATCGAAGATTCAAGACTAAAGTAATAAGTTATTTTTTCAAGTTTGCCCCGATGAACAAACTCTGGCCTTTTTCTGGTGGGGGTGTTCAATTACTGGTAATTTTATTCCAGTTCTATGTCATAAAGAATTAGTCTAGAAAAAAGAATTCGTAAAAATACACACACTTCCTCATTGAAAGGTATTTTACGCTGCAAAGCTCCATACATAATCAACATGAAACTAAAGCCTATTTTACCAAATCGTTTTTAGGTCACGAAGTGACGCGGGCTGCCAGTCAATCTTATGTAAAGACTAGTTACCAAATCGTTTTTAGGTCACGAAGTGACGCGGGCTGCCAGTCAATCTTATGTAAAGACTAGTAAATATACCCGCGGCTTCGCTCGCTGAATAGATGACAAATTTTTGGTTCAATGTTATTTTAAATGTATAATCTTTACAAATTTCAAAATAGACTGATCAGTTCAATAATTTATATGAAACTAGCAGTTGCCCGTGGCTTCGCTCACGATAAAAATTAGAGCTGATCTTACTTCTGCTCTTTAAACTGTCAAACTGTAGTACTCACAGCTGTTTACATTTCGGTATTTGAATGTTTACATCCTTATAAAATGTAAATATTGAAGCTATGGACGTTCACGGGGCGTAGCCCGAGGGGATTTTAAGGAAGTGAATAGGCCAATATGTCTCCCAGGTTCAAGATCTACCTCTGTGAAATTTCAACCCAGTCCGCAGTCGGTTCAGTATTTTTCGAGTAAAAATAAAAAATAAAATGGATAAAATGGATAATGGATGGATGTAAATGGATGGATGGATGGATGGATAATGGATGGTAAATGGATTTCAGTGCAGGGGGTACAAATCCGGGGGGAACAAATCCGGGGTAGGACTTGAGCATTTGGCGACGGGGGGTACAAATCCGGGGTAGGGCTTGAGGATTTGCGGAGGGGGGTACAAATCCGGGGGGTACAATTCCGGGGTCAGACTTAAGGAAAATAATTTAATTTCAAACCAATTAGGTGTTGATGATTTAATAATGTAGTGGGGGGTACATTTCCAGTCGCGGCTGTTTCTCAAGCGATTTAGGCCCCGCCTCCTGTGACGTCAAAATGACGTAGCGTTTTTTGTGGGGGTACAAATCCGGGGGGTACAAATCCACTACCCCCCTCCATGGTTTGCGAACTCGTCCGAGTGATTACTACTTTACATGTCTGTACCAAATTTCATTAAGATCGGACCATTTGTATGGCCGCTATCGTACTAACAGACGAATCTAAATAATACGTTCGTTAGAAGTAATTGTAGCCCTTGGTGTGCATTGACTCTTAAACTATAATGGTATATATTTTAGTGTAACTGCCTGCATTTGTTTCTCGAGAATACCATCTATAAATACCCCGTTGCAGCAGGCTTGCGTACTCAGTGACTTTCAAAAGAGCAAAAACAGTTCAATCCATAATAGCGAGATTATAAAATATTGCTATTGACAGATCGAATATGTTCTTTTGCATTCGAAATGCGCTGAGAATGCAGGTTTGCTGCATCGGGGATATTATATAATTAGTATATTTTAGTATTATAACGAATTCAATTTGAGAAAACTTGTTATTTGTACAGATCTTAAGAGGACGACTTGCTACTGAAACGATCATAGTCCACTTTTGGAATTTCTAAATTACTTGACGCAGCAGGTAATATAAGTTTTATTTGAGGAAACTTCCCTTATGTTATGGCTTGAGTAATGTAATATGCCGGATGATCCATGTTTACTTTAATTGAATTAATTAATTACACTTAATAACACTTTATATTAGTGAGGAACAACAATTTAGGTGGAAATTAATTGGCGTGCAATTGATACTGTCATTGGCATTACATTTGAATATAGATAATCAATGACATAATAGAATTTGAATTAAGCTTATTTACAATCATTCGATTATTTTTCTGTTTCACCGATAAGTGTAAGTGGGAACACCAACTCAGACGGCCAAGAGAGTGCGCTGCTAGCAAAATTAGCTTTTAAAATTGATTTGGGTAGTTGATCATGTGATACTGCGATATGTTTGAGGTAAAAAAATTTGTTGTTAAGGCCCTGAAAACTTGCAAAGGTCCTGAAAAAATAATTAAGTTTTGACAGTTTAAACTAAATTAATTTTCTATTTTCAGCTGAGTTTTAGCAGACAAGTAGGTGGGATTCCAGTTTTTGCCGCTCGCCTAATTTTGTGCTCCAGATTGTGGTCGCTACGCCCGTTCTTAGCTCGGGTTGGTTGCGAAACGGCGTACTGTGTATTGGAACTCTGTTGTGTATCAATGGCAAATGGAATTTGAACTTTATTCTTGCCTCTGTTCATTAACCTCAAAAAAGTAAAGAATTTTCAGCTATTAGCATTACAGTATCTGAAGAGTAGAGCCTATTTCCAAAACATAAACTGTGAAACTTTGACGTACGTGGGGCGCAGCCTGAGGGCTTTTTAAGACGAGAATTGGCCTTTTTGTTGGCTGAGTACATAATTTACCTTTTCGCAACATTCCTGTCCAGTCGGGTCAGTAGTTTTTGCAGTACCAAAAAGTTTTTTTGCGTTTACCTGAAACAACAGACAGATACCAAGAAACCACCTCTAGATTACCTTTGACGCCGTAAATATCCGTGTTTTGCAAATTAAAAAATATCGCATATGAAAAACAATCATGAAGGAGTGAGGTTCATCATTTTGCTTATCATCTCCAAAAACAGTATTCATGGCGAATCCTAGTGGAAGTTCGAAAAGTATGATTACAATATGATGTCATAGCAGTATGTGTATCACTCTCCTTTATTATCCACTCTAAATAACTTTGCGTTAACTCACACAAAACACGTTCTTGCGATTATTTCATAGTTTTCGATTTCCCGACACCTAAATTTAAATTGTTTAATCAAGGCTAAGTGAGGATATGAGAATTACTCAGTTACGAAGTTAAACTCCAGATCATTCAGTACAAGTTTCGAGTAAAAATGCATCTATGTAGTCCAAAGCAACATACAGCATTTATTAATTCGCAATGTAACAAAGGACTTAAGAAATGTTAACCGGACGTTGTCACGGTTTTGTTGAGGTGTTTATTTTTATAATCAGTAAGAGCAAAATTTTGATATAAAAATCAGTCAAATTTGGTTAAAACTAGTTAAACACAAAAATAAAGATGTATTATGTATTTCCATCAAAGTATTTCAACACACATACAGTAAAAAATGAACACATCATTTCCAAAATCCTGTTAAGTGTCATAAACAAGAGGGTTAGTGTCGATGATGTCGGTGACGCCATCGCAGCGCCATGGCGGCGCAGGAGCGTTGATGTACGAGGCGACAATGACGGCGCGCCGTTTATGGCGTGTAGATATTTCATAGGACAATATTACCTGCCAGTCCTCAATTCGCAGCCCGTAAACCAGCGGAGAGCCGTATTTTACACACAATGTTGTCGCGTTAATCTATTTTATTATTCACAAAAAAGCTTTTGCAGATAGCGTTCCGTGGTGGGAAAAATCACGCGTTTGTTTTGCCACATGATTGATGAATTTATGAATAATACACAATGATATTTTCCACAAGCTCGTATTTTAAAGGTGACAGCTATTTCAAATATTCATTAAATCGTAATCGGTAATTCAGTTTTGCTCAAGCTTTGTTTATATATAATTTTGATTTGTATTTTACGTTTAAAGAATATATGAAATCGCATTCATTGTATAAATAGGCCAATGTTAAAAATCTATAAGTATAAAAGACGATGTTGGTATATATTCATATTTATATATTTATATATTTGACACTGATAAACTCAGACACCGCTGGACCGATGACCACGAAACTTGGTAGATACATGTAGAATTTCATGGAGTACGTTTATACACCATCAGTTTCGTGATAACTTTCAGGGCTTAGCCCTGGGACCGTCTTAAAGGTACCCATGTCAGGGATTTTGAAGGAAGTTGAGTTAGATTTGTTTACTAACAAAACATATGAAAGTAAAATTTAAAACAGGTGATGTAAATTAATGGTATTTCTTTCTGCTATTTAATTGTATTTGTTTACATGAAAATTTGTTACTTGGTGCCAGGTGGTTAATGAATTAGACTTTTGCATTTTTTCAAAGTGCAATACACTATATAAAATGTTGGTATGTAGTATAACATAAAATAAATAACTGATTACTGAAGGACTTCAGTGATCACTGATCACTTACACTTGAAGGACTTATTTTTTATGACAACTAACTGCTATTTAAAGAGGAAGAGTGTGCTACTGTAATGAATCAGTTTTATCTACAGCACTTTAAACAAATTGCCGGGATGGCTCATTCAGTCTTTTTGTTCAATGTAGAGTCTAAAAACGTGTCAGCCCTTTTTAATAATTGCTGGATTGGCATTGTAATTTTTGTTCAAGGTAGACCCTAAAACCTTAAGAAAATGATCTTTTACAGTGAATAAAATTTCAAGCCATGTTCTACGGTTCCTCTAACACGTGTATGCCTTCATGAAGGAAAGAAATAGTAGAAATCCTATATCTTTCCTTCATGAAGGCGTACACGTGAAGACATGCACATACGCAGGTCTGCTGCGACGGGGGTGCATAATAAAGTTCTAATTAAGGGTAACATATGCGAGCAGATTCAAAGTGCTGTCGAAAAAGCCAAGGGTGCCGTTTTGTATAGACAGACACTTAATACAGGAATAGAATACCCCCGTCGTAGCAGACCTGCTTACTAAGAGCGGATTTCTAAAAACTTTTTTTGCTTTATGGATGTACATTTGATATGTTCAAAGAAGTAGATTTTACAACAAGAAAAATCAATAGGAAAGCAAAACTATATAACTGATGGGTGATATTGTATGTTTAATTTTAATCGTGAGCGAAGCCACGGGTTCTTTTAGTAAATTATATTTTACTCGCCTTTTAAAGATTTGAGTCAGAATTTCAATTTCTGATTGAACATTTATCATCAATATACTAAATAATAGATTCTAAGAAAGGAATACGCATTTATAGATAGAAAACGCTTAATTGCTAGAAATCACCACTCTATTGCTGCCGTCACTTACCACGAACAGGTGCGAACTTTCTACCTTCCATTCAGGGATTTTTTTACCGTTAAAATTTTCTAATGTGGATCACCGGATGAAATAAATTTTTAACAGGTATCTATTTATAAAAACAACTTTTTATGATTCTAGAGCAAAACACCACGACTCTGTATTCATACATCATCTTTGGAATTAGGATAAACTCCAAACATAAAGAAATTAACGCATGTTGAATTTAACGGTTTTCTTGGTTGAAGAATTATTTTACTAGGAAATTTTGTTTCAATCTCTGATGTGTTTTCAAATGAATTGAATTGAAAATTGAAGTTTGATAGCTTAAAAATTACTGTACTCCTTTCCTAGAAGCTTGACCATTGGCCGATTCAGCGGCCATAAAGACCCGAACTGATATTGAATAATTTGATTAGACAACCCTCTAATTACAAAAACGTGTTCTCCCTCCCATAGCAATAGATATAGAAACTTATTACTCACATAACTGTCACGATACAAAGTATCTCCTCACATTTCAATTCTGGCTAGTGACTCAGATAATGTACAAAATATTTATTTAAATTGCAAAAAAAGTATAATAATTAACTTATATTGAATTAAAGCATAGCAACTTATTTTGGGGGAAGAAGGAAGCTGGTCACGATAAGAGAACGTACTACGTGTCAGCAGTGAAGCAGAAGTTTTTTTTATTTAAACGTTGGAAATGCCGACATTGGTTTATTTACACGTGAAATTGTAGGATATTGTGTATTGGATTGTAAATTTCAGAGGTTAATCGCTGAACGAATTTTACCTTTATAATTACTGAGAGTTTTTTTTTCCTTTTGAAAGGTTCCGATTACAGTACTGAATAATTTCGATCTAAGTTAAATACATTTTGTATTCAAAAGTCGGATGGTATGACTTGTGATGAACATAAACCAATCATATTCCTCACATGAAATACAGTTAGAGTTAAAATAAAATTATCTTGATAAAGAAAAAAAAATCAATGACTGACCAAACTGAAATTACTTAGAAATAGTTTAAACATGGACGGAGGGAGCAGGTTGCGTTGTTGACACGCCGCGGCCGGCGGCCTTGTCATGTTGACCGTTGTTGTACTAGCCTACATGTTACATGTCCTGTCCATCATCTACAGAAGTATGATGATGTTGACACATACCTCGAATTTCAATTTTGGCTAGTAAGGTTCCATATTTTTGAAAATTACTTCATAAAAATAATACAATTTACAATTATGATACTTAGAGGATTTCTCTCAAAATAAAAAAAAAATCATTTGACCATGTATAGTTAAACAACATAGTTGAACGTTAAAATAATGATTGATTAACTTCACAAATAGTAAATCCGTTTTCTACAATATAAAGGGAAAAATATACAAATGTCAGATATAGAGGAAAACGTAAACAAAGTTACTGTCTTTAGCGAATTTCTCCTATAGGGAAGAAGCTATACCGTATGTCTCATGGTAAGACCTAAGCCCGAGACGATTATGACATTTCATTTTGGGACCCCCCAGATGCAAAAAAACACCATTTGTTCGATCGTATACATATTTTTCTGTTTGCACGATAGCAGCCGCAAAAATTGACCGATCATAGAGAAATTTGATACAAACATGTAAAGTAGTAATCAACCGGACGAGTTCGCAAAACAGCATGATCGGATCACCGGAAGGGGCATAAACCCCGAAAAATGGAGTTTTTTGTGTTTTTACATAGAAAAAACCTCCTGTTGCAGCAGACTTGCATACTCAGAGAATTTAAAATGCAAAAAAAGTATTTCCACCCAACGTAGCGAGGAATTACATTTTTTTGCAATCTCCATGATATTAGCATAAGTAATGATTATGCTGGTTTGCTGCAACAGGTCTGTTAAAACCGGATGATTTTAATTCAATATTCAGTAGATCTGAACTAGAAGAATCCATATACCAAGTTTTATCAAGAAATCCTAATAAATATGAAAATATAAAATTTTTTATTTCCTATAAGGATAACATGGGGAATGAATATGCAGGTTTGCTGCGACAAAAATGGAAACATCGGGGATTTTAGACAAATATTCATTAGTTCTCATGTAGATGAGACCACAAAAAGTTTTTTTTAAGATACGTTGAGAAATAAGCGAGATATAAAATTTTACTTATGTCTTATAAGGTTAACAAGACAACGTACTGTGTTTACCACTTTCAATATTTCGGAAACCAATAGACATAGATTGTTTGTTTTTTCGAGTTGAATTCAATGGTGCTAACTGAAATTGGATTATTTTTACTTTTCTATATGAAAAACCCAACTTTTGAGGGTGTTTATTTCCCTTTACCCCCCCCCCCCCCCCCCCCTCTTCCAGTGGTCCGATCGGGCTGGTTTATGAACTCGTCCAATTGATTACCACTTTACATGTCTGTATCAAATTTCATTAAGATCGTACCATTTTCCATTTTTACGGACGCTAACATTTTTACACACAGACACACACACACAGCACACACACACTCACACAGCACACACACACACACACACACACACACACACACACACACACACACACACACACACACACACACACACACACGCACGCACACACGCACACGAATGTATTTTTTTATTCACACGGATGGTGTTTTTTTGCTTCTGGAGCCCCAAAACGAAAAGTTATCATGGTCTTGGGCTTAGGTGTTACCATGAGGACAACGGTAATAGCTTCTTTCCTATGGGGAAATTCGCTAATAATCATACCATTGAATTCAGCAACAAAAGAACAATTTAGTATTTTGAATCATTGCTTTATGTTCGTTTGTTACCGAGATACATATTGAATAGTAGTTTATGCAACGATTGTATAATGAATAACATACACGTTTAGATGTAAGTTAGAACACGAGCGAAGCGAGTGTTCTAAATATCTCCCGAGTGGCTTAAAGGCATAATACAATCGTTGCATACACTATTTTATCTACGACCAACAATATACGACAAAATTTTCCCCGAAGTTAAACAAAACTCATGAATTTTACTAATAATGGAATAGGTCAACTAAAATTTGAGGTTAGGCAAATAAGCAGACTGAACCATGAATCGTTGTGGAACAATCAGCTGATGGGATAAGTAAACTAAAACATGAATCGTAATGCAACAATCAGCTGATGTGCGAATTGCGTAATTGTTATTTTGACACTACTTCCGTCAAATGCCGAGCTCTCATTGGTCTAGAACCAGTACTCTAAAGTGACTCCAGTACTCTAAAGTCGTCATTAGAGTACTGCTTGGTTTTTGGTGTTTTAATGTATATCATTATAATGTTTATTGTAATACCATAATTGGTGCTTATTGCAATGGTCGTAGATAAAGTGGCAATACAGTACGTTGTCCCAATGTTAACCTTATAGGAATTTAAGTAAAATTATATCTTATGCTATTTCTCAACATATTAATAAATTTTGGTTTGTGGCTTCATCTAGGTGAGATCTAATGAATGTTAATCTAAAATATCCGATATTTCTATTTTTGTGGCAGCAAATTTACATACTCATTTCCCATGTTAATCTTATTGAGCTTACAAAAACATGTCATATCTTGCCATGTTGGATTGAAATATGTTTTACGCATTTGAAATTCGCCGAGTAAGCAGATCTGCGTAACGGGGATGCTTATAAAATATTAGATAGGAAGCAGTCCCAGGGCCTGGCAGCAGTGTTTGGGAGACACACGATAAAAAAAATTAATTTTTGATAAGGATTTACGTCATCAAACTTAAATACCACGCTGATGGTTTTATTTCATCAAAACGTGGTTTTAGTGTAAAAGTATAATACCGGGTGTTCATTAAGTCTTGGAAACATTTGAAAGGGTTGTTGTTGGTCGAATTAACGAGGTTATGCATGCTTTATAAATGTCGTTTAACAGCTGATTGTATCAAATTTTGTTAGAATATGTTGGTAACCCATATTTTCATTGTTGGGTGTGATACCATACAAAAGTTACAATTATTGTATCCTTCGTAAAAATGGCTACAACGTAAGAAAAAGCACAATGTGTTTTGTGGTTTCACGCGTCGAATTCACCTATTTATGTTCAAAGCAAAGACATGCACTACGGGAGGCATGCCCCAGGCTATAATTCCATCATGCGTTGGTATAATACCTTCAAGAATACTGGAAGTGTCGCAGATCTGCTGCGTTCAGGTAGGCCTAAAATTACAGACGAAACAGTTAATGTCGTTAGACAGTGCTTCTCACACAGTCCACGTAAATCAGTTCGCAAAGCTTCGAGAGAACTTGGTTTACCACCTACCACTATAAATAGTTTTCGTAAAAAAACTCAAAATAAGCGCGTACAATATTCAATTAGTACAACCTTTGAAACCAAATGATTACCCTCTCCGAGATTTTTCGCAAATGAAATTTTAGATCGCATTCATTTAGATAACAACTACCTAAAACGTGTATGTTTTTCAGACGAGTCCAGGCACCTTCCACGTAAGTGGGGTAGTAAATCGGCAAAATGTCCGAGTTTGGGGCAGCGAAAACCCAAGGGTTGACTTAGAACATGAAAGAAACAGTCCAAAACTTATATGTATGGTGCGGTTTGACGCACAATGAAATCATAGGCCCATTTTTTTGCAGAACCATCAGTGACTAGAAAAATGTATTTGGATATGATTGAACCGTTCCCGATCAAAACGTTAAAAAATGCCACTGGCGTTGAAATACACAACATAAAAATAAAAACTGTACGTTGTGTCTCAATTAGAGGAATTTCAACCCCGGGTCGTTTTTGAACAAGACGGAGCGCCACCTCGATTGGTCGTGGTGGACCCGTAGCTTGGCCTCCTCGTTTACCAGACATCACACCAATGGACTTCTTCTTTTAGGGCTTTGTGAAAGACAAGATGTATGTTACACCTGTCTCAGATGTGAACGTATTGAAGTCCAGAATTAGAGAAGCAATTTCATTAGTTATTGAAGAGATGTTGGCGAGTACTTGGGAGGACTTTGAATTTAGACAAGAAATTCTACGGGACACAAACGGGTCACATGTGGAAGTGTACTAATGTTGTATAAATTGTATATAAAACTTAGTTTCATGCTCTTTAAAAAAATATAACCTTAATTTTGTATCTCTATGGGTTTTCATTTTATTGCACAGCAAAATGTTTCCAGGACTTTATGAACACCCGGTACCTGAAAAAAACCTGAAAAATCAAATTCTTTTATTCGGCTCTTGAGAAAGTCTGCCCCAAATAAAGTCCGACATGTCAGCGTGGTAAAAAATGTGGCTGAACAATGTAAGGTAACCGCAAGCCTGACAGTCGCTCAAATAATTTGTGGGCGGGCGTGAGCCTGAGAAATATGACAAGTCTCTCTCCCGGCTTTATAATTGGGAACATTCCCAGTAAATGGACCTCTTTTCTCCGTTCACTAATATAATCCCTAATTGCTCTGATTGACCGTGTGCGATCTTCAAACTCACTTTCCTTCGCCTAATGGTTAGGAGCTATGACCTAGGACTACTTAATTCCTCATGTTTTCTCCCGTCGTCGCAGTATAAACATCCTTTGTTTAACAACGTTTGATTCAACTCCTATTTGTGCCTGGCGATATGATATAGGGCCTATAAACTTCCTTCTACTGCTTATAGTCCTCGTAACGAAATTAATAATATCAATGAGTTAATGAAATTTATGACTGTATCTACTTAAAGAGTGATGTGACATTCCTCTCTGCCATGAGCATTAAGCCTACATTACTAAACATAAAGTAGAATGAGTTATTCAAAATGCTAAGTCCTACAGAGCTGAAATTTAGGCTATAACCTACGGTACTCCAGATTCAGTGTTAAACCATAGAGAATCATGATAACCTAATAATGTAATTAATTGAATAAACTCTGAAAGTTTTTCCACGGGTGAAACCGAGTTGATCAGCTGGTGTTTGTACATACATTTACTTGCCTGTGTGCTTGCTTGCACTATTGTCTCAAAAATATTTCGAGGATTTCCTTTGAATACTTGAAATAACTAATTTCTGGCATAAAATCTGTTCCAAATAGGTAATCTAGTTAAAAACCATGCTAGGCCTAGCATGGTTTAAATGTATTTAAACCATGCTATTTAAACATGTATTTAAATGTTGACAATTTTTAAAACAGGGCCTTTTGATGAGTTTATTTAATTCCTCAGTGCGTGGGTTGAAGATCACATGGAGTGATAGGAAAATATATTTATTATATTACGACACTAAATGTTTTTATCGCAGTTGGATGAAGTGGTAAACATAAAGAATTGCCGATCAGACGTAATTGTTCATTCCCCTAAGGGGAGTAAAGGTATTTCACGACAAACCAGGTTGGCCTCAGAAGATAAAGAAAGTTTGGTCGAAATGTGAATACTTGCAGTGGCAGTTTGTGCTATTGTATTGTACACATACAATATTTTACCTACCCCTCCAATTTCAATTATTTATCAGAAAAAGTGATTATTTTTTAACCTACCACTCAAATTTTAATTATTCAACATAAAAAGTGATTATTTTTATAGGTTTTCGTAGATTTTGTTCATTAAGGAAACCTTTATATTTTTGATTTCCATTTGGACAGAATGCACCTAAGATTATTCATATATGTAAACTAGTCTTGATTTTTTACGTGAGGAAACATGGACACTTCGAGGCGAATGGGACAAAGCCTTTCATTAGATTGTAGCATACTGAGCAACATTTAAATGTAACACCTGAGAATCAAACCTAATCGTCAAATGGCAAACTGTCTGGATTTATAAATAGCATATTGTGGAGACTAGGGAATTATAATTATTTCTATGTGGTACCCTTCAAGCTAATTCCATCTTAAGTGACTATGTTGCTTTCTCTCCTATTTCAATCCTATAAGAACATTTTCTTGGTTTTAGTTCTCATTTAAAAATTCATTTATTATTCGTTTTATTCGTTACTTATACAATCAAGGTCGCGAAACAACCGTTTAACATTGTAACTATGTTTGGGACGGTTAAATTTACGGATCAAAAATACAAACAAGATTAAATTTTTGATGTAATTACGAGGATAGAATCAAAGAGGTATTACATATTTGGACAATTTTCTAAAGTAAACCCATACTAATATAATCCTAACATAGAAGACATTTCCTAATAAATTAAGAAAAAAATAATTGAGAGAAAACAGGACAGTGCACTTATGGAAGTGATTCACTTGTCCTAAAAGAAGCGGGGAGAGAGTAGGTTTGCCATAAACAAACACAAGAGCAGAAGAAGAGATGCGAGTAGCGCAGCAAGTGGTCGTCTAAGGAACAAGGTTATTGAGCACACGCACTGTCCATTGGCTCCAATAGCACGCGACTGTACTGGCCACATGCACTGTCCACTGACTTCAATAGCACGCGACTGTACTGGCCACACGCACTGTCCACTTGCTTCAATAGCACGCGACTGCACTGGCCACACGCACTGTCTACTGACTTCAATAGCACGCGACTGTACTGGCCACACGCACTGTCCACTTGCTTCAATAGCACGCGACTGCACTGGCCACACGCATTGTCTACTGACTTCAATAGCACGCGACTGTACTGGCCACACGCACTGTCCACTGGCTTCAATAGCACGCGACTGCTCTGACCACATACTCTCCACTGGCTTCAATAGCATAGGCGTTAAACGTTTGTTTTTAGGAAATTGGATGAACAGGATGACTTTTTGGACTATTTAGGGTAATGTACATTGTTAAAGGGCTAATAAAAAATAATGACTGAGCATAATAATTATTTAACTACTGCAAAATTACTCGTTCAAAAAGAGAAGGTTAACCAGAATCAACCAGTCACTACGACAGTATTAAGATTTAAAGGAACGTTAATTACGAGTAGATATATTTTCGATGAGCAATAAACATATTTAGAAATATTTTGGTTTGGAAAGATGACTTAGCCCATATTTGGATATACAGGGTGATTGTTTAAAACTCAACCCAAAACTATTTTATCAGTGAAAAATTATTTCCCCCAAGATCCCTGGATTTGACCCCACTATATTATTTTCTTTGGGGATACCTAAAAAGTAAGGCCTACGAAAACAATTCACAGGATATTCAGCACCTTAAAACAAACATAATAAATTTAATGCTAGGAATTCAAAGAGGTGCCTTGCAACATGTGTTCGGGAATTTGATGGAGGGAGCACAACTTTAAACAAATGCCAATGGCGGATTGTTTGAGCACATATTGTAAACTAAATGTGATCAAACTTAAATAATAGGTTGTATAGCATGTAAAGAACAATAAAACAAAACTAATTTTCATATTATATGTGCATTATTCAATCTTAAAAATGGGTTGCGTTAAAAACACCCTTTACTTGTTATTTATATATATATATATATATATATAATGCTTATTATGTTATAATGGAGATAATATTCCTGCCCAAAATAACTTGCCTACCGCTTCGGCATGATTAATTTAAGATAAGAATTAAACTGGTTCCCTCTCATACAGTAATTATTTCTGCCAGCATAATATGGTGGGTTATTTGATCAAAGAAGCATTTTTTGTCTTTAATTAAAGTAGATTTGAGACTGTCAAATAATTTTGGTAAAATTATTTAAAAAATACTTGTTTTCGACTATTTCTTTAGTTTTTGTCAGCAAAATACACTGGAGACTGACTAAAGCAATAACTCCTGACATTAGCTGTTATAAGACTTGTTTTTAGCGAATTTCCCCTATAGGGAAGAAGCTATTACCGTAGGTCTCATGGTAAGACCTAAGCTCGGGACCACTATAACTTTACGTTTTAGGGCCCCCAGAAGCAAAAAACACTATTCGTTCGAATTTATATATATACATCTATGTGTCTGTTAGCACGATAGCGGCCGCAAAAATGGTCCGATCTTTATGAAATTCGGTACGGACATGTAAAGTGGTAATCAATTGGACGAGTTCGTGAACCAGCCCTATCGGACCACCGGAAGGGGGGGGTAAAGGGGAATAAACCCCCCCAAAAATGGGTTTTTTGAGTTTTTTACATAGAAAAATAAAATTTATCGAATTTTTGTGGGCACCATTGAATTCAGCTCAAAAAACAAACAATTTAGTATTTTGAATCACTGCTCTATGTCCATTGGTTACCGAGATATTGAAAGTGGTAAACACAGTACATTGTCCCAATGTTAACTTTATGGGAAATAAGTAAAATTCTATATCTCGGTTATTTCTCAACATATCTTGTTAAAACTTGGTAAATAGCTTCTTCTAGTTGAGATCTACTGAATATTGAATTAAAACAACCCAGTTTTAATATACCTGTAGCAGCAAACCTGCATACTCATTCCTCATGTTATTCTTATGGAGCTTACCAAAACATGTCAAATCTTGCTAAGTTTGATTGAAATATGTTGTTTTGCATTTGAAATTCGCTGAGTATGCAGGTCTGCTGCAACGGGGGTATTGTTCACATGTGAAAGGCTACCTCATTCACATGTGCGGCTGGGTAAGGCTATCTCATGTTGTAAAGATGCCTACAAACGACCAGTTGTATATTCGAAGCATCGAGGATATTTAAAGGTTTTTAGGTTTGATTTTCGTGAATTAACCTAATAATTTCATGATAATGTAGTTAATTTATGTATACTCTATGTTATTTGCTTCAATTGAAATCCTACATGTTTTGTTTGTGTGTTTTTTAAGTATTATTATGTTAAAGTCATTTTAAATTTACATCTTTTACGACTTCAAACCTAATCGTTAAAAATACAAATAAATGGTATCTGCAAACTGACACATACTTTCTCCCATAAAGCAAGAAAATCTACAACGAAAAAATTCACAACTACCTCAAAACACACAAAATTTTATCGAAATCAGCAATTAATTAATCGACGGAGATATCGGTTTTTGAATATTTGCCATAGTATAATATTAGGCAACTGCGTTTACTGCGTTTACCGCCAAACGAAAATATATCGATTATCTCCGCTACAAGTTCACGTAGACAATAATTCAAAATACTTGATTATTTATTTTTTCAAGCCAAATTTAATTGTTGCAAGAATATTTTCTTAACAACATTTTAAAATACGAATTTTTTAACACTTAAACCCCTATACTTCTGAACCTGAATTTTTACAGACATGCGGGTGGAGTCATTTTATTTGCTATCTTAAGCAATAAAACCCATGAAATTTTTAACAAAATCGTTAGAGCCGTTTTTGATAAATTTTGATTTTTGTAGTTTTTATGGGTTTACATGGAGTAAGTAGACGTACCCTTAAAAAAATCTAAAATTAACATTTTTTGAAAAAAGCCTGAAGATATCATGGCTTTATACCTACATGCCAAATTTCATGAAAATCGTATCACGGGTGTCGTTTCTTGCTTTGTTTACTTACATAAAGCCAAACAATACATGAAATCCAAAGACCACATAAGTGTTTAAGACCAAACCAAATTTGTAGACTTAATTAGAACTTGAGATACGTATAAACCTATACGAAAAAAAATTGAAAAATCGTCATTTTATGCTCAATGTTTTTTGTAAATCATCTCGGATTGGTCGTAATTAAATGATTAATATTTCAAATTAAAGCCGTTATAACACTGGATCTTTTAAGACCAAAACAACCGTTATAATGCGATTCGAACTGGAGATATGAGAAAAACAAAACAAAAAATAGTTTAATTTGTAAACGCCCAAAATAAATGTGCAGGGAAGAATATTTACTCCAGTATATCTCGAGAACAAAACATTATTTTCAAAAACGGATTGCGGCATTGTAATCAGCGTGAAAATCTAGTTTATGATGAAGTGTCACAATACCAGATTCATATTTAAAAAATTATCTTGTATCCAATATGGCGGATCCAAGATGGTTTGAAAATGAACACCCTATCAAAATAAAGAATTTACCACCCATCAACTATCGGCGGTGGTTTAAAATCAATACCTTGGGGATTTTTAGTTTGAATACCATAAATACAATTTTGTTCAATATCTGTTTCTCTACTTTCAGTCCTTTGAATTTTGGCCTTCGATATTCAAAATTATCAAAGGATGCCAGTCTGGCATCCGCCATATTCTTGTTCAGCACATCAAATAGTACTAGAATCAAATTTGAGTCATACTCTACTTCAAGGTACATGGCTTGGCGACCGGTCTTAAACTAAAATAAATTTATCACGAATTTCAATTCAATACGGTACTATGACTATGTACAATACAACTAGTCATATTTTACTGAATGATACAATATTTTTAAAAGTTACACTTTTTGACGAGGCGAAAACCAATTTCTGCGTTACTAACTTGTTCGTTAAAAACTTGTGTTGCTAATTCTGATTGTAATAAATATATTTCGTAGTAATTATTTTAACAATTATTAATTGTTTTAGCTAAATTGCCTTGTATTTTGAGTGTCGTGTAAAATTTCAATAGTTTTTAAAAATGTGAAATTTTTCTTTTGTGAGTTTTGAAGATTTGAAGATTTGAGTTTTGAATGTGTATTTGAAAGTAGCAGTACTTTAAAAATAAATTATTAGATTTTAAATCAAAATAGTAAATGTGTTTACGGTAAATAAAATATCAAATAATGTCCTTCACATGGGCTAGAAATAAAAAAAACAGGGTATTTTTATTATTAAAAAAATTTCTGAGATTTGTCCAGAGCATATCGACCTCTAGAAATTTATTTTCCTACACATATTCTGTATCAAATTAAAGCTATTACTCTCTAGATGTGCCTTTTTCGGGTTTGGAAACTCTCCCATGAAAAGCCTTCACACAGAAGGTTTTTGAAAATCCAGCGAAAATGCTACTATCTGTGTTAGAACCTGTGAACATTTTCCAATTCACATTTGTTTGTAACAAAACAGATGATCAAGATTTGAAATAGGTCCAGAGATAAGTCAGTTAACATTCATCCACATTATGATTATGATATTTTAAGTGTTGACGTTTTTTAAGACAACAGAAAATAAGGAAGATTGTTTGGCCTTTTGAAACTAAGACCAACCGTCTATAATCATCTTAATTTACTGCATTTCTTTTCATAAGAAGGAAACTTAAAAGGAACATAACTAACTCAGAAGGTGCTCTTGAGATGGGATTTTCTAACAAACTATTGATAGTGATTACACATTGATACATGTTTCAGCACACTGATGCATGTTACAATGATTAGAATTTTAAAATAGCAATATTAGTTGAATATTAACGTAACGAATTTAAGTTTTAAAACGCATTATAAATTTAAGACCCGTATTTTGTAATTGTACTTAGAATGCGAAGGATATTGAATTGTTAACATTTAGCCTGCCTATTTTACTCGACTTTGGAATGTACCAATAAGAATATGCCTATTTAATAAAGGAATTTCATGGAAAGCTATATTAGATCCTTTGGTAAAAAATTTTCAAACATTTGTTTAACATGCGAATCAAAAAGTGGGTCAGTTTGAAAATTTAATTCCTTAAAATAAAACTCTAAAACAGAGACATGAAGATGCGTCAAGAAATTAAGATCCATGTAAAACTAACCTTCTTTTTATGCAAATGAATGTTGTTGCACTGTCAAAATTTCAAAGTGTAAAACGTATACATTGACACTTTTAAAGCAGATGAAAAAAAAGAACCTTTTCAAATTTTATGAGAAATTTCTTACCCATATTGAAGTTTCAAATCTAATGTACCTAATACGTTATTTTTAAAAGTTTGCCCCGATGAAAAGTTCAATTACTGGACAGATTTATTCCAGTGGTACATGACACACAGAATTAGTCCAGAAAATTAAAAAATCACAAAACTTCACACACTTTCTGATTGAAAGGTAGCAAAATTCCATACATAATCAACATGAAATCATAGCCTACTTTACCAAGTCGTTTTTAAGTTACGAAGTGACGCGGGCTGCTAATTACAACTAAGCATTTATCGCATTGCATTTTAGTTGAATTCAGGATGTAGGCCTAAGTAACTTAGACATATTTTTAATAATTCAATCACTCTTAAATTTTGCTTATTATAAATTATTTTTGTGATAGAGTTAAAGAACTAAAAATATAGAGAGTGATCAACATATTTCAAATTATAAATATTTTTAAATTTTCATCCAGTGCTATTCATTAACTAGTTAGAATCAAATCATAAAAAAGAAATTATAATAAAACAAACTAATTTTCTTTGGGTGTGTTGATGACTTGTATTAATTTGACAGACCTGATGGTTGGCTCGGGGAGCGCCGTCCCATGTGGCCGTCTGCACACTTCACCACTACATACACACGTCACTGTCACATACTGCAGAGGCCTGCAGCTTCACTACAGCGCGCTCGGACCGGGACTGAGCCGCGGGGAAAGTGTTGCGGCCCACATCCCCTTCAAGTAGGTCTGCCGCCCCTACCACGCCTGGACCCCGGCAGTGGAGGGTGTCAACACCACGCCAAGTAGGTCTGCCGCCCCTACCACGCCTGGACCCGGCAGTGGAGGGTGTCAACACGCCAAGTAGGTCTGCCGCCCCTACCACGCCTGGACCCCGGCAGTGGAGGGTGTCAACACGCCAAGTAGGTCTGCCGCCCCTACCACGCCTGGACCCCGGTAGTGGAGGGTGTCAACACGCCAAGTAGGTCTGCCGCCCCTACCACGCCTGGACCCCGGTAGTGGAGGGTGTCAACACGCCAAGTAGGTCTGCCGCCCCTACCACGCCTGGACCCCGGTAGTGGAGGGTGTCAACACGCCAAGTAGGTCTGCCGCCCCTACCACGCCTGGACCCCGGTAGTGGAGGGTGTCAACACGCCAAGTAGGTCTGCCGCCCCTACCACGCCTGGACCCCGGTAGTGGAGGGTGTCAACACGCCAAGTAGGTCTGCCGCCCCTACCACGCCTGGACCCCGGTAGTGGAGGGTGTCAACACGCCAAGTAGGTCTGCCGCCCCTACCACGCCTGGACCCGGCAGTGGAGGGTGTCAACACGCCAAGTAGGTCTGCCGCCCTTACCACGCCTGGACCCGGCAGTGGAGGGTGTCAACACGCCAAGTAGGTCTGCCGCCCCTACCACGCCTGGACCCCGGCAGTGGAGGGTGTCAACACGCCAAGTAGGTCTGCCGCCCCTACCTCGCCTGGACCCCGGCAGTGGAGGGTGTCAACACGCCAAGTAGGTCTGCCGCCCCTACCACGCCTGGACCCGGCAGTGGAGGGTGTCAACACGCCAAGTAGGTCTGCCGCCCCTACCACGCCTGGACCCCGGCAGTGGAGGGTGTCAACACGCCAAGTAGGTCTGCCGCCCTTACCACGCCTGGACCCGGCAGTGGAGGGTGTCAACACGCCAAGTAGGTCTGCCGCCCCTACCACGCCTGGACCCCGGCAGTGGAGGGTGTCAACACGCCAAGTAGGTCTGCCGCCCCTACCACGCCTGGACCCCGGTAGTGGAGGGTGTCAACACGCCAAGTAGGTCTGCCGCCCCTACCACGCCTGGACCCCGGTAGTGGAGGGTGTCAACACGCCAAGTAGGTCTGCCGCCCTTACCACGCCTGGACCCGGCAGTGGAGGGTGTCAACACGCCAAGTAGGTCTGCCGCCCCTACCACGCCTGGACCCCGGCAGTGGAGGGTGTCAACACGCCAAGTAGGTCTGCCGCCCTTACCACGCCTGGGCCCCGGCAGTGGAGGGTGTCAACACGCCAAGTAGTTCTGCCGCCCCTACCACGCATGGACCCCGGCAGTGGAGGGTGTCAACACGCCGCCAAAAACTCGCCTTGACCTTCCGTCACATCCTGGGCTTGGGCTGGTGAGGGACTAGCGGCTACCTGCGATGGCGCTCGCCTTACCACAGACACAAAGGTCTGGACTTCCTGGGCTTGGGCTGGTGAGGGACTAGCAGCTACCTACGATGGTGTTCGCCCTACCACACACACAAAGGTCTGGACTTCCTGGGCTTGGGCTGGTGAGGGACTAGCAGCTACCTACGATGGTGTTCGCCCTACCACACACACACAAAGGTCTGGACTTCCTGTGCTTGGGCTGGTGAGGGACTAGCAGCTACCTACGATGGTGTTCGCCCTACCACACGCACAAAGGTCTGGACTTCCTGGGCTTGGGCTGGTGAGGGACTAGCAGCCACCTACGATGTGTTCGCCCTACCACACGCACAAAGGTCTGGACTTCCTGGGCTTGGGCTGGTGAGGGACTAGCAGCTACTTACGATGGTGTTCGCCCTACCACACACACAAAGGTCTGGACTTCCTGGGCTTGGGCTGGTGAGGGACTAGCAGCTACCTACGATGGTGTTCGCCCTACCACACACACAAAGGTCTGGACTTCCTGGGCTTGGGCTGGTGAGGGACTAGCAGCTACCTACGATGGCGTTCGCCCTACCACACAAACAATGGTCTGGACTTCCGTCACATCCTGGGTTAGGGCTGCTGAGGAACTAGCAGCTACCTACGATAGCGCTCGCCCTACCAAAGTTAGAAAGTTCAGCACTTCCCCTAACGAATGAAATAAATCCTTCAATACCTTGGTGGCCCAGATCATTGACATTATACCCGAAAATAACACGTAGATTAGCATTGTCTAAATATATTTTTCGTTCGAGAATTAGTCTGCAACTGCAAATAATAATTAATGGGAGTATCCAACCTGAATTCAAAAATCTCATCAATGGTTACCTCATCATAACGGCTGCTTTCAAACGTTCGATCATAAATTTTCCTGTTGTTGTTGGTAAGTTTTCCTGTGTAGAGTGTTTGATTTGTAACTAGACAATAAATACACAATTTTCATGTGAAATAGCTCGCTGAGTGTTTGCGCTAACTAAACGAAAATAGGCTCAAAAGGATTTTACTGAAACAGTCGATCAATGTTGTAGCAGTAATTAACAACCTTAATTTTTTTCAGAATCGCGAAGGTGCTCTTTGTTTGGGTTTAAGGCTAAATGCCGTATTGTAAACTGCTGCCAAATGCATAAGTTTTTTGTTCGCTTTTTCAGTAAGATAAAAATGGTTGTGAAATGTATCAGTTCACTACTTCTTAACTCAAAATCAACGACAAAACAATGAATCAGTCATTATCATACAAATATTCAGACGATCAGTTTCTTTTATTCCTGAAATAAACATTGTAAAATAGAACTACAATTTAGCTACAGGCCAACAAACCTTTATTACTTCCAGATGATCTTTGATTTCTCGACTTGCCATTCAAATATTAGAAGGGGAATACCGAAACAACCATTATTATTAACAGTGCAAAAACCATTATTGAACAAATATGATCATTGAAATTGATTGTGAACAATCTATGGCAAAAACTGATTTGATTTAACGAGCGAATGAAACTTACCCCAAAAACTTGAATGCACATTGAGCAAAAATGCATTCCCTTGTACCATTAAAAATCCTATGAATTTAGCCTCAATTTATAAATGTTTACAACTTGAAACAAAAACAACTTAAACTGTAGTTTAAAATTTAAATTGTGTACTTAAATATCAATCACCTTGTAGGTTTTAGCGAATTTCGCCTATAGGGAAGAAGCTATTATCGTAGGTCTCATGGTAAGACCTAAGCCCAAGACCATGATAACTTTTCGTTTTGGGGCCCCCAGAAGCAAAAAACACTATTCGTTTAAATTTTAGCGAATTTCCCCTATAGGGAAGAAGCTATTACCGTAGTCTCATGGTAAGACCTAAGCTCTGGACCAATATAACTTTTCGTTTTGGGGCCCCCAGATGCGAAAAACACTATTCGTTCGATTATATATATATATATATATATATATATATATATATATATATGTCTGTTAGCACGATAGCAGCCGCAAAAATGGTCCGATCTTTATGAAATTTGGTACGGACATGTAAAGTGGTAATCAATTGGACGAGTTCGTGAACAAGCCCGATCGGACCACCGGAAGGGGGGGTAAAGGGGGATAAACCCCCCAAAAATGGGTTTTTTGAGTTTTTCACATAGAAAAATAAAATTTATTGAATTTTCGTGGGCACCATTGAATTCAGCTCATACAATTTAGTATCTTGAATTACTGCTCTATGTCCATTAATTACCGAGATATTGAAAGTGGTAAACACAGTACGTTGTCCCAATGTTAACCTTATGGGAAATAAGAAAAATTCTATATCTCGGTTATTTCTCCACATATCTTGTTAAAACTTGGTAAATAGCTTCTTCTAGTTCAGATCTACTATACATTGAATTAAATCACCCAGTTTTAAATTTCCTGCAGCAGCAAACCTGCATACTCATTCCCCATGTTATTCTTAAGGAGCTCACCAAAAGATGTCAAATCTTGCTATGTTAGATTGAAATATGTCGTTTTGCATTTGAAATTCGCTGAGTATGCTGGTCTGCTGCAACGGGGGTATTTAGATATATAAATCTATATATCTATATATATATATATATATTTGTCTGTTAGCACGATAGCGGCCGTAAAAATGGTTCGATCTTTATGAAATTTGGTACATACATGCAAAGTGCTAATCAATTGGACGAGTTCGTAAACCAGCCCGATCGGACCACCGGAAGGGGGGGTAAAGGGGGATGAACCCCTCCAAAAATGGGTTTTTTGAGTTTTTTACATGCAAAAATAAAAATAATCTAATTTTCGTTGACATTATTGAATTCAGCTCAAAAAAACAAACAATTTAGTATTTTGAATCATAGCTCTATGTCCATTGGTTACCGAGATATTTAAAGTGTTAAACACAGTACATTGTCCCTATGTTAACCTTATGGGGAATAATTAAAATTCTATATATCTCTTATTTCTCTCCATATCGTGATAAAACTTGGTAAATGGCTTCTTCTGGTTCAGATCTACTAAATATTTAATTAAAATCAACCAGTTTTAACATACCTGTTGCAGCAAACCTGCACACTCATTCCCCATGATATTCTTATAGAGCTTAGAAAAACATGTCAAATCTCGCCGTGTTGGGTTGAAATATGTTCTTTTGCACTTGAAATTCGCTGAGTATGCAGGTCTGCTGCAACGGGAGTATTTAATTATAATGCGAAAAAAATTAAAATGTAAAATAGCAGTACTTAGAAATGAAGTATGTTTCCAGTTGGGAGCATGATGCAGTTCGTAAATATCCGACAGGTCGAGATATCATTAATAAAACAATTTTATTAAGTTAATCCAGTAAATGTTCAAATAATAGAATAATACTGGTTTGAAATGAAGTCACTTTAATTAGTATCCTGAACGTTGGATTTCCAGCAACCAAGTGCTCGGAGTAGTTAGTGGTCGTGGGTGGATCAATCTCCCACCAGTATTACGCTCTCAGTCGGGCAGTCCTGCGATGAGATGAAAACATCGTCATGAAACAGAACTGGGGTTACTAGTTTGCAATGAAAACGATAAATATAGGTTGTTGATCCTTTATCAATACAATATAATACTGAGTGAAACCCAATCCATGTTCAAGGTCAACGCCTCATGTTTCACCTCTCAAAAGACGAAGTAGTTGGATATTTCACGAAAAAATGCTGAGCTGAGCATTAATACGGTAAAATACAATGAAATGTCTGAAATATTCCTTCATAAAAAAGGAAGGAAATGTGAACAGGTGATTTTTTTTATTTAAAGAAAACAACACTTTGAAAATTATTTAGGATTAAATAGTGCAATGCCTGTCCATTCTATCGATTCTTTGAAAAGTTAACCTGTACGAGATATTAAATTGCAAAGTTCTACTTTGTATAGTCATTTGGAGTAAATGTTTACTTATGTATTTACCTATTTTCTATTAATACAGGGTGTTTCCAAACCCCACCATCTGCTTTAACTAGATAAATACATTTCCGTTAAACCATTAAAAGCTGCTAAAAGATGCGAAATTTAATTTACTTTGCAGTAATGAATTGTCTAATCACAATTTCATCACAAATAGTTTACTATGGTTTTTCTGAAATGACTTCTTGCAAATAGGCCAAAGATCCAAATTGACATTAGAGCCTTGAGAAAAATTTAATTTTCTCAGGTATTCGTGTTTAAAACACTATGAAGCTATACATAACTGTAAAATACATTTAAAAAATCTCACATTTTAGAAACTTTTAATGATTTTATGACTTGGAATGATTTTTTCATATTAAGCTTTGAAAATAAAAATGAAAGCTGTTTTATAATGGTAAAAGTGGAAACTTGATACTCCTTACGGAAATAGGTATTATCAGTCTCTAACAAATTACAAGGATTTTAAATTGGCAAACGAAGTCATTGTTAGGTAATAAAAAAACACTGAAAATACATTCAAACAGACGGTTGGAAAACGAGGCACCGGTGACCAATAATTGTAAGGTAAAATATTTTTTGCTCGAAATTAATCCTCAAAAGGTCTCCATAAAACTGAAACACATTGTATTTTACGGAATCGCTGGCTGGTCCGGTCCCAAGGGCGGAACCCAGGGGCGTCTAATCAACTTAAGTCCACCATATCACCTTCTCACTATGACCACATCTACTTCATCTCCCATGCAACATTTTGGATCCTTCATCGACAAGACATGTCTCTGGCAACATGGAAATGTTTTGATTTTGATTTTTGCTGATTTTTGTTCTATTAGTAAAAACTAGTTTCACGACGTTTCGGGATGTGGAATCTGATCCCGTCTTCAGGTGGAAAAGAACCTAGAACATAACAAGATTAGTAATATAAATCCATGATAATCTGGACAAAACATAGCTAAAACAGAGAACTGTAAGCAGTCACGAAAACACTATGCTGAAAAAAGCACAGTTTAGCACAGATATCACATCATTGTGTTTTTGTTTTGTTTTCAGCATAGTGTTTTCGTGACTGCTTACAGTTCTCTGTTTTAGCTATGTTTTTGTACAGTATATTTTGGTTGTGTGTTACTAATACTGTTATGTTCTAGGTTCTTTTCCGCCGAAAGACGGGATCAGATTCCAGATCACGAAACGTCGTGAAACTTGTTTTACTAATCAGTGATCATCTTGGTACAGTTATTGTGCCATTCACGCCAGCCTCTAAGCTATCTAAAATCTGACAGCTATGTCATAGGTTGACTTCTGAAATCTGAAGTCCACACCTACCTGAAGAGATCCAACGAGATCGAAACATAGCAAGTATTTAATACCATTCCCGCGTGGCCTGAAAAGGTTGGAGTGGTGTTTGGGTTTACCAACTCCCCACCTACCCAGGTGGAGTATCGAGCGGAGCTCAATACACGCAGTTTCTACTTGCTAAACAGGAAATCGAATACGGCTTTGCGGCCTCCGGCCAATAGCACCACTACTCAGAAGAGCGTGGGGATAAAAGTACCCATAGCAGCTGGTAGTGTGTTCGCGCCGTTCTACCAACAACTAGAATGCCGATTCCTATTCGTTTCGACTTCAGGACAGTTGATCGTCCATAGTCTCATCAGGTGTGCAATTGAGCACACTACGATGTAGATTGATCTCTGTAATTTCCAGAGGCACACTGGATACGTTTGAAGTTCCATGTGTTTTCTTGTGGCGGATGTTTTCATCTTGGTACAGTTAGTGTGCCATTCACGCCAGCCTCTAAGCTATCTAAAATCTGACAGCTATGTCGTAGGTTGACTTCTGAAATCAGTGATGTCAGTAGTTAATCAGTGATGTCAAATGTTCGCGAAAATAAATATCAAAACATAAAATCGCCATCACCAACAATAAATTTCAAACAAAGAACAACAAAATGTTTACAGCTCATCAGTTGGCAATCTTATAATTTTTCTGCGTCCCATAAACATTTAGACATATTGTTTAGATATTTCTTCATCGACAATCTCAAATCTCCGTCGTTCCGGTGTCCTGTTTTGTAAGTGGTTCGCAGCTTAATAAATCGAGCCAGCGGCTCGTTAAGGGATTATCAGAGTGGGTGTGGAGGATAAAAGTAAAGGAGCAAAAGTGGAGAAAACTAGTTCTCATTTTACGGAAATGCCACCACTAACCGAGCTAGCCACACGAGCGAGTCGGGGCTTAATTGTGGCCCGCCTGGCTGCACGTGAAACTGTGGACCAGCCCTGCAAGGCTCATGCAACGGCGGGACGTCATGGCGTGGATGAAAGCGAAGTGTGTAAATGATTTAAGGCTTTTAGTCCAGGTAACAGCTTTTAGAATCTAATGTTGGTGAAAACGAAAATTAGTACCTCAAAATTATACCAACATGATGGTTGGCCCATGGACTAAAATGCTTGGAACAAAATTTTTGAATTTGCTGCTTTGTGTGGACTAGTTAGGAGGTGAACTTATCAAAAGACCCCGTCCGTAGCGCGGTTGCCCGGAGCGGGGGTGGGAGGGGGTCTGAAGGTACCATTTTTTGGTTTTTCCTAAATATCTTGAAAACTATCAACTTCAGTATTCACTAGTATGTTGAAAATTTTAAGAAAATTAAATTTAATGTAAGTAAAGTATATAATATGTCTATTTTGGTCTAACCATTTACAAGATAAGCACTAATTTTATTACTTTTCAAACAAATATCCCTCCCATAAGAAATACATGTTAATTTACGTGTAACATACATGCCCAGTGTGGCAACGCATTTTCATCTGAAGGAAAATGAACAAAATTCATGAAATAGTGACGAAATTCACAGTGATTTGACATCTCAATAATAAAAAATTGGTCCAAAGTAAATGTCTTAGTGAGCTCATAAAAACTGTTATTTTCAAGGAATTATTACAAATATGTGGTTACTACAACTTTTTTTGTGAGCTTGCCCGCACCTATACTTTAGACCAATTTTTATTTTTGAGGTGTCAAATTCCTGGAAATTTTGTCAGTATTTCCAGAATGTTGTTAATTTTCCTGTAGGTGAAAAAGCGTTGCCCCATTGGGATGAATGTTACACAAAAATGTACATGTATTTCTTGTGGAAGGAATATTTGTTTAAATATTAATAAAATTAGTGCTAACCTTGTTAATGGTTAGACCAAAATAGACATATTATAAACTTTTCTTACATGAAATTTAATTTTCTTTAATCTTCCAACATAATAGTGATACTAAAAGTTGATAGTTTTCAACATATTTAGGAAAAACAAGAAAATTTTACCTTCAGACCACCCTCCCTCCCCCCGCTCAAGGGCAACGGACTGGGACTTTTGATATGTTTACCTCCTAACTAGTCCAAACAAAGCTGCAAAGTAAAAAATTAATTGTGTTCCACAAGTCATAAAGATAAGGCTTATAAAGTAAAGTACTAATACTTCTTCTGGAGTTATTTAGTTTGATTACTAACACATAGTATTTATATTCAATACCACGTTCACCTTTCACTACAGGCCTTATGGGAGATTACCTTTGCTGAGTGCATTTTTTTTAATAAATCCGTATCAAGTGATGGTAAAATCATCAGCTGATTATTATTTCATATGGGTAGTACAACCTAAATTGTCATTTAAAACACATGGCCTATGAAATTTCCATGCTGAAAGGTGAATGTGGAATTGAGTATAGGAAATTTCGAGGAAAAATTAGGTCGATAAAAGAAAAACAAATAAATTAACACATCTTTGCAGTGTGCAAAGAATACGCTACATTAGCGTTTCGCTCTTAATACTGTCAAAACAATCACAACTTAAATTAATCTAAAAATAATAGTTAAATAAAAAACCCAATCAAAAAATGTAGACTCTACTATTTTCATTTTTTAAGGGATTACCTAACTTTTACCTTAATTTATATGCTGAATAAAAATATTTACATATAATGTGAAAATTAAATTTATTGAGTAATAAATCTGCGTTCTATTATTTAATAATAACTTAATTTTTCAAAATTAATATTAATTTTTAATTTTAATTAAATTTAACATTAAATTAATCAAAATTAATTTAATTTTAATTAATTAATAAAAATAAATAACTAAATATTTCAAAATTATGTCGTACAAAAGACACAATAACCCCGTTGCAGCAGACCTGCATACTCAGCGAATTTCAAATGCAAAACAACATTTTACAATCCGACATAGCGAGATTTCACATGTTTTGGTAAGCTCCATAAGAATAACATGGGAAATGAGTATGCAGGTTTGCTGCTACAGGTATATTAAAACTGGGTGGTTTTAATTCAATATTTAGTAGATCTGAACTAGAAGAAGCTATATACCAAGTTTTATCAAGGTATGTTGAGAAATAAGCTAGATATAGAATTTTACTTATATCCCATAAGGTTAACATTGGGACAATGTACTGTGTTTACCACTTTCATTATCTCAGTAACCAATGAACATAAAGCAGTGATTCAAAATACTAAATTGTTTGTTTTTTGAGCTGAATTCAATGGTGCCAACAAAAATTCGATAAATTTTATTTTTCTATGTAAAAAACTCAAAAAACCTATTTTTGGGGCGGTTTATCACCCTTTTCCCCTCCTTCCGGTAGTCCGATTGGGCTGGTTTACGAACTCGTCCAATTGATTACCACTTTACATGTCTATACCAAATTTCATAAAGATCGGACCATTTTTATGGCTGTTATCGTGCTTACAGACACATAGATATATAGATATATATATATATCTAAAAATTCAAACAAATGGTGTTTTTTGCTTCTGGTGGCTCCAAAACGAAAAGTTATCATGGTCTCGGGCTTAGGTCTTACCAAGAGACCTACGGTAATAGCTTCTTCCCTATAGGGGAAATTCGCTAACTTCCCTACAGGGGAAATTCGCTAAAAAGTGCCATTTTCAAATAGATAGACCAAAGTGATATAGAACAAAACACGCAATAGAGTGAAATCTAATGTATCTAATGTTTAATGGAATCCAAAATATACTGTTTGTGTTGCTGGGTACAACCAAAGTGACAGCAAAACGACACGCCTGGGTTCATAGAAAGATCTAAAGGTTATAGTCCACGTGTTGAAGGGTGGGGTCATAGGATAGTCCCAAGGCTACTATACAGAAGGTTGTCTCAGTCTCGTAAGGCGTGTGTAGACAGCAGCCGACTCGGCTGTGACGTCACGCGCCGACCTCGCGCTCGGCTCTACCGAGTTAGGTTACTCGGGTTTGAGCTTAAACTGCAACGTAACCAGTTGAGATAGAAAAACACAAACAACATCGTTATTTTAGGAATTTAATTGTGCGTTTATCGATGTATGTAAAAAAATTTTTGTTCGATTTTAAGAATGTCTTTAGGCAGGTAGAATGAAAAAAGTACCGGTTTTTTGCGGTTTTCAAACAACGAAACAAACTTTGAAAATTTATATAGTAAAAACTACTACTCCAAACGCTATGAAACTTTGATGGATGTTAGAACATATGTTTTTATAACATATTTACAAGTTTCAGAATTATTTCATTGTTCGGGAAAAAGTTGCTGTGATTTTTGTAAAATTTTCTAAAGCTATGTTCATGTTAAGGTCGCTTTAGCTAGTAATTTACTGAGTTATTTATCATTCTTTCTAGTGCTCCTTTAGACTCTACACTATACTAGACCTAATTTATGTAGATAGGAAGATGCATTGATCTCAGTAGCAACAAAACCAACTTTAATGCAAATAATAATAGTTTTTTACTATCATGTTGCATATCAATAAAATGATTGGTTTATACTTATTTTTATGAACATACGTAGCAAAAGGGGAAATAAATAAATGATGAAGAAAATGTCATTTTTAATTTCAAAATGTATGCAATTGGTATAAATATACTATAACAGTTCATGTCGTCAGTTTTTTATATTTTTTCGATGTTTTTCTGTTTTCACACTCTGGATTTTTTCTTTTAAGCGTTAGGTTTTCATTCAGAAACTTCATTCTAATTATGGTTCTTTGCTTTATAAATACCCTTGCAACCTCTTCTGGAATACAAGGGTATTTTTTTACAACTGACATTGTTAGCCGTTTGACGACACCTGAAAAAAACGTTTTGTAGACGTAAAATAACTTCATAGAATTTATTTCATTGTTTTTACCCCTTAAATACAAAAATAGAAAAAAATAAAAAATTATAGCTAAGAAATATTTTTTTTATAAAGTGTATTACCGAACATTTAGAGTTCTGCTATTAGGCCTACTAATGATTTTCAAATTAGGCGACTAAATATGAAACAAATTATAGCTTGTAATTGAAAAAATATGGAAACTAAAATGTACTTATTTAAGGTTTTTAACATACGAAGTAGAGAACATTTTGAAGAAAATATACATAGACCTCCATTCGAAACGATGAATTAAACAAATGAATTTTAAGTATATAAATTTAAATGTAAATAAGATGTAAACATTTAGGTCTTAACTTTATTTAACAACATTAATACGCCTGCAAATAACATATTAACTTAACACGTAAAATAATATACATTGTTAATGTTCAGTTCATAAAATAGTAAAAAGTACATAAAAACTTTAATTCATAAATTAACAGTCTCTCTCAGCGCATTAAAAGTAATAAGCATTACAAAATCCAACATTTGTATGAAAATATATAATTACGCACCTGGTTCTTTGGAAAGGTAATTTTTATGAAATAATTCAAATTCTTCGTTCATCCTCTTTGCTTGATTCATCCATTCAGGGGATGGATGAGTCAGTCCTCCATATGACAAATGTGTAATCCATGACTCACTCAAGTCGTTTTCGGGAACTGTTATGCTCTCTTCATCTTGAACTGTTGAAAGATATGGGTAGCTAGTTTTTAGCTTTTTGGCCACCCATCCTGAGAGATACTCCAAGGCATCATTTTTGCAATCAACGGAGTCGTTGCTTGGTCCTGGTGTACAAGGAAGTTTATCCTGTGTTACCTCCATTGAAGAGTGTTCTGCATCGAGGGAAGAGCATGTCGTTTCAGTCACGTTTACGCCTGCTACGCGCAATACCTTGCTGACGATTGTTTCTGCTGTGTCTTCGACGTTATTTGTGTTCGTGTTTTGTTTAAACGTTGCCGCTAGTTAGCAGTCAAAGCAGACGTTCTCTCTATCAAATTTGGTAATTTTTATTCCGCTGTAAATGCCTTTAAATGCTGTTTATTCGGGAAGCGCCTTACACTTGCTGCGGCCAAAAGCCTTGCGCTGCGGGGAGAGGTCGGCGGGTGACGTCATGCGCGGAAGGGATGCGCGCGCGTCTGAGACAACCTTCTGTATAGTAGCCTTGGGATAGTCCCACCAGATCAGATGATAGAAATATGATATACTAGTGAACATAGCTGCACGATACAGTGGGACCTGAATCTTCTATATATTAATACGCAAGCGGTTTTCTTTTCACAGTCCAACCTCAATAACGGCTGGGCAGATTTTAACGTTTGAGGTGTTTTTTTTGTAAATTTGTCAATAAGTCTCAGAATTTCAAAAAGGGCGTAACTAAAGTACAGTAAAGGGCTGAAGTTTCGGAACAGTGGCGCTATTCATCGACATTTGAGCAAGTTTAGTTCACTTTGTTTACAATCTGAACATATGGTCAAGCTCTAAAATAGTTCTTCAGGTAAACCATAGACTGCAGCACTTATAATTGACTTTTCGAAAAGAGCGGTTTTTATTCTCACAGCTGCTTTGGCTTCTAGAACGTGCCAACAAATTGTTTTCAACAGTTTTCTTTAAAACAATATTTATTACGTAATTAAGGTTATGTTATGAAGTGTTTTCAAAGGGATAATCATTGCAGTTACCAGTTTTACAATGTTGTTTACGATATCTCAATACATTTCAGTATAGTGTTTTTTAAAAGTTTTATTAACTTGAGCCGATTTATTTTTGGATTTTGTGCAATTATAATGCCATTAATAGGAAGTCGAACATTGACCGGTCGGAGGAGTCAGAGGGAACAGGATCGTAACTGCTAGCGTCACCCTCCCGATGTAACATAATTTGATGCTCCTTTCAACGTCTTCTAATAAACTTAAAATGTTTTCATCGCGGTGGGTTGCATTTCAAGAATGAGAAAACTGGTAGAGATATTGCGTCATTTTTGTGTTGTTGCCACAAAGGAGAGGTTTCATGTAAAGACAGCCGTTCCCTGTAATTTCTGTTTTAGCAATAATAATAAATAAGGTGCGGGGGCAGTCCCTAAACAAAGGAGGTCATTGCTCACGGCCAGTGTTTGCTCTCGGTCAGCTACATGTTGCTATAAGCAGAGCTCGATCTTTTGCAGGTACTAAAACATACATTTCAGAAACAAGAGAACATGGGAAAATGCAGGTGTATCCCAAAAATCTTTTTTTTTTTAGTTAAAAAAAAATCTTTTGGAAACTCCTGCGGTAGATCAATTGAACTTTAAACGTTTCAGTAGTTTAACCATAATTTTATCTTTGAATTCAGCGCTTTTATTAAACTTTAAAATTATATAAGTAGGCTGTTTATTCCCTATTCTTTACTATATGATTTTTTGCTCGATTTCGAGCTACGTTTTATCTAGTATATCTCTAATAGGATTGTACCTTAGTCAGTAACAAGGCTACAAGATCGCGCCACTATCATCACGATCATCACACTCATCCTTCACTCATATTCAGGGTAACGTACTCCATGAGGTACCTGTCTTATTAAGAATTATTAAGAATGAAATGATTAGCCTACTGTTTGGTTAACGAATCGAACAAAATCAATTATCTGGCGAAATTCAAGGGTCTACTGCAAGGCCATGTCAACAAATAAACTGAACTCATGGCGTATGTTGGCAGGCATTAGGTTCATCTACTGGATTATATTTAGCTAAAAAAACCGATGATAGAACGAAAATTATTAAAAGGGAAACATATTATGTATTATATCACAAGGTGACGAATGGCTCAAGGAAAATTTCATTGATTTTTCTTGGAATTGTAGTACATGTTGCCCTACCGAGAAACGAACTTTCTAAGGTCACGTCAAATGTAATAAATTCGCAATAAAATGTAGGAAATGCGCTTCTGAGCAGAAACCAGTAAAAGAGAAAGTGAACTGCCTGACTCAGCGTAGTCCTACTGGGACGGCGAGGTGTCCGTCGAGAGAGGACTCGACTGCCTGACTCAGCGTAGTCCTTCTGGGACGGCAAGGTGTCCGTCGCGAGAGGACTCAACTGCCTGACTCAGCGTAGTCCTTCTGGGACGGCGAGGTGTCCGTCGCGAGAGGACTCAACTGCCAGACTCAGCGTAGTCCTACTGGGAAGGCGAGGTGTCCGTCGCGAGAGGACTCGACTTCCTGACTCAGCGTAGTCCTTCTGGGACGGCGAGGTGTCCGTCGCGAGAGGACTCAACTGCCTGACTCAGCGTAGTCCTTCTGGGACGGCGAGGTGTCCGTCGCGAGAGGACTCAACTGCCAGACTCAGCGTAGTCCTACTGGGAAGGCGAGGTGTCCGTCGCGAGAGGACTCGACTTCCTGACTCAGCGTAGTCCTTCTGGGACGGCAAGGTGTCCGTCGCGAGAGGACTCAACTGCCTGACTCAGCGTAGTCCTTCTGGGACGGCGAGGTGTCCGTCGCGAGAGGACTCAACTGCCAGACTCAGCGTAGTCCTACTGGGAAGGCGAGGTGTCCGTCGCGAGAGGACTCGACTTCCTGACTCAGCGTAGTCCTTCTGGGACGGCGAGGTGTCCGTCGCGAGAGGACTCAACTGCCTGACTCAGCGTAGTCCTACTGGGAAGGCGAGGTGTCCGTCGCGAGAGGACTCGACTGCCTGACTCAGCGTAGTCCTTCTGGGACGGCAAGGTGTCCGTCGCGAGAGGACTCGACTGCCTGACAGCGTAGTCCTACTGGGACGGCGAGGTGTCCGTCACGAGGGGACTCAACTGCCTGACTCAGCGTAGTTCTACTGGGACGGCGAGGTGTCCGTCACGAGGGGACTCAACTGCCTGACTCAGCGTAGTCCTTCTGGGACGGCGAGGTGTCCGTCGCGAGAGGACTCAACTGCCTGACTCAGCGTAGTCCTACTGGGACGGCGAGGTGTCCGTCGCGAGAGGACTCGACTGCCTGACAGCGTAGTCCTACTGGGACGGCGAGGTGTCCGTCACGAGAGGACTCAACTGCCTGACTCAGCTTAGTCCTACTGGGACGGCGAAGTGTCCGTCGCGAGAGGACTCAACTACCTGACGCAGCGTAGTCCTACTGGGACGGCGAAGTGTCCGTCGCGAGAGGACTCAACTACCTGACTCAGCGTAGTCCTACTGGGACGGCGAAGTGTCCGTCGCGAGAGGACTCAACTGCCTGACTCAGCGTAGTCCTACTGGGACGGCGAGGTGTCCGTCGCGAGAGGACTCGACTGCCTGACTCAGCGTAGTCCTTCTGGGACGGCGAGGTGTCCGTCGCGAGAGGACTCAACTACCTGACGCAGCGTAGTCCTACTGGGACGGCGAAGTGTCCGTCGCGAGAGGACTCAACTACCTGACTCAGCGTAGTCCTACTGGGACGGCGAGGTGTCCGTCGCGAGAGGACTCAACTGCCTGACTCAGCGTAGTCCTACTGGGACGGCGAGGTGTTCGTCGCGAGAGGACTCGACTGCCTGACAGCGTAGTCCTACTGGGACGGCGAGGTGTCCGTCACGAGGGGACTCAACTGCCTGACTCAGCGTAGTTCTACTGGGACGGCGAGGTGTCCGTCACGAGGGGACTCAACTGCCTGACTCAGCGTAGTCCTTCTGGGACGGCGAGGTGTCCGTCGCGAGAGGACTCAACTGCCTGACTCAGCGTAGTCCTTCTGGGACGGCGAGGTGTCCGTCGCGAGAGGACTCAACTGCCTGACTCAGCGTAGTCCTACTGGGACGGCAAAGTGTCCGTCGCGAGAGGATTCAATTACCTGACGCAGCGTAGTCCTACTGGGAAGCGAGGTGCCCGTCGCGAGAGGACTCATTCTGAGCTGAAGTTGACGTTTAGGGTCCATTAATACTTAATTTTTATAGTGTTCCAGTAAAAATTATCCCTTAAACCATTAATACTATTATTATCGTGGTATGACCCACGCTTTGGAATAAAAATATATGCTGTCATCTATTTTGTCACTTATTATTTAATTTGTTGGACTTTTCCTTTCGCTTCTAGTGTTTAAACTTCATTACGTTTCGAGAGGTATTGAAACTCCTCTCGTTTTCAAGTGACCCTATTTAAAGTTATATTAACCTACTTATTTTTATTTAATAAAAATATATGTTTTAGTTTTAATATAGTTAGTTAGTTAGTTAAAACTAACATATAGTTAGTTTTAACTAACTATATGTTTTTATTTTAATTTTCTTTAATGGGGTTAAGGGGGCTATAAATATGTTTTAGTTTTAATTTTCTTTTTTTGATTTTTTTGTGTGAGTGAGATTTCTGTTGAATGTTGGATGAATGGAAATTGTATGTAAAAAAACCCAAAAAAGTAGGTTAAATAAAAATAAGTAGGTTAATGTAACTTTAAATAGGGTCACTTGAAAACGAGAGGAGTTTCGATACATATCGAAACGTAGTGTAGTTTAAACACTAGAAGTGAAAGGAAAAGTGCAACAAATTAAATAATAATTACAAATCCTTCACTATTATGAATTTAAAAAATACAGTATTTTGTCACAATACTTGAAACCAACTGATATTTATTGGTACAACAGATAGGTTAGTTCAAGGCTTGTAACGGAGACTTCACAGACATTCAGAACCATTGACTACACTACAAGTCAATGTTCAAACGAGCTAAAAGAGAATAAATGTAAAATTAAAGATACAAAAGTGTACAAATACACTTTGTCCCGCACTGAGCTTTGAAATGAATCCAGGAGTATCAATATTTAGATATTGTTTTACTGTGTATTTCAGCCTGTCGCAGGGGCCGCTCCGAGACAGAGAGCAATATACACAGTGATTGATCCTCCCGCAGCGCTGCCAGTGGAGAGGGTTTTGTTCGTCGAAATTCAACCTTCGGGAAACTAATTAAAGTAACACAAGTGTCTTGAACATTGATTCACTATTTAGGGTACATTGTACACAAAATACGTCTTTATAAAATTAAACTTTCAATACATTTTTTCCCACAGTTATTTTTTAATTTAAAAACCATTTACTAGGTTTATTAATTGTCCAACTGGATTCCGTTGAAAGACATTCTATACAGAGCTAAGCACCACGTTAACTCTGTTAGACTACTATTATGTTGAATCATGAAATTATATAACAGTTATATATTTAATTTCGGGTTAAAATAAATAAATCCTCTAGTGATTGGACTTCAAATGCTGCCCAAGGCGTTGTTAACTAAGACAAATAATAGCAACAGAAAACAAATTTTTATTTGTTCATTCGCTCTGATTCTAGGTATTGATATCAGCAATCGAAACTCAGTTTTTTGCAAACTGTAAAATTTACATATTAAGTGGATCAGAAAGAATTATATCTCCTTTGAAACGGTCGAACAGTTGAAACTTTATAGATCTTCACATAACTGTAATATTTACAAAGTTTTCAAAATCACTGAAGAGACGCGCCTTAACTGTGCTGGTCACTATCCTAGACGTGCCTTAACTGTGCTGGTCACTGTTCTAGACGTGCCTTAACTGTGCTGGTCACTATCCTAGACGTGCCTTAACTGTGCTAATCACTAACCTATACGTGCCTTAACTGTGCTGGTCACTATCCTAGACGTGCCCTAACTGTGCTGGTCACTATCCTAGACGTGCCCTAACTGTGCTGGTCACTATCCTAGATGAGCCTTGACTGTGCTGGTCACTATCCTAGTCGTGTCTTAACTGTGCTGGTCACTATCCTAGACGTGCCTTAACTGTGCTGGTCACTGTCCTAGACGTGCCTTAACTGTGCTGGTCACTGTCCTAGACGTGCCTTAACAATGAGCCAAGAGTCAAGACATTTCCAGTTGTAATACGAGGGACAAATGTTGAAGGAAATGGAAGCGAGGGATATTGTTGGTCGGTTTATTTTATTTCAATTATTCGATCTGAATTAAAAAAGGAAACTGTTTAAACTTGCCAAGGAGACTCGTCTCACAGGCGTTTTACAAGCCAAGATAAATTTGACATTTGTAAGCAAATTCTAAACAGTTTTACCAAAATAATGCCCCCGTTGCAGCAGTCCTGCATACTCAGCGAATTCCAAGTGCATAAATAAATAATTTAAATGAAGTCTCGCATCAAGTAAAATCAATATACATCCAAAAGTAAGCGTGCAAAAATACTCTCCTAGTGGCTTTTAGGAGCAAAAGGCTATACAAAAATAATAGCTTATACTTGGCACGAAAATGCAATGTTCAAAACTTCAAAACAGCTGGCTTTTCCAATTTAATCATATAGAGAAATGACCAGCTGTTTAAGTTTGAGTAAAAAATTTCATAAACATCATCAGTAAAAATCTTTATTCGATATAGTACATTTATTTGACATATTTAGTTATCTGGCCTTTAAATAGCCTTAGCCATATGTCTGTATCCACCACATGGCTTTGAATGAAACATCAGCTCACATGTTTTAATGTAAACAAAGCAGACGTTTTAGATCCCAATGCTACTTAAATGGCAGTTATTTTATTTTTTTTTGTTTTCTAGCAAACTTTAAGAAATTACAATACTTTTCCTGAGTCCCTGACATTAAAACATTTAATTTGAGCCCTTTTCCCTCATCCTGTGACTTGCCTAATGCCCACAATTGCTATTCAAAAATAAATTATTCTCCATAAGATTAGTATGGAAAAATTCAGGTTTGCTGCCACAGAAATTTGAAAATGAGGTATCATAGGCTACAATCCAATATATCTAAACTATATCAAGCCACATAACATGTTTTATCAAGATATGTTGAGGAATAAGACAGCTATCCAATTTTATTTACCTCTCATAAGGTTAACATTGGGAAAGAGAGTACACAGGTTTGCTGCCTCAGGAATTTGATGATTTGGGTATTTTAAACCATAATCAAGTAGATATTAATTGTATGAAGCCCCATGCCAGTTATTATCAGGATATTTTGAGAAATGAGCAAACTACATAACCTTTTTTATTGCCCATAAGGTTAACATGGAGAATGAGTATGCAGGTTTGCGGCCATGAAAATGTAAAAATAGGGTATTTTAGGCAATAATCCAGTATATTTCAACTAGATGAAGCAACTACAATACGCAATCTATATAAAGTTTTATTAAGATACGTTAAGAAATAAGGAAGATGTAGAATTTTTTATTTCCTATAAGGATAACATGGGAGATGAGTATGCAGGTTTGCTGCCATAAAAATAGAAATATCGGGGATTTTAGACTAAAATGCATTAGACCTCATCTAAATGAAGCCACATACCAAGTTTTATTAAGATATCTTGTGAAATAAGCGAGATATAGAATTTGACTTATTTCCCATAAGGTTAACATAGGGACAACGTACTGTGTTTACCACTTTCAATAACTCGGTAACCAATGGACATAGAGCAATGATTCAAAATACTAAATTGTTTGTTTTTTCAAGCAGAATTCAATGGTGCCAAACAAAATTGGATTATTTTTATTTTACTATGTGAAAAACCCAAAAAAATCCATTTTTGGGGGGGTTTACCCCCCTTTACCCTCCCTTCCAGTGGTCCGATCGGGCTGGTTTTCGAACTCATCCGAATAATTACTACTTTACACACCTGTGCCAAATTTGTATATAAAATTTGATGTACGTATTGGTTATCTTGGCTTGAGGTAACCATTCCATATATATATATATATATATATATATATATATATATATATATGGGTTATTTTTTAATTTTACCCATAAAATCACGATTAAAAATGGCGGTTTTCAATGGCATAAATTTTGAAAAAGCTTCCATTTTTCATTTTTTACCATAATTGTTCAATACAAAGTCGTGGGACCACCGCCGACAATTTTTGGGAGATAAATACTTCATTTTGACTGGTTGTTAATTTTCGGCAACCATATATTGGATAACCGTTTTTTATTCTAATTCAAAGACAGTGTTATGCCACATCATTTCAAAGTAGTTTTTTACGGTGATTACAATGCCGCAATCCGTTTTTGAAAATCTTGGTTCGTTTTAAAGTAAAGCTCAAAATTATATCCATCCCTACTCATTTCTTAAGTACGTTTTGTACTTTGAATTTATTTTTATTATTTTTAATTATTATTATTTTTATTTTATTACTGTATTTATTTTAATTTATTTTTTCATTATTTTTGAGTCTGCATACTGACCCGTGCGCGTCAAGACCGCTAAAAGTGATAGGCCTGTCACACTTTCGTTTTTCATGTAATTAATGTTTTTATCGTGTCTACGTGTAAATATCTCAAATTTCAACTTTTGACAACGACCAGAACACCAGAATGTACTGTTCTTTGAACATGGTTTAGTTAAACCGACATATGTCAACCTAACCTGTGACATTAATAGATTGAACTGCTGACCGAAAAGGTAACCATTCCATATTTTTTATTACTTTTAGCGAATTTCCCCTATAGGGAAGTAGCTATTACCGTAGGCGGCACGGTGAGACTTAAGCCCGGGACCATGTTATTTTTTAATTTTGAGGTCCCTAGACCCCCAAAACACTGTTCGTTCATTTTCATATATATGTATATATATATATATATATATATATATATGTAGGCGCGATAACTTTTGTAAAAGGTCCAATCTTGATGAAATTTGGAACAAACGTGTAAAGCGTCATTCATGACTCCGAGTTCGAAAACCAGCAAGATTGGTTTACTCCAAGAAGGTTTTTTTGACAAAATAAAATTTATTTTCAAGATTTAACACCTTTTTACTAATTATTTTTTAATTCAATTGTTAAAATTTAATTCAGCTTAAAAAACCTAACAATTAAGCATTTTGAATTATTGTTCTTCGTCAATCCGTTGCTTAGATATTGGATGATATTGGATGTGCTAAACACAGTACGTTGTCCAATATTATTTTTAATTTTTCCCTCCAAAAGTATAGCCACCCTGATTTAAGTTATTTAAAAAAATACAATTCTGAACATATGTTTAAATTTTCAGGTGATGAATACTTTATTTGTGTTTATTTTGAATAGTTAGAGTTCATTGATCAGGATTTTGCAGAAAATATATACTATATTTAAAAAATAAAAATTATTTTTAAATTTAATAAAGAAAGTATGAGCATTTGGTGGGGGGACGTCTTGGTCTAAACTGCCTGAAAATGTAGCATAATATATGGTATGAATACAATGATGAGGATTGATAATAATATGTTTAATTGAAATTGGCTGGAGATGTAGGTCTGTTGCAACTGGGATGTTTTAATTACAAAACTAACCATATGGTTGAATTTAATTTTTTCATGAGATTAAGTTATTTGTTTGTTTTGAGTGTTTTAAACTTATTGATTATATGTTTGTTGACATTTATATTATAACAAGATTGAAGTTATTAAAAATTAAAAGACTAAGAATTATATAAAATACAAAGGTGTATGTATTAATAATGAAAACCAATGTGGTCTCTATGTTAATTTTCCTCATGTTTCCTCATGTTTAAAGCTTTTATATTTAAATGACTAAATGTACGTTTTTAGTATATTATTTACTTAACGTATTCAAACAATACTTTCCTTTAAATAAGTTGAATGCTCACATATACAAAATAAATCCTATGGAAATTCGCTGAGTTCGCAGGTATGCTGCGACGGGAGTATTCTTATTTCTTCTGTTTTTATTGAGTTAAGGGGTGTATTTTGGTCTTAACACACTCAGTAATATTGCGGTTTTAATGTAAAAAATTGATCAATAATGCGGACAAGGCAGAGACAAGTTATATCGTTTTATTCAATGTATATAGATGTACGTATATAACGTGATATAGATGTACGAAGCCTTCGTGGAGCGGAACGCGGCTCCGATCACTACTTGGTCTTGGCAACAATAAAACAAAGGTTAGCAACTGTAGGGAAGGATAAAATGAAAGCGGGAAGAAGATTAGATATAGAAAAGCTTAAGAATGAGCAAACACGAAAAGAATTCCAATTAACACTCAGCAATAGATTTCAAGTTCTAGAAGAAAATGATAAAGAAAATGAAGACATAAGTATAAATGAAGAATGGCTTAAAATCAAGAATATAATTAAAGAAACAGCAGAAGAAGTAATAGGTTTTAAGAAAAGTGATCGCAATGGGAAACCTTGGTTTAACAAGACATGTGAAGAGCAAATTGAAAAGAGGAAAAAAACAAAAATAAAGGTTCTAAATAGACCCACAGAAGAAAATCAAAATCAATATAGAAGAACAAACAAAGAAGTAACAAAAACCCTAAGACGAGAAAAACGAATTTATGTACATAGCCAACTTGCAAAGGCAGAAAATGATAAACGCAACAACAACACCAAAGATTTTTATGCTACAGTAAGACATTTTCAGAAAGGATATAGACCCAAAACAACAGGAATCAAAGATAAATACCGCCGTCGCAGCAAACCTGCGTACTCAGCGAATTTCTAAAGAATTAATTTTTATATGGGAGCTTATTTAATTAGGTACAGGAAAATGTTTCAAACATTTTATGTAATTCATGCAAAAAGTATATTACATATCTATTCAAGAGCTTTAGATATAGGCTAAGGGAAATGATCATGGGAATCACATCGGTATCCATTCCAGCAATATTCTTTTTGTTATTCTCATAATTATTGGTCTAATATTCTCATAATTATTAGTCTAATATTTTTTTTATAAGTGTATCCTTGTTATAGTATGAAAATGTAAGCAAACATACAATCAATGATTTAAAATCAATCAAAATAAAAACAAATAAAATAGTCACATGAAAAAATTGAATCCAAACATGTGATTTATCTTAAAATTTAAATAAACTTGTTGCAGCAAACTTGCATGCTCCGTTAATTTCTAAAGGATTTATTTTTTATATGTGGGCATATTCTACATAAGTTAGGGAAGTTGTTGTTTTGAATATTTTGTGTAAATATTAATCTAAATTAAGTAAATTTTATCATTCATGATCTTATTTCTCAATAATTATTCATATTCTGAAAATTTTTCATAAATTTACTTGTTATAGTATATAAATGTCAGCAAACATGTTATCAATCTACTCAGATCCAAGAAATAAAAAAAAAACCATCACATGAACAAATTAAATTTAATCATGTGGTTTGTTTTATTATTTTTTTAAAAATCCCATTTTAGGGAAATTGAATGAAAAATTTGGGTATTTCATACCAGAATTTGGACAGTTTATGTCCCTTCAGGGAAAAACAAAAGACAATGTACTGCATTTTCCAGATCCGATATCTCGGTAACCGATTGATGTAGAGTAATAATTCAAAATGCTATATTGTTTATTTTTTTAAGCTGAATTCAATTCTGACCATTAACTTTACATCAAATTAATATAAATATGTTAAATCTTCAAAATAAATTTAATTTAGTCAAAAAAACCGCCTTAGAGTGTACCGATCTTGCTGGTTTTCGAACTTAAAGTCATGAATATCGCTATAAATGTTTGTTCCAAATTTCATCAAGATCGGACTTTTTTTACGAGAGTTATCGTGCCTACGGACACACACACACATATATATATATATATATATATATACATATATACCAAAATGAACGAACGTTGTTTTTGGGCTCTAGGGACCTCAAAACGAAAAAATAACATGGTCCCGGGCTTAAGTCTCACCATGCCGCCTACGGTAATAGCTACTTCCCTATAGGGGGAAATTCGCTAAAATGGAAATAAAACGACTGACAAAACTAACGTTCTAAAAATATGGAAAGAATACTTCGAGGATCTTTTGAAGGGAGAAGAAGAAGACGTCAATGAAAATATATTAATCTACCAGAATGTACAACCCTGTGTACAAGAACCGTCTCTACAAGAAGTTAAGGAAGCAATAAAAAACTTTAAAAATGGAAAAGCACCAGGTGAAGATGAGATTGCAATAGAGGTTATAAAACATTGTGATATAAATGCTATTAAAGAAATTCATAGACTGATCCTACGAATATGGACAGAAGAAGAAATGCCCAGAGAATGGAGTGAATCTGTAATAATCCCGATACACAAAAAAGGCGATAAAGAAACCTGTAGCAACTTCAGAGGAATATCCCTACTTAACTCTACTTATAAGATACTCTCCAAGATTTTACTGAACAGAATAAAACCATATGCAGAAGAATACATTGAAGACCATCAAGCTGGTTTTATCAAAGGACGTTCAACAACAGACCAAATTTATGTGATAAAGGAGATAATATCAAAGTATTGGGAATATGACAATGAATGTTATATCCTGTTCATTGATTTTGTAAAAGCTTATGATACCAAAAAAGACCTAAACTCTGGGAAACAATGCAGAAAGTTGGCATACCGGACAAACTTATAAATCTAACAAAAATGTGTGTTGAAGGATCCAAAAGTAAAGTTAAGATAGATAATGAATTCTCAGAAACCTTCCGAACCCACTCAGGAGTTAGACAAGGAGATGGACTCTCTCCAATTCTATTCAATATTGCAATAGAAGAAACCCTAAAGAGCACAAAAAATTTAGAATATGGTATAAACCTCGGATCTAAAATAAACACACTTGCTTTTGCAGATGACGTTGCATTAATTGCAGAATCAAAAGAGGACCTAGGAAAACTTACCAAAATTATCATAAAAGAAGCAAATAAGATTGGACTTCAAATAAGTGAAGAGAAGGCGAAATACTTGAAAGTAGGAAGATCCCAAATCGAAACGGATGAACCTCTAAAAGTTAATAATTATAAATTTGAAAAAGTACCTGAATTTAAATACCTAGGAGTATCAGTTAATTGGAACAACGAAAGAGGAACAGAAATAGAAAAGCGACTAATTTTAGCGACCAAATGCTTCTGGAGCTTATCAAAATTATTAAATTCCAAAATGTTATCAAAAAACACAAAAATAAGAATTTATAAAACTATTATTCAACCAGTTCTTTTATATGGCTCAGAAACATGGACAATGACAAAATATCATGAAAACAAACTCATTATTTTTGAAAACAAAATTTTAAGAAAGATTTTTGGACCTATAAATGAAGAAGGTGAGTGGCGAATAAGAAAAACTCGTAAGCTCCGAGAACTATACCAAGATCCAGACATTGTAGCCACAGTGAAGAGTAGACGACTGAGATGGGCAGGACACATAGAAAGGAGGGAAGAAGAGAGTGTGCTGAAGAAAATCAAGAATGGAAGGCCACGTGGTACTCGCCCGCTGGGAAGACCAAAGCTGCGGTGGAGGGACCAGGTCCAGAAAGATCTTCAGAGAATGGGAGCATCTCTTGCGCAAGCAGCAGACCGGCAGCAGTGGAGGCAACTTTTTGGCGAGGCCAAAAACCTACTTAGGTTTGAGTGGCCAAGGAGGTAAGGTAAGGTAAAGTTCAATTTTTTCAAGAATTTACTTTAGTTAAAGATTCATATCTCAAGTTTTAAATAAGAGATAATGTTAATTCTGGTCTTAAATCACTCTTTGGATCATTGGCCTTCTTTGGAGCTATGATTTTTGAAATACATTAGATTTTAAGTGAGTTATGATTCCCCAATCAACACAAGTTATTTGTAGCTGATATTTGTCTGTGGTTAAAATGAAGACTTACATATGAAGTTGCAAATGAGACTCAAGGTTCGTTATAGTCTTAAATTATACAATACATTACTTGATTTATTTCTAGCTATTGATTATTAAAGTATGATAAATTTAAGATGAGTTATGAAACGCTGTTCAATACCAATTGTTTTTCTGAAATTTAGGTAAGGTGGTTGTCTTTTAAATCGCTTTAAACCCAGTCAATTTAAATGATCAGTAGCTCTAAAGAAGGCTAATAAGTCAACGAGTCGTTTAAGACCAAAATTAACTTTGTGTTTTATTTAGAAGTTGAGATATGAATCTTTAACTAAAATATAATCTTTAAAAAACTTAACATTACGTTGAATAGAATGATATAACTTGTCTTTACCTCGTCCAAATTTAATTATCAATATCTCAAATTGAAGCCGTAATATTACTGAGTATTGTAAGACCAAAATGAACTCCATGCTTTAATTAGAACAGAAGATATAAGAAAAAGAATAAAAAATAAATTTAAAGTACTTAACATCCATAAGAAATGAATAGGGATGAATTTTAATTTTAACTTTTCTTTCAAACGAACCAAGATTTTCAAAAACTGATTGCGGCATTGTAATCTCCGTAAAAATGTACTTTGAAATTATGTGTCAAAACACTATCTTTATATTAGGAATAAAATGTTATCCAATGTGGCGGATCCAAGATACCGGTCAAAATGAAGTGTTTACCACCCAAAAATTATCGGCGGTGATCCAACGACATTACATCGATAAATGCAGGTAAAAATGAAAATAGAGAAAGTTTTTCAAAATTTACCCAATTAAAAAAACGCCATTTTGAAACGTGATTTTATGGGTGAAACAACTTTATTTTTGGGGACTCATCGGATCTTGATGTAGTGATTAAAAGAAGATCTAATCAAATTTTCGTGAATATACATCAGTTGCCGACCTAAAACCCCAATTTTACTGTACTGTTATTCGAATTTTAAATGTAATTTTAAGAAAAAAGTATAAGACTACATTTTATTTTTATTGTAAATTATAAAGAAATCGATTGCAATCGATTACAAAAACCCCTCAATGTGTTAAACATTTAGTCCTAACGCACGCTGTAATTTGAATAACAAATTAAAACAAGCAAATTGTAATTACAATGAACACCTTAATTTCAAACTCATGATAACCAATCACGTTTATTTTTGCCACCAGTTCCACTGTATTAAAACCTTTTGCGATGTTCCTCCTTGGATCCCGGTGAAGAGCGCCGTCGCGTCGCCATCGGCGGATCGCGGGGACAACGGCCCACGTGGGAGAGGAGCGGCTGACCCCTGAACGCAATTAAGGACATTTTTTAAAGGACCTGATGCCAATTAGACGCGTGAGAGGTGTAGCGCGTGCGCGCTCCTGGTCTGATTCCTGCACTTTCCCACCAATTACCACCGCCTCCCATAACGCGTTTAATCACAACATTAGAGCTCCAGCAGAGCACTAAGCAAATATCGGTAAACCAGAATGTGTACGGCAAATCCTGTGGAAATGTCGGGTGAAGCGGTTAACAGCGGTCACCACAATCATATTTTTTATGTAGAACCGATATACTACATTCAGTAGGTTAACTATATCTTGAAAAATTAACGTTGGCTATTATTTAATCATTTGCAAGTATTGCTTAATATATGGACAAGAAAGTTTGTTATATTACGTTTTCCAATCAGTTTGATGCACACTTCATTTTAGCGAATTTCCCCTATAGGGAAGAAGCTATTACGGTAGGTCTCATGGTAAGACCTAAGCCCCAGACCATGAAAAACTTTTCGTTTTGGGGCCCCCAGAAGCAAAAAACACCATTCGTTCGAATTTCTATATATATATATACATACATGAAAATCTTTTACAAATAGTTTTTTACATATTCTAATATAGTGAGGTTTTCTCCAATATTTTTGTAGCCGTGTCTTGTTTCTATTAGATGATCTGCGTAATTGGACTTCATCGTCGTTTTGTTTCCTGACTTTAGGGCTTGTCTTTGAATCTGGTCGAAAAACTTCTACTTGTTTGTCCAATATAATATTTTTCGCAGTCGCTACAATTAATTTGGTAGACTCCAGCTTTGTTATTATCATTCGTTTTGTTTTGAGTTCTATTTTGTATTCTATTGTTTATCATTCTATATGCGTTGTTTTTTGTTCTGAAGCTTGTTTTAAAGTTTGATCTATAGAATGTGCGCCTTGCTGCTTTATTAATTATTGTATTATAAGGAATACATAAAATGACCTCTTCTATTGGTTTATCTGTTGATTCTTCTCATTGGTTTTTCTTCTTAATTTCCTTTTTTTAATTTTTTTCAATTATATTTTGTTTGTATTCGTTTTTTATTGGCAAATGTATGATTGTATTCTTTTCTTTATTAAATGTATTGTTCGTCATAGGGATATTGATTAGTCTGTGGGTCATAGCATGAAATGCAGCTAATTTATGTTGCCATGGATGGTTGGAGTCGGATGGTATTGTTGTTTCGGTTGTAGTGGGTTATCTGTAGATTTCACATAAGGTATTTTTCTGATGGACAATGATGATAGCTTATATGGGTATTATATATAGATATAAAAACCAATCGGATATAATTATCAGATGTAGTAAAAGGGAAGAGGGGGGTTGAGTATATTTCTTTTAAGATTTAGTTTGCTTACAAAAATAAATACAGTAAAATCTTTTATCACAGAGACTGCGCTGGCATCTCCCGACCTACACAGCGGCGAAGGTTGAGAATATTCCTAGCCAATATAATGTTTGGTCAGTGTTTCCCAATACGAGAACAGTAGGAAGCAGCGGGTAAGTGTTGAGTGCTTGTGTTACAGATTAAGCCGGATCTGTATCGGACCGTTCGCCGCGTGCTGCAGCGACTCAGCGCGCCGTCAGCACTCGACCGTCTCCAGACTGGAACATTTTCTTTTTTGGGATACCATGTCAACATTTTGTATGCAGACTGCAATTGTATTATGTGATTTTTATTACTAAAGAGTTTCAACGTGGAAGAAAAGAACGATAAATGTGTTTCATATTTAATATTTAGTTGTAAACACATAACTCGTTTGTGGGGTAAAATTTAGCATTAATAATATTATAGTCCAGTCCTATAACTGAAACGGTTTTCTCTAAATTGCGTTACCAATAAATTGTCTCTTGCCTAGTTGGTATAAAATTTTGTCACATTTAAAAAATGTATTCTTTCTTCTTGCCTACTGAAACTACAGTATTAAAAAAGAGAGTTTAGGGTTATTATTCAAGATATCAGTAAAAGTATAGTATTAACTAACTTACACAAACACAAACACAAACACACACACACACACACACACACACACACACACACACACACACACACACACACACACACACATATAAAATATTTTTTTAAAAATGGTACCTGGCGGACCAAGCCTTACTCGGTATCATTTCATGTTTACCAGTTCATCCAATTTACCATAAAACATTTCAGTGTCATCACATGTATAATAGTCCTACATTTTTTACTATTCCATGCAATCTTCGTCCCACATATTGTATTTTTAATATATGGCTGTAGTTTGCAAACAGCTGTGTAATGAAGTGTTTAACACCCCCAAAGGGATTTCCACATCAACCAAAACCAAGTGAGAATTCCTTACCAAGGTACCGAGTAAATATCAACTAAGTTCAGGGGTTCAATCAGGTAAAACCCATAAAATAACATACACTAAATTCTAAATTAACATTCAGGAGAAGGGGAACCCAGAGCATCCCAGGGTACCCAACACCTCACGGTACCCGAGCGCCAAACGGTACCCAACACCTTACGGTACCCGAGCACCCAACTGCACCTGAGTATCCCAGGGTACCCAAACACCCATGGTACCCGAGCGCCCCAGAGTGTCCCAACACTTCACAGTCCCCAAGCACCTCACGGTGCCCAAGCATCCTATGGTACCGTAACACCCTGTGGTACCCGAACACCCATTGTACCCGAGCACCAGATACCCAAGTACCTCTTGGTACTCACTGGAGGGGAGGATGGAGCATCTTGGTGCCCAATAGTGGGGACAGCAGGCATACAAGACGGAATTTGGGGACCAGAAAGGCAGTTGGGCTCTAGCGGCCCGACCCACCGGATGGACGTGTTGATCCCCCGGTGAGCTGGGTGGGCGTGCTGAGCCCCCAGCACCGTCGGACGGGTGTGGTGAGCCCCCGACATCCCGCATGGGCGTGCTGAGCCCGCGGAAGACCGAACGGGCGTGGTGAGCCCCCGGTACACTGGACGGACGTGTTGAGCCCCCAGCACCCGCATGGGCGAGTTGAGCCTGCGGAAGACCAGACGGGCGTGTTGAGCCCCCAATACGTCAGATGGGCGTGTTGAGCCCCCGACAACCCGCATGGGCGTGTTGAACCCGCGGAAGACCGGACGGGCGTGTTGAGCCCCCGGTACGTCGGATGGGCGTGTTGAGCCCCCAAGACCCCGCATGGGCGTGCTGAGCCCGCGGAAGACCGGACGGGCGCGTTGAGCCCCCGGTACGCTGGATGGGCGTGCTGAGCCCCCAGCAGTTAACTGGTTTGTGAGTCGTCGTTAAAGAGTGGGGGGAACGACTTCATGTAATTTCCCCCCTCCAGTTTTGTTTGGTATATAAGGCGATTAGTAAGTTACGATCGTCAGTATACGTTTGGGCAGTGACCCGATTAGACCGTCCCACAGCTACCTTCTGAGCGAGCGCGCCGCCAGGAGGTCTTCTCTGCAAGTACCGTAGCTTGGGTACGAGGATCCGCTGGGCTAAGTTCTGGGCCGTGGGGCCGGAATCGTCTTCGGAAGGAGAGCGCAAGCCAGGGATCTGAGCTCACTGTGTGATACACAGGAGGAGGAGTTGGACGGCGTGGCAATAACCCCCCGGGGCATCACATAAGCAACGAGACTGATCCATCTACGGACGCGGTGAGCTGGTTCCCGGAGTCCACGCCAAGACTACAAACCAGTGATTGGATCTTGTATATTGTGTATATATTATTTGAACTGTGTGAATAAATGCAAGTGACTGGATATCCGGACGATTTCACTTAGAACCTTGACCAACCCTTGTTAAAGTCTAGTGCTCGAGGAAACATCCTCACAGCTGTTATAATTATCCTTTGTTTATATTTTCGTTGTTTATTTCTTTGCTATCATGGAACCCCCCCCCCCGTATGACGAATGTTAAAATTTTCCTCACTTTAACTTTTTTTATCGGGCCAAATAACTGGCATAAAACACGGTTTTGAGTCAAAAATAAGTTATTTCCGGTCTTTGAAAGAAACCCTCGATGCCGTTTTCGTGATAAATGTGCCAGCAAGCAAGCTTGAAACAAACATTGCCCATTAGTAGAAGATTCGGGTTGTTTTGCTTTTCGATTCTACATGAGTTGATAATGGTGTTGTTGAGTATAATGTCACAAGCTTTTACCACAAATTAAGCCTACATATGGTAGGCTCAGGTTTAATCAGTAAAAACCGTAAGAGTCTCTGTTGCAAAATACCAACAACAACCAATTCCCTTGGCTCAACTTAACAAATCCGCTTCAAGCACTTGTCTGCCAGGAGAGTTAAATGGAAAGGTGGGCCAAGCTTGTTGGGTTCTAAATATAAAAAAACAGTTTGAGATCTTTAATCAAAAAAGTTGATAACTCTTATATATTTTCTTATTATTCCTCAAATGTCACGTTTTACTTTTTTTAAACATAAATCAATACATCAATATATATAAAAATACCCCCGTTGCAGCAGACCTGCATACTCAGAGCGAATTTCAAGTGCAAAACAACATATTTCGATCCAACATAGCGAGATTTGACATGTTTTTGTAAGCTCCATAAGAATAACATGGGGAATGAGTATGGAGGTTTGCTGCTACAGGTATATTAAAACTGGGTGGTTTTAATTCAATATTTAGTAGATCTGAACTAGAAGAAGCCATTTACCAAGTTTTATCAAGATATGTTGAGAAATAAGCAAGATATAGAATTTTACTTATTTCCCATAAGGTTAACATTGGGACAACGTACTGTGTTTACCACTTTCAATATCTCGGCAACCAATGGACATAGAGCCATGGTTCAAAATACTAAATTGTTTGTTTTTTTGGGCTGAATTCAATGGTGCCAATAAAAATTTGAAAAATTTTATTTTTCTTTGTAAAAATCTCAAAAAAACCCATTTTTGGGGGGTTTACCCCCCTTTACCCTCCCTTCCGGTGGTCCGATCGGGCTGGTTTACGAACTCGTCCGAATAATTACTACTTTACACGTCTATGCCAAATTTCATTCCGATTGGACCATTTTTGCGCAAGTTATCGTGCTTAAAGACACACACACACACACACACACACATATATATATATATATATATATATATATATATATATATATATATATATATATATATATATATATATATATATATATATGAAAGTGAACGAATGGTGTTTTTGGCATCTGAGGACCTCAAAAAGAAAAGTTATGATGGTTTTAGGCTTAGGTCTTACCATGAGACCTAGGGTAACAGCTTCTTCCCTATAGGGGAAATTCGCTAAAAATAGTTGTGTGTTGGTATATTTCGGGCTACAGCCAAAACTACATTTCGTAGACACTTGATTTTGGTGTCAAATCAAAGCTTGGAATCTCATGATGTGCACTATGGTGGTTTGGCAGCCCAGGATCATCCTAAAGGGACCTATGTCAAGGATTTTGGGAGTTCTTTGAATAGTTGCTATGGTTACCATTAGAAATAGCTACTATGGTTACTAACAGAATACAGCTCTAAGAAACAAGAATACGAGAAAAAAATAATCTCCCGGGCAAAGCCGGGGTTATCAGCTAGTCATAAATATAACAGAAAAATTAAAACTTTTTCTACAGCGAAATTATGTTAATACCTCCTTACCGTCGGATGATCTTCGACGCAAAGATATTTTAACTTTAAAAATGTAGAAATAAAGGACTTGTACGTCCCGAAAGAAAATTTGTCGTTCTAAAGCGCATAAGTGTGCATTTGAATATGACACACAATATAAGCGTTTTGACATGTTGCAGGGTAGTCGCCCCAGCCGCAGCCGGGAGAGAGCATTGCCGGCGCCGGTGGCATTGTCGGCAGCCGCATAATGCGGCAATCTGACGCTAATGCAACGTTTTGCTGTAATTTTCAATCCCCGTTGACCCACATGGACCCGTTATGAGCTACAAAGTCAAGCTTAAATAACAACTCGCATGCAGTTGCAAAAATGAATCCCCATATGGCTTTGATATTTCGCTACACCGGCCGGCCGCTACAAACGGGCTTTATTACAAATGGAAACTAGATAAAAGCGCCACTCGCCGACTTGTACCACTCGCGGCATTCAAAGTGACTCCACATCAGCGCGTGCTGGGGGTAAACGATGTGGCTTATTGATCCAATAGTTTAAAATGCAAACCTTATAGAGGATACCTAGATTTTTTACAATTTTGTATACACTATCAAATATTGTATAAAACATTTTTATAACAGATTTATTTGACCAGTCAGAATTTAAGTTTTTGTTTTGAAAATCAGCAAGCTTGAATTTTGATTGGTCAAATAAATATTTTATAAAAGATCTTTTATAAAATATATGATTGTGCAATGCGGGTCTAAACCTTTTCCATTTTTAAAAACAAATATCTTTAATCATAACAGGTGTGTAAAAAAGCATAGCGGGATTTCAAAGCCTTGAAGTATCTCTTCCATTTAACCTTTCTTTTCATAATACATTATTTAAATAACGCGTCAATTATTGAAAGAGCAACTCAAAGAGTTTGACCTAATTGTATCTAATATGATTATCGTTTTCCACAAGAAAGATAGCTTCAAACAAAAACTTTAAAATCCTTAATAAGTGCTACTATGTTAATTGATGCAATTCTAGTTTCGGTAATATTTCAAATGTTGGGTACATAAAATAATAGCAAAGACTGTTGATTTTGGGCTTTCAAAACCTAAAAAGAAAATAAATCGTACGGTTTAAAAGCTGGTGGATAGATAGGTACAGTATCGTCAGGCCGCGGCGCGGGAGGCCGACAGCATTAAGGCTATTACCATACTTTTTTAGTATGGTAATAATCAAATTTAGTATGGATTTTACCTAATCAAATTTTGGCTAGGTTTGACATATCGACTTCAATTTGCACCCTTGTTTATGACCAACCCCTTCAAAATGAGGGATCACTCAATAGGGGTTTGCGTTTGAAATCTTGGAGCAGCCCCCAACACTCTATTTGGGGGTTGGGGAAAAATTGGGAATGAGACAAAAACGTCCACTCTTCCATCTAATAATGATATCCAGAGTTTGGCTTACCCTATTTAAACCATTTAAAAGATAAATTGGGGTATCCATATTTAATTTCGTGTGTCCATCTCAAAATTATAAATTATACATTATATAGATTACTTCAAATGGCTGCCATTCTGGTTAGAGATGAGATACCGACCTCGGGTTTGCGCCATTGTATTTATTTTGACAAACCCTTAAAAATGAGGGGTCACTTCATAGGGGATGCTATTTAAAAAGATTAAGTTACCCCCTACCACCCACCCTGAGAGGGGGGAGGGTGAAAAAAAGTTCGATATAAATATCCCGGAAATGCCACATATGACGTATTTCTATCTAGTTGGGTTTAAAAAATAAGATTTGTTTCCATACTTAATTTACAAACTGTGTGTAAATAGAGCTTTAAAAAAGTATACACACCAAGGCGCTATTTTTTTTAAACTCCTGATATTTTTTAACCATACCGAAAATATTGAGTTAAGTATACCTACTTGTACTATATGAAACCCCACCTATACAAAAATGTTCATCTCAAATGAAATGGAATGGCAGCATTTTGACTCTTAACGCCTACAAGACTAGTTAAAAGGTCTGAGACTTGGAAGGTTTATATCGCTTATTTATAAACACATTGAAATGGAACTTGATGCTGGATGCGTGAGTATGTAATCAAACTTTCTGCTGTATGTGGGAGTACTGAAACTTGATGTTGTGACAGTATATATTTTGAACTAAGATTTTTACTGCTGCAATTTGTAAAACCCCTTCTAACTTGTTCTAGTTTCTTGAATTATATTGCTGACATCTATAAGCGTCGACCATATATTTATTGTGTGCTTGTTTCCAAAATATGCTGAATTCAACTTTTTCTGTTGATGAGACCCACGATAATCTTCTTTCCCGAAGTAAAAAAGTTCTATACAAATAATTTTGAACGAGCAACGTAAAACTTTTAGTTTAGGTACAGTACAGTATTGAGAAATTCACATCAACAGAACAACTTTATTTCTCTGTCACTTACTTAAAAGGATATTTTAGTAAATATGACAATAACGTAACTTATGAACACCTACTCGAGAAAGTGTTACTGAAATGGAAATACCCAGCCGCTTGACACAGTGGAGTTAGCGAGAACCGACCCCCGCGGTTGTGTAACACACTTGACACTTGTCTCCGTCTTTTCATAGGGAAATCCCAATATAGCTCATTTCATAACCACTGTAGGTGTTGACCTGTGAGATTTTGTTACTTTGTCCATACCCTTGTGCTACTTTCTTGATCGTCTTCCGGGGATCCCGGATATGTCATACTCGTAGATAAACAGGATATCGAAGTCTCCCCCTTGGTTCACTTAACCTAGTATCGAAATATATTACTTATGGATTCTAGCACTGTTTGTTTTATAATTAATGGTACGGTCCTCCGAGGTTATCCATCTGTCTAGCCTATGCTACTTCATTCCCTTTTAAAATACGGGTAATCCGAATAAAGTATGGTTGTTCATCTTGTGTTTAGTCGGTGCTTATGAGATAACCCCGATACCTTCGGTTAACCCGTTTGCCGTTCTCCTCTCTCATAGATCCTCAGATACCTGGAAAGTTCCCAGAAATTACAATTGCCTTTTATTTATTTATTTATTACATTCGGCGAACTTTATTAATATTTTTAATAAAAAAATATTATTAATATTTATTAATAAAAAATATTAATGTATTTATTACATACATTAATAAATTAATGTAATAAACGAATTTATTTATTTATTTATTTATGTAATATTTATTTATACATAAAAACATGTTATAAATAAATATAATATGTATTTATTAAACACTTACATAATATATTTATGTTTATATAAATATATCACATAAATGAATATATTTATATAAATATATATTTATGTATAAATAAATAAATATTTATTCATACAAATATATATTTGTATAAAAAAATTTATTTATTTATACAAACGGCCTTGTAGGTAAATGTGCTTCGAAGTGAACCCACGAACAGGGTCAGTCATTACTCTGAAAAAGTCCCACAGTTTGGGCAACCGAGAATCACGGAGACCGCTCATTTCTGTCATGTGTATTAATTGTTGTCATTTTCACGAGGGCGTGATGCATTATTGAAGTAAATGGCGCATTAATGAGAAGAGTCACTTAATTTTCCCTGCAATTAATGTTTAACTGAACAAATATATTATTTTTTTCGATTAGTTATGAATCAGTTGAGAACGCGGCAACTAATATATTATTTTGCATTACTTCATTTGCATTTTTAAATTTGCAATCCTTTTTTGACTTCAAAACTTGAATCTATTTTTAGTTCACAACAAGTAATACAGTTTGTTTAATCAGCCATCAAGGCATTTAGGTATCAAACTCTGTCTCGCACCGACTCATCACCGGGCGACAAACAGTAATCAGCAGGGCCGGCTGGCTTCACTTTCCATACTTTTCGTGTTTGTCGACGGTATTGTATCGACCACCGGCGGCGCCGAGCTCTGCTGAAGCTTAGAAATGTCTGTTTGTTAGATGTAAATATGGTTTTATAATATGATTATTTTACCAACCGTCATCAGTCAAACCCCGAAAGTAAATATTTAATATGAACTGGTGTAAAAAATACATGTGCGTATAACAAATAGTTAATGTAGAAATTCAGAGAAGAGAAGAGTTATAATAATAAATTCTATTGAATTTCACGTCACACCACAAAATCACCTCTCGGAGCAATAGTGATGAACCGTCTATTGATTTGGGCGCACCGGAATTGCGCAATAAAATTCAGGTAATCCCCGGAATAGCGCACTTGGTCGAGAGACAGCCCCTGGATACACACCCTATTGCGCACTTACTCTTCCGAGAAATCTCTCGGTTAAATAAGCAAGGGTGAAAAATAATAACAACTAGTTCACCAACAAGCATTTATTAATCCAACGCATTTTTATATCCAACGCATTTTGTAAAAGGTCAATTTCATTTTGACTCAGCTGATGAATTTTGTTTATAAGAAAGGCTCTTCTCTCACACTTTTCTTTCTCCTCTTGGGGACATCCCAGGTGTTGAGCCGGACATAAGTGTCTGCATACATTTAAGGTTTTTTTTAAAACTATGTATATATTTGGATGGGGCGAAGGGCACTCCTTGTTGAATAGAGAGTGAAATTCCCACACGCATTTGTACCTGCCGGGCCAAGTGCGCAATTCATAAGGCGCATAGATGGAGAGTCCTTTTAGGGATTATAACTTGGTGCGCGATTCCGGTGCACCGACCGGCTGTGGTGTAGTGGGTCACTGTCGGTTATGTCACCCGGGGCCCGACATCGACATGTGTACTTTCCGGTAAGTATGAGGTGAGGGCGACTCGTCCCCGGCCCAGACCGGCTGTGGTGTATTGGGTCACTGTCGGTTATGTCACCCGAGGCCCGACATCGACATGTGTACTTTCCGGTAAGTATGAGGTGAGGGCGTCTCGTCCCCGGCCCAGACCGGCTGTGGTGTAGTGGGTCACTGTCGGTTGTCACCCGGGGCCCGACATCGACATGTGTACTTTCCGGTAAGTATGAGGTGAGGGCGACTCGTCCCCGGCCCAGCCCGGCTGTGGTGTAGTGGGTCACTGTCGGTTGTCACCCGGGGCCCGACATCGACATGTGTACTTTCCGGTAAGTATGAGGTGAGGGCGACTCGCCCCCGGCCCAGACCGGCTGTGGTGTAGTGGGTCACTGTCGGTTATGTCACCCGGGGCCCGACATTGACATGTGTACTTTCCGGTAAGTATGAGGTGAGGGCGACTCGCCCCCGGCCCAGACCGGCTGTGGTGTAGTGGGTCACTGTCGGTTATGTCACCCGGGGCCCGACATCGACATGTGTACTTTCCGGTAAGTATGAGGTGAGGGCGTCTCGTCCCCGGCCCAGACCGGCTGTGGTGTAGTGGGTCACTGTCGGTTGTCACCCGGGGCCCGACATCGACATGTGTACTTTTCGGTAAGTATGAGGTGAGGGCGACTCGTCCCCGGCCCAGACCGGCTGTGGTGTAGTGGGTCACTGTCGGTTATGTCACCCGAGGCCCGACATCGAAATGTGTACTTTCCAGTAAGTATGAGGTGAGGGAGACTCGTCCCCGGCCCAGACCGGCTGTGGTGTAGTGGGTCACTGTCGGTTATGTCACCCGAGGCCCGACATCGACATGTGTACTTTTTGGTAAGTATGAGGTGAGGGCGACTCGTCCCCGGCCCAGACCGGCTGTGGTGTAGTGGGTCACTGTCGGTTATGTCACCCGAGGCCCGACATCGACATGTGTACTTTCCAGTAAGTATGAGGTGAGGGAGACTCGTCCCCGGCCCAGACCGGCTGTGGTGTAGTGGGTCACTGTCGGTTATGTCACCCGGGGCCCGACATCGACATGTGTACTTTCCAGTAAGTATGAGGTGAGGGCGACTCGTCCCCGGCCCAGACCGGCTGTGGTGTAGTGGGTCACTGTCGGTTATGTCACCCGGGGCCCGACATCGACATGTGTACTTTTCGGTAAGTATGAGGTGAGGGCGACTCGTCCCCGGCCCAGCCCGGCTGTGGTGTAGTGGGTCACTGTCGGTTATGTCACCCGGGGCCCGACATCGACATGTGTACTTTCCAGTAAGTATGAGGTGAGGGCGACTCGTCCCCGGCCCAGACCGGCTGTGGTGTAGTGGGTCACTGTCGGTTATGTCACCCGGGGCCCGACATCGACATGTGTACTTTCCGGTAAGTATGAGGTGAGGGCGACTCGTCCCCGGCCCAGACCGGCTGTGGTGTAGTGGGTCACTGTCGGTTATGTCACCCTGGGCCCGACATCGACATGTGTACTTTCCAGTAAGTATGAGGTGAGGGCGACTCGTCCGCGGCCCAGACCGGCTGTAGTGTAGTGGGTCACTGTCGGTTATGTCACCCTGGGCCCGACATCGACATGTGTACTTTCCAGTAAGTATGAGGTGAGGGCGACTCGTCCCCGGCCCAGACCGGCTGTGGTGTAGTGGGTCACTGTCGGTTATGTCACCCTGGGCCCGACATCGACATGTGTACTTTCCAGTAAGTATGAGGTGAGGGCGACTCGTCCCCGGCCCAGACCGGCTGTGGTGTAGTGGGTCACTGTCGGTTATGTCACCCTGGGCCCGACATCGACATGTGTACTTTCCAGTAAGTATGAGGTGAGGGCGACTCGTCCCCGGCCCAGACCGGCTGTAGTGTAGTGGGTCACTGTCGGTTATGTCACCCTGGGCCCGACATCGACATGTGTACTTTCCGGTAAGTATGAGGTGAGGGCGACTCGTCCCCGGCCCAGACCGGCTGTGGTGTAGTGGGTCACTGTCGGTTATGTCACCCTGGGCCCGACATCGACATGTGTACTTTCCGGTAAGTATGAGGTGAGGGCGACTCGTCCCCGGCCCAGACCGGCTGTGGTGTAGTGGGTCACTGTCGGTTATGTCACCCTGGGCCCGACATCGACATGTGTACTTTCCAGTAAGTATGAGGTAAGGGCGACTCGTCCCCGGCCCAGACCGGCTGTAGTGTAGTGGGTCACTGTCGATTGTCACCCGGGGCCCGACATTGATATGTGTACTTTCCAGTAAGTATGAGGTGAGGGCGACTCGTCCCCGGCCCAGACCGGCTGTAGTGTAGTGGGTCACTGTCGGTTATGTCACCCGGGGCCCGACATTGATATGTGTACTTTCCAGTAAGTATGAGGTGAGGGCGACTCGTCCCCGGCCCAGACCGGCTGTGGTGTAGTGGGTCACTGTCGCTTATGTCACCCGGGGCCCGACATCGACATGTGTACTTTCCTGTAAGTATGAGGTGAGGGCGACTCGTCCCCGGCCCAGACCGGCTGTGGTGTAGTGGGTCACTGTCGGTTATGTCACCCGGGGCCCGACATCAACATGTGTACTTTTCGGTAGGTATGAGGTGAGGGCGACTCGTCCCCGACCCAGACCGGCTGTGGTGTAGTGGGTCACTGTCGGTTATGTCACCCGGGGCCCGACATCGACATGTGTACTTTCCAGTAAGTATGAGGTGAGGGCGACTCGTCCCCGGCCCAGCCCGGCTGTGGTGTAGTGTGTCACTGTCGGTTGTCACCCGAGGCCCGACATCGACATGTGTACTTTCCAGTAAGTATGAGGTGAGGGCGTCTCGTCCCCGGCCCAGACCGGCTGTGGTGTAGTGGGTCACTGTCGGTTATGTCACCCGGGGCCCGACATCGACATGTGTACTTTCCGGTAGGTATGAGGTGAGGGCGACTCGTCCCCGGCCCAGACCGGCTGTGGTGTAGTGGGTCACTGTCGGTTGTCACCTGGGGCCCAACATCGACATGTGTACTTTCCAGTAAGTATGAGGTGAGGGAGACTCGTCCCCGGCCCAGCCCGGCTGTGGTGTAGTGTGTCACTGTCGGTTATGTCACCCGGGGCCCGACATCGACATGTGTACTTTCCGGTAAGTATGAGGTGAGGGCGACTCGTCCCCGGCCCAGCCCGGCTGTGGTGTAGTGGGTCACTGTCGGTTATGTCACCCGGGGCCCGACATTGACATGTGTACTTTCCGGAAACTATGAGGTGAGGGCGACTCGTCCCCAGCCCAGACCGGCTGTGGTGTAGTGGGTCACTGTCGGTTATGTCACCCTGGGCCCGACATCGACATGTGTACTTTCCAGTAAGTATGAGGTGCGGGCGACTCGTCCCCGGCCCAGACCGGCTGTGGTGTAGTGGGTCACTGTCGGTTATGTCACCCGGGGCCCGACATCGACATGTGTACTTTCCGGTAAGTATGAGGTGAGGGCGACTCGTCCCCGGCCCAGACCGGCTGTGGTGTAGTGGGTCACTGTCGGTTATGTCACCCGAGGCCCGACATCGACATGTGTACTTTCCGGTAAGTATGAGGTGAGGGCGACTCGTCCCCGGCCCAGACCGGCTGTGGTGTAGTGGGTCACTGTCGGTTATGTCACCCGGGGCCCGACATTGATATGTGTACTTTCCAGTAAGTATGAGGTGAGGGCGACTCGTCCCCGGCCCAGACCGGCTGTGGTGTAGTGGGTCACTGTCGCTTATGTCACCCGGGGCCCGACATCGACATGTGTACTTTCCAGTAAGTATGAGGTAAGGGCGACTCGTCCCCGGCCCAGACCGGCTGTAGTGTAGTGGGTCACTGTCGATTGTCACCCGGGGCCCGACATTGATATGTGTACTTTCCAGTAAGTATGAGGTGAGGGCGACTCGTCCCCGGCCCAGACCGGCTGTAGTGTAGTGGGTCACTGTCGGTTATGTCACCCGGGGCCCGACATTGATATGTGTACTTTCCAGTAAGTATGAGGTGAGGGCGACTCGTCCCCGGCCCAGACCGGCTGTGGTGTAGTGGGTCACTGTCGCTTATGTCACCCGGGGCCCGACATCGACATGTGTACTTTCCGGTAAGTATGAGGTGAGGGCGACTCGTCCCCGGCCCAGACCGGCTGTGGTGTAGTGGGTCACTGTCGGTTATGTCACCCGGGGCCCGACATCAACATGTGTACTTTTCGGTAGGTATGAGGTGAGGGCGACTCGTCCCCGACCCAGACCGGCTGTGGTGTAGTGGGTCACTGACGGTTATGTCACCCGGGGCCCGACATCGACATGTGTACTTTCCAGTAAGTATGAGGTGAGGGCGACTCGTCCCCGGCCCAGCCCGGCTGTGGTGTAGTGTGTCACTGTCGGTTGTCACCCGAGGCCCGACATCGACATGTGTACTTTCCAGTAAGTATGAGGTGAGGGCGACTCGTCCCCGGCCCAGACCGGCTGTGGTGTAGTGGGTCACTGTCGGTTATGTCACCCGGGGCCCGACATCGACATGTGTACTTTTCGGTAAGTATGAGGTGAGGGCGACTCGTCCCCGGCCCAGCCCGGCTGTGGTGTAGTTTCACTGTCGGTTATATCACCCGGGGCCCGACATCGACATGTGTACTTTCCGGTAGGTATGAGGTGAGGGCGACTCGTCCCCGGCCCAGACCGGCTGTGGTGTAGTGGGTCACTGTCGGTTGTCACCTGGGGCCCAACATCGACATGTGTACTTTCCAGTAAGTATGAGGTGAGGGAGACTCGTCCCCGGCCCAGCCCGGCTGTGGTGTAGTTTCACTGTCGGTTATGTCACCCGGGGCCCGACATCGACATGTGTACTTTCCGGTAAGTATGAGGTGAGGGCGACTCGTCCCCGGCCCAGACCGGCTGTGGTGTAGTGTGTCACTGTCGGTTATGTCACCCGGGGCCCGACATCGACATGTGTACTTTCCGGTAAGTATGAGGTGAGGGCGACTCGTCCCCGGCCCAGCCCGGCTGTGGTGTAGTGGGTCACTGTCGGTTATGTCACCCGGGGCCCGACATTGACATGTGTACTTTCCGGAAACTATGAGGTGAGGGCGACTCGTCCCCAGCCCAGACCGGCTGTGGTGTAGTGGGTCACTGTCGGTTATGTCACCCTGGGCCCGACATCGACATGTGTACTTTCCAGTAAGTATGAGGTGAGGGCGACTCGTCCCCGGCCCAGACCGGCTGTGGTGTAGTGGGTCACTGTCGGTTATGTCACCCGGGGCCCGACATCGACATGTGTACTTTCCGGTAAGTATGAGGTGAGGGCGACTCGTCCCCGGCCCAGACCGGCTGTGGTGTAGTGGGTCACTGTCGGTTATGTCACCCGAGGCCCGACATCGACATGTGTACTTTCCGGTAAGTATGAGGTGAGGGCGACTCGTCCCCGGCCCAGACCGGCTGTGGTGTAGTGGGTCACTGTCGGTTATGTCACCCGGGGCCCGACATCGACATGTGTACTTTCCAGTAAGTATGAGGTGAGGGCGCCTCGTCCCCGGCCCAGACCGGCTGTGGTGTAGTGGGTCACTGTCGGTTATGTCACCCGAGGCCCGACATCGACATGTGTACTTTCCAGTAAGTATGAGGTGAGGGCGACTCGTCCCCGGCCCAGACCGGCTGTGGTGTAGTGGGTCACTGTCGGTTATGTCACCCGGGGCCCGACATTGACATGTGTATACTTTCACATCTCTTCGATTATTATTCTCACATTATGGTTTGTCATCGGACCCATCTACTTTCCCCTTTATCTTTACAGTTTTTCTCTCCCTCGGCGGTTTCTCCGGCTTTGTGATGGTAATGGCGCTGCATGCGTGTCGCGGATTGTGCCGCTAAACAGTCTGTTACCCGCGATTCTCATGGTAAGTTACTCGCCGATGAGTTACTTGTATGGCGACCTTTGTCCGGCCGCTAATACACGGCCATTCTTTTGTCGTTCGCCGCTCGAAATTTAAGACGTCTCGGGCTGATTCAGTGAAAACGAAAGGTTAAGAGGGCGGGTGTTTAAATGTTTTCGAAGTATACCATGAGGGACGTAATAAAAGAGGTTGATAATTTTCCATTTTTACATAATTGTTTTAATTATTTGCAACTTATATAATTAATTTCAAACGTCCCGATTTCAAATAGTTTTTATTAAAGTAATTCAAAACTAATTTTTCGTGTAATATCGAGTTTCATAGGGAAAAATGTCTTATAGCAGATTTACGTAATGAAACATGAGAAAATAAAGTATTATTTATAGTAAACTAGCAGATATACCCGCAGCTTCGCCCGCTGAAAGGTTAGCTAATTTTAATTCACTTATTATATTATGCCTTGTGCAATTTTTAGAAATAATTAACAAATGGACTGATTTATTTTGGGCCATGGGCATGCAATTACACCCTTAAGATGCAGCTGATAATTCCACTCTAGATGGAAATGAGAAAGTGAAACGCTTCCTCTAAAAATGTTCCCCTCATGATTAGCAAATTGTATGAATTAGTTTCCTACCATTTCCCAAGACAGAGAATGAAGATAACCCGGCATGTAAAACAAAGAAGATACTAAGGATGAAGTTTTGACTTAAGAGGAGGCTAAAGGCAATTCGGTGTCGCCCTTGCGGTCGAGATACGTACTAAAAGTATTACTCCGCGATGATAATCGGAAAAAGTAGTGTGATGTAGTAAATAACCAGTATTCTAAAATTATAGTCTTAACTAGCATATGAAGAGCCAAAATAACTCGGAATGTAAAAAGAAATTGAAAAATGTACTTCACGAACCTAGTGTTGAATTTATTTGTCTTCAAGGTGCAATAAAATTATTTTCTCTAAATTAAAATATACCGCCGGAAAATGCGACCGCGTGAACGTTTACACGCGCTGATCGCCGACCCCGCAGATTTCGCGGAGGAATATTTACTACATTCACTATTTCACTATACTGTTTGAACACTTATTTAAATGAGCGGCGACATTATATCAGCCTCTGAAGCTATATTTTGACTTAAAAGTGGAAAAGAGTACTTTATATGCTTGTTAATACCATAATTTTAGTGGATATTTACTACGTCACAATACTTTTTCCGATTATTATCGCGGAGTAATTTTAGTACGTATCTCGACCGCGAGGGCGACACCGAATTGCCTTTAGCCTCCTCTTAACATCAATCTGACTTTAGCACGTTTTAGAAAATAAACCGAAAACTGTAAGAAAAAGTAGGAGGTAAATGCCAAAATCCTATTTCCCCAAAAAGTTTCTCATTAAATTTTTGATTTTTTCCTTTCAGTAGATTGGTTCACGTACCTTTTCTGTTCCCTGAAAATATTCTACAGGACTCCCATCCATACTCAGGAAAAACTAAAATGGCCGCCATTACATTTTTTTAATACTCTATTTTAGCCGTCTGAGAAAGAATATTTTAAAAACCTTTCTTTTTTCGCATCTAGAGCCTGTAAAGAATAATTGTGCCAAGTTTCATAGCCCAAAGACTTGTAGTTTTTTAGAAAGTAAGCTTTGAAAGCTAAAAAATGCCGCCATATTGTATTTTAAAATCTTCCATATCTATACCTTTAGAGACAAAATATTACAAAATCCTTTCTTAGTACGCATCTAGAGCCTGTAAATTATATTTGTGCCGAGTTTCATGGCTCTGAGCCCTCCCAGTTTTTGAGAAACTGTGATCATTCAGTCAGTCAGTCAGTCAATGGTTTTTGGCTTTTATACATATAGAAGAATGCTGGTGACTAAGAATAATCGTACATTCGTACAAAGCAGAGCTTCTCTACTTAGACTATTTTGCAGTGGGTAATTTCGATTTGGGTAAAGCCCCCGTTTTATTTTTCAGAAGGGATAAGTATTTTTTATGTCCTTAGGCATTTTTATATTGTTTACTTTTACTCTATATCTCATGTACGTATCCAAGAAAAAATAGTAAATGTTTTGGCAACAGGGCCTAAATGAGTTGTTTTGCTTTATGTAACTGTTTCACGTGTTAACATGAGGATTTTACCATGAAACATTGCTTGGCTAAGGGCTATATTAATACCTTGAATATTATTGGGCTCTTCCCACCTCCAGGTTGACGGCGTTGGTCCAATTACTAAGCGGAGACTGCAATAAGGTCAGATCAGTCCACTTGTCACATTAAAACACAAACACAATATTGACTAAAACACGTAAACATTAAAACAACGCACGCCTAAACGAACCTGACGTTTCGAAAAACCAAAAAAAGTTTTTCGTTATCAAAGGTCCCCGGAAAAACACTTAACTATTTACATTATTATAATTCGTGGTCGCGGTCAATCGAGCCGAGCGCCTAACCATGACTCCAACCTGGAGCCGTCAACCTGGAGGTGGGAAGAGCCCAATAATATTCAAGGTATTAAATTAACAAAACCCCACCTAAGACATGTCTGTCAAAGAACCTAAGGGCTATAGTAATACGAGTATATTATCTAGAATTGGACACCCGTCCAATATATTTTATTGTTCACAAAAAAGGGTTTTGAAGGAATCATGAAAAACATGTGAACAAAAAACAAAAAGTTGTGATGGCTGAGATGGCTCTATCATTTTTATTCTACACACTAATCAATTGCTATGCTGTAATTGCAAGAAAGACCCAATGCCTGTTAATGGCTCATGATACGATTAACCACGTCCGACGAATTCATCCAAAATTTCGACTTAATTAATTCGTCATTGTTTGGTTTGATTGGTTATCAAACGAACCAGGAGGTAAAGATTTATGTGATTTCTGAGAACCATCTTGGTGATATATGGTCATGGTGATAAATATGACTGAAATTGACTAATCGCATATTTTGAAGCCGACATTTCCACAAGTGAGTGACTGCAGCAGTTCCGTCGCCGTCGGCCCGGCGCTGCAGGGGCCCCAGGCCGGCAGCTCGGCAGCTCGTGTGCGGTCGTGTCATGACTGATTCTCTATTCGTCCTTCTCACCAGACGTGATCAGTAAGTTTCTAGCTGTAACTAGCCCGAGCGGCTCGTCGGCATTTTTCTACTGACAGGCGGCCTACTAACTTCTTTCGCCAGTTGTCACTATTCCAGTACATTATACAATATAATATGGGAAAACTATAAATATTTATTGCCTAGGCCTATAAACATAACAAGTTATGAACTGAGCAGAGTAAGTAATACTGAGATAACTAGAATTTATCGACTTTGTTTTACCGAGGTCAAATAAATAAAGCGTATTTTCCCAACGTGAAATTATGAGAACATTCCCCCCTAGTGCTTTCCTCAGTTTTGACTTTTATGGGTTTTAATAATTTCTATTGAATTGAGCGGGTGGAAGTTGCAAAGTAATTTTGAACTTCCGTGATGAGTTAAAAAACGAAAACAAGAAGAGGAGAAAGTAGATCTCTGCTGATTTCTCTTGGTGTGAAAAATACGTGAACAAAATGTTTTAGTGTGATCTTGATAGGAATGAATGGATTTGTTTTTGCTTTAAATATGTCGACTGCGATACATGACATGGACATGTTTTAGCGAATTTCCCCTGTAGGGAAGTAGCTATTACCGTAGGCGGCACGGTGAGACTTAAGCCCTGGACCATGTTATTTTTTCATTTTGAGGTCCCTAGACCCCAAAAACACTGTTCCGTTCATTTTCATATATATGTATATATATTGATAAACGAAGATCACTGATGAGGGCTACTATTAAAATAATTTATAAAACAGGGTACTCATGTTAACTTTAATTACTTATGTGTATACAGTGTGTAAAAAAAGTCCGTCCCCCCCTCTTTAATTTTTTTGTTTGTTAAGACAAACAAATAACCTTTGGGGAATGATACTAACTCAACCCAAATTATTTTTTGCCGTTACCAAAAATTTTGAGTTACCCCCAAAATCCTCCATTTTTGGGGGACACTCAAAATTTTAAATGTCACCAAAAGAGGCCACATTTTCATTTAATAAAATTTTTCCAAGGGTCGTTTCATTTTTAAGTCACCAAAGGTGAATTAAAACTCCAAATGTCCATACACTAGGTTTCAAGGATGTGTAGTATTCAAAACTTTGACAAGCTGTCAATTTGGATAGAAACGCGTTAGAGACCTCCAACTTTTACAATTCATCTACTTTTTGGAAGCTCTTTAAAATGAGGGGTCACTCAAAAGGGGTTTGCATTTGAAAATTTTGAGTTGCCCCCATAATCCCCCATTTTTGGGGGACCCTCAAAATTTTTGGTAACGTCAAAAAATAATTTGGGTTGAGTTAGTATCATTCTCCAAAGGTTATTTGTTTGTCTTAACAAACAAAAAAATTAAAGAGGGGGGAACGGACTTTTTTTACACACTGTATATATATATATATATATATATATATATATACACAATATATATATTTCTTGAATTAGTTCACAAATAAGGATAACTATAATAAATACGGAAAGAATTATTTATTTTAATGTGTTTATATTTTAATCACGTGACTTACATAAACACTGTATGAAGAGGTTAGGTAAAACTTGCTTGAAAATGGCCTAAGGTCGAAACATCGAAAATAAAATGAATTTAAAGGGAACTCAGTTAATTCTTTCCGTATATATATGTGTGTGTTTATATATATATATGTATGTATATATGTCCGTAGGCACGATAAATTTTGTAAAAAAGGTCCAATCCTAATGAAATTTGGAACAAACGTTAAAGCATCTTTCATGACTTCGAGTTCGAAAACTAGCAAGATTGGTTTACTCTAGGGAAATTATTTTGACAAAATAAGTTTTTTTTAAATTTACACCTTTTTACTAATTTTTTTTACATTTAATTGTCAAAATTGAATCCAGCTTTAAAAAAACAAATAATTTAGCATTTTGAATTATTATTCTGCGTCAATCTGTTGCTTAGATATTGGATGATATTGGATGTGCTAAACACAGTACGTTGTCCAATATTATTTTTAATTTTCCCTCCAAAAAGTATAGTTAGCCTACCCTGATTTAAGATATTGAAAAAATACAATTCTGAACATATGATTAAATTTTCAGGTGATGAATATTTTATTTGTGTTTATTTTGAATAGTTAAGAATTCATTGATCAGGATTTTGCAGAAAATATATACTATATCAAAAAATACAAATTATTTTTAAATTTAATTAAGAAAGTATGAGCATTTGGAGGGGGGTATGCCTTGGTCTAAATTGCATGAAAATGTAGCATAATATATGGTATGTTTACAATGATGAGGATTGATAATATGTTTTATTGAAATTGGCTGGAGATGTAGGTCTGCTACAACAGGGATGTTTTAGAACTGACCATATGATTGAATTTAATTTTTTCATGAGATTGGGTTATTTTTTTGTTCTGAGTGTTTTGAATTCATTAATTATGTGTTTGTTGACATTTATGTACTATAACTATATAAGAACTAGGGGTGTGCGATGCAGCAAATGTTTTTCGATTCGATGCGTCGATGCGATTCATAGAATTTCGATTCGAATCGATGCGATTCGATTCGATGCAGTGCGGCGTTATTTGCTGTCAGAATTATTTACAGCTTGCATTACTATAATGAGTCAATAACCTTAAAGAGGATTAAAGTAAAACAAATCCACTCAAAGTTTGAATGAGTCTGTACCATAGCATTTGTAAATAGGTACTGACCCATTATGAATAGGAATTTGGGATTATAAATAAATAAATAGATTATCACTCATTTTAAACTTTCTTGATTTCTTGTTATCAAAAGTTCAGTATGCGCAGGAAAAAATATAAGTTTGACATTAAACCCTCTAGAAAACGTTTTTTTTTGTGCATACTGAATTTTTGATAACAAGAAATAGTTTAATATGAGTAATAATCTATTTATTTATTTATATTCAGAATTCCACTTATAATGGGTCAGTACCTTTTACAAATGCTTTAGTACATTAAATAAGGTCCACTTTTGAATACAGACAATAGACAAAAAATAGAGAGCATGATCAAAAACTAACTTGTTAGTTACAAATATTTTGGATTCATTCTTAGGATTAGAACAAACCAAACAAATTAATAATCAACGGTTTATTGTATACTTGTTACAATACATGTTATGTAATAATTGCCAGTACAAGTATGAAAAGTAATTAATTTGAATAAGTAAAAATGCTTTTTAACTAAAAAAATGAGTACACCTATTGCGACGATAAAAAAAACGAGAAAGTGATTAGATTATAGGCCGACTCTAAGGCTTTGTACACTTCAAATTATAAAACACGTTAGGCAAAAGAAAAGTAAATTACTAATTAAGAATAAAAAATTAGACAACATATTTTGTCTCAGCCTCAGCTAAACGGAAAGATCAGCTAAGAGCAAATAAATAAATAAAAATAAATAATTGAACAACAATAAAATAACTCGAAATCAACAAAACAACTGTAAGACTATTCAGCCTAAGCCCTACATCAAATGTAACAAAAAAATTAAGACTATTCAGTCTACGCCCTATATAAAATGTAACAAAAAATAACAACTACAATATAAAATACATGATCAGGAACTTATTACATTCTCAAAACAATCTCAATAAAAATCAAATAACAAAGGTAATAAAATAATAGAGATAATAATAGTTAGTGAAATGATTAAGGCTTAGACAGTCTATTTTTGAAGCGACATTAAATAAAAATAATTCCATCATATCATTGATTTATAAAGGCACATCTTATAGGAGTAATTTGGATGTGGATACCAACAACACATTGAGCAAAACACATTTTGAGACACAAGTTATTTAGGATACCATCTTAATGTTGTCATGGAGAATCACTAGTTGTTCTGCATGTGCTGGAAGCAACTCCTTTCGCCTAGAACTGATTACATTTCCTGCCGAAGAGAAAAGTCTTTCACTAGGAACAGATGTAGCAGGAATTCCCAAGTATTTATGAGCTATTTTGGCAATTTTTGGGAAGACAGCTTTGTTCTTATTCCACCAAGTGAGGGAACATTCATTTTGCTTTATCTTTGGCGTTTTCAGGAACATGTTAACCTCAATATCAGCATCTTCGACACAAACTATACTCTGTGATACACTTTCTGCCTCTTCTGCTAGATACCTAAAAATGCTTCTTGATTGAGAACGACCCACCTCTTCACTAGGTTTCTCTGTTTGAGTTGGAGCTATTTGGGGTTGATTTCGCAGCTCTCTGTTTAGATGAAGCTGTGCAGGAATGTGCAGATCTGGTTTCAAACCTACAAGTTTGTACTTTGGATCTATGAGTGTTGTAACAAGATAAAGGGAGTTATATTCAAGTGGTCCAAACCTAGTTCGTAAATTTCTTCTTATGGCTTCACCAAATTGTATAAGGCCATCTTTTTCTTCTATTTCACTTAGCACCTTTTCAATCCCAAATATCACAGGCAAAATGGCTGATATGGTTGGATATGATTCACCACTTGAAAATGTAGTCGCTTCAACAAGTGGTTCAAAAATGTTTACGACATTTTCAGCCAAAACCCATTCTGTGCCCTTTAGAGTGTTGATTTTAGTATCACTTGTACCCAACTCTATGTTTATGGCATTGCGGCATCTAATCAGTCGTTCAAGCATACAGTATTGGCTATTCCATCTAGTTGAAACATCCTGTATTACTTCCAATGGTTTTAGCCCAAGATTCTCCTGTTCAACACGGAGTCTAGCATTCGCCACACTGCTGCGGGCATAATGGCCAACGATGGCTCTGCATTTACCCATTAGGTGGCTCACAGGCACTGTATCTTTTATGGCATCCTCAACACACAGTTGTAGAACATGGCCAAAACAATCAATATGTACCCACTGATTTGATAAAGAAATGGCTGACTTCATGTTGCGAGCACCATCAGTCACAGCGTATATAGGAATTTTTGAAGGATTGCTACTGATGATCTTCTCAAACTCCCATTCCTGGATGATTTCTTTTATTGCTCTGTAGATGTTAGCCCCAGTGTGCTGAACACTTAACTGCTTAAGTGCAAGACAGTGTGACTTCAATTCAAAATTCTCTGTAAGACAATGAGATGTCAGCGACATGTAACCATCGTGTTTTTTTAAACCCATCCATCTGTTGTGAAACTCCATGATTGTAAGCCTTCCAAACTTTTCAGTTGGTTTTTTATTGTGCTTTTCAAAGCTTCATGCATTTTCGGAATTACATTCCTTGAAAATGTGGTTCTGGAGGGCACTTGGTATCGCGGGCTGGTAAGCTTCATTAGGTTCTTGAATTCCCCCTCTTCCACAATTGAATAGGCATGAAAACCTCCAACAATAAAAATCCCAATTTGTCTGGTCAGCTGGATGGCTTGAGTGTTAGTTGGGTTCCACAACTCCTGTTTCTGAAAGGCACTCTTGATTGTTGGTTGCTGAGAAGAACCCCCATCCGAGGGTTTATTCAACCTAAATGTAGAGGTTACTCGCTTCTTTTTCATCCATTCCGCCTTTTTTAACTCATAATCTTTAAAATCAGTAACATGTTTCCTTTTCAAATGGTTGACAATTGCAGTTGTTGTTCCTAAAAAAAAATTCTGTAAACAAACCCCTGTAATAAGATATCACAGACTAAAATAGATGGCCAGGAGGACTCAACACCCTTAACTGACCAACTGACAAAAAAAAACTTATGCTGTTTAGCTAAGTTTCTGAAAAAAAAAACATAATAAACTATCGCCGAACCCTATTAATAAAAACATGAGTAACTGGGAATGCTAACTCATCATCACTGCCGGATTACTTTGATCTAGGCCGGTGCAAGTCGAAATGAAAGACGAAAGGGAGTCAGTCGAGATAACAATCTGGCAATGAAGACATAAAGTCCTTAATGGTAGGAATATTATTGCTATTGCATGGGGACTCCACTCTCCCCTAAATAGCCCACCAATATGTTGATTTAACTTAAGGTGTAAATAAATAAGTAAATATTTTTGTCTTAAGTTGGCCTAACATCATGACTTAAAACACCACCGTTGCAGAAGATCCGAATGTCAAATGCTTAAATACATCATTAAGACAGAGCCTCAAAATAGTAAAATCAACTTAAATCATAAAATGAGCATACAACAATTTTCTCCATGAGAAAAACATGGGAAATGAGTATGCGGGTTTGCTGCCATGGAAGTGTGAAATTCAAATATTTTTTCAATAATCCAGTATATATCAATTAGATGAAGCCATATACCAAGTTTCATTCTGATATGTTGAGAAATAAGCGAGATATAGAATTTTATTTATTTCCCATAAGGTTAACATTGGGACAACGTATTGTGTTGACCACTGAATAATAAAAAAGTTGAGCCTATCTTTCTTTCTAATAACTTGGTCAAACCTTCTTGAGTATTAAAAAAAGTAGGTTCAAATGCCATACTCCTCTACCACATAAAAAGTTGAAGGGAACTCAGTTTGAACAAATCTGGTTAACTTTTCCCATAAAAATAATTATATTTTAATTTCTATACATCCTTTCACAATCTCCAGAAATAGTGTATTAATACTAGGCCTAAAGTTCTTCTTAAAAAACACAAGCAGTCCAAGTGAAAATGAATCAGTTCAAAGTTTGTTAAATCATCTAATAATTATAACAATTAGCCTAAGCAATACTAACAAAGAAAACAAAAAACCCACCTGTTTTTGCAGATATTTTTGTTTTGCAAGATTTGCACATTTTTGCATCTTTCCCTTCATTGAGGAAATAATCATGAATCGGGTTTTTCTTCTCGGATACAATTAAAGTATCCCTACCGGTGTCGTTATCGTCATTCTCATCTGTTTCAACAAAGCTTTGGCTACTTGAGCCCGGTTCGTCTACCCTCTCTTCGTCGCAGTCTTGAAACATCTCAATTTATTTGTCATTTAATTATTCCAAAACAAAACATTCGCACGACTGTCAAAAGAAACAGACACTAATATTACTGCGCTGTGCTGAGCTTTACGACTATGGACTACGGCAGGCAGCTCGAAGCTGAGCATCACTAAACAGTGTTACCACTAGTAGATCGTGTTTACCCGCAAAAATACCCGGCTCGGCTGGAATAAACTATTGAAAGTATTACGAAATCCTCACACGGGCTTGGAAATACCCGACAGTCGGGTAATTTCTCTAACAGCAGTATTTGTTTTTGTTCCATTGCCTGGTCAGCCTGTATAACCATCACGATCGCGGTTACACTGCAGCTGTCGCCGACTGCCGTAGTGCTTGTTTTATTATCGTCATTGAAATTCTGATCGTGAATGGAACTATACAGCCATACATTAAAAAGTTGTTTGCAATCATTTAAAACTCATTATATTATAGAGAAACGTTCTATTGCAAGATTTTTCAAATTTGGTGGAAAAATAACAATGCACTACTTTATCACGCAGCCTTTATTAGACTGCATTCTTTGATGTTAAGCGGCGTCTAGAGTCTGAAAGTATTACTACGCACTAAGCTTTTCCTACCTTCATTACGATTCAATAAACTGCTTTGAACATTATTATTACGCATTTATACAGTATAAATGTTTACTTAATTGCTTTCAACATACATTTTAGACTAATGGCGTCTAGTGAATCAAAAAATACCGATGCATCGAGGCCAAATCGATGCATCGGCAATTCGATGCATGCCGAATCGAATCGCGATTCGATGCATCGAATCGAATCGAATCGAAATTTCGATGCATTTTCGATGCATCGCACACCCCTAATAAGAACTATATAAAATATAAAAAGTGTATATATTACTAATAAAAACCAATGTGATCCCCTTGTAAATTTTCCTCATGTTTCAATCTTATGAATGATTAAATATAAGTTTTAAATATATTATTTGCTAAACATATTCAAACAATATTTTCCTTTAGGTACATATGTTCAATGCTCACATATAAAAAATAAATCCTATGGAAATTCGCTGAGTACGCAGGCAATCTTAGTCAATGGTTCAAGTAAAATTCCGCTTGAGTCGCTGGTGTGCTTACAAAACTGCTCGCGACAGGTTTTACCATGGCGGTGAAACGTCTCCTTCTACATTCTTAGTCGATGACGCAGGTCTGCTGCGACAGGGGTATTGGTTGTATGTAGGCTTAATAAAGGATTTTATAAAATATTAGGATAGTTTTTTTTATTAAGGGTCTTGTAAACTATATGACCCTTACAAGGGTGTTTATAATAAAATAAAATGCTCTCGATATTTTTACAAACCACTGTTTTTCCCCGATTCGACATATCTTTCTCTATTTTTAGCGAATACTGTAAGGCCAAGACCATGATTTTCCGTTTTGGTCCCTTAAATGCCAAAAACACAATTCCTTCAAATTGATTAAATGGCGATTAGGGTTGTTATAATAATTATGTAGTGTCCTACTATCAATTTAATAATTAGGGAATCCGGCCCTGGGTGCATGAAAATACTCCAGTCATCTAAACTTTTCTCCTAGTGAAAGAAAACAAGATTATACATGCCTACAAAATAATAATACAGCCTATGTTGTTTTGGTAGCGATACATGGGTCTTTTCCACGAGAAATTAAAGGGTGCCCGGCACCCTATACCTAGATCCTGATTTAATAGCACACATAACATGAAAGGAATGGTTGGCTAGGCCATCTACTGAGAAGAAAGAAAGGTACAAGACTGAAGGAGGCATGTAAAGGCGTAACTAGAAGAATGTAATAGAAGGATGTTCATAGGCCGACCTGGAACAAAGATGGTACTTTACAACGGAAGTCCAAAAAGATGTTAGTATATAGGGGAGGGATGTTAGTAGTAGTCCAGATGGCAGAAGAATGGAGGAGGCTAATCTGCGATTAAGAATCAGCAAGATTTGAATCGACTCAGCATTAGTAAGTCAAGTTCAGTGTTCTACTGTATCTGTACAACGTGGTTTCTAAACAAGCTCTTTATTGAGAAGTGATCACCATATCAGCCGAGTGGAGAGCTGGTATCGGCCATGACGGTTATGGCCTCCGTTGATATCTTGCATATCTAGGAGATTGGAAAGTGTACTAAAATGTAAATATGACATGAAAACAGCTGAGAGCAGATCTCACACTTGCCCCTGGACAATTTCACTGATCTTGCATAAAGATCAACACAGTTTGAACAGAATACTTGATTAGTTTGAGTAAATTAAATTAACATTGTTACACAGTTTATAAAAAGCACAATTATTTGCGTACATTCAGAAAAGAAGTATTATGTGAACAACTTATGCAATATCTTCCTTTGCCATATCTGATTACAGTTAAAGTACTAGCTCTTTAATGGTGTTGCCTTACCACAAGCAGTTTTATCGCTTTCAAGCTTCGTGTTGAACTTACATTTTAGCAACCCCTAAATGGAAGAAGCTATCTCCGTAGATCTCGGAAATATTTTTATTAGAGTTCAATGCTTTAAACTATGAATCTATGAATTATTGTAGAATTAATACAACTATGAAGCGCGAGAGGGAGGGAAATCTCACTTATAGTTCGCCAGCGCCAGACTTGTCGCTCAGAAAACAATAAAAAACCAACGAGTATTATTCGCAAGATCTGGCTTAGTACAGTAGATCGCCGTTCATCCGAACTAATTGGGGACAAGGGGTGTTCGGATAACTGAATATTCGGATAATCGAACATGAAAAGACAACATTTTAAAATTATATATGTAACGTAATTCTTAGTAGTAAAAAGGCTAAAAAATTATCAAACAAAAATTATTCACTTAATTTTATTACGAAATCTATCAGAATACATGGATATCCTGGCGCGACGGGAGTTTCGGTTGGCGCGCGAATTTGAATTGCTTGAGAATCATGTTCAAAATATGAATCATTACGGCGTTCAGTTAACCGACGGTTCGGATGATCGACGTTCGGATAATCGGCGCTCTACTGTATATCATTGGCTGGAGCATTTTGGTTTTTTTTTCACGACGTTGTTCCCTATTGGATGAATCGTTTGGTTTGTTGTTGCTTATATCTTGCCCTAAAAGTTTAATGATTGTCCACTAGATAGTAACTCTTACACTTTGGAATTTTCGGGTATTTCGGAATCCCTCATGTGTTTTCGTCTGCCTTCGAGGCGTTGGCCTGTTGCTGGCGAATGATAAGTACAGTGCACCTGGGATTATCCGGATTAATGTGGCGGAACACCAATCCGGATAACAAAAAAATCCGAATAATCCGAAGTCATTACAATATCGCCTAAATAGCGATCACGTACCTTAGCCCCTGCTAAATTGATACTGCGAATGGCGTATCAAGACAGTTACAACAAGTTGGTGTTTCAAATTTTCCGGGCGATTAATTTTGGAACAAATTTAATAACTAAACTTCATTATTAATCGTATGATTACAATGTTAACTTATACCGTACTTAGGGTTTAGGTTTGAAATAAAAGACCAAATTCAAATATTGAAAGTATTAGGATTAAATAATCATAATTCAAAATATCTCAAACTTGGAATAATCATAACAATACTTGAAGTAACTCAAAAACTCATTCAGTAACTCTTCTTAAAAAATTAACGTAACACATCAAGTCACAGCAATAAATTAGCTCGCAAAATTGCCGTAGGCTATGCCTTTGTTGATTACTGCTAGCTCCCCAAGTAGCAAACCTGAAAACTATGTTCTCGAAAATCTGTAATTTACTGCTTAGGCAATGTGACTGCTTCAACTATTGAGATTCCAAATGTGTACGGTAATGTATTGCATTTGCATTTTAATTTTAGAAGGCACATTTCACTCGTAAACTCGCTAAAATCGCGATTTTGCCGTGATTAAAATTTTTTAATTTCTCGGATGGACCGGTACGGATAATCCGGGATCCGGATAATCCGAGGTGTACTGTATATAAATTTCCCTCCCTCTCGTGCTTCATAGTTGTATTAATTCAAGTATAATGATGCTTTTTAAGTAAAGGTCAACGTTTGATAATAATAAGACCCTGGTTTGGACCGTTCCGGATCAAAACGTTTAAAAATGTCACCAGCGTGCTCAAATTATTAAAAAATGTGGGCTTGTAAACATTTTTTCAAATAGCCATCAATTATTTGAATATTGAGTGATACTATGTACAATGGTAAAGGTACCCAGGGCTTGAGCCACCCTTGGAGGGGTTGCCCCAAAGCTCAGAGCAAAAATTTAGAGGGGTTTTCAATTAAAAAATCTTATAAAACAACTTATAAAACAAACTTCATAATTGGTGTACCAGATTACATTAAATAATACTGTACATTAAAAAGTAGCATTATTGAACTGATTGCTCTACTCTGCAGTTAGGTGCAGTATTATACAAGTACACACTTTCTGACTTGAAGGGGGGGTAGTAATAGAGGTGTTTGGGCATTGGCATTGAATAGATAGACTCAATAGAGTCTATCAATAAGTTGTGGAGGTCGAGAGGGTTGTATTAACCTCTGTAACAAAAAAGAAATGACCGCATCAAGCTGCAAAGCCGCCAGCTCCCCAGCTCCCAGCACTAATAATGAGTTAAGTGCAATACGACAATGGTAATGTTCATCTGGAGAAGAGTCGCCTGCCGTATGTGACAACCGATAATCTTATTACCAAAAGTTCGAAAAAATGGGCAATTCACTATTACTCTTTGAGTATTACTGTGAAATTTCTGTACCCTCCAGTCATAAATCAGGAGTGCATTTTTGGTTCTTCAATCTCTTAGCAGTGAGATCATCGGCTACCACACACGACTGGTCCCTCTTCCCTGCAACGCAAACAATACTGTAATGTGATTTTCTTTAAAGAAACTTTACCATTCAATGCCGCTTTACATTGTCGCTCTTTACCCATAAACTTAACACAAAATCCAACAAGTATCCATGGGTTTTATTTATTTTTTTACACAAGAAAAGTGAATTATAACACACTTCTCTTAAGCATGATTATTTATTGCAGTGGCGGAGCTGGTGACACAGCAGCTTGAGGTGGCCATTTTGTTTTAGCGAATTTCCCCTATGGGTAGGCCTGCCATATTTTCAATCGGTCAAACCGGGACAACTAACCAAGGATGCTCCAGTGTGTGACACACCGGGAGGTTTGGGTGGTATGGGATACCCCCCAAGGCGAGGGGGGTCCGGAGGTCCTCCCACGGAAATTTTGGAGGAATTCCTTTTAAAAGGGTTGATTCTAGTTAATTATTGCAGTAAAAATTAACTTCAAGCAGACCTATTTTGTGTCCAGATGATTGAGTCAAACTAATAAGATTTAGGTAAATATACTGAGGTAAAATTTACTTTTGAACAAACTTATAATCTGGTAAAAATTTATAAAAGTTTTAGAAAAAAAATTGAATTTTAATGATTTGAGAAAAAGTTATTTTTATTTTTTGTGTCGTGACAATGCAATTTTTACCATGGTAAATTAGGATAGTAATTCATTACATGAAACAAAACTAATTAGAGTTCCGGCCAAATGATTAGGCGGGTGAGTGAGTGCGCTGCTATACGGTTTTCCATTTCGCATGGCGTGTAAGGGATTAGGAGACTCTTACACACACAGACACACAAACGCAGCTACCCCCCCATCCGTCCCGCCCCGCCTCGCCCGGCAGGTAGATGACTCATGCACTGGGGCCTCTAGTACTGAGTGGTAACATTTTTTTTTTACTACAGTTTTGACCATCTATGATATTATATCTGGAATCTCCATGCAATTACGAGAAAAATGATACCAAATACGTGCTGTTAGGGTGATATATTAAGGCAATACGCCCAAAAAGCTGGTTGGTTTGGAAAATAGTAATAATTATTATAATTAAAACTATTAATACTATTATTATTTATTATTAATACGTTTTTGTAACTATTAAATAATAATAACTCGAAAATGCGTGAAAACTGAAAAAATAAAGTTTGTTTTGACAGAATCGAAAATATAAACAAACGAACATCTGATCAGCTGTGCGGGACTCTGCACTGTTCTACTAGTAGCCTAATTATTATTTTTCCTGTGGCTCTAATGGCCTACAGGAAAAACAATACAAAAATTTCTGTACATACGTTTTACTAAACCTAATTTTATTACGCTTTACATTTTTTTGTAAACACACGACAGCCAAAATAAAATGATTGCGTTTGTATAAGGCAGGAAAAAAGTTATTTTTGTTTTTTAAGTTTAAGCATATATATTTCTTACTGAATGTGAATTCCGTGTAAGAAAACCTTGCTTAGCAAAAATAGTTAAATGTGTATAACTATTTTATTGTTATGGCTTACTTTTACTTTACTCCCGGCGGGAGATAAGGGTATTATTTTATACAAGGAGTATAAAACGATGAAAAATAGCAGGCGGGGAAAATATAGAACACAATATTTACTCGGTTTTTGTTCACTATTTCCCTATGATTAAATTTATTGGGCACGTACATTAGTTTAAAACCATATTTCACCTCTAGAATTAAAATGCGATGGTTTACACATTATCCATATATTACATCCAGTGATATATAACATAAAATATAATTATAATTCTAGAAACCGACCCGTCAAATATTGATCATGCTGTTTAGTGACAACTTCGGCTCTGCCCGATCGTTAGCTTTCCTTGAAAGAGTAAGACTTACAAGGTATGAACTGTGAAGACTAGCTATGAAAATGTATGTAAATGAATTGATATCTGTTGTGTATATACAAACTTTATTTGAGAATACAAAATGTACTGCAGTTTTTTTAATTTTCAACTAGTAATTTTTTAATATGATTTTTTGACTTTTGTTGCTATACAATTGGGTTATCATTTAAAACACTTATTAACAAAATTAGTGCCCCTCATATTGCTAGCCTGAGAAAATCAGAGGGCTACAGAGATACTAATGAGCCCTTCAGTAATGCCTTTAACGTTTTAAAAGGATTTGCTTATTATAAAATTTTATTTTTTTTAGTTTCAGTCATGTTTTAAAATTGTTTTACACTTCTTTATAATTTGTATGAAATCGCTCAACACATTTGATTTATATTGTGTAGATTTGTCTTATAATACTACTTGTGATAGCATGTTATTTAATGCTATGCTATGCTAATGAATCGAAACTGCACGCAACATTCATAAACTATTATCTTAACTATACGTATTTGGTATCATTTTTCTCGTAATTTCACGAAGATTACAAATATTTTATGATCATTAGTTGAAATTGATGTTTAAAAAAAAGCGATTAATCTCTTAAGACCCTAGTGCATGAGTCATCTACCTGCCGGTCAGAGGGTAGTGGGGCCGGCCGCTCCGCGTTGGTGAGTGTGCGTGCGAGAGCAAAAGTCGTCTTAATCCCTTACACGCCATGCGAAATGGAAAACCGTATAGCGTTCAAAATATGTTTTTGGCCGATCATTTACCCATCTGAAGTAATAGACAGTTATGCTCTTTGTTTATGTCTCCAAATCAGCTGAGTAAGTTCTTCAAACATACCAAAGTAAATGTGCTTCTATCTGTCGGAAATATGTTCAACTAATTAACTGTGTAGAGGAGCAGATGTGTCTTTAGCATCAAGTCATTTACACAGCTGGAGTTTCCTTTTTTCGCCACCCGCCTAATGATTTGGCCGGAACTATAATTTGTTTTACTTCAATGAAAAATACAAACGTATTTTATGCGAATGAAATACAACTTAAAAACAAAAATACATATGTTATGTAAGAAATTTTTCTTCTTTCTTCGTTTGCCGCAGCAAACTTGTTGAACTACAGGCTCAATTCATTATTTAATAAAATATTACGCAATTTAAAACTGACCGGGACATCAGGAAAACCGGCCGGGACACCGGGACATATGGCAGCCCTACCTACAGGGAAGAAGCTGTTACCGTAGGTCTCATGATAAGACTTAAGCCCGAGACCATCATAACTTTTCTTTTAGAGGTCCCAAGATGCCAAAAACACCATTCGTTCATTTTCATAAATATATATATATATATATATATATATATATATGTGTGTGTGTCTTTAAGCACGATAACTCGCGTAAAAATGGTCCGCTCTTAATGAAATTTGGCATGGACGTGTAAACTAGTAATTACTCGGACAAATTCGTAAACCAGCCCAATCGGACTACCGGAAGGGGGGGTAAACCCCCCTAAAAATGGGTTTTTAAAGTTTTTTTACATAGAAAAATAAAAATAATCAAATATTTTGTCAAAAAAACAAACAATTTTGTACTTTGAATCACTGCTCTATGACCATTGGTTACCGAGATATTGAAAGTGGTAAACAAAGTACGTTGTCCCAATGGCAACGTACTTTACCTTATGTACGTTACCTTATGGCAAAATAAGTAAGTATAATTCTATCTCTCGCTTATTTCTCAACATATCTTTGTTGAACTTGGTAAATGGCCTCTTCTAGGTCAGATCTACTAAATATTGAATTAAAACCACCCAGTTTTAATATACCCGTAGCAAAAAACCTGCATACTCATTCCCCATGTTATTCTTATGGAATTTACAAAAACATGTCAAATCTCACCATGTTGGATCAAAATATGTTGTTTTGCATTTGAAATTCGCTGAGTATGCAGGTCTGCTGCAGCGGGGGTATTTATGTTACAGAGCTTAATACATTCCTATCGCCTCCACTACGTACTGACAAGACTGCTCCTATTGAGTCTACCTAACAAATTCCAATGCCCGAATGCCCTACCTTCTCTATTAAAAAACTGCGCTGACTTAAAAATCATGCCTCATAATTCTGATCTTTGCCTTTTCTTTCTAATTTACTATGAAGATGGTCAAACAACACTTTCCTTTATGGTATTATTGATATGGTATGGCAGGTGAAGGGGAAAATAATTGCAATGTAATAAAGTGCAAGTAGTTTAATTTCTATAAGCCTATTAATATGGTATTCATTGGGGACTTCATGTGCCCATATTTATCTACACAGCATATATAAACATACCTTTTTTTACAATATCAACCTGAGAGGAATCAACATAGGAACCTTTTTACATTTTCAAAACACCCACTGTTACAGTTGAATACCTTCATAAGGCAACAAATATTGTTTCCTCATGACTACCTTTAAACAAAATTTATGATAAGCCAGCATGTTTTGTTTGATAACTATTTAAAATAAATTTAACATATAATTTATAAAAACTAAGTGGTATATCTCTTTTTAATAGAAGACTAAAATAATGTAAATATAAAAAATGGGAATAAGTACACAACACAGATTTACACGATAAAATAACAGAAGTGGTAACTAGATAGCAGCTTATGAGCCATAAATGAAGAAAAGTTTGTAGTCCACTTCTTAGAATTGTATGAAAAAAATATTAGGAGGAATATAAAAAAATAAAAATATTCAAGGATAGCTAAATAAAAACGGTCAGCACACATTTACTTTACTTTTAGAATTTATTGAAAATTATATTGTACCAAAACCTAAGGTAATAAAAACTGGCACCACATTACGTACAAAGGGGACATGTTAGTTGGAAATTTTAATATTTAACTCAATATTAAGCCATGAAGTAATGCAAAAGTTTTGAATATATATAAAGAACACATTGATTGCATCAGTATCTTAGTGCTTCCTGACGAACATCTCTTTGGTAGTGGGTACATTAATTTATTAAATGCAGCCTCCAAATTAGTTTTCAGTACTCTTAAGTATGGCTCAGCCACAATATTTGCAGCTCAAATTTTAAAGCTGTTGACAATGGCCTTGGAAATACATTTGGTCACATTTAGAATTGGAAGTTTAATATTTGTCAAGATTGAAGGTATTAAAAAAAGAAGCATAATATGTTCAGTTGAAACAGTCAGTTTAAGATGTATAGGCTCAACATTTCCCAGGCTCCAAGAGGCATCAAGCAGATTAAAGTTAAAAATGTCAAATAACCAATGGTTCAAACTGTGTTTTGTTGCTGTTCAGAGCTTGTTACTCTTGTCTCAAGCCCTGGTATAAGTGAACTCAAAACAGAATAACATTTACCGAAACTTTAGAATATTTATATGTTAAACTCAAAAAAAGGAGTCAGTTGATTACACTAGTGTTGCTGTAATCACTCAGATTCTACTTTTTCAACAATTAATTAACAAGTTAAAGAAGGAAACAAATTAGTCTCTGTAAGGAAACTTCAGTGGAAGTATTATTTTTATATACGAACATGAATGACTAGCAAATTATACTGCTGTTATGGACATTTTTTAAGTAATTTAGGATTCTGTTTTCCTCAACACATTTAATTCGATCTCCTCAAAGCTACCAATATGAGCTCTTAATTTTGGATTATTATGATTTAATAAAAATAAAAGGAACACATTATCAAATTCAATCATCACTTTTATTATGCAAGACAACATTATTCACATTATTATTGTACAGGATACCAATGTGATTGAGGATCAAAATAATTTATAAAAAAGTTTTTAGGGCGCTTTCCCCAACTGAGGACTAGGTCACACTTGAGATTAATTTTAACTCAAATTTAAGCCAGTTTTAGTTTTTTTCAAAACTTGAAAATGATAAAAAATTCTATAACAGAATATTTGTAGATTTTACAATTTGACTTATTTTATTTATATGTCTTATCACTTTTAAGGCATTCTTAAGACAAATTTTGTTTTGGTTTGATGAAATAAATATTATTTGCACTTTGTCCTCAGTTTAAATTGTACCAGGGTTAATCTCAGTAGAAAAACGACAATCCCAATCAAACTTAAGTTAAATTCAAACCTCATTTGGGTAAAGCAGCCCTTGATAATCACAAAAGAAATATACTCAACATGATTAAAAAAATAATGATAAAGTTGTATATCGATACAATCTAATAGTATTAATAAATATCATTCTTATATCAATATAACTCAGTGGGCAATTATTGTAAACATCATTATTAGAAAAAAACTAACATGAAATGCAATGTTTTTACTAAAAAATTAACTACTGATTCAAATAAAATTTTAATCAAACCATTGAAACCTCATGAATTTAAAGTTTGCAATAGAAAGTTAGGTTGTACAAAATGTGCTCAGCTTGTGGAATCATTACAATGATATAAGATTTCTTGTTATGAATTTGTTATGAAATACCAGAACATGTGTTAAATGATTTGGGTATTGTGATAAGTTCAAACCTGTCTAAAAATATGTTGTAAAAAAACCTGGATTGAATCAATTAGATTCGCTGTTAAAAACATCTTATGATATTGCTTTATGATCACACTTTGTGGTCTACCACACTGATAAAATAATTCATTGTGATAAGTTTCTAAACTGCTATCTCAAATCATGGGGGTATCATCCGAGAAGAATGTTTAAGATAGTTGATAGCACTGACAAAAAATCCTCAGTCTTATCACACAAATTTTGTTAAAGGTTTAATTTTATTATTTAGAACTAATATAGTTTATCATTGAAAAACATAACAAACCCAAACTGCCACAAACATTGGGCACAATAATTTAAATGCTTTAATTTATTTCCAAATACTACTCTCTTCACATCATTTGAAACAACTTCAGCAAACAAGCAGAGCAAACACAACTGATGAAAATATAATTAAAAGCTAAAAGCAGTGATTTGAGGCATACAATACACAAAGAGTAATCAGTCACCCACCACAAATGTAACAATAAATAATGTACTAACAATCTTGCACTCCTACATAAAACAACCGACACACAACTAACTATTTAACAAAATTAATTCAAAGTAACTACAAAATAATTTTGAGACTGGCCAGGTTCTATTTTCGCTTTTATGTTTAATTCTTTTTCACACCATCCTAGTAAGTTATTAATTGGTGGAGTTTCAAAGGAACAATCGATCAGTCACTTACTAATCATGACATCAAAATGTACATAATTCTGACCAAGAAATTCAATTAAAAATAAGAAAATATCAAGTACTAGCTGATTAACCCGGTTTCACTCGTGAAAAAAAGAAAAACATCCTTGGATTCATAATTTAAATTTAATGTTTCATTTTAATTTGTGTTTCATTTGTACAATGTTTCATACTTCATTAGGTTTTTAAGACAACTTTAAAAACTTCCCTGTGGTTTAACATTGAAACTTTGAAGTACCATAGGCATAGCTCCGGAGACATTTTGGAAAATCCTTTCTTAGTGGATGCCTACGCCTTAAGAGGAACGTCCATGCAAAGTTTCACAGTCTAGGTCAAGTTGTTTGGGCTGCACAATGATAGGTCAGTGGTATTTGACAAATATACAGTAGATTCAATAAATTGCTACCCATCCATTAATGACGATTTTGAATTCTGAACTAGTGCACAAAAGGAAAGTTGAGGATGAGATATTTGGCTCTGCGTTGGTTCTGGTAGTCAAGGTTTCAAACATTCTACCACATCAAACTGACACCATAGTAAACTTATTGTCACAAGAAAGATAATCAGTTCTTAACAATTCATTTCAGGATATAAAAATGATTTGTATGGTAGTAAATTAAGTTCCTTAACTTACCGTTGCAAATAATAATCAACCGTAATAATTAATTATTCAAATAACAGTTGGTTCTTTATTTCAATAAACACCAACAACCCTCATAGGGGATCCCCTGATAGGGGATTTAAACTGATCCCCTATCAGTTTATATTGGTTCGAAACGTCGTGAAACTTGTTTTTTACTAATCAGTGATGGCAAATGTCCGCAAAAATCCTAATCAAAATATAAAAACAGTTGGTTGTATATATTTTTTAAAGTACACATTAGTTATTTCTATATTGATAAAAAAATGTGTTTGAATACTCGTTTACACCTTGTTTGAATGAACAATATTAACAAATTTCTGTTAGTTAGCATATTATATTGAATAATTTTAAAATTACCTGACTGATCTTACAACAGTAATATGATTTTAACACATAAGTTAATGAATATAATGCATTCCTTCCTTAACAGATAATTTAAATTAATGATTAAATCAGCACTTTCAACCAGTGGTACTCGTACCACTATTGGTATGTAAAGCCTTTTAGGTGTTCAGCAAGGCATTAAGAATTAGTAAAAAATTAAAATATGATTTTTCCGAACAGTAGCTGTTCTCGTCTTCACGTTAAAGCTGTAGCACATCCACCCTTAATATTGATTGATGTTTACAGTGTACCAACTTTATCAATTTCCAAATCAACTGAATTATGTAAATTATGTAATTTACGGGTTTAAGAATTACGGGTTTAAGAACAAAATTATTTACCAGAAATCTATTTTCCGGTCAGTATGAAAAAAAATTTCAAAGTTAAAACTTATTCTTGTAATGAGCGAACACTCAGCAGAAGCGAGAGAACTGCAACAACTGTGTAAAAGTGGAGATTATAGGGTGTAGGATTATTTATTTGACCCTCTCCATGGAGACTTGAGTACTTGACACTTGCCAACTCTGCTAAAAATATAAGTGATTATTACATATAGTTGTCAATTATTTTCTTAGTAAGTACTGGTTCATCGGAATTTCAATCCAATAGTATGGCTTCCAATTCAATTACGCCTAGTATAGTTACTTTTTTTTTTCAAGTACTTATTTGTTCCCAAAAATTTTGAAATTAACATTTTAGTATTGGTATACATAGACCTGATATATCTTTTTGTAGTAGGACTAAATATATTAGTAGGAATGACATACTTTTACGTTGAATGGCCAAAATATGAGAGAATACTAACAAACCTTGTTCCTTGAACTAAAATACTGGTTCACTTGTTTATTTAAACTTTAAAAGCATAAAATACAAATGGTTTTACATTAGCCAAAAGTGACAATGGGCATGGTAGAAGGGGATCTCTCAAGAGGGTATCAGGGGGGATCCTTGTGGTAGAACATGAGCACAAAAAGGTTGGGAAACACTGATTTAAATAATAATTTAAAGGTCAGAAAGGGATCAACGAAATCTTCTTTCAAGATTTACAGATAGATTTTATTTGTAAGAATGATTGAGTGATTTTTATATTTTGTTAACTTTAAATTATTTTAAGGGCCCTAAAAAGCCATATTTTCAAACAATCTCATTAATACTGCAAAGATTGTTTAAGGCCTGTCAAACAAAAAATTTTAATGCCTGCAATGGTAAACAAATATAGGAAAACAGTAGTTTCAACATTTTCTAACTAATGACAATTTTAGCACTGACAATGTAGATTAAAACAGTTATTTCCTTTTTTTAATGACGTAAAACATTTCTGGGATTACATTACTTTTTCACGGTTCAGAGAAAGAAACTCCCTCCGGTTAAAACAGTTAATTACTAAAAGAATGTATAGTAAAATTTAAATCTTAAGAGGCTAGAGGCTATAAAAAATTAATGTGCATCTGTGTCCTAAACAAGTTTGTGGCGTGCCAGTCACTTGGTTAGTGCTTTAAGTCCTTACTGCCAGGCTGTGTAAGTCAAGTAGTCGTGGCCATTTCTTAACAATTTTCTGAGAGGTAACACAGGATTAATTGGAAAATATTTGTCCTCTATTTGGCTTTAAACAGTGCCTGTTTTTTGGTTTCATTTGGTTCTAAAATTTCCGTCCCCGCAAAAGGAAAAAAGCCTCTTTGTTAAAATTTTTCCTTCCTATTGCAAGACTAAACATAAACATAACTATAACATTAGGCATAAGAATTGTTTTTCTCAATACCACAAATAAGTAATGAGATAAGTAATGATTGGAAAAAATGGATTACCTAGGCATTAAAATGTGCCAGGCTTTGCCAAGCTCTCATTAAGTCAACCGTGGATAAAACAAACTCATAAAAATCAAACTCACAGCTTTTTCGATAAAAAAAAATAAGGCAAGAGGGAATAAGGCAAGAGTTTCAGGAGGCTTGTTTGGAACCCAACATAACGTAACAACCCCCCCCCCCCCACAACTATTGGCTCAGTGTCCCTTATCAAGACAGGTCCCCTGTCTTTGAATGAGCAAATGGGATGCCGTGTGAAAGTTAAGTAAAGTGAAGGACTAAGGGCCTATGCTGTCTGAGTGGAACTGCGTGGCTGACGGTTCACCATTTATGGCACCGAAGCGATCATGTTGAACATTACTGAACCATCCATCCAATCACTGTGTAACTTTGGGATATCGTTCAATATGTTTCTGAATGTTTCTGTACTCCCATTATTACAATGCTCTAGGGCTCCAACCAAGCAACTTAGGGGTTCTAAGTATCAAGGTTAATGTAACTGAAGGATGTAATAAACAGATTCAAAAGTGAATAGATTCAATTCATTGATCAGAACAATAGAACCAATTATTTTATTTAAGATAAAAATAGAATGCCTTTGATATAGAGTAATGCTCTTTAACCTGTGTAAAAGTTAAACTAGTAGCAGAAAAAAATATTATGTTTCATTTCATGAACTACGATTTTTATTTGAGTACACGATTGACCTATTATCATAATCTTCTTTCAATATCACTAATGGTGCAAGATGTGTTTCTTTTGCTATATCCTCTGTTTGAACTCAGAAAAAGAAACATTTTTGACATTATATACAAAAACCAAATATTAACTACGGATGAACAAAAGTGGAAGATGAGAAATGAATAGTGACAACTGCTCCTGGGTCTGGGTAATCATTACAAACTTTACAGCCATCAAAACTTATAATAATTATAATAATGAAAATAAATAATAATAATATTGATTGGGTACAATGACATGACATGATACCTGAACATAATTATATTATGCTCACGGTAGAACAGTTTATATTGGAGCCAGTAAGTCTACGACACATTTTTGGACAGTAAGAAAGGTAGGTATTACTTGTTTCTAATACCACTGCCAACTAAAGATAGATGTCAGTTTAGATGTCATCAACTTAACAACAGTTTTGCCAATTTAAATTTTTTAAAGATTTTAATTTGCCAGTTTCTATTTTTATTTGCTTTTATCAGGGTAGGCTTGTTAAAATTCTTATTTATGGCAGCAACTCATACTCAATGAGGAAAATAGGTGTGGATCAACTATAAACTATAGATGATCTGGGACAGTTCCACATGTTATTAAATGATAAAACCAAGACCTGCAAAGAGCAATCCTTACGCACTTAAAATGATACTTAAAACACTAATGACATCACAGGTGACAATGTACAATGGCTTGGACACTAATCTTAACGTTAACGCATTTACAATGGAAACATAACATCTCGCAACCGATAACAATATTTAAACTTTAAAAAGGCTTTATCAAAACACACTCCACCCGACACTGCTGTCGATCTTCTGTACAAGAAACGTATAAAAAAAGAGTCAAGGTAAGTATGCACAAGGAGAAGAGTTCTGTACAGCGAGGTCTCAGTCTTGTGTCACTAAGAGGTCATCATGTCGTTGGCAGACCCCGGACTGCTGGTCATGTTTGGCCCTTTTAATGAGTCATTTATATCTCTCCTGAACATGGACAGGTTCTGTGTAAACCTGTCAAAACACACAAGACATATTCATCATGATGACTGTGACGATTTGAAAAAGCATACCCAGAGAAGAAAGGACCTCTCAGTTTTTTTTTCATTAGCAAACCATAAGTAAATGAGAAGTGACTTTTCTCGAACTACAAGTAAACTGATTTTGCCTAGATTAACATAATTAGACATAGTCAAAAACAAAAAACCGACTGAGACAAATCACATATTGGATTGTTGGTTTGCATATTGAATTAAGATACTATAAATGTTCGGGATATTTGAAATTAGACACATGGTACTCACTTAAACACCAAGCAGAATACTCTAAATAAACTTTGTAAAAATAAACTTATCATACATCTGAAGTAATGAAATTATATTAATTGGTGCATTACTGTTTTGATGCAATTAAAATTATAACAGAGAGTCAGATAAAATATCTGCAAGATGAATTTATATTTATTCTAAAATTAGTGGGGGAAAAATGAATTCCCATTTGTTTACATAAGCACACCGTAGACTCTGTCTTGTTCAGATAGCTCCTTAAAAGTCAGTCGTTGCTGTGCCTGGCAGAAGAGTTTCTTACAGTATAAGACAATAGGAAATACAATGTTTGTTTTTATCTGGCCACCGATTGTTTGTTTATGTCTGGCCGCCCATAATACAGATATAATCAAAATAAGGTAACCTCTCGCTAACTCAAAATTCCTTGGGACTACAATTATTCTGCGAGATGATTATAGTTAGTTTTAGAAACTTAACTAAAGTAGACTTAGAGTTAATTTGAGCTGAATTAAAAAAATTTAGAGGTAAACAAAATCAAACTTACGAATTCCAGAGGTAAAAAACTGTAATTTACTTACGTCTTCAATCCTTAAATAATGTTGTTAGACGCGTTTCAGCGCTAGGCCATCTTCAGTACTTATCTAACATTTGCAGGTTCACACACTTCCCTATTTTCTTGGCTTCTTTGTCATTGTCAAGCTGCGTCAATTTATTTAAAATCTTTGATTTACTACATATGACACACACGAAACACTTAATACAAAAACATTAAAAACCGTACGTGCGCACGCGTTTGGGAGCAGGTTCGGAACTGAGGTTGTTATCACTGCAGACTTCCTTCTGGGATTATGCTTTGATCTCTGACATCATTCCAGTGTGCCACCCTTATCACTCTTGTTTTTCTTCTTTTAATAATTTCATCATAAATTGGATTGGCGTCAGTTTGGATCTTTTCATTTAATATTATCCCCTCGTTTTCTTTAAAAGAGTCTCAGTTCCGAACCTGCTCCCAAACGTGTGCGCACGTACGGCTTTTAATGTTTTTGTATTAAGTGTTTCGTGTGTGTTATGTGTAGTAAATTAAAGATTCTAAATAAATTGACACAGCTTGACAATGACAAAGAAGCCAAGAAAATAGGGAACTGTGTGAACATGCAAATGTTAGATAAGTACTGAAGATGGCCTAGCGCCAAAAAGCGTCTAATAACATTATTTAAGGACTGAAGACGTAAATAAATTACAGATTCATATCACATCAATCCGTAGCTACAAATCATTCATATTACAGAGGTAAAGAATATGACTTGAGGCAAAGGATATGAGGCTTGACGAGGTAATAGAGGTCACCTTCCACAGGATATGGTTTTTTTTTTACTTAAACAGGTCTTCCAGGGAGATTGAAAATAATTTGAGTTATCGACAAGTTAGAATTATAGAGGTTCAGCTGTTTTTCCAGTTATTAATAAGGATGATTTATTAATAAGGATCCTATCTCATATTTTTTTGTACTTAAAAGACTTCCAAATGGTTTGGACTCATTTAAGTTTGGACAAGAACCTGGTAATGAGGCGTTTGAATTAGAGGGGCCTTCTGAATATATTTTTAGATTTTATTTACAGAGAAAGACCTACACAAAGTAAAATTTGAAAAGTAAGACTTTATTTAGGGTTAGGAAAAAAATCCCATAACTGGCTCTTGTGTGGCTCTTGTGTTATTATAAAATAATTATACAATCACATTTGCAGCCATTCCACTGCAAACCATTCCAAGTCATAAATGAATGCCTAAGCAACTTTAATAAGGACCTCATGTTTTTCCAACACGTAACTACTTGTTAAGGTTATTATTACTGTCTCACCTGTCTCGGTTTTTTGTTAAAAGATTTCTTTCAATGCCATCCATCAGGTTTTCAAACCATTGAGCCATTGCAGCTTGTTTGTCGGAAGGCTGACTCCTAATTATGTTTTCTCTCAGTTGATTGAAATACTGCAAAAGGAATAAGATCAGTTAACATTACACCTACTAAACCTATGGTCACACAAGTTCTCCAAAAAGAGGAATTTGTTTATATTAAATTACATGTTATTCTGAAAGCTACATAACAATGACGAGGCTCCTGTAGATACAAAAAAGGTTTTATGAACACAGGTTCAGTGGCCTACTGTTTTTCATCTACATTATTGAAACGGGAGGTGAAATAAAGGTTATGCAAGAAAAAAGAAAGAAATAAAGAAGAATAAAGAATAAATAAAGAAGAAATAAAGAAATAAAGAATATGCAAGAAAAATTTCTCTACCTTCACACTACGTTTCTATGTTTCATGTTATCGACGGGTGAACAACGCATATTATAGTTAGAAAGACATTGAATATAATAATTTGGAAACTAAAGAAAGGGAAAATACTAGACAGAAAATAGCCAAGGATAAAATTCAAATTGACAGGATGTACCTCTTCATTCAGAAGGATGAGCCCCAGCAGTGGTCGGGACATGGACCACTGGTTGCGGCAGTCCTCGAACATGATGACATTGAGCACCGTGCTGAGGATCTGCTGCAGGATCTCGGGGTGCAGCTCAAGCACTTGCAGGAACACCTCGTTGTTCACCTGGACGTTCCTGCGGGACTTCTTGCCTACGACACACAACATAATAACATAGAGCACCGTGCTGAGGATCTGCTGCAGGATCTCGGGGTGCAGCTCCAGCACCTGCAGGAACACCTCGTTGTTCACCTGGACGTTCCTGCGGGACTTCTTGCCTGCGACACACAACATGACGACATTAAGCATCGTGCTGAGGATCTGCTGCAGGATCTCGGGTGCAGCTCCGGCACCTGCAGGAACACCTCGTTGTTCACCTGGACGTTCCTGCGGGACTTCTTGCCTACGACACACAACATGATGACATTGAGCACCGTGCTTGTGATCTGCTGCAGGATCTCTGGGTGCAGCTCCAGCACCTGCAGGAACACTCGTTCACCTGGACGTTCCTGCGGGACTTCTTGCCTACACAACATGACGACATTAAGCATTTTGCTGAGGATCTGCTGCAGGATCTCGGGTGCAGCTCTGGCACCTGCAGGAACACCTCGTTGTTCACCTGGACGTTCCTGCGGGACTTCTTGCCTGCGACACACAACAAGACGACATTAAGCATCATGCTGAGGATCTGCTGCAGGATCTCGGGGTGCAGCTTCAGCACCTGCAGGAACACCTCGTTGTTCACCTGGACGTACCTGCGGGACTTCTTGCCTACGACACACAACATGATGACATTGAGCACCGTGCTTGTGATCTGCTGCAGGATCTCAGGATGCAGCTCCAGCACCAGCAGGAACACTCGTTCACCTGGACGTTCCTGCGGGACTTCTTGCCTACGGCACACAACATGACGACATAGAGCACCATGCTGAGGATCTGCTACAGGATCTCGGGTTGCAGCTCCAGCACCTGCAGGAACACCTCGTTGTTCACCTGGACGTTCCTGCGGGACTTCTTGCCTGCGACACACAACATGACGACATTAAGCATCGTGCTGAGGATCTGCTGCAGGATCTCTGGTGCAGCTCTGGCACCTGCAGGAACACTTCGTTGTTCATTTGGACGTTCCTGCGGGACTTCTTGCCTGCGACACACAACAAGATGACATTAAGCATCGTGCTGAGGATCTGCTGCAGGATCTCGGGGTGCAGCTCCAGCACCTGCAGGAACACCTCGTTGTTCACCTGGACGTTCCTGCGGGACTTCTTGCCTGCGACACACAACATGGCGACATTAAGCATCGTGCTGAGGATCTGCTGCAGGATCTCGGGGTGCAGCTCCAGCACCTGCAGGAACACCTCGTTGTTCACCTGGACGTTCCTGCGGGACTTCTTGCCTGCGACACACAACATGACGACATTGAGCACCATTCAGAGGATCTGCTGTAGGATCTCGGGTTGCAGCTCCAGCACCTGCAGGAACACCTCATTGTTCACCTGGACGTTCCTGCGGGACTTCTTGCCTGCGACACACAACATGACGACATTAAGCATCGTGCTGAGGATCTGCTGCAGGATCTCGGGTGCAGTTCTGGCAACTGCAGGAACACCTCGTTGTTCACCTGGACGTCCCTGCGGGACTTCTTGCCTACGACACACAACATGATGACATTGAGCACCGTGCTTGTAATCTGCTGCAGGATCTCGGGTGCAGCTCCAGCACCTGCAGGAACACCTCGTTGTTCACCTGGACGTTCCTGCGGGACTTCTTGCCTGCGACACACAACATGACGACATTAAGCATTGTGCTGAGGATCTGCTGCAGGATCTCGGGTGCAGCTCCGGCACCTGCAGGAACACCTCGTTGTTCACCTGGACGTTCCTGCGGGACTTCTTGCCTACGACACACAACATGATGACATTGAGCACCGTGCTTGTGATCTGCTGCAGGATCTCTGGGTGCAGCTCCAGCACCTGCAGGAACACTCGTTCACCTGGACGTTCCTGCGGGACTTCTTGCCTACACAACATGACGACATTAAGCATTTTGCTGAGGATCTGCTGCAGGATCTCGGGTGCAGCTCTGGCACCTGCAGGAACACCTCGTTGTTCACCTGGACGTTCCTGCGGGACTTCTTGCCTGCGACACACAACAAGACGACATTAAGCATCATGCTGAGGATCTGCTGCAGGATCTCGGGGTGCAGCTTCAGCACCTGCAGGAACACCTCGTTGTTCACCTGGACGTACCTGCGGGACTTCTTGCCTACGACACACAACATGATGACATTGAGCACCGTGCTTGTGATCTGCTGCAGGATCTCAGGATGCAGCTCCAGCACCAGCAGGAACACTCGTTCACCTGGACGTTCCTGCGGGACTTCTTGCCTACGGCACACAACATGACGACATAGAGCACCATGCTGAGGATCTGCTACAGGATCTCGGGTTGCAGCTCCAGCACCTGCAGGAACACCTCGTTGTTCACCTGGACGTTCCTGCGGGACTTCTTGCCTGCGACACACAACATGACGACATTAAGCATCGTGCTGAGGATCTGCTGCAGGATCTCTGGTGCAGCTCTGGCACCTGCAGGAACACTTCGTTGTTCATTTGGACGTTCCTGCGGGACTTCTTGCCTGCGACACACAACAAGATGACATTAAGCATCGTGCTGAGGATCTGCTGCAGGATCTCGGGGTGCAGCTCCAGCACCTGCAGGAACACCTCGTTGTTCACCTGGACGTTCCTGCGGGACTTCTTGCCTGCGACACACAACATGGCGACATTAAGCATCGTGCTGAGGATCTGCTGCAGGATCTCGGGGTGCAGCTCCAGCACCTGCAGGAACACCTCGTTGTTCACCTGGACGTTCCTGCGGGACTTCTTGCCTGCGACACACAACATGACGACATTGAGCACCATTCAGAGGATCTGCTGTAGGATCTCGGGTTGCAGCTCCAGCACCTGCAGGAACACCTCATTGTTCACCTGGACGTTCCTGCGGGACTTCTTGCCTGCGACACACAACATGACGACATTAAGCATCGTGCTGAGGATCTGCTGCAGGATCTCGGGTGCAGTTCTGGCAACTGCAGGAACACCTCGTTGTTCACCTGGACGTCCCTGCGGGACTTCTTGCCTACGACACACAACATGATGACATTGAGCACCGTGCTTGTAATCTGCTGCAGGATCTCGGGTGCAGCTCTGGCACCTGCAGGAACACCTCAATGTTCACCTGGACGATCCTGCGGGACTTCTTGCCTGCGACACACAACATGACGACATTGAGCATCGTGCTCAGGATCTGCTGCAGGATCTCGGGGTGCAGCTCCGTCACCTGCAGGAACACCTCGTTGTTCACCTGGACGTCCCTGCGGGACTTCTTGCCTACGACACACAACATGACGATATTGAGCACCGTGCTTGTGATCTGCTGCAGGATCTCGGGTGCAGCTCTGGCACCTGCAGGAACACTTCGTTGTTCACCTGGACGTTCCTGCGGGACTTCTTGCCTGCGACACACAACAAGACGACATTAAGCATCGTGCTGAGGATCTGCTGCAGGATCTCGGGTTGCAGCTCCAGCACCTGCAGGAACACCTCGTTGTTCACCTGGACGTTCCTGCGGGATTTCTTGCCTGCGTCACACAAGACGACATTAAGCATCGTGCTGAGGATCTGCTGCAGGATCTCGGGGTGCAGCTCCAGCACCTGCAGGAACACCTCGTTGTTCACCTGGACGTTCCTGCGGGACTTCTTGCCTGCGACACACAACATGACGACATTGAGCACCGTTCTGAGGATCTGCTGCAGGATCTCGGGTTGCAGCTCCAGCACCTGCAAGAACACCTCATTGTTCACCTGGACGTTCCTGCGGGACTTCTTGCCTGCTACACACAACATAACGACATTAAGCATCGTGCTGAGGATCTGCTGCAGGATCTCGCAACTGCAGGAACACCTCGTTGTTCACCTGGACGTTCCTGCGGGACTTCTTGCCTGCAACACACAACATGACAACATTGAGCATCATGCTGAGGATCTGCTGCAGGATCTTGGGGTGCAGCTCCAGCACCTGCAGGAACACCTCGTTCACCTGGACGTTCCTGCGGGACTTCTTGCCTGCAACACACAACAAGACGACATTAAGCATCATGCTGAGGATCTGCTGCAGGATCTCGGGGTGCAGCTCCAGCACCTGCAGGAACACCTCGTTGTTCACCTGGACGTCCCTGCGGGACTTCTTGCCTACGACACACAACATGATGACATTGAGCACCGTGCTTGTGATCTGCTGCAGGATCTCAGGGTGCAGCTCCAGCACCAGCAGGAACACTCGTTCACCTGGACGTTCCTGCGGGACTTCTTGCCTACGGCACACAACATAACGACATTAAGCATCGTGCTCAGGATCTGCTGCAGGATCTCGGGGTGCAGCTCCAGCACCTGCAGGAACACCTCGTTGTTCACCTGGACGTCCCTGCGGGACTTCTTGCCTACGACACACAACATGATGACATTGAGCACCGTGCTTGTGATCTGCTGCAGGATCTCGGGTGCAGCTCTGGCACCTGCAGGAACACCTCGTTGTTCACCTGGACGTTCCTGCGGGACTTCTTGCCTGCGACACACAACATGACGACATTGAGCATCGTGCTGAGGATCTGCTGCAGGATCTCGGGTGCAGCTCTGGCACCTGCAGGAACACTTCGTTGTTCACCTGGACGTTCCTGCGGGACTTCTTGCCTGCGACACACAACAAGACGACATTAAGCATCGTGCTGAGGATCTGCTGCAGGATCTCGGGGTGCAGCTCCAGCACCTACAGGAACACCTCGTTGTTCACCTGGACGTTCCTGCGGGACTTCTTGCCTGCAACACACAACATGACGACATTAAGCATCGTGCTGAGGATCTGCTGCAGGATCTCGGGTGCAGCTCTGGCAACTGCAGGAACACCTCGTTGTTATATATAATTCTTTTATTGCCATAATACAATTATTTACAACTGTGTAGCAAAGGTCAAGAAAAAAAAACATTGGTTCACATTGAAGGAAATGCAATAAAACAAAGACTTAATTTCCTCCAGAGCCCAACGCCACCATGCTGGACAACCTGGATCTCGCCCCAGGACGCCCCCAAGAGCAGAGGAACCCCTACCATGAGCGAACCATAAACTCACCCACGGTGTAGAACTCCCCCTGAACCAGAAACCGCCTAAGACTAGCTCTGAATCTCTTCCAATCTCTCTCCCTCCGAATACCGTCAGGGAGATTGTTCAAGAATTTCGCACCTGCTTGGGAAGGCAGGTTCATTGCGGTTCTGGACCTATTTTGTGATAGCCTGTACACATCTCTACCCCGTGTTGGGTAGTCATGAACTTGTGCACCTTGGAGAGGTGAACACTTCAGTTTGCAGAAAGAAATGATTTCAAATATGTACAGGCTAGCCAGAGTTAGAATTCCCATCTCCCTGAAGATATTCCTGCATGACTCTCTGTACTGCAGCTTTGCCATTATCCGAACGGCTTTCTTTTGAAGACGGAACAACCTGAGGAAGTCCGCTTCTGCGCACCCACCCCATATAGCGATGCCATATGACAAGTGAGGATACACCAAGCCGAAATACGCCATTCTAAGCACGTGATCGGGGCTATACCTAGATAGAATTCTCAAGGCGTAAACCCCGGAAGATGCCTTGGTGCAGATGCCATCAATATGGTAGTGCCACGAGAGTCCACGGTCAAGAGTGATTCCAAGGAACTTCGTGGCATCGACGCGCTCAATGACGGTGTCATCGATCATGACAGTTACATCAGTTTCAGAAACCTCACGCCTTGAATAGCATATCCAATTGGTTTTTTGTGGGTTGATTTTCAAGTTGTTTTTGGAAAAATACTGAACGCAAGAATTCAGCTGAATGAATGTTTCAATTTCCAGATTTGGACCAGATTTTGCGCTGCAGCAGAGAGTCGTATCATCTGCGTATTGAACTAATTTGCCAGATCCCATCGCAGATGGAAGATTGTTAACGTAAATCAAAAAAAGAAGGGGCCCAAGTATTGATCCCTGCGGGACACCATACCTCTGGACAATGTTTTTCGAAAATTGATTGGCGATCTGGACTTTTTGTGATCTGTTTGCAAGGTATGACTGGATCCACATTTGAGGGATTCCACGGACTCCGTAGTGGTACAGCTTCGAAACCAAACGACAGTGATCAACACAGTCAAACGCTTTCGATAGGTCAAGAAAGACGCTTATTGTTCTGTGCTGCCTGTCTAGGTTTTCAACTATTTCAGTGACAAGACTGTTGATTGCATCCGTTGTCGACATACCTTGCCTAAAGCCAAATTGGTCCTTGAAGAGGATGTTGTGAATTTGAAGAAATTGAGTCAAACGGTTCAAGAAAAGTTTTTCAAAAATTTTGCTAAAGACTGGAAGGATCGAGATTGGACGATAGTTGCTTGCCAAGTGCGGGTCTCCCTTTTTGAAAATCGGGATGATTTTCGAGTGTTTCAGGTCAGTGGGAAACACTCCGCTCTCAAATGAAATGTTGACTAGGTTTGTCAACGGGCTTAGCAGGTGGTGAAAGCACTGCTTAATAAGCCACACTGACACTCCATTGACATCTGTTGATGTTTTGCCAGGCAGCCTCCTTATGACATCTGCCACCTCTTCCTCCGTTGTGGGGGTCAGGACCATGGACGCTAAGGGACTATCAATGCCATCGAATCCCTCGGCATGTTGTGCGACCTCGGCAATTCCGGGGTCCGCAACCTCACTGAAGAACTTATTGAAAAGCTCTGCAACTTCCAAGGGTTCTTTAAATTCAACATCATTGATTTTGAGCTGGATATTTTTTGGAGGGTTTTTTGACTTAAGATTGTTGATAACATTCCAGGCTGTTTTAGAAATGTTGTTGCTTTCTTTGAGTTTTTTATTGATGTCATATGATTTTGCGGCACGAATGAGCTTTTTGTAAATTCTTTTGTAGTCACGGAAAAAGGAATTGAAATGTTCACAAGTTGAGATTCTAGCTGTGACGGCATGCTGTTTTAGTTTTTCTCTGGACACCAACAGACCTTGGGTAATCCAGGAGCTTTTCTTCTGAAGAGTTGTTTTTTTTACAATTTTAAAAGGGCAACACAAATCGAGGATGAAAGTAAACTGCTGATGAAAAGCATGAAAAGCGTCATCAGCTGATGCGCATTGATTGAGAAAATCCCAATTTACATACCGCAGTTGGCTGTTTAGACTATTTACGGCCGCTTTGTCTACGACTCTAGCCCTTGTTTTTTGGGGAGGGCAAGGTTCTTGGGGACAGTCAGAGAAAGTGACAATCTGGGCGTCATGGTCGGAGATGGCAGTTACAACAACGGAGGCTGCAAATTGTGAGCTGTTTGTCACAACGTTGTCAATGGCACTGGAAGAGGTTGCTGTGACACGCGTAGGCGAGTCTATGGCCCACTTTAATCCAAAAGATGACAATAGATCCCGAAATCTTTTCGTTTCGGGTTTATTTGTGTCAAGGACATTGATGTTAAAGTCACCGATAATCACAAATGTTGATGAATTGGCCATTAATTCGTTGAGCAGCCTCCCCAGACGCCCAAAAAACGAGTTTAAATCGCCGTCAGGAGATCTGTAGAGGCCAAACAACGAGTACTTCTTTCTGTTTGGCAAAGTTATGTGAACACCGGCGACTTCGAACTCCCTGTCCACACAATAACTTATGGGCATCGATCTAAAGACAATGGGCGCCCTGACGAACAGGGCGACACCCCCCATCTTAAATTGAGTTCGTTCAAATGAAGATGCCAGTTCATAATTTGGAATTTTGAAAAACTGAATTGAATCTTTATTGTAAGCGTGGTCAGACACAACAAACACATCTGGCTCCAGTTCGTTGCAAAGCAGTTCAATCTGGAGAGACTTGTTTGCTGCTGTCTGAACATTTTGGTGGACTATTTTGAAACTTTTATCGTTGGGTTGGGAAGAGTGACACCCCGATTCGCCAAATGCTGCTCTTGGGGGAATCCCGCTGCGCCTAAAAAAACATTTTGAGCTGGAGTATTAACTGAAGAACTATTATCTAAGTGGACTGTAGAACTGTTTGTTGGTCCAGGGCGATGATTGGAACTTTCTCTTGGAGAAGTTGTTGCAGGGGTCTGGGTTGTTCACCTGGACGTTCCTGCGGGACTTCTTGCCTGCGACACACAACATGACGACATTGAGCATCATGCTGAGGATCGGCTGCAGGATCTCGGGGTGCAGCTCCAGCACCTGCAGGAACACCTCGTTCACCTGGACGTTCCTGCGGGACTTCTTGCCTGCGACACACAACAAGACGACATTAAGCATTGTGCTGAGGATCTGCTGCAGGATCTCGGGGTGCAGCTCCAGCACCTGCAGAAACACCTCGTTGTTTACCTGGACGTTCCTGCGGGACTTCATGCCTGCGACACACAACATGAGGAATTAACAATCTGACAGTAATCTGATAAGTAAGAAACAATAAGCTATCTACTTCTCACACCTGCGATACAAAGTCATTTTTTATTCGCAGATAAGACAACATTTCACAATACATGCCATATAAACTTGCTCAACATTCAATTTCTTCAATGAATTTAGGTTGAATGGAGTAATGTGAGTGGCAAGGGCTCAGAAGCAGATGATGTGATTTCTCTAATGTTACAGAAAAAAAGGCAATGCACAAAATAACAAATTAATGGACAAAAGTTTTACTACCACTTAAAAACTTAATAATAATAATAAATCTTAGTAGTAATAACACTAAGATGCTTTGGTGTCCAATGAATATTGCAAGACTTACAATGCATATTCTAAAATTTATGTTTTTAGACTCTCTCGTACAAAACACAAGTGTCAGTACTATATAAATAGCTGAGCAATGCCTCATGAATTTTTAGTCATAGATTAAAAATGGCCGTGCTAGATTTGTATTTGACAAGAGTTAAAAAAATTAATTTAACTTGACATTGTTATTAAACACTACAAACCAAATAGAAAGTGGTTAAACCAAAATAAGTTTTTACCTTTTTGTGACAACTGTTTGAACAGGTAGGTGACTATGTGATCCAATGTCGCACAGCACCCTGTACACACCATTGTATCTGAAACATAACATTTTCTTTAACAACCTTCAAGACCTAAACCAAGTTTTGATGATTTTGATAAATAATACAACAAACTTTTTTACCTGGATACCCAAACTGTGGAATCTAAATGTAATGGACTCCTGACATAGTATCAGACTGTTAGTAATTTTAACTTGGTCGAGAAAATAATAATGCCATCAATATACATCATAAAAAAATAAATACATCTTTTGCTAAAATGTGTATTGGGTTGGCTAAGGTAGAAAAAAAATTAAAACTTTAATTTGAGTCTTGAATTTGCTTTCAGGCTTAAAACTGATTTAAGGTTAATCTTCCATGTGACAGATTGATGGATGGTTTATCAGTCAATAGAAATAATGTCACATTGCATGGTCAACCAATATGATTTATGCCAAGTCCACTTCAATGAATACTACCGGTACTTTGATAAGAAGTAATTATTGGCTGTCAAAACTTCAAAAATCATAATAATTTAACGTTAAATTTATAGGGATCATCTCTGTCCATATTATTGAGGGAAAAAACACTTGCCCCCCTGAGAAGAACAATTTGATTTGTGGTCTGCATAGCTGGCCATCCATCACAAATTGTTAGGTCAAACTAAGCGATGGAAATTATGTTGCTTCATACATGATGATTTGAAGACTATAAATGGTAGGTAATTTAAGAAGGTGAGAAGAATAAAATTACGTGGACCACTTCAAAATTTAAGCCAGATGAATTGAGCTGAATTTAAAGCGCCGTTTTTTAACTGGCTGGTCTGCTGCTAGCAACAACTTAATACAAGCAGGCGAGCGTGCAGCGAATCCTAATACTGTGCCGAAACTTAACAAGATGGTGTACAATAGACAATATCTTTAATTACATTTCGTTGAGAATAGTAAGATCGTCATACATAACAATGTTTAAATAGGAGAGTCCATGAGGAATTCCTTTTCCTTATAGTGAGGTCTTTCCAGCAGCCATTTGGTGAGTGCCGTCTTGAATGTCCTTGTTGGCTCCTTCTTCAGGTGGTCTGGCAGGTGATTTTAGTAGATCTGCTCCTTTGTAAGATGGTTTTTTTGCAAAAAGGCTGAGGTGATGTGGTGGAAGGGCAAAGTTTGTGACATGTCTTGTGTTCTGCTGATGAAGGTCCTGGTGTCTGGTTTGTTGTGTAGAAACTGCATGTAAAATTACTTCTCGGATGTAAAGTGACATTACTGTGAGAATTTTTAGTTCCTTGTATGCTTCCCTACAGCTGTCTTGGAAGTTGAGGCCTGCGAGACATCTAATAGCTCTTTTTTTATGTATGAGGACTCTTTCGAGGTTGGAGTTTGAAGTTCCTCCCCATATCACAATGCAGTACCTGAGGTACAAAGAAGAATACCCAACAACAACAGGGGTATTCAGGGGTAACAGGAGTATTGTGGGTGCGCTGTTGTACCTGAGGTGTGATTCTAACAGCGCATGGTAGGTGATTTTTGCTGTCTCTAGGTTGCTTGATTGAAATATTTGTCTTATAGCATAGATGCCCGAGCTGAGCTTCTTGCAGAGTTGGTCAGTGTGCTGTTTCCAGGAAAGTTTTGAGTCTAAAGTAATGCCAATATATTTAGTTTCATTTTGTGGATTTATTCCTTGAAGTGGTATGTCTATATTCCTGTTTTTTGTTGTGAAATCGATTTGGACAGTTTGACTTTTGTTGAGAGCCAGCTGGCTGTCACAGCAGTATTGTTTGATTTTGTCTATAGTTGTTTTAGGTTGGTGGGTGAGTGTTTCTGCTGTCTTGTTTGCTAGTGTGATGACGTGTCAACTGCGTACATTGTAGTTTGGCAGTGGTCTTTTAGCAGATATGGTAAGTCATTTGTCAGCAGAAGGAACAGGACAGGCACGAGCACTGATCCCTGCGGGACGCCTCTTGACACTCTGGCTGTTTCGGAAAGTTTCTTGATTAAAGTGTCCTTGGTGTGACAAATTTCAACATATTGTTGTCTGTCATTGAGATAGCTATGGAACCATTGGGCCTCTTTGCTGTTGATGCCTAGCGCATTGAGCTTCTTTAGAAGATCACTGTGGTTAAGGCAGTCAAATGCCTTGCTAAAATCGAGGAAGAGGCTAGTGGCAAAGCATCCTTCTTCTAACTGGTCAATCACATATTCTGTGAGCTGAATGAGAGCAGTTGTGGTTGATCTGCCCTTTAAGAAGCCATGTTGATGGGGTGTAAGAAGTTCATTTTGTTCCAAGTGAGAAAGAAGTCTATGGAGAACGATTTTTTCAAACAGTTTTGAAAAGGTAGGTACGAGAGATATTGGTCTGTAGCTGTTTATGTCCGTTGTTGGGCCTTTTTTATATTTAGGATAAACTTTTGACTTTTTAAGCAGATTTGGGAAGACTCCTTGTTTGAGTGATTTGTTTATGATATTCGTTAATGGTTCGACTAGCTCTCTTTTGCAGGTTTTGACAATTTTAGCTGAGATTTCATCAAAGCCTGAGGATGTTTTTGGCTTCATTGAGTTGATGGCCTTTTCTACTCTTCTTGGGAAGCGGGCTCAAAGTGAAGGTTTACTTTGTAATTGGGGGTTGTATGGGGTGATTATTTTAATCTGTGCTGATTCCGTTTGCTAGGAGAGTCTTTTCGGCAATAGTAACAAATAAATTGTTAAAATGGTTTGCTATTTTGGCTGGATCTTGTATGGTTTCATTGTTAGTTAGTATCTTCCATTGATTTTCAATGTTGGGCCCTTGCCTTTCTTTGGTTGTTTATGACCTGCCACGATGCTTTAGATTTGTTTTCGGCTCCATTTATGAAGTTGGATGTTATCTCTTTTCTTAGAATTTTCAGTTTTAGGTCGTAGTCTCTCTTACGTGCCCAGGTTTCAGATTTGTCTTCAGGTTTGCCTGAGCAGAGCTCTTTCTCTAGTGCTTGGGTGTACCGATTTCGCAGACTTGTACATTCGCTGTCCCAGCATTGCTTTTGATTTCCATTCTTTTAATGTTTTAGCTTAATGGGACAGGTTTCATTCAGTGTTATTTGCACAATCCTATGGAAGTGTTCATATGCACCATCTAGGTCTTCTGTCCGGTACACAAATTCCCAATTTTGATTTTGTAGTGTTGTTTTAAATTGATTCATTGAGCTAGTAGTGAAAATTCTTTTTTCTTTTAAGGGAAGAGGCTTTTCTTCTTTTAGATTTAAGATAGCTAACTGTGCAGTGTGGTCTGATAGTCCTGATAGGATAACTGAAGTTTTTATGTTCTGCAGGTCCATATTTGTGCATATCCAGTCTATAGATCTTTGTGTCTGGGGTGTGATTCTAGTGGGTGGGAGAGTCATTCGAGTGAGGTTGAAGGATGTTAGCAGTGCCCCAAGCTTTATATTATAATTGTCGTTTTCTTCAAGGTTGTTTACATTGGTGTCTCCCATTATCACTATTGGTTTCCTGATACAGAGGGCATCTCTAAGCTGGTCTGACAAAATGTCTAATGCTTGGTCTAAATTTGCGCTTGGAGGTCGGTAAACTCCTAGTACACAGACCGTTTCTTTTTTCAGTTTTATTTCAAAGAGAGCAGTTTCACAGATTAGTTCAGAATCTTCGTGGCTTATGTTTAGGAGTTTGATGTGATTTTCTATGCTTTATTTTGCATAGCCCACAATTCCTCCTTTCTTGTGATTTCTCCTTTTGAAGCCACCTACCTGGGTATAGCCTTCGAATAGTGCATTTTCTAGCTTTTCTTGAGGTAGGCCGTGCTCTGTACTAATAATAAGTTTCGGTTGTGAGTCGCTGAAGAAGTGTGCTATATTGTCTGGCTTTTTTGGTAACCAGTTGACATTTTGATGGGCAAGGGTAAGTTTGGTTGTAGAGGTATGTTGGATTCTTATTTTTTGGTTGTTCTTCCTTCTTTTTCTTCTGAACTCTTCTGTCTTCTTCTAAAAAACCCTCCGGATGGTCTTGTTTCTCTGATGTTTCTAGAAAAGTTGAGGGCATGTTCATTATTGGTCTGGGTGCTCCTGGTGAGGTTATGCTGAGTTCAGGGCTAGCAGAGTCTTCTTTTGTTATTGGGCATTTATACCTGCCTTCATTGCTTAATTGTTTATGAAAATCTATGTGTTTTGCAAAGAAGTCACTTACACTTCCGTGTTCAGGTCTTATCTTTGTATTCATTGGTGGTGACTTTTTAAGGTTCATTTTTTCTTGTTTACTTGGCTCTGTGTTAGATAGAGTATTGTAACATGGTGGCATATGGACTAAATCAGCTTTACTTTTTGCAACTTGCAAGGAAACGCTGAACTGGTTACTTCTATTCTTTCCTGGTTTACTTGTGTTGAGTCTTGCATGGGGGTTCCTATGCCTCAGTGAATCTGGAGTTTGTAGTGATTTCCATTTTGAAGGGAGTGTTATAGGTTTTGGGGGGTTCATGTCATGTTGTTCTGTTATATGATGTGTGTCTCTCAGACCCTGGAACATATCAGCAAGTGACTTTATTTCTAAGTCTGCTTGATTCTGTCTGGATTTTAGGACTTTGAGTTCCTGATTTTGTACTTTATGAAGTTGTTCAGTCAGCTGTTTTAATGATGACTCCATTTTTCTTGTTTGATTTTAATCTGGTCTATTTCAAGTAGAAAAGATTGTGAGTTTGAGGCTGATGTAAATAGGTGGTTCTCTTGATATGATGATGTTTGTGTAGCAACTTCTTCAGTGTTTGAGTTGATTCTGTCTATTTCTTTGCTCTTTTCTAGCTTGCTTTTTAGACATTTTATTGACTTTTCTAGATCCTTTATTTGCTTAATGTAGCTACTAATTGCTAGACTTTGTTTCTTATCGCTCTCTTCATAAAAACGTTGAGTTTCCAGTCAATATTGTTTTTCCTTCTTAGTTGGTTTTGTGTTTCAGTCAGTAGGTGAGCAAGCCTTTCAATATCTAAATTTTTTAATTCTTCATTTTTTTCAAGGTCTTCAGTTTTTCCTTCGATACTCGCCAGCTTGGCTTCTAGTCTTGCATTTTGTTGTTTTAAAGATGAGTTTTCCTCAAAAAGTGCTGTCCCTATTTTTGCAGCTACTTGTAGACTGTCATCTATGTTGTCTATGTCTTGGTAGAGATTGTTTTCGATCAAGCTATTTTCAATGTCTTTAATTGAACCATTTAATGAATCAGTGCAGTAATACTCATCAGTGTGTAGGCTCAGTTCATTGTCAGGTAGGTTCCTCAAGTAGAAACTTTCCGCTTCTCTTAACACATCATTGAACTTCTTATTTTTAAAATTGTCCGTTTTTGGTTTGCCATGGATATGTTTGTATTCGTTGCACAGACATAGATCACTGTCTTTTACAATTGCGGTTTTGTTGTCTCCAAAGAAGTTAACATTGTACTTTAGGGCTGTGCCACTTTCTTGTGTAACAAGAGCTTTAATTTGCGCTGGCCAATATGGAAAACCCCTAAGTTTTGCAAAAACTAAAACCCCTGGTTTAAGCATTTTTTTCCAAGCTTTGCAAATGAAAGAAAATTCAGTGTTTTATAAGGATTTTGCTGGCTTCCTTTGTCGGGTAGGTAAAAAATTCTTGAGGTTTGAGAATAAAAATTGTAGCAGTTTTTAAAAGTCTAGCTGGTTCTTTATGTCAGAATTCTTGAGGTCAGAGAATAAAAAATTGGATCAGTTTTTAAAAGTTTGACTGGTTCTTTATGTTAAGATTCTTCAGGTCAGAGAATAAAATACCCCCGTTGCAGCAGACCTGCATACTCAGCGAATTTCAAGTGCAAAACAACATATTTCGATCCAACATAGCGAGATTTGACATGTTTTTGTAAGCTCCATAAGAATAACATGGGGAATGAGTACGGAGGTTTGCTGCTACAGGTATATTAAAACTGGGTGGTTTTAATTCAATATTTAGTAGATCTGAACTAGAAGAAGCCATTTACCAAGTTTTATTAAGATATGTTGAGAAATAAGCGAGATATAGAATTTTACTTATTTCCCATAAGGTTAACATTGGAACAACGTACTGTGTTTACCACTTACAATATCTCGGCAACCAATGGACATAGAGCCATGATTCAAAATACTAAATTGTTTGTTTTTTTGGGCTGAATTCAATGGTGCCAATAAAAATTTGAAAAATTTTATTTTTCTATGTAAAAAGTCACAAAAAAACCCATTTTTGGAGGGGTTTACCCCCCTTAACCCCCCCTTCCGGTGGTCCGATCAGGCTGGTTTACGAACTCGTCCGAATAATTACTACTTTACACGTCTATGCCAAATTTCATTCCGATTGGACCATTTTTGCGCAAGTTATCGTGCTTAAAGACGCGCACACACACACACACACACACACACACACACACACACACACACACACACACACACACATATATATATATTATAATATGTAATTCACAACTTAGGGCTACAAAGATTATTATCAATAAAATATAACAAGTGTACCCTTTTTTCATTTTATTAATTAAATTACACGACACGTGTTTCGGTTTTCAAACCATTTTCACAGTGTGATGATATACATAACCTAAAATTATCAAATAAATATTTATCATCTGGTATCTTCTTCAGCTGCATGTTTCTTTTTAATGTATTCTTTGATTAAGTGGTTGGTATTTTCTTAAGCTCAAGTATGGCATCGAAGATTGGGTTTTTTATATCTGAATATGTAGAATTGAGCATGTCATTTTGATTTAACTTGCTGTTCAAGTAGATGTGAAATTCTTCTTTCGTGTTCATTTTGGGCCCTTTATTTTCATAATCCAATATAGTTAGGTTTTCTTTGATTCCTTTGTAGCTGTGGTCTGATTTTTAAATGTGTTCGGCAAAGGAGGATTTTTGGCTGGTTGAATTGTTTGATCTAACTGCTTGTATATGTTCATTGAATCTTGATTTGAAACTCCTGCCTGTTTGACCAATATAGTAGTTGTTGCATTCGCTGCATGTGATTTTGTAGATACCTGATTTTTCATATATTTTTGGATTTGAATTTTTAGGGGAGACTAGTCTGTCTAGCATTTTGAATGCATTGTTTCTTGTCTTGTAACTGATTTTGTAGTTCGAGTTGGTGAAGGTTTTCCTTATTGCTTTATTTAGAGTTGAGCTGTATGGTATTGCTATAAAATCAGTTTTTCTATTTTGGTTTATTAATTCTTGTTTATTCTTTGTTTTCTTTGTAATCATTTTCTCTATTAATTTAGGTTCATAGCCATTTTTCTTTGCTAATAATTTGATTGTATTTTTTTCATTATTAAAATCTTCATTGTTATATTTTATTGATAATATATATATATATATATATTTTTATGAAAGTGAACGAATGGTGTTTTTGGCATCTGAGGACCTCAAAAAGAAAAGTTATGATGGTTTTAGGCTTAGGTCTTACCATGAGACCTACGGTAACAGCTTCTTCCCAATAGGGGAAATTCGCTAAAAATGTGGCAGTTTTTAAAAGTTTGGCTGGTTCTTTATGTCAATTCCTGGGGTTGGAGATAAAGAAATTGTAAATTGTAAATTGTACTTACAAATGTGGTGTAGAATTAAAGGTCTGGATCTCACAATTACTATAATACCAAATATAAAAGGTTTAGAGGCAGTTTACACACTGTAACACTAACAACCAAGATCCTTGTTCTGACATTCTTTAAGAGACGCTGTCACCAGGTTACAAACCTGTAAACTTCCTACAATACAGTAGAGTACCACCCACTATTCTGAACTAATTGGAACTGACCCCGGTTCGGATTAGCGGGAAATTCGGAATAAGCAGATAATGAATAAAATCAATAGATATTTAGGATACTGTAGTACGATTTTAATATAATGCCAAGGTAAAGATAGGGATTGTAATTTCCAGCCGATGTCTAGCTTAGTAATCGCTATTTCCCACGGAATTAGAACATCGCGATCATAATTTTCAGTGAGGTATTGAAGTGGATCGTCATAGAAAGCCGATATAAAGGTTTTGCGTTCGTTGGTCGCGGCCGATAGTTGTCGTCTCTTCTGGCCGAGATAGAGTGCAGAAAAAAACTATTCTCAATTCTGCGGCCGCGATATACAGTTGATTGTCATTACAACAAATGTGCTTGGCGATCGTCACTTACGGCCGCGGTAATGCAGTATAACCTGCCCATTACACCCTATATATGCTTTACGATTATCACTAATGGCCAAGATTAGGCAGTATGATTGCTAAAAACACCCGATATGCTTTGCGATCGTCTCTTACGGCTGCAATTATGCAGTTTGATTATAAACAGGGTTCCCACTCAAACTGAATTTTAAAATTCACGGCTCTTTCACGGTTTTTAAGACCCAAAAATTAAGAAATTTACGGTCTAAATACAGGAAAACATTTTGCAGGCCGCACAGTTTAATAGAGAAAAACAGGGTGAGGGGGAGGGGGGGTAACGAGGGAAAACTCGGCAGACGCATAACGCCGGCGGCGGTGCCAGCACCACGGAGAAGTAATTTCTGTACAAATATATATAAACTGTGTAATATTTAGGTAAAACAAACTATACTTGACAGGAAATAGTTTTAAATACAATGCAATTAAATAAATTACAACTATTTTACAAAATACAATGTGATTTTAACATTACTGATTACTTAAAAAAAAAGAAAATGTAATGGTGATTGCGGAACACGCACGCAACTTGAGTATTTTTTAATTTGTAACGCCTTCCTTTCTTCCTCTCTTTCTGCTTTCTATCCGCCCACACAATGCGCAGAGTTCAGTGCGTACTGTTGCACTGTATGTTGCCATGACAACCGTGTGTCGTCATAGCAACGAGCCAATCACGCTCTGCGTTTTAAGACAACAAAGAGCCGTGTAATGAAAGACAATATAATATGATAGTCTGCGCTTGCGTATGTTGTCAACCTTTTGATCGATATTCGGTAGTCCATTTATTGCGTCTTGACCAAGTTGAAGTTCGTGATTATCAACTCTCTAATATATCGAAAACTCGAAATATGATCTATATAACACGTATTAAAATAATGTCATGTTTGTTTAAAAATTGGTTGCACGTTATTAAATGCACTTCAATTACATATTTTTGTAAAGTAGTTTTTTTCGCGAAAGTTGAAAGTAAAAACGTGTTTCAAAAGAATTCTTGTTGCCAGTTTTGGACACTGGTTAGGCGCGCCGCCTGGTTAATACGCCCCCAGATAATCGGTGTTCTACTGTCCGTAAATGTTAATTAATGGCACAACTTTGGTCTCCTGCAGGCTTGTTTTCCGGCGGCTGAAGTTAGGGCCTTGTTGTCATTCAAACAGTGTAATGGGTAGTGAGTGATAAGGGATATAGTGATGGGTGGCGGTCAGGCGATTGACGCACACACACACGCACACTAGTGTTAGCCATCGATGTTTCGAGAAAATCGATGATCTCAATTCTCAAAACATCGATGTTAGGCAGTCGATGTTCGATGTTTTTACCATCGATGTTAGAAAGTCGATGTTTTTCTACCATCGATGTTTTGGTATTGTGCTTTAAATGGAATTTTAAGATAGATTTTGTCTTTTTTTCGACATCTGAATATGGATATTAAATAGGCCTAATGTTAAATTTCCATTTTAATTTCAGATACTGCCATGTATTTATTTTTTTTTTTTTTGAAAATGAATAACGGTATATCGAGATTAGAAACTTCGATATGATTTAGTTAAAAACATTGACGGTTTTTGCTTAAAAACATTGATGTTTTTGAGCCGATGATTTTGCTACATCGATGGTATTAGTTCGATGTTAATATCGATGGTGAACTATCGATGTCCGAACACTAACGCACACACACACATGCGCGCGTTCTTCAACATAAGCGCATGGGGAAGGAAGTGTGGAAGGGTGTAGGGGGAGAGGGAGAGGCTGACAAAATATAATAACGTATGACTCAAAATATTTTTGCCGTCATTATAAAACACAGCTTATTTACAATTACCTTCATAAATTTCAGTACAGCATCAAGTAAGGTAGATTAAATTTATCAGTCATTTTTATTCCAGGACTGTTTCTGTTTCGTCAAAGCAAAAGATTAAAACGTTTTGAAACAACATACTAAATTAAGAGCATGTTCAGCAATAATAGTCAATCCATGTGTTACCAGTAGTAATAAATAACTAAGACAACCGGAAACCATTTTCTTTTTGGTACAGTAAACAGAAATTAACAACAGAAAAGCGTTGGGGGAGTATAGACAACTTTACAATTTTACAACAAACAAACAAGATCAATATTTGTGGCGAATTTGTTCAGACTTATACTTGGAAATGAGTAGGCTACTCGGTGTATCAATCCAAAGGCATATAGAACCCAAAATACGCAACAAAGACGTTCGTTCTGGCGTCTTTTTAAAGAGTTAATTTATTGTCACAAATATCTTGAGCGACGACACGTAAAACAGAAAATAATTCAAAGAAACAAGCAGTGGGGACATCGATGCATTAATCCGTAGTTGAAAACCGATAATTTAATAATTGAATTGTACAATAAAAGGAATGTAAAGAATAAGAAGAAAACAAATTAATTAAGGAAGAAAGAAATTCACGTATTTATTTGCCGCACAAACGTAAACCAATGAGCGTGCGTCTTCTGTTGTCTAGTCTTCTCTCTCTTCACCTTTCCATCCTTCCCTCCCCCCCTCCAAGGCAACCGATCGCCTTCCGCCATTACCTCCTCAGTCTCCACCCCTCCTTCCACAGCCACAGTGGAATCTTAATCTCAATTTAGCAGGCCCTACCGTCTAGCCCTGTACCTTCAATCTACGGGCTTAAAGTACGGAAATAATTGCTGTCTTCGTCTTGGGTCTGTGAATCATTTTAATGTCTCTAATAAATTTATACAAATATTCCTCTATAATTTAATACAATATTGGCTATAATAAAATTGGCTGATTTTAAAGGTCTGATGACGAAATTCACGGCTCTTTCCAGGTTTTTTCATGGTTAGCCAAATTCACGGCTTATTCACGGTTGAGTGGGAACCCTGTATAAACTACACAGGATTTGTGCTTTGCAATTTTCATTACCAAAAATGTTTTTGACGATAAAGTATGTTCGGAATAGGCGGATTTTCGGATTGGCGGGATTCGGAATAGTGGGACTCTACTGTATATGTAAACTGCCTCTAAACCATTTGCAATAGGTGTTATTTGGTAATAGTGAGATTCACACCTTTAACTTAATACCATAGGCCCTATTTGTATTTTTATATGGTTGACTATATTTTTATAAATGACATTTTAAAATGAACTTTGTTTTGATCCTGGCGCCAAATGCATAGACTCTCTTGCAAAAACTATTCAAACTACGTCAGCTATTTAAAAAAAAATACGACTAAATAATTGAAGACTAATAATAATCATATATTTAATACGACTAATAATTGTATGCTTAGGCAACAATTTCGAGCATTCTTTATTTTACCTAACCAAAAAAAGAAAACAAAATTGGAGCTGACTACTTTTTTATGTTTGGTTTTAAAATGAAACAAAAACATTCAAATTTGGTTTATTTTTCAAATAGGAAAAAATATAATTCTGAAACATAGTTCATATTATTGCCATTCACACCTAATTTACATCTCACATGCAAATTTTCAACCATTTGCCTCCATTTTAAGTGGTACCATTTGCCATTGATACCATCATCAGTGGTACAAAATACGAGTTATTTTAAATGTGAACACTGGCAGTTTATGCAGTTCTTAGTGCCAATTTGTGTTTTTATCCTAAGACAAAGTGGCGGTCTCACCTTCATCTGCTATATACTATTAAGATAGGCATGCTCCATCTATTTTTACTTTGTGGTCGTTATCTACTGCAGATCTATTTATGATCTGGTTTTGAGGGACTAGAGCCCCTCATATCCCGACTCCATGGGACTGAACCTAATTATATAATTAATAGAGGTGTGCGGATATCCGAAAACTCGGATCGGATTCGGATCGGATCGGATATCCGAATCCGATCCGAGGGTTCTATAAATATCCGGTAAGACTGACTAGATATCCGACTCTATCGGATAGACTGCACATTTTGGGGGAAATTTTAAAGAAGGATCAAATTATTAAGTTTGGAAAGTCTTCCAAACAAAAGAAGTCACTGGCGATGAAAGTACATTAGTGACAGAAAACATCGCGGAGCAAAAACGACGCTTTGAAATGTGACGGTTGCGACAGCGGCTAGATTAACGCCTCAACACGATCCGATTATGTAGTGGTATGCATCAATCGATGTATTTCGGTTGCTGATATTGCGACTCGTGATTAGATCGAGATCGTTGTGTACGATCAAAGTATTGCGCAATACACGACACGATAACAATTATTTTCTTAAGATAAATTATTGTATCGTAGCATTAAATCAGTTAACAAATAATAATACATCCTTTATTAGTTCTGTCTCCATTAGTATGCGTTACCGACGAAACATCATCGATTGGTATGAACCAAGACGAATCAGAGTTCGCCATTGTCCGACATCAGACAGTGTCCAACAGTCTTCTTCAATTGCCAAAACGAATTATCCCATAAATACCCCATAAATAAATAGTCGTGTTGATGTTTCGCACGACTATTTCAGGCTGTAAATATCTTAAGCGGCCTGTCGATACGATAAAATAAAAAGCCTACAATAATTTTGGGCTGCCAAAGAGTTGGCCAACCTGTTCATTTCATTGTTTGACTTTACATCTCACTTCGTTTTTGATTTTGAATGTCGTCTGCCGTCTGCTTAAAAACTGAATTAACTCAAGAACGTCTTTCTTTAAATTGACAGATTTCTTTATTTTTCAATTTAGCAATTACCCACCTAGAAATTGAAAGTTGAACGATCAAAAAAAAGTTTTTATTTTGCTGAAATATTAATCTTTGTCGAATTAAGCCGAGTCAAAGCCGGCCGGCCGTATTTTCTATACGTGATTAAAATGGACAATTGTAAGATAACAGTACGAGTTGACAACCTACGCCTATGAAAATAATTAGTGAGTTTGCTTGTTTTTGATATCTAAAACAAATAGACTTTTGTTCTAATTAAATGCCCAAGCTTTAATACTGAAACCTACAACATTTGAAACTTATCTTGAAATTTAGGTTAGTTTTACTGATCAGACTTATTATTTTGTTTTTATAGTGTTATTGTAGTGAATCAAAATCTTGGTTGTCAGGGATTAGTGCATAAATAAAAATGTAAAGCTTTCTTAAAATATGAAATGATTGGTGAATCAAGTTTTATATTTAATTCTTTTGCCTAATCACAGGCCTAGTCACTCATCAAATAAGGAAAAGAACAACAAATACTGAGGCCAAATAAAAAACAAATTTAGGTTGCATTGAAAAAGCAATTTTTAAGTTGCAAATCCTGAAATTGATTTAGGCCTAAATAAGCTTATTCAATTAAATACTTGCCTACCTATGCTTAAGGGAAATTAATAAATTTCTAAATTATTAACAGATAATTAATTAGTTGTACCTTTGCATACTTTAATAATTAATATTTAGCCTATATTGGAAACAGTATATCACAACAATCAACAACTCAAGCATATCAAGACAAACCTTACCTTACACATTAGGATAATATGGCAGTTCCTTGTAATTACCTTAGGCTTATGAGAAAACTTAAATCTGCTCATTACGCTGCGCCGTAAATATCCGAATCCGGTATTATCCGATCCGAACCTGTTGTTATCCGATCCGAAACGATCCGAACATAAGCTATCCGATCCGATCCAAAAATTCACTGTCCGCACACCTCTATTAATTAATAATATGTATGCGATGAATTAAGTCAAAAGTAGAGCTTTTAAATGTCCTATTGGGTTATTTAAAAAAATAAACTAATAAACAAGACTCAACAATCATATATATCAGGATAGCCAAAATTTGACAGGATATGCCTGTATGATTTGTGTGCAGCAATATGATGGAACGACTTTTTCACCACAAAGCGGTAATGACATTTGCTGTCTGCTAAGTTACAAAGGTCGGCTTCACACAAGAATTGTCTGCTATAATTTGCAAAGTCTGCTCCTGCGATTTAATGAGACACTCTACAACACAAACCATGAGATTTGTTCACGACTTTTAAACAAAAGATAAACAACAATAAAGGTAAACACATTTATTTGATGATGACAGTGAGACTAACACCAACTCTTACAACATCCTCTAATTTATTTTCTTGATATCGTTTCAGAATAAAATTCCTAATTGATTAGTTGGTTTGTTACAGTGTAAAGAATATGATTCAAATTTGGATTAATGTTTTTTCCTGATCAAGGTTCTAGAGTTCTGGATTTAACTATCACCAATCTGCTTATTCTTTTCAAATTTGGATTAATGTTTTTTCCTGATCAAGGTTCTAGAGTTTTGGATTTAACTATCACCAATCTGCTTATTCTTAAACAATACAACACAACTTGATTTTTAGCAAGGGACCCTATGTGGAAGCTCCATAGTAAAAAGAAGATGGCAATAGAATGGTTATAGGGGGAAGGGTATAAAAATGCAAAAATTTATAGACGGTGCCTTAATTATACAGTAAAGTCTGGAGAGTTGGACACTTGATACCTCTAAACAGTGCAACAATCCCATAATGCAAAATACTTAGCCTATTGATATTTGTTGGAACCTATATAAAACAAAAAACTAACAAAAATGTTTTGTAAGAAATCAGGAAACAAATAGGGAAATCAGCAGGCCTAACTGGTGGTTAAAACTGCTCAAGAGCACACAAAAAAGCATAAAACACAAAAACAAAATGAATTTTCAAAGCCACTGGCTCCTTCTTCAGATAGTGAATATCTGCATATGCGTGCTCTTCAACAGTTTTAACCACCTAAAGGTAAGCCTGCTGATTCTCCTGATGGCCTAGAGCCCATACTTAACTCAAATGATACAACAAAACTGTTTGTAATGTTCGTGGTAATAAATACATTTAGTAATTTATAAGTAAAATCTGTATTTTTCATGCTTCTATCAATGTAAAAAATCCCTTGTACTCCCTACAGTTCCGACATTTTGGTAATCTGACACCCCTGAAGACCACTAAGTGTCGTACTACTGAGAGACTTCCGTAATACGAAATGTGTGCATTGTTATCACTAACAGTTTATAATAGCTGAAGTATAAATTCAACATTATCTGTGACCATCTACTTCAATAGCAGCTTGCAGTTCTGCAGTTTAAAATAAACAAGCATGCCTTAAAAAGTGTATTCTCATGCAACAAGGTACAGCCCTGGGGACTTCTAGACCCAGAGCCGTCCAGCAATTTCACAACAGGCAAGGGTCTAGCAGTCTACTGAGCCCCACGCTCAACGGAAAAGCCACTCTCTACTCCACTACACTGTACCAAACGGTTACTACAATAATTATTTCAGTCCAGTTTTTCAAGACCGGTTTAAGAAAGGTTTTTTAATAAAGTTTGCAATCGGTGTAGAGTAGAGTCGGCAGTGGGTGTAGGCATGCGGGAGCGGCGTGGGGCCTCGGCTGTACCTGTGAAGTGATTGAGGTGCGCACCTAGAGCCGTGAGCCCCTCGGAGATGGAGGACAGGATGTAGAGGAACACGCTGGGCTCCAGCGTCGCCAGGAAGCTCATGTGGTCCTGCGCCAGGCACTCGAGCAGCACGTAGTACGTCTGCGACAGCTTTGGGTAGTCCTGTACACAGAGTCAGTGTCAAGTAATATGCATTTATACTACATTACAAGGTATACAAAGTTCAATGCTTATCTACACCTGTATAATTCAACAACACATTTGTAGTGACATATTTAACAGAATTCTGAATTAATTTTCAAAACAGTACTTTTCAGCCTATTAACATAATATACTATTTCCAGACTGGTATGGCAATGGGCAGACTGGTATGGCAATGGGTATCTTTTGAGCCAACAAAAAGGAACAGAAAACGGACGTTTCCGTGCCAGTATGATGAAAAAATTTTTCAGCAGAAACATTCTCATTTCCAAAAATTATAATACTAAAGATCCTATATGGAACGTCATAGGATAAACATAACCAGGTCTAAGCCTGTTCAGCAGATCAATCGTGAGAAACTACCCACTGATAACAAATATCAAATACAACTATTGTGATGCAATATTAAAACAGTCGGTAAGGTCATCGTATAAGGTACAATAATTATATATTTTAGAACAAATCACGTTGTGCGAATATATATCTGAACCACTGACTCAGTGTCTGAACCACAAATCCGAAAGTGTTCTCGAATGCGTAGATATCGTTTCTGGCATGAGCACACTATCACCATGACAGGGCAAGATTGATACTGTCTTGCCGAACGATAGGTGAGAATGTTAGACAGAATGTCACCATATGAGAACGAGGCAACCGACACACCATGTCCACTCTCACACTCATATTCACCCAGTCCTGGCAAAAGAGCACTGTATTTTTAAAATTTACAACATTGAAGGATTTGTTAATTTGTTGATTAAGTTTATTTGGACTTTTCCATTCACTTCTAGTGTTTTAAAAACTTCCTCACATTTTGGGAAATAAGGAAACTTCTCCCGTTATCAAGTGACCCAACTTAAGATTACATTTATCCTACTTATTTGGTAAGTTAATAAGTTAAGTTAATAAGCTCATTTGAGTAGCTTGTGTGAGTGAATTTGGTGGTGCGCGTGTGTGTTAAAATTCATCACGGCTTGGAAGCGTTGACATCAGTATAGGTAATTTTTTTTATTTGTATCTTATGTTTATCATGTGTTGGTGAAGCAATGATTTTCCATGTTATGTCTGCAAATGATTGGTGAAAATCAATTGCGAAATTTGATCGCACATATCATTTTGGGTAAACGGCAGGTGTTTACTAATCAACACGTTTTTCAGTGATAACTCTTTTTTTTAGTGATTACCTACTCAAAAATCGATAACCTCCCCCCCCCCCACCCCTGATCGCCCACCCCTGATGTTGGTAATGGAATTGAAATGGGAAGTACCAGGCTTAAAGACCTTGAAAATTCACACAAACAAAAGACCATCAGACATTACTTCACGTGGAGTCCTACTACACTGATGGGATGATCTTGAGTGGGTGCACAATCAGTTGGTACGACCGTCTTGTGAAACAGGATGTCTACCAAATTTCATATATGAAAATCCCGACTTTTTCCCGACTTTTCCCGACAAATTAAAAAAATTCCCGACCATAGGAAACATGACCATTGCCTCATATAACGAATATTGAGAATGATATTTGTAAATAAATACATTTAGACGGTTACAATGCAAGCGAAAGATCGCCAAAAGATGAGCAAGATGACTGCGATAAGCCCAATATATTTGCCAGCCGTAATGCGACCGAGATTTCCGGCTGCGGAAAGAACGAGCGATTTTCCGGCCGCGTTGTGACCAAGAGATTTTCCGGCCGTGGTATAAACGACCGAGATTTGACAGCCACGATGTGACAGAGAGATTTGCCGGCCGCAATACGACCGAATCATGTAACGGCTATGAAAAGAGTAAGCGACACAATACGATCAAGAACCAATCGGCCACCAGACCACCGAAAAACAAGCGAAAGATTTCCGGCCGCAATAAATCCAAAAGATTTGCCAGCCATGTTGTAAACTACAATATCTCTAGCCTCGAAAAAAATAGCGATTTTCTTGTCGCAATACGACCAAGAGACATAACGGCCACTAAAAGAGCAAGGCACTCGTCTGCCGCGAATCGACCGAAAAATGTTTCATTCCTAAAACGAGTGAGCGACTTTCCGGCCGCAATATGCCCGAGGTCTAATGGCCGCGAAATGAGTAAGGTCATCGGCCGCGATGCGACCAAGAGATTTACCTGCCGCAAATCAAGCGAAAGATTTCCGATCGCAACGAGACCGAAAACCTTGTCGGCTACGGTATAAATGATAGATATTCCGTCCGCGAAAAGATTGAGCGATTTTCTTATTGCAATACGACTGAGAGATGTGACGGCCACGAAAAGATCAAAAAATTTGTCTACCACGAGACGACCAAAAAATGTTTTGGTCCCAAAATGAGTGAGCGATTTTCTGGCCGCAATACAACCGAGAGGTCTAATGCTCACGAAAAGAGGGATGAAGTCATCGGCCGAAATGTGACCAATGCCGGTAATGCTATTTCCGGCCGCAACAAAAGCAAAAGATGTGATGGCCGCGAAAAGAGCGGCAGATTTGACGGCCGTAAAGAGAGCGAGATATCTGACGGCTCCAATGTTACCAAGAGGTTTGTTGACCCCAAAACGACAGAGGAATTTGCCGGCCGAGTTATAGATATTCTGGCCTTCATGTGGCCAATAGATGTGATAGCCACGAAAAGAGCACACGATTTTAAGGTAGCATTACTAACGAGAGATGTGTCGTCCGCGTAAAGAGCGAGAGACTTGTCGGCCGCGTAAAGAGCGAGAGACTTGTCGGCCGCGTAAAGAGTGAGAGACTTGCCGGCCGCGTAAAGAGCGAGACGTCGGCCGCGTAAAGAGCGAGAGACTTGTCGGCCGCGTAAAGAGCGAGAGACTTGTCGGCCGCGTAAAGAGCGAGAGACTTGTCGGCCGCGTAAAGAGCGAGAGTCTTGTCGGCCGCGTAAAGAGCGAGAGACTTGTCGACCGCGTAAAGAGCGAGAGACTTGTCGGCCGCGTAAAGAGCGAGAGACTTGTCGGCCGCGTAAAGAGCGAGAGACTTGTCGGCCGCGTAAAGAGCGAGAGACTTGTTGGCCGCGTAAAGAGCGAGAGACTTGTCGGCCGCGTAAAGAGCGAGGTTTGTCGGCCGCGTAATGAGCGAGACTTGTCGGCCGCGTAAAGAGCAAGAGACTTGTCGGCCGCGAAACGAGTGAGCGTTTTTACAGCTGTATTAGGACCGAGAAACTTGCGGCAGCGGAGAAAGCGACAGCTTTTCTGGTCGTGCTATAGCTAAAAATTTGTCTGCCCCAATTCGTTCGGGAGATTTGCCGGCCGAGACGATGACAATAACGAAGAAAACGACTATTTCGTTTTGTTTTGTAGCCAAATTTTCCCGACCAAAAGTCGAAATTCATTACTTTTCCCTGACTATTCCCGCCCTTACAAAATCCCCGACATTTTCCCGAATTTTCCCGAATTCCCGACTGGTAGACACCCTGTGAAAATACAGAATTGAAAGGTAGGTTTTACACTGCTAATTCCACGCAAAATGTGTTTTCTCAGGATCTTCAGTCTGATAACCGCTAATAGTTTGTAGGTTTTACACAGGAAATTTTAACTATCCAAGATTTAATTGAATTATCCATGATTTTTCGAATGTTGTTATCATATAAAATGCTGGGGACTGAAGAAATCATGGAATTAAAATTATAGAAAATCAAATAAACCAAATTTTACTGAATATTAAATAATCTAATCAAATTCAACAATAAACGAGGGCTCACCAATAAATCAGACTGAGGAATGGAAAGAAGCAATTTGACAAATGTTTTCAGGGCATTATCCAATGCTTCGTCGCCATAAAGCCTGAAGACGCCAAAGTTTACATAACTGCCACAGAGAGCTGCTTTCAACATTGAAAAACAAATTGAGATCCCTTTTAACTTCATTGCATAAATTTGATCTTTGGGTACTTCCACTTCCAGTATATGACTACCTAAAAATCAAAAAGAGCATATGAATAAAGCATAACAGTAGGCTACCAAAAATGTACTTTAACATTATTTATTTGTTATTTTTCATCTCTTATTATATTTTCAGATTATATTTAGATTCCGATATATTGATGTTAAATAAAACCACCAAAATATTACATTTGTAACATTAATTGAAATAAAAAAGAATTGTAAATCAGATACTTCCAAGTAAAATAAAATAATTACAATTTATTTGTTCTTTTGTGTCTAGGAAAAGGTAGCATAGAAATGTTATAAGACTAAGCACAAGATGCAAGACCTTCAAAGTAGGGTATAACCTGAGGTAGCCTTAGATTTAAGAATCATAACATTTTCACCAAAAAGGGGACTATTCTATAAAAAGCCTTCAGAATGGGATGGCTAAATGCATAGGTATCCATTTAACTTACCATAACTACAAATAACTTTACTGGCTTCTCTAAATAATAATATTCCATTTGGTGAAGAAGCATCAAACTGTAACCTCTGGGAGCGGTTCTGTACAAGTTCGGCGAACAGTTTCAGTACTGGTGTTGTGACTTGCGGCTCTCGATACCACAGTTCCATAGCATGAAGTAAAATTGGGGTATAAGAGGGATATCTAATAGAAGGTTAAGGTTTAAATATTAACACTTTTTAAAGTAATAACACCTGTAATACCTGTAATATTGGGTAAAATTTTAACTTCATACGGTATAAAGACATATAGCATATAATGGAATAATATATTCAATTCAATATAACTCAATACAACATTTCAATTTATTTTATTATTACTAGAGGTGTGCGGATAGTGAATTTTTGGATCGGATCGGATTCGGATCGGATAGCTTATGTTCGGATCGGTTTCGGATCGGATAACAACAGGTTCGGATCGGATAATACCGGATTCGGATATTTACGGTGCGGCGTAATGAGCAGATTTAAGTTTTCTCAGAAGCCTAAAGTGATTGCAAGGAACTACCGTATTATCCTAATATGTAAGGTAAGGTTTGCCTTGATAGGCTTGAGTTGTTGATTGTTGTGATATATTATTTACAACATAGGCCAAGAGTCAATTATTAAAGTATCAAAAGGTGCAACTAATTATCTGTTAAGAATTTAGAAATGTACCCCAATAGCACACACCGTTGGCCCAACGTTGGGGAATGGTCGGCATGGTTGGGGAATGGTGGGTGACAATTTAAACGATTTGCCAACGTTGGGCCAACGGTTTTTAAGTTCGTTGGCCCAACAAAGTAAAACATTGTTGGGCCTTTGTTGTATTTAAGTATTAAATATAACAACTATATAGTAATATTAAAATATCCAACATGTTTTCCGGTTGGTGAAAGTGTCAACGATATGCCAACATCGGGCCAACATTGGGCCAACGGTGTTTTATGGTCGTCGGCCCAACGTTGACGGTGCCTATGACAATGTTGGGCCTTTGTTTTATTTAAATGTTAAACGCAACAATGTTAATTTCAAATATCCGAATTGTTTTCCGGTCTGTTGGTGAAAATGTTAACGATTTTCCAACGTTGGGCCAACGGTGTTTTATGGTCGTCAGCCCAACAAAGTAAGATATCGTTGGGTATTTAAGTGTTAAATATATTAACTATACAGCATTTTAAAATATCCGTCGTGTTTTCCGGTTAGTGAAAATGTTAATGATTTTCCAACGTTGGGCCAACACTGTTTTATGGGTGTCCATCAGAAAAGGACATAATTGAGCCTTTTTAGTATTTAAGTGTTAAATAAAAGATCAAAGTTATTTTAGATACAACAGCAATTATTTAATTACTAAATGCTGCCCATTAAAATAACCAGAGCGCTGCAACTTCAAAGTTTTGAAACTTTAAGTACAAAGGTAAAAAGCGCTCCTGATCAATTACACCCTAAACTACACATTCCCATCCAAGAAGCAATTTAGCCGTGTGGGTTAAAGCGTGTGGTTAGTAAGGCAAGGGTCCCAGGTTGAATCCTTGATGGATGCATGATATTTTTTGTTCATGAAAACCTGATAAAAACAACTTTTATTTGTTTATTTATCAGTTTTATTAAACGTTTTTAATAATTTTGACGGTTTTTTTGCAAAAAATGTCAGTTGGCAAATGGCTGGCAAATTGTGGGTTGGCCAACCGTAAGATATACCGTTGGCCCAACGATAAACTGGAATGTTGGTCAACCGTAAGACAGAGTGCCAATCCATACCGTTGGCCAACCGTGGATGGTAACGTTGGGCCAACAATTTGCCAACGGTTTTTGCTATTGGGGTATTGATTCCCATTAAGCCTAGGTAGTATTTAATTGGATAAGTTTATTAGGCCTAAATCTATTTCAGGATTAGGCTAAATTCCCTTTTCATGGCAACCTAAATTTGTTCACTTTTAGGCCTCTGTATTTTTTGTTCTTTTCCTTTTCATAAATCAATAAATTATTTGATCAGTGACTAGGCCTAAGTGATTAGACAAAAGAATTACATATAAACCTTGATTCACCAATCACTTCATATTTGAAGAAAGCTTTACATTTTTATTTATGTATTAATGCCTAACAACCAAAATTTTGATTCACTACAAAATAATACTACCTATAAAATAATAAGTCTGAGCAGTAAACTTAACCTAAATTTCATGACAAGTTCAAATGTTGTAGGTTGCAGGATTAAAGCTTAGTCATTTAATAATTAGAACAAAGGTCTAATTGTTTTAGATAATAAACAAGAAGCAAACTCACTAAATTATTATCATAGGCGTAAGTTGTCAATTCAGCATTCAACTGTTGTCTGAGAATGTCCATTTTAATCACGTATTGAAAATACGGCCGGCAGGCTTTGAGTTGGCTTAATTCGTCAAAGATTAATATTCCAACAAAATAAAACTTATTTTTGATCGTTCACCTTTCTTTTTCTAGGTAGGTAAAAGCTTAGTTGAAAAATAAAGTAATATTGCAATTGAAAGAAATACGTTCTTGAGTTAATTCAGTTTTCAAGCAGACGATGGCATTTTAAAACGAACTGAGATAAAGACAAACAATAATCAGGTTCGCCAACTCCTTGGCAGCCCAAAATTATTGTAGTCTTTTTATTCCATCGTAACAACAGGCCGCTTCAGATATTTACGGCCTGAAATAGTCGTACGAAACATCAACCCGACTATTTATTTATGGGGTATTTACGGGATATTTCGTTTTGGCAATAATTGAAGACGACTGTGTGCACTGTCGGTCATTGGCGAACTCTGATTTGACTTGACTGCGATTCTCTCTCCTCCCATACCAGTTGACAATCGCCAACTGTTTCGTCGGTAACGGATTCCGATCGGGACAAAACTAATAAAGGATGTACTATTATATGTTTACTGATTTAATGCTGCGATACAAGAATTGATCTTAAGAAAATTATCTTTATCGCGTCGGTATTGCGCAGTAGTCTGATCGTATACAACGATCTCGATCTAATCACGAGTCGCAATATCAGCAACCGAAATACATCGCATGATGCATACCAATACATAATCGCATCGTTTTGAGGCGTTGTTCTGTTGTTCTAGCCGCAATCGCAAACGTCGCATTTCAAAGCGTCATTTTTGCTCCGCGAAGTTTTCAGTGACTACTGTACTTTCGTCGGCAGTGACTTGTTCTGTTTGGAAGACCTTCCAAACTTTAAAATTTTACCCTTTTTATTAATTTATCCCAAAATGTACAGTCTATCCGATAGAGTCGGATATGTAGTCAGTCTTACCGGATAGTTATAAAAGCCTCGGATCGGATTCGGATATCCGATCCGATCCGAATTTTCGGATATCCGCACACCTCTAATTATTACATAACGTTTGGTGATTATAGGCAGAAACATACTCAAATGGGTGCCTAGTCATATTTTGTATGTTTAAAGTATTTGAGCAATTAAAATAAAACTTGTTCCAGAAGTTCCACTTACATTTTTAAATGAGCAAATTAGGAATAAACTCATTAAATAAAAGGATACATCCAATCAAACAGCATCATGTATGAAGATTTGGTATTGAATGCAAATGCCAAGCCTCTTAGGTCCCTGGCTAAGCCTATAAGAGCTTTTTTGGCTTCTTCTGCGGCAAATACTGGAGTTTCTGCTGAAGCAAGCATTGTTCCTATTGATTCAAATGCAGCTGAAACAATAAAATATTGTATTTTACAACTCTATTATTCAATTATTATTAAAATTGTATTTTTTAAAAATAAATATTGTGTTTATATAAAGAGATTCATCGTACATGATTTCCATCCACCACAGTGAATCATACCAAGTTTCCAAAGCAAAATTTGAATTTGTAACTAAGAAGATTGATAGATTGCTACGTCTCCTAAAGTAAAACATCAAATACTTTCATGACTTCATCACAAAAAAGAGACAAGAAATTTTTACTCTTTACACATTGGTTGCAGATGTCTTGCAAGCGAGCCACATGACCCAAACGGTCTGTGTGGTTGACTCGCGTGCGGAGTCAACAAAAAAAATCGCACGTGAAATTAAGTTGTTTTGAAATGCAACAAATTGATTTATCTGACGCCAACAAAAAAAAAAAAAGCTGCGTCAAAAATTATTTTCCGTTAATCAAAGGTTAGAGTTTGAAAATTGTCAACAACAAAATAAAACATGACAGATAATTTACAAAAATGGGAAATCCAAAGTGACAGCTACCTGTGAGAGGCATCATGAAGGTGTCGAATCTGTCCTCGTCTTCGCCCAGATCCACCATGAGCAGCCGCCCGAGCGAAGTGTAGAACATGGAGCGACACCTCATCTCGCTGACTGCTACGCCGGGCCCCAGAAACGGGAAATGTTCACTCTGAAACATCATTAGTGGTTAGCGAAAAGTAGCCCCTAGTTGTATCTTGTCCATCTAATCACTGCTTATGTCACCTTCAGTTTATTTTACTACAGTCGAGAGACGATTACAAAGTCAACAGCTGATTGATCTATGGTTTTACAGTACACCTCGGATTATCCGGATTAATGTGGCGGAACACCGATCCGGATAACAAAAAATCCGGATAATCCGAGGTCGTTACAATAAAAACACTTTTTCTTTTTACAACCACTCACTTTGAAACTGAACATCAGTTCACACAAAGAGTTCACGACTATAAACATAATATAGCCTAAAATAAGAGTAATAAACTAACTAGCAAAATTGCCGTAGGCTACGCCTTTGTTGATTGCTGCTAGTGTCCCAAGTAGCAAAACAAAAAACTACGTTCACGAAAATGCTCTTACAATGTCCAGTACTGTTTAGGTACATCAATTATTTTGTTTCTAAATGCGTACAATAATGCATTGCATTTGCATTTTACTTTTAGAAGGCGCATTTCAAACGTGAACTCGCTAAAATCACGTTTTTGCCGTGATTTCAATTTTTTAATTTCTCGGATGGACCGGTCCAGATAATCCAGGATCCGGATAATGTGGGGTCCGGATAATCCGAGGTGTACTGTATTTTGAGATTTCGAAAAAATTATGGCGTTTTGACTTGTTTATGGTCCAGGAACAATACCCAAAAGTATTGGTAGAGAGATTCGGGACACCATATAAAGTTAGTAAAATGTTAATCATAATTATGATTTTTAACAATAAAATTAAGAATCAGTTGAGATTGGCTGGAATTTAGAAGTTATCAACATTAAAAGGAGAAGCAGGACTGGAGCCCCCACTCCCAAAGATGGCATTTTTATGAATAAGTGAGTTGATTATATCTTAAAAGTTTTAAGATTACTTTCAGGACTATATAATCAAGACACAAAAACTCTTCTATACTCTTCTTACCAAAACAGTTAACACATAATACTAGAGTTTAATTTCTCCATATCTTGTAGAACAAAAAAATCTTCATAGATGAAGCAAATGACCATGATAATTTAAAATATTTCCAAGGAATTACTGACCGTGTGGTTGTTGAGCATAAACTGAACCTCCTCTAGTTTCACCAATTTCCGCACACAGCTGTATCCAACAGATAGGTCGTTCAACAACTGCAGAGTTTTTGAAATTATTTGTTCACTTCGGCCCCAATACTTTAAGTTGGTTATGCTGAAAGGTATAAATTGGTTGCAATGTTTAAAACTGCAGAGAAATTTAAGCAAAATCTCCAATGTTTTTATGATGAATTCTAAACCTAAAATTCAACTGCTAAAGACAACCAACACTTTAATCGAAACAATGGCTCATCAGAACAAACAGAATATCTGACATTTAGATGTATTTTTATTTAAATACTACAAAGCCTATTTTATTTTAAAATTAGTTGTTATCAACAAAAAGGTTTGTAAAATGGTCATTGAATGGTATAGTACAAAGGTTGTCCTGAAAGTAAAGAATGTATTTTCACTACATTGCCCCACCTCAGTGACTGAGTGGCCAAAAGCTCCACTCCCAGTTTCAATTCGAGCTAAGTTTAGTTGGCTACCAATCACAAATTTCATTGAAACAGCATTTCAAAATGGCAGTGTCCATTGAAAATCCTGCTGAGTACAAATTAACTGTTCGCCAAAGTGTATGGCGGCCTAAAAAGTGAATTCCACAATGAATTTATATGGAAGTAAAAGAAGCAACATTATAAGATCATATTCTCTGGGGTTTTATTTCAGAAGCGCCATTATTTGAAACACTGTAAGCATGGGTGGCGCGGCGGTAGGACTCAGGACACATAAGCCCGCCCACTCAAGTGGAGGTGGGGCAAGAGTCCTAGATTTAGGACACATGTGTTTTACTTTCTGGTCAACCCTCATATTTTTGGAAAAAGCTTATGTAGATCTTGGTAATTTTTCCAAGCATTATTTCTAGTACAACTCACCTTTAAGCTATTAAAAAATTTAAAAGTAGAGTTGGACGGATTGAATTTGGTTTAGATGGGACGAGACAGGTTTTATTTTTTTCCTCTTAAATTTGGGACGGTTCAGGATTTATTTCTTTCTCAAAGCTTCAAAAATGTTTATTAACTATTTTTTTTTCAAATGAGAATAAAACCAATATTATGTTAAAACAAAGTAAAATATAACTGTTTGTGCTAAGTGGTACCAAATGACTTCAAAAAAGAAAATTTTAAGTAAAGGTAATAGTGGCTTGTATTCAATGGGCAAAATTATTTATGAAAAAATAATTATATTTCAAGGGGGAGACTCAAGAACATCTGAATTAGTTTAGAAATTGAATCAGGGGTTAAAAGAGCAATTAATTATCAGCTGACCAACAAGGCCGATAATATGCACGATCATCTCTGTCACACCTTCAGAAAAGTCATTTCCATCAATTAACTAGTAATGGTGAGTACGGACAATTGTTTTTCAGTTCGGACAGTTTCCCAACATTTTTTGCAGCCGTTTGTGAGTTCTAGAAAGCTTCATTCACCGGTTAGTTACAATAACTTAAACAATCCTGTCCCAAAAATTTTACAAAGTAAAACAAATCTCACCCAAAAAATGTAATTTTTTTATTTTTTTATTTGCGGACTAGTCCATCCATTAAAAAAAAATTAACGTTTAAATATGCAACCATGCAAACATATTTGGTGCATTTTTGCATCAAATGTATTAACAATTTGGTAGCACAACAGTTAAAAAGTAATGAAATAATCACAATAAATCATAATATTTCGTCCCAATTAGGGACTTCCTCAAGGTAAAGGAGAAGGAAAGAAAGTTCTCAGAAGAAGTCCTTCAGTTACCTGAAGAAGTCCCGAATTGGGACGAAATATTGTGATTACTTCTTGTGTTCTATGGCCTGCCTGAACTCTTTTAAAGGTAAGCTAGCGTCTATCCTTCTATTCCTAAAATTAAAATCCTCGCCTAGACTTTACTATAGAAAAAAACTAAGTTTAAAAGTAAATCTTTTTCATACAAAAAGTTCAACCTTCAACAATCTTCAGTCATCACAGGTTAAAATGACAGATTTTCATACCCATAATTAATTTGAACATTCTTAAATTACTCTCCATTTGATTATATTAATTTATTTGAGGTTTTACATTAATTATTAACTAAGCTTTACTTCATTCAATGCAAGTATTTAAACCTTGTTTTAGAAATAACAAAAACTCATTATTAAGTTTTTATAATGAGAATGTTTAACACTAATACATTCTTAGACTTCTAACATGTTGAGTTGCCATCAAAATAAAGTAAATACTACTTACATTTTCCTAATAAATACACTTAGAACCATTGATTCATCTATAAGGCCTAGGACTTCTGACATTCTTCTATACACTTTGGAATTTTTTTGGACCTGAAACATACAATCCTTCACCAATATACTTAAAACAGTCTGTAAGATAAATGGCAAAATATATAAATAACAAAAATTATTATACTAAAACGATCAGTTTATTTACAAATAAGAAAAAAGGAAAGAAAAGAAGATAATAGTTATAAAACAGGCCAAATGCACTAACAGATTCTCATATAATCAGAGATATTAATAAAAAATTGTTACAACAAAGAATATTTTTCAAGACTTAAAGTATGAGATTGCATGAAATACAGTGCACTCCCAATTATCCAAGGTTGTCGGGACTGAGGCTGCCTCGGATACCGAGAATCTCGGATGATGCGGAGGCTGCTTAAATTTGGAGATCAAGAGTGTTACGAGACCACAATAAAAATAACAAGTGTAAATTTTTATCAATATATTAGAGTATGTACGCCATTAAAAAAATTGTCATCACATTATTTGAATATAGTTACATCTTTATTTAAAAATAACAATCAGTTAAAACATATACTTCGTCAAGGATAGTCAAAAATCATCATTTAACACCTGTTTACATTCATATAAACTTATGTTAATTGTGGGAGTTCAGCAAGGGTCAATCTAAGCCAATACGTGGTGGTGTATCAGTGAGATCGGCATGATTCGTTTTTACTTCGCTCTCACAATCTAGACTAAACTAAACACAATCTAGGTTATAGTGATGTTTCGTTAAATAATTCTTTGAATGCTTATTTGAATTATTAATTCGGATAGACTAATGAATTACCAATCATTTTGTAATTACTTTAAACAAAACACATGTCAATCTCATTATTATTCTGTTCCAACCGGAAAAGAAAAATTAGCTTAGAACGACCTCGGATAACCCGGAGTCTCGGATAATCAGGAGTGTACTGTAATTTTAGGCCTACTCCCAAATAATGACTGGGATAAAGTTCGATGTTGATCACAATAACAAGATTTAGTTCCGAAATCTTTTAAGAGAAGTAAGATATCTCTGAAAAAGTCCCTTAGAGGAATATAATCTCAGTGGAAAACTATGTGTACATCTTTTGTGTTTCTATGTGCTTACTCAAAAATTATTTCTCCAGGTAAGCTAGCTGAGTTCTGCCTTTTTCTTGAAAAAAATCCTACTCAGCTTAAGGTTTTTCACCAAACATACTTAGTTCCAAAACAGTAAGTCCGGACAAATATTACGATAACATTTTTTGTTTAGTGAACTATTAAACTATTCCTTCATCATTGGTTGATATATAATATTTTGTAATTCAAGAGTAACATAGTTATGAATAGGTTTTTAAAAATTTGTAAAGTTACCTGATCTCCGACATATATTTTGCGGAACTGCTCAAAAAAACTTAGCATTGCCAGTTCTAATTTTTCACATCCTCCTTGAGAGAGACGAGAATCTGTCAAGTTCATTAGTTGTAAAACCCTGAAAGCAAATTCAGCATGATATGAGTGTATGAAAGTGAGCACCCAAAGATTATTACTTAAAGAAAGTTTTACCCTGATCATCCTTTAGACACTTGATGCTGCGCACGGGAAATCCCGCGCGTCAAACCTGCGCCACGGGGCAGTCCGCGGGATTTCCTGCGCTGCGAATATCGATTCTCTATTGATTCAGTGACCGGCTAGCACTGCTCCGGGAACCTTCTCTCGTGCGTAGCACTGTGTTATAGGCCTAACCTCAAATCAAGACGGCGTCAGTTTTCGGTTCGCGCCTTCGTATTTTTTTCGGTAGTGTGTTGTTTTTTATATTGATTTTTCAATCCATGTTATATATTATGTATAAGTAGTTTTTTTATTTCACGAAGTAATTCAGTGAAAAATGGCTGCATCTACATCTAGGCAAAGCATAGTCCCTCTTAGTGACAGTGATCCGGGCCGGGAATTTTCGTTATCTTGCCCTAGAAGTATTATGACGTCATAAAAAACATGTGTTTGATATGGAAACCAATATTGATAATCATTTTTATCACTCTGGGACAACGCATTCCAACATTCTATGACAAAAGATTAGTGTTTACTGAAGTCATAGTGTAGTTATTTTCGTTATCCCTTGCCCGAGTGCTGAGCGCGGGATTTCCCGCGAAGTGCTATGACGTCATAAAATACACGTGTTTGTCATGGAAACCAATTTCAATATTCCTTTTTAACATTCCTAATGTATAATCATTAATAGATATCCATAGATCCATAAATATCCATAGAAAAATTTCAGCACTCGGTCAAGTTTTTCCATATTTGAATAGCAGTCAATGTGTTAAAGCTTACTTCAACAACTGAAATCGTAGTAAAAAGTTCCATTCCCCCTAGTTTTTTTAATAAGCTTATTTTAATAAATAAAGTTTTAAATAAATATAAGAATAAGAATAATGTTTATTTCCAAAATTCCTAAACCTGAAATTGATTATTATATAAAAAATTTAGTCAAAACATTCAAGTACAGTACTAGAAGTCTATAAATGATTTTTTTTTAAATGATATACAAACATGTTTAAAACTCACCGACAGACTAGTTCACCATCCATTGCATCATGTTCATCATTACTGTTGAATGAAACTCGACCACCGATTGCGGAGCCAATGATATAAACAAGCCAAGTTAATCGACCTAGGAAATCAAACGTCAATAAATATAAATGGGCATGGTCACATTAGAATTATGGTATTTTAAAGACACGCTTGAGTTACGAATTTTGTACATTCAATTATTCATCAAGGAGAACCAAAAAGGCTTGATGAATTGTCAATTTTGGTTTGTAAGATAATTTTGCAATTTAATGGTAGTTTCGAAATGTGGGAAAACTGATCAGTTGTAATTCAATTCTAAGGAAAGTATCAGTCATTTAGCCCATGACGATGAACAATGTTAACGTGTTGTGTTTCATTTAGAGATTCAGATTAATACCTGTAACCATTCTGCAGAAATGAAGCTTATAAAATAAAAAAAAATAGGCTAATTTAAATATGAAAAAAGAGAATAATTTTACTTGATTTCCTTCATTATTCGTAGTACAGAACCAACTTTTTACTGTAAAATTAGGCTGTACCGAACTGGAGTCGGTGCTGCATTCAGTAGTGTACCAGGAGAATTGTTTGGTACACCGCAGATCCCTAACTTCCGGATCAAATAAGTAATAAGTGATAGTAATAAAATAGTGTCATAAGTAATAATAAATAATCATATTAACTATAGTAATAATAATTATTTATTAAAGAAATAATAAATACTCATATTTATTATTACTCATTACACTATTTTGTTTGGATAAAAAATCTATATCGGCTACAAGAAAAAGAATTAAGATTGTTTCTTTTTTTATTATAATCCATCCATAAGTTACATAACACATTTAAAGGGTAACACCAGCTTCACCATATTGCGGTTTACCTTCCTGTATGGTGATGTCCAGCTGGTTGGGCGCGGGGGAGGCCATGAGCTCCTGGTATATCCGGGCCGCCTGGTCGAACAGCTGCACCAGCAGAGTGCAGGTCTTCTGGTACTCGCAGCGGCCGATCACCGAGAGCTGCTCCAGCTGCTGCTGCACCATCCCCAGGTCGTCCAGCGGGTCCTCCAGGTTCTCTCTGAAACACCGACAACTCACCGCTGACAAAGTCTGAATGCAGATTTAAGGTAGAGCTGAAATTTAGAAGAATTATGGTTTTTCTTATTTGATTACTCTCCGAAGGGCTTTTCTTCGGATCATGTAATTTCTCTAATTAAAGTGGGAAACCAATTAATCTATCAACAATAGATTACGAGGCAAGGATGAAATGAAAAATCGGGGGGCAAAGAAAGTTTTATTAGTGTACTGTACTTCTAAAATTTGATGTAGAGCCTATTTCAATCTCGATGACATACTCTGTCAAACATTTTCAATCCGAGTACTTATTTCAAGGCTGATCATGGTTTCATCAGCCTACGATAATGGTACTAACCCGAAAGAAGTTGCGATGCCATAATTATAATACTTCATATTTATAAGTTGATAAAAAATAAAAAGGAAGAGGTGTTTGGCTTCGATGGCAAACTATACAACTACTTAGAAGATTCTCTCAAACGTAAATCACATGAAACAACGAATACCTGACAACAACAGCAACACATTCGAGCCTGGAGGTGATGTAGGCATTGGTGACTTCTGGGGTGTAAGTCTCCAACAAGTGAGGCTCAGTGGCCTTGACATAAGGAACAGACGCCACCATCCGCTGCCACAGACTCAGCAAGTAGTGCACACTATTCGGTGCAAACTGCCACATCTGCAAAACAACATCACAACACTCTTATCACAAATCTCATTACAATATTATACCACAATTACTATCCCTAACCCCTTAACCGCGGCCTTAGTTGACCCCCCGCGGTTTCGACGTGATCAGTGGCGCGGATTTTAATTACACAATCAACACGAACACGCTGGGTTTTCATCTCAACGTGACGAAAACAACTACATTTGATACTGCAGAGCTCGTGGTGTGGACGTAGTTCCAGAAAAATATACTAGAGTGCAGCACCTAACAGTCTGCCACTTATCAGAATCAACAGTACGGTCGTAGTATGAAAAAAAACTAGCAAAACAGTTGAACCAACAAAATATTAAAATAAATCAGCTGAAAACGTGAAATCAGTTTTAACTCTGGCGTCGCAGTTAACGAAACAAGGGTGTTGCACGTGATATCTCGTGCTTCGCCTTAGCATGTAGAGAATACTACCACAGTATAACTTGTGAATTCCGCTGTTAACAGGTTAATAATCACAATTATATATTAGACTTACAGCAAGCTGTCCACTACAGTATAATCTCGATAGTCCGACACGTTTGGCAATCCGACTCCGCCGCGGCCGCCGTATCTCCCATGAGTGCAAGAGAGAGCGAGCACTACGGTAACCCGACACTGCTGCGCTGCCATATCTTTTGTGAGTGCGAGAGAGAGCGAGCACAACTATAACTCGACACCGCCATATATCCCTTGAGTGCAAGAGAGCACGAGCGCTAATGTTGAAGAGTGGGGGAAACCTGTCAAAACGTGAAAGATTATTTGTGCTCGGTGTCAGTTTAGAAACGTCACTGAAACCGAGTAGTACAGTTGTACAGTATTTGTTTGTGTTTAATTATTTACTTAAAGACAAACCTATTGAACTACTGTACTGTTTGTATTCAGGTCAGCCTTAAATTTAGTTAAATAAACGTTTGATTACTGATATAGACTTGTCTTTTAATCCATTTCATTGCACTGTAGTGTCATTTATTCCTTATTTTCAAGGTACCCTTGGTAATCCATAATATTTGATAATCCGACAAGGGTCTGGTCCCATATCTGTCGGATTATCAAGATTTTACAAGACAAGACCATAAATCTATGAAATTATTTACTATGAAATTCAATTACGATAAACAACAATTAAAAATTTAGGCTGCATCTGTGTAAGCATATATATCATACTTAAATCTTAAAATTCTGTGACCTGTATCTTAAAATTCGCTATAACCATATCTAGACACATAAGATCCAAGAAACACAACTTACATTAATATGGAATGTTGATCAAATTGATGAACAGTGCCTGACATTTACTGACCTTAACAGAAACTGAAATTACTTAACCTATCTTTCAGAAGGCCGATCCATTCTTTTCACTTGCTATTCAGTCATGAGGGGGTTACCTTAATCCCAAACAACCTGGGAGACAATAATAAGTGTGGCAAAAGGATTATAAAATAATCATCCCATTAAAGAATCAAATCTACCAAACGGTGATTTGCTGACCTGCAGACTCTCGACGGTGAACTTGGCGATGAGCTGGATGGCTTCCGGGTAGTTGTCCACCATGACCAGCTCGCCCAGCTGGTAGTTGCTCTTGAGCCGCGCCAGCAGACGACAGAACTCGTGGTAGTTGCTGGGGTCGCTGAGGCCCTGCGGGTTCTGCAGGATGTGCTTCACGCCGTTGACCAGGTGCGTCAGGAACTTGGCTCGCTCCGTGTTGCTGAACAGTGACCGCCGCACTGACGCGATCTGCACCAGACACGACAGCGCCTGCGAAACACGACGTCATGATATTCAACTTCTCTAGTTAGTGAGTTAGGTATGTCAAGCATTAATTTGTTAATAGATTTTATCTATGACCATTGCAATAAGCACCAATTATGGTATTTCAATAAACATTATAATGATATACATTAAATACCCCCATTGCAGCAGACCTGCATACTCAGCGAATTTCAAGTGCAAAACAACATATTTCAAACATAGCGAGATTTGTAAGCTCCATAAGAATAACATGGGGAATGAGTATGGTTTGCTGCTACAGGTATGTTTAAACTGGTTGGTTTTAATTCAATATTTAGTAGATCTGAACTAGAAGAAGCCATTTACCAAGTTTTATCAAGATATGTTGAGAAATAAGCGAAATATAGAATTTTATTTATTTCCCATAAGGTTAACATTGAGACAACGTACTGTGTTTACCACTTTCAATATCTCGGTAACCAATGGACATAGAGCAGTAATTCAAGATACTAAATTGTTTGTTTTTTTGAGCTGAATTCAATTTGATAAATTTTATTTTTCTATGTGAAAAACTCAAAAAACCCGTTTTTGGGGGGTTTATCCCCCTTTACCTTCCGGTGGTCCGATTGAGCTGGTTCACGAACTCGTCCGAGTGATTACCACTTTACACGTCTGTACCAAATTTCATTAAGATCGGACCATATTTACGGCCGCTATCGTGTTAACAGACATATATATAGATATATATATAAACGAATGGTGTTTTTTGCTTCTGGGGACCCCAAAATGAAAAGTTAACATGGTCTCGGACTTAGGTCTTACCATGAGTACTACCGTATATTCCTTTAAGGAAATTCGCTAAAACCCAAAAAACCAAGCAGTTGCATAAAGTGAACTTTATGATAATAGAGTCACTTTAGAATACTGGTTCTAGACCAATGAGAGCTCGGCATTTCACGGAAGTAGTACCTTCATAAAAATTAAACAACTCACATATCAGCTGATTTGCACCCATACGATTCCGGTTTCAGTGTTCTATTGTACCTAACCTCAAACGTTCTTTAATACCTTATAAATACAAGTGTGTCATCTACCGCAAGTTATTTATTTATGCCAACATATCCCAAATTTCGATAAGCTCACTTTACCCACCTATTTAGTACGATATATTCGTTCCACCTTTATTATTCGATATATTCACCTATTTAGTACGGTTATTATCAGCAAAATAGGAATTAATGTTTTTGTACCTAACCTCAAAAACTAATTGTTGTGCGACGAAGTCAAGCAATGTCGAGCGTGGTCACTACTTGGATGGGTGACCTCTTGGGAACAACACATTTATAGTTGCCACATTTTAAACACGGTTATTTAATTAGTTGTTTTTGGACACCCTGTATATTTTTGGTCGTGGATAAAGTAGTGTATGCAACGACTGTATTATGCCTTTAAGCCACAAGTGAGATGTAAGTTAGAACATGAGTGAAGCGAGTGTTCTAAGTATCTCACGAGTGGCTTAAAGGCATAATACAATCGTTGCATAAACTACTATTGATTTTTAAGTAGGGTTGGTCTGCAAAATCTAAAAAATCACTTGATATACGTATGAACAGGCAATCAATAGTTTCGCGATGGCATCTATACCGAAATATAATCTGGTAAGTGATGTTTTTTATTGTGAAAAATTTAAAGACCAATTTTTTTAAAGACTAAGTGTTGTCTGATTTGGTTAAGATAACATTAGGGTGAAGTGGGGTATGTGTACGCACGGGGCAAGTGGACGCGTTGACTATAAATAAGCCATAAATGGAAAAAAAATTTTTTAATTCATCTTTTTATGTGATTTGAAATGTGATCTTTCAGATTCTGAAGTCAGAAATCAGTATTTATAATTGTTTATACATGAAAATTAAGTTTTAAAACACCTTTGCATTTCTACTTACTACGAAAGTACCGCCTTCAAATTTTGAAAAATCATATAAAATCAAAAAATAGGAATAGACATTTGAAAATTGGTACACTGATGCAGTTTTGTAAGAGGAATCCAAAAATGTGGTTTATGTATCTCTAAAATATATTGTTAAAAAAAAAGGGGGGGGCGTACACTTTCCCCGGACCAAACAGTGGTTGGGGTAAGTGTACTTCCAGCCCCGGGGTAAGTGTACATAGCCCTAAATGCAATGGAAATTGGCTTATCATGTTAGGGACAAGTTTTACTCTCCTAATTTCATCTTTCTAGTTGATTTAACCTTTGAACCTTACACTTGACCTGTGTTTTAAATAAAAAAAATAAAAAACATTTTTTTATTTTTTTAAATAAAAAAAATATTTTTTTATTTTTTTTAAATAAAAAAATAACAAAAAACTAGCTGTAAATATGTTAATAATAAGTATTTTTAAAGCAAGTGAACAGTTCCTTAAATATAGTGTTAGTGAAATAGTCATGTAGCCTAATATGAACTACTTAAGAATTATTTGGCGGAATTAAAAAAAAAGTCATTTACATTGCAGAATTCACCTCCAGGTAAGATTTGTATACGCATATTTAAAATTGTGTTTCTAGATTCTAACTAGCCTACCATTATTTGTGAGATATTAAATAAGTTTTTTCAGCATTTAATTCATTTAAAATAATTTATTAACTCACTAATAATAATAATTGTAAATGTACCAATTAGCCGTTTCACGAAAATTGTATGCGGAGTTCCACAAAAAAGTTCATAACTCCTGAACGGTTGGAGCTAATTTAACAAATAAAAAACCATTTTAATCAGCAGATTCTAAGCTATGCTCCACTTGCCCCAGATTCCACCTAATGTGAGTTAATAAAAATATCAGGGGGGTGCGTACACTTACCCCGATTTCAGGGGCAAGTGTACGTACAGGACATCAGTTTATAAAAAAATTTATATAAAAAAAGTTTAATAATTTACAATTTTAAAAAAAATATCACATACACAAAACATTCCAAGCTTTCTGCTCACCAAGATTCATTAAGATATCTGAAATACAATTGAAGTTATTGTAAGTTAAAGTGCAACTAGTCGTTTTGGCGCGTACACTTACCCCACTTCACCCTATACCATGGCAAAATTAATTATATCCAACTCAAGTGTGACTTACCAATGGGGAGAGGCTGTTGGGCAATGAGTGGTAGAGATCAAAGAATAATTTCAGTGTTGAATAATCCAGGAAAGCAGGCCTCCAACTGGTAGGTATCTGAACTGTGCAAAGGTCATCTGAAGACTCGTCAGTGGATGTGCCGATAAAGTCAAAGGTCAAGCAGTTGTAGGCTAGTCGCAGTAATTGAGTCATCAGACCATGCTACAACAGATTCATGGTAACATTATCATTTTGGTATATTCTTTGTATTTTTCAGAAGAAGTTAGTTCTAAAAAATCTAAAAAAGGAAATTTATCACAAAGCTTTTAATAGTTTTTATATTTAAATTTTAGATATTTACTCTCAAATACAACAATGTCAACAGAGACATCAAAGATCAACGGCTAGCATTTTACATTTTTGTTATTTATTTACAGAAACTAAACAAAATCAAAAGATCTCTTAAAATATCTTCCGATAAAAAAAAAATAAAACAACTAATCACGGTTGTCACTTGAATTAACTTTAAATCAGATATTCTTTGTAACTATGGCACTAGGATTTGGCATTAGTGTCGCGAGCACGAAATACGGCGGGCGGCAAAAACTGGAAACACACAAAATCTTCTGCTAAAAGTCAGCTGAAAAGAGAAAATTAAATGTTTATGTTGAGCTGTCAACATTTGTTTGTGTTTTTCGTAGACTTTACACTATGCAAGTTTTTGATGCAATATTTCATTAAAAGTTTTCTTTGTAAGTCTGCGATCCAAAACAGCATTGCCAACCGCAAGTGAGTCTTTTACCCGGAAACCCGAGCCCAATACCTAAATTTTCTAATTGGCTACTAAATAGACCTACATATAAAAAACTTTTATAAAATCTTGTAAAAAGATAGTTGTACAAAATTTACCTAAAACAAAAACAATTATGTTATCCTCTTATACGATCAATTTTTCAAGCTTGTATGTTTATATGTTTGCTTGGTTGCACAATTATTTCAGCCATTCCAAGTTTCACACGGGTCAATTAGGCCATTGATTATAGACATTGACATTGACATCGATTGTCGATGTGGATAATCAATGGTAAGGCCATATTTACAACTAGTTTATGGACTTTAAAGAATATTTAATCTGGTTTCCCAGGATATACTTCTGCTTGTGTTTCGATTTGTAAATTACAGTAATATGTTATATGTTTTGAAAACATTTAAAACACTTTATTTTTCTTGGAAAAAGTAACAGTGGGCTAGTCCCATACGGGACTCAACATAATTACATGTCATCATAGTTTTGATAAAATCTTTTATTCTATTTGTAAAAGAGGATTTTAAAATATACAGAGCAATGAAAGATATATTTCTTAACCAATTAATGCTAATTTTTGATGTTTATCAATCTACTTTAGAATGATATTGAAGTTTTCTGGTTCTGTATGGGATGTCTGTAACGGTTCCGTACCGGACTAGTTGAGTGGAGGTTTCAAATCAAGTAATTTTTATGTCATAACATGGTGGCATTGTTATTTCATTAATACCAAATTAAGAAATTAAGTTATTTGTGTTAAAGTTTTATTCAATATAGGCTACTCACATTATGCACAAAAATTATATTCCTAAAAGTAACTCAATTTAGGCTCAAAACTTGGGACAGATCAACGAATAGTTAGTTCATTTCTGAATATTATTTAGAATAGGGATAGTTCATTTCTGAGTCACTGCTATTCTGCTATTCTTAGAACGAAAAACACCCTTGCAATGAGGGATGATCCCTTTTGCGCTCCCAGCGTGACACCATTGACTATGGTGACACACTATTAATCGCCCTCCTTTCCCTGTCGGTACTTTAAATCCTCCACTCTTGTTCGAGTGTTGCCAGATAAACTTACTGAAGTGATTTTGATTCACCCAAGTCCCACAGGTTCCTGCTTTAGCGAGTGCATTTTGCGCAAGAACCGCGCACGAGCAGCGACTACACTCCATCAGAAATTTGCGTCCGACATTGGCTTTTTTGTACCTGAATCCTAGGGCACGTAAAAGCCGTCGAACGGAGCAGACACTACCAGTGCAGCCAATTAGTTCTCTCTAGCTCGAAGTTCCTTGCGGACATTTAGAGCAGTTGGTAAATCTCCCCTGTCATAAAATCCCAAAACTGCTCCCCTGATTACGCCACAATCAGTCATTTAACAATGTGCGAATCGCTTCTCTCGGGACTCGGGAATATAGTTTTCTAGGAGGTACTCTACTTTCTCTTTTTACTTCTTGGGCACACCTTTGAACAGGCCGGAGACTAATTCCAGACATTTTTTATGTCACTTCTTGGCTTTTATTGAAGTCAATAGTTTCACGAATATTTTCGTCGGCTGAACTTTTTTTCGAAACTGTTTGCAACCACATTTTTGACTTGTTACTTAAGGTCACTTTTAAAAATGCCCTGTAACCGTCGTTTCTTGGACGGCTCAAACTGGATTTCCCCTGACTCCATGATGAAAACAAAACAAACCCGGCAAAATAATACGAGATTGCAAAAAATAGGCTAAACAATCTGTGAACACAGATTGCACACTGATTAAACAAAAACCGTTATATGTTAAAATTGGCTGATTATGTAAATTAAGTGTTAAACAATTTATCACCAAAAAATATAATATAATTTCGTAATTCAATGAATTAACCTACGAAATCTCCGAAAACAAACACAAACAAATGAAAAGATTACGTATCGTTACATTTTTATTTTTGTCTACAGCTGATAGTTATTATTGATTCCTGCTAGTCTGAATCTTGCACGAAAATAGAAGAATCTTGCATAAGAGCTTGCAGCAAAACTTTCATATGTAAACGTGCTTGTAAACTTACAATCATATGACTAATTGACAACCAAAATAACGCTGCTTTCGCCAGGAGTGCCCTCACTCACCCGCCGTATTTCGTGCTCGCGACACTAGTGAAATCTTGGTAACACACACCTTAGAAGCCTATGTTTGAAAGCAAATAATAATTTCCTATTCTAGTAAATTAATGAACCAATATCAAATATTTACCACTTTATCAAATCTTAAACCAAAATTATCAATCCTTTGGCATTGATAAAGAAAATCAGGAACCAAAACAACTAAATTAATTAATGTTGATTGGTTGCCACTAAACATAAACATTTGAAGAATAATGAACAACACACCTGGGATTCATCGCTGAAATTCAGGCTCTTGCAATTCTCACTTGCAGTACCAAGAAGAGAACAAGATAGCCTAAAAATCTCAAATAATTGGGTGTCTCTAAATGATGATGCTATTTTTCTGTGTTTGGTCAAAGAGCGATTGGCATCTGCTTCTGAGATCTGATTCATTTCACATGTGAGGTGAGAGAGAAGTTGAACACCTATCATGCAGTGTTCCACAGATCCCTGTAACAAGTTAAATCAATACAGTAGTAGGCTATACATTTTGTTATTAGACTCAACCATCATTTATATTTATTTTTGTCGTAATGAAAGACAAACAACAGTTTTTGTTTTCCTAATAATCCATAAAATCACACATCAGCTGTAGGATTAATTTCTTCACTGTGCTAACCTCAAAAATTATTACTGCTTCATTCATCATACAGTTTTTATTGTATGTGCTAGAAGCCTGGTTTGTCATATTTAAAAATTTTTTTCTAAATAACATAAATATAAAAATTGTTATTGATGCTGAACTAGTTAACCTTAAAGAACCAACATATGGTGAGAATTTCAATGATTTTAATTTTTTCCCCACAGTTTTATAAAAAATGCTGCTCATTGTACGGAACCAAAGTGTCTTTTTGGAACTTATTTGTTTTTATAAGCTCGACGTACACAATTGTGCACAGAGGACCACTTTTGCTCCTTGTGATGAAAACAACTATCATTTGTCAGTATTCATACATGATATTTTTTGAAAATATTTTGACTGTCTATGTGAGACACATCCCCAAAACTGTATTTTGTGGATAGCTCCTTAAGATTCACACGGGTCAAGCTGCCTTAGCAAGCTTCCTCAGCGGGGTCGTTGCCGGAGCCTGGAAGCAGTCAGTGAGAGAGCGGACCCCGTAAGTTCATGTGCGTCTCCAACGGCGCCGTGTTGCCCTTGCCACGATTCGCGTGCTCTCTGACCCCCAAAATTAGGCCTCTAATTAGTAAATTTGTTTGTATTTAAAATTATAAATGTTTGATATTCGGCTTGATGTTAGTTTATAGATAAATTGATAAATCCGAGTTAATGTGTGTCAATAAAGTAGATATTTGTAACCAAGTGCGTTATTATTTGAGCTCTCAACCAGCAAATAATGTGAAAATTATTTCGGCATCTGGCACATCTGAGTCATTTTCTTTGTTATAAAATGCAATAGTTACAGTAATCTTGTTTCATAATCAAAAGCGTGAATTTAATAAAAATTGTTGCTGTAATATTGTAAAATTTATTTCTTGCGACATTCATTGTTATTCTTTGGTCGCTGCATTCATGTTATGATGAGTTAACAGGACAACCATGGTTATAATCCTTCATTCTCTCCCTGAGGCCACAAGACACTAGAATTGGGGCTACAAAAATGCTGGATTATGTAACTTCGTAAAATATGTATACAAAACATGGTCATTCTTTCAATGTCTGAAAGATCAATTCTGTATCATTACACAATCACACAGATATTTTTAAGAGAACTTCTAACGAATAATAGATTGCGTGAATACTTTTTATTGCTAAGTTCTCTGAAGCCCTAATATTAAGCCCTTAACTGAAAATTAAGCTTTTCATCAGTTTTATTTCCCCCTTTGTGTAACTTTTTCTTGCTTTTTTCTTAGTATAGTATTAAACAATAAACAATTCAAGCCTAGACAATATATTTAGGTGTTTGATTTGATAACAAACGAGTGATTTCATAGGCTTGAAGATGAAGTTACAACAAATAATTTAAAACCTTTTCCTTACAGCAAACTAAATATTACCTGTAAAACTAATTTTCTTGAACACATTTTTGTGCTTGTAGATATTTCTTCCACAGCTCTACTTCATATTATTTGTGGACCATAATATTTTTTAATTTCAATACTGTACTGCTATTTCAACATAGAAGGTGATATCAGTTGGTAGAAATTAAACTTATTGTGGAACATTAAAAAAAAAACAGAAATTCCAACGGCCATTTATATTTAGACCCTAACAAGTACCGTACATCCAAATACAGTAACTTAAATCAAGTAAAAATTAAATATAGTCTGTATTTTTTTAAACATACCTGCAGGAACTTAGTAACATCGGATATGACATTTCTGAAGACATATTCTTCTTTGTCACTATCAAACCAACCAAGCTTGGATATCCGAGCAAACAATGTCACAAGTGCTTGAATAACGAAGTTTGGTAGCTTTGGTCTGGTAGCTAGATAATTTAAAATGTAGTTTCCTAAAAAAAGAGAGGTGTGTCACGAAAAGATTTAGAATCTAATTTATTTTCTAAAAGCTTAAGAATTTTTTTTCATAAACGATCAAACCTCAATATTAGAAATAGAGCAAATCCTGAAATGTCACAATATATTAGGAATCCAGTGAATTGTTGGATATCAAAGACATTTTTTGAGGGAACCATTAACCACAATAAGCCCATCTACAAAATTTTTTTTCCAGAAATTGGTAAAATTTTTGGAGAAACTATTGAATGATTAAATTTTAGTGCGGCAATCAAAGACAAAAAATTATATTTGATATAAAACAAAAGAAAACGATACTATTTTAAAGTCATTAGCAGTCATGATTTAAAGCCCAGTGAAATTTAATTAGGCTAAATAGAAGTACTACTTGTATTGCACTAAAAAACCAAGTTTACATAGTTCAGTAGTATAAGGTAAACAACCCAAATTTCGTTCGCCTTCCTAATACCAGTCGCTGATCGTCACGACTCAATCACTTAAACATGATAAAATCTGAGTCGGTCCTATTTGGTAATGTCTTAAGCTAACGTAAACAGCAAGTTTCGATCTACCATAGAGTATGAAAACGTTTAAATTCAGCTGACGCAACAATCACTCAGAAAGTTATGAAGAGGTGAGTAAGTGATTTCCGTTGGACGACTGCTGCTTCCTTGTGCGAATCCATTAGGAGAGAGGTAAGTTAAGTAAGCTTTAAAATGCTAAATAATAATAATTGTGTCTAACAAAAAGTTTTAGCATCAAATCAATTACTTTCTTTATTTATTACGTAAATAAAATTAAGGTTTTAAATTATTTTAACACTTACATCTTTTCGCCCGTAATTGGGACGGTAATTCATACTTTTTTCCTAATTACGGTCGATACTAATGGCCGCGGCCGCAATTAGGGTTTTATTCTTTCTAATTACGATTATTGATAATTTTTAAGTTTATTCTTTACAAACTCATTACAGTAATTGTAGTTTCATTTTCATTTGTCCTTTGAGGACAAAACTCATTACCTTTTGGATAATTACGTGTTTTATCGACTACACCCGTATTCTGTTGTAAAAACTAAACAAATAAAAACTAATACAACTGAACGACACCCAATTCTTTAATGATTAAATTATAAACTTACGACATCACATTTGTATTGATGGCTCAACGGCGTCGGGAGCAGTAGGGTAGAGATATTGCAATTATTAGACTTGGCGGCGCAGGGAAATCGCATTGTTTCAAAGACACAAAAATTGATTATTTCTACAACTACTACTTTTAATAGATGGCTCTGCAATCTGATAGGCCTACAAAAATTACCCATTATCTCACGGTATCTATTAAATACAGATGTGGACGATATAGTAGGAAGTACCGAATTTTGTACCGTAATTGAAAAATGGCAGCTATGATTTTATATTATTTTCTCCCCCTATACAATGTATATTGAGAAAGTATAGTTTTCGTCAAAATTTTCGAATTTGAGTTGTTAGTGGATATGTTTGTTTTAGTGCTCCCTGAATCAATCAATTACATGTTTACATGTGATTTAAAACTTGGTTTTCTTTTTCCTTAGGTACTATTTGTCAACAAACCTTTACGTAACAAAATAATTGAGCTATCCAAGCTTTTATTTCGATCATTCATGATCTCGAGCATATTTTTACACAAGCATAATAAAAGACTAAGGAATGAAATTATTAAAATGAAAGTTTTCGAATTATAGTAGCTAGAATCAAGCACGTTCTACTGTAATAAATCATTAGTAGCTTTAGTGCCATGCATCGAAACTTCAAAAGAGATTTCTCTACGTTATTTTTATCCATATTCGAACCACCAATTCTGTAGGTGATAGTAAAAGTTTATCTTGGTTCATCATATATTATATTTCGCTACATAATACACACGTCAGTTCACATATATACCTTTAAATTAAATCCATTTTACTTTGAAAATTAACTTATAAAATGTCGTTCTGGCCGCGACCATAATTAGGCTTGTGAAAACCGGTATTAGGGATGCAGCGACCGGTATTAGGGATTTAGGTTGGATAACTACGTCTTCATCAAACAATGTTTTACTAAATAATATAATTTATTTTCTGTGATATAAATATATTATTCGAAACTCCAATTAAATTCTAAAGTATAATTAGCCAAAATAAATTTAGCCTGAGCAGCTGGTTCAAATTCATAGACAATGTTAACTCTGTCTTACCTTAACTGACCGGAATTTGGGTTATTTACCTTATTGTGTTTTAAACATATATCTTATTGTATGTTACAATTTAAAATTCAATCCAACCCAACAAAAAATAAAAAATTTCAAAAAACTTTTGATCACAAAAACAATAGGTAGGCCTACCGGTGGAGAAATTTAAAAAAAATTTCTAATTTTATTAGAAACAGAAATCCTCGATTAAGTAGAAGATCAAGAATATTAGCTTCAATAAAAAATAAAGAAAACACATTTATCTAGAATCAAACTATCAAAAATATGTGATTTTAGGTCCCTACTTTAAAAAAAGTATAAAATGACAGGTCTGTCAGCCATTTTTTGTGCACAGCTAGTCTAAGGTATTTTCCATTTTTTGCTTTTCAAATCGGAATGTAGTTATGATGTCTCATTCCAGATTTATCATGAAAAATAATCAGAAATTTAAAAAATATTTTTAAACACAGTATATTTTAGTTAATTTCTTTTTTTGTTTGAGTCCCTAAAAACAATTTTTCAGTCAGATGACAGTCCAAATGGAACAGGACAGAGAAGAATGTAGCAGGGTAATCTACAAGGCTAAAAATCAAATACGATTTAAACACCCTAACAGTAGGCCTAAGTATGGAAGATGGTAATGCTCACTAATATCAACTCTTTGTTGAAGGCTCAGAGACTGAGCGCTGCGAGATATCAGCTTGGTGAGAGTGGTAGCGGCCAACAGCTGGGCATAGCACGAGTCGCCGCGGTCCAGCAACAGCTGACACTTGGACAGCGTGTCGGGGGCGTTCTGGAACACCACCAGCGCCTTCTCCGCCTGCACTCGCACGGCCGGGTCCGTGGCCTCGTACAGCTGCTTGCACAGCAGCTCCAGCTGCCGAACCTCCTGCACACAATAATCTCAGCAACAGCTGACACTTGGACAGCGTGTCGGGGGCGTTCTGGAACACCACCAGCGCCTTCTCTGCCTGCACTCGCACAGCTGGGTCCGTGGCCTCGTACAGCTGCTTGCACAGCAGCTCCAGCTGCCGAACCTCCTGCACACAACAATCTCAGCAACAGCTGACAGTTGGACAGCGTGTCGGGGGCGTTCTGGAACACCACCAGCGCCTTCTCTGCCTGCACTAGCACGGCCGGGTCCGTGGCCTCATACAGCTGCTTGCACAGCAACTCCGGCTGCTGAAACTCCTGCACACAATCATCTCAGCACTCTAGGTGCCATTACAGTCTGAACAACCAAGACCTAGTTTATGATATGTTTGCTCCAGGAGTAATTGCTGATGTGATTGTAAAGAACTTATAACCTATATCTATATATTTAAATAACTATTTATTTTATGATATTCTTTAACGTTCGTAAATGCATTTTTAGTGACACTCATCTAGCAGATACTCGACTCCTTTTTTTTAGATTTGGATGTGATGGACAACTTTTTGTAAATAAATCAGTTGTCAAGGGAAATCTAGTCCGTGGAGGAGGTTCTCATGGCTAAACTGACAAGAAGCACTTGTCTGATTGTGTCTGGCCCAAAACATAAATAAATTTCTTATTTTACTTTCTTTTATGAGTCATACCATGTTGAACCATCTATAGTAATAAGGATCATAGCATACATCGTAGCAGTATAAATTTGATTTTCCTCCTCAGAATTTTATGAAACTGTGATTTTCATCCTTTCACATATAACTATGGAAGTATACCAAATGTTAGCTTCTTATCTAAAATGTTTTTTTCTTCTTACAGACACTTGGTATTTGTATAATTGGTCGTTTGTTGTTTTCAAGCTCAAAGAAAAACTTACATATGGTGGGCTACTAAAAAGAAAAACACATTTTACAACTAATGACAGGCACAGCTCTGCAGCTTTGAAATTTGTTTTAATTTGTATGGTTTACTTATAAAACAATGTTTAAAATAAACCTATTATTATAATCAGCTATTCCTTGATATTCCTGTTCCCAAATTAAATCTTATGGACAAATACAAAACTTAAAGTGCCTCTAGAGCTCTTGCCTTTGGTCTTATCGTCATAAATTGTATTCCCTGCAAACTTCACACCGAGCTTTTTCTAGTTAAGTTGACCAAAATTATCAAAATCGGTTCAGAACCATAGGAGGAGTCATGATCACAAAAAACTCTAAGGGCGGGTTTTGGAGCTTGGGGTTATCTCTATCCTCAGACTAAATACCAGTTTGAACCGGTTTTTATTCTCGGACTGTAGAAATCGGGGTCTGGAGATCAAGGATAACTAACTCCAAGAATATCTTTATCCTGAGAGTTAATTCGTTAGGCATAACCTGAACACAACAAGAGCCGAATTCAATTGAGAAGAGAAGAAAGAACAGGTAAAATGTGTCTGCACACAGACCCACCACTACCCAAAAACAAAAAATCTCCAAAATACCTCGGTAACTCCTTGCATAAGTCCAAAGATAAAATTATCTTCAGTATGAGATGACCCGGGAGTTAAGAAACTTATCCCCGAGCTCCAAATCTGATTTTTCATGCTAAGATTATCTTAATCCACAGGTTAACTAACTCCAAGATTACGTATCCCCGCGCTCCGAAACCCGCCCTAAGTGAAATATCTACGTTTATTATAATCAGCTGTTCCTAGCAATTCCTATTCCCGCATTAAATTTTATGGACGGATACAAAACTTTAAAGGCCTCTTGGGCTCTTCCCTTTAGCCTAGTCTTATCTTCCTTGCTTGCAAAACTTCAAGCTAAGCTTTTTTCAATAATGCCAAAATTATCAAAATCAATTCATAAATGTAGGAGTCTTTGACCATAAAACACCCTAAGCATATTAAATGAGTATAAATAGATTATTATGAAAACTGTCAATATATGTAAACTTTTCGTATGTCAGAAAAAATGTCACAACTCATATTTTCATACGGTACCTACTTTAAAACTTCCAAAAAGCACAATAATAAAGTAGGCTGCCTCAACTTTTTTAACTATGGTAGCAATAAAATAGGAATGGTTTTATGTGTGCTTCATGCTGCAGTAAAAATATTTTTAGGCTTTTGAGTAAAACTTTTCTTTATAATTTTTGATTTTCAATTGCATCACTCAATTCTTTTCTAAAAATTTCTAGCATCTTGAATCTTGGCTCTATGACTATCAGTTGCTGAGATACTGTAAGTGGTAAAATTTTTAATGTAATTGTTGATTTAGTAATTGGTTAAATATTAGGTAAAAATTGACCATTTTATAGCTTATGAACCTTGTGAAAAATTAAAAAAATCCAATCTTCAACTTTCTTAGAAACTTAATATTTCTCAAAAAATGAACAAATAATTTTCTGGTCACTATGACCAATCTATGGGCTGCGGTGTGAATTACCGAAATTTCTGGCTGTGATGTGTTTTACTGAAATAATTGTCAGCAACGATTCGAACGAGTTATGTACCTACCACATTTAGGCCTACAAGCCAGAGATCTGCCAGCCACTAGCACCATGAAATTTTATGGACCGGACAACATTTTTAAGAAGCACTAGAATGTGCCTATAAAGTTCGACCAAGAAATTTACCAGCCTCGACATGTGTTATCGTACCTCTTAAACAATTGCCAAAATTCATCAAGCCCTGCTTTAGGTTGCAGTTCCGTATGCGGTCTACATTTAAACGATTGAAAATATTGAATTGAAACTCTGATACATGAATAACCAAAATCAAGATTATTCGATTGCGTGGTTAAGAACAAAACACCATAACAAAACATCGATATCTAATGACCTAAATACGATGAAACTGTATAGCATGAACTGAATTACCGTAAATAAAACTAAACCTTACAATAAAACTAATAACAATAACTAATAAACACTCATTGATACATTAAAACACAACCAACATAACACAAAAACAAACATTTTATTTCACTTCGTCCGCCATTGCCCATTTTGAACTGGCTTTGTTTTCGATGTTCACATTGACATGGCACTGATAGAAAATGGGGAAAATGGGGAGCTCTATGAAGTTTGGTTATGGTTAAGATAGTTAGGTATCATAGTAGGTCTCTTGGAAGTTAAATTATTACTGTATCAACTTATTATTTTATTAGTTTTCAGTTGTGTTAAGTTATACATTTTAATGACTAACTTAATCAAACCGAACATAACAACAGTAAATTTACCGTTTATTTAATTTAGAACTAAATATGATTATTCCATTGAAACTAAAAAGCTAAAAAGTTAGCCCAATCGATAGAATAGAATAGAGATAAGTTCGATAAATTTTTAATCGATATTGGCAACAATTCGGTATTTTCAATCGATAAAATATAAGCCCTGCTTTTTCCTGACTAAGTTAATCCCAGCCTTACGGAATGAAGGCTATTATGAAAATGTTATGACATTATCCCAATTTCCTCTTTTTCCCGACTGGCAGTGTTTTACTGTAAAGGCCAGTGATGTAAGTAACTTGCCAAAAAATAGGAGCTTATAATTGGTTCTGATTTTCAAAAAAAACTCGGGGTCGTCTCCCAGTCTCCTTGAAAGTTTGTAGATGTCCACACTCTTGACAAAGGTTTATCCATACCACTATTTATCAAATTGAAAAATTAATTATACAGCCAACATTGAAAAATACGATTGGAGTCAGATAAATTATATGAATTTCAAAGTTTTACCAATAAATCAAAAGGGATTTTAGGAAATTAATAGATTTAGGAGATTAATAGGAAAGTAAATAAACCAGGTTCTAATAAAGCAGTGAAAATTCAAATTTTAATTTTATTACATTTACAAATTTTAGATTAACCTCTTAAAGTCCAAGTAATTTGGGACCCTGTAAACCCCCAGTCCAGGTATTTTTAAAGAATTACCACTTGCAGTATTCTCAAACTAACACTCAACTCACAATTTCCCGATCTATTTTATCATCACTACTTTCACTATCTGTGTTGTCCAGAAAATCACTTAGGCCACTAATTTCAGAGTATTCGCTAATATCACGGTCACTAAAAAATTTCTGACTGCCATTGCGCAAAGTTTACAAACACGGGCCAGCTGCCAACAAAGAAACTTGTAGAATTTCAGTGATGCCGACTGCTAATGTCCTGACTATTCCCGAATGTAACCGAAGTAAAACAAAGCATTCCAACTTCTCCCGTGGCGGAAAGAGCACCAAGTTTGAATCAAAGCCACGATACAGCATATACGCGGGCGTGGCCCAGCGGCGGGATTTGGGTATCCCGCGTATCCGCGTGGACTGAGGTTAAAGGCCTAAGCCCTAAATAGATATGCCTAGCCTATGTTAATGTGTTTCTCGTACTTGATTGGAGCATTGAAATATTTTCTTATTTTCATAATAAGTTATATATACTAAACAGTGTTAAACAAGTTCACAAGAAACTACCTAGCTACAGCCTAACAGGACTTGGGTGCTTTCCCCCTTTAGTTAAAGCCTTTGGCAATTTAAAACCGTATCTGACAAATCCTGGGTTTCAGTTTCACTTAAATCAACTTTACGGTATAAAAAATTGGCTCTGAAAAAAGTTGGACAAAAAATATTTTGGTTAAGCTAGAACTATGCCTGAAGACTCTGAAACGGGCTAAATTAAAATGGCCTTGGCATCAACAAATAAACTGCTATGGGCACCGAAATAAATAATAAAAAAGGATAAAAATTCAAAAGAGTAAATGTGTAAAATGAAAATATGAAAACGAAGAATAAGGAGTTCTAATATCGATTCGTAATCTTGTGCTATCGGCGTGATAAAAATCCGATCCCGGCAAAACATTCTATTAGACTTCGTACACCCATTCAGACACCTTCTCATTAGGCTGTTTAAAGAGTGAATAAGTCTTATCAATTGGGCTATTCGTTCTGGTGACAACATTACAAACTTAAAAAATAAGTTGCATGTAAAGTGTTGTCAAAAATAATCCATATATAGCATAAATAAACAATGTTTACCGACTCACCTGTTCCTCCGCCATTTTCCCAACTTGAACTTGATCAATCGAAGCTAGCGCGATCTGCAAACATGAAAAAACATTGAACTAACTATAAGATACAGGAGGGTGGAGCTTATAATACAAAGGCGTAGAAGCTTTAAACATAGAGTTATAAAATTATCAATAAGAGTAAATATATGTAATGACCAAGGTCAAGATTGGAGTCATGGTTAAACTGAAAAAATCTTATTATTTCAATTCTTTTAAGTAAAACCCTAAAAAATTTTGGGGGTTTATTCCGCTTTGCCCCCCTTCCGGTGGTTCGATTGGGTGGTACTCGCCCACTTTACATGTCTGTACCACATTTCATAAATATCGGACCATTTTTGCGGCCGCTATCGTGCTAAAAATCACACACACACACACACACACACACACACACACACACACACACACACACACACACACACACACACACACCACACACACCACACACACACGCATACACACACACACACACACACACACACACACACACACACACACACATGCACGCACACAAACACACACACATATATATATCATAGATAAAAACAGTTTTTATCTATGCATATATATATATATATATATATATATATATATATATATTAGCGAATTTCCCCTATAGGGAAGAAGCTGTTACCGTAGTACTCATGGTAAGACCTAAGCCCGAGATCATGATAACTTTTCGTTTTGGGGCCCCCAGAAGCAAAAAACACTATTCGTTCATTTTCATAAATATATATATATCTATATATATATATATATCTATATATATATATCTATATATATATCTATATATATATATCTATATATATATATCTATATATATATATATGTGTTTTTAAGCACGATAACTCGCGTAAAAATGGTCCAATCTTAATGAAATTTGGCATGGATGTGTAAAGTAGTAATTATTCGGACGAGTTCGTAATCCAGCCCAATCCGACTACCGGAAGGGGGGGTAAAGGGGGGTAAACCCCCCCAAAAATGGGTTTTTTGAGTTTTTTACATAGAAAAATAAAAATAATCCGATTTTTGTTGGCACCATTGAATTCAGCTCAAAAAAACAAACAATTTAGTATTTTGAATCACTGCTCTATGTCCATTGGTTACCGAGATATTGAAAGTGGTAAACACAGTACGTTGTCCCAATGTTAACCTTATGGGAAATAAGTAAAATTCTACATCTCGCTTATTTCTCAACACATCTTGATAAAACTTGGTAAGTGGCTTCTTCTAGTTCAGATCTACTAAATATTGAATTAAAACCACCCAGTTTTAATATACCCGTAGCAGCAAACCTGCATACTCATTCCCCATGTTATTCTTATGGAGCTTTCAAAAACCTGTAAAATCTCGCTATGTTGGATTGAAATATGTTGTTTTGTACTGGAAATTCGCTGAGTATGCAGGTCTGCTGCAACGGGGGTATTATATATATATATTTAAATGAATGGTGTTTTTTGCTTCTAGGAGCCCCTAGACGAAAAGTTATCATGGTCCTGGGTTTAGGTCTTACTATGAGACCTCCGGTAATAGTTTCTTCCCTATAAAGGAAATTCGCTGAAAATAATCCAATTTTTGTTAGCACCGTTGAAGTCAGCTCGAAAAAAACAAACAATTTAGAAATTAGTATTTTCAATCAGTGCTCTATTTCCATTGGTTACTGAACTGAAACCCATAGGGCAGTATCTGGGTCAAAATTTTTTATCTTGCCCTTTAAAAAAACATTTGCGAAATATTTTTTCCTTTTCTTCAAAACGTTTTTGATTTTTTAAAATTGATTGGCATTTGAAGATTCATAGATTAGCCAAGGTAACGCAAAATCTTGTTTGTATATTCAATTATACAGCATCTTTCATGAAAAAACACGAATTTTTGTCACTGACCATAACCAACATAAAAATGAAGATTAAAATATTTCATGTGGATTGATAAATATGTTTTGCTGTAAATAGATTTAGTTTTAGGGCAATATTGCAATAAACAGCTCATTAAGCCTTTAGTAAATTTGGTATTTCTAAAAAAATCAAAAAACTAAAAAAATAGAAAAAAGCTAAAAAATCTCGTTTGTCTAGCTCCAAGCAATCGTTCCTGATATAAGAAAAACCTTCATGTCCTCATGGGAGCGTCTTTTTTGTGTATGATTATGGTTTTATATGATGATATATCAATTTTTGTATTTTTTACAACCCAAATCATGAAAGATACGGTCAGGGACAAGGGGTACGGTCTGGAAAAAACGAGAATCGCCGGTCGATTTACTCAATTTATTTTATGCCTTTGTTTTAAATTATCATTTTAAATCATCCGTGGCACTTTAATGGGCCAATACCCTGGTTATTTGTGAGTTGACTGTACTCTATTCCACAAAAATTTATAATAAAATATAAGCATTACCTTCAATATTTACATATTTCAAAAACTACAATTTTACTTTTTCATAAATCCTTCAATTTTACTGTTATAAGATAAAATTGTGTTTAACTTCAATTGAAAAATGCATCAATTTACAATGAAATTTATAATGATTTTTACGACCGTACCCCCGTACAATCGATAAGGTTATCGTGGTCGTGACAAAATTGGTTTTGGTCGTGAAAATGCGGTGGTGAAATCACAATTATTTGTCCCTTTCTAGAGGTAGCCCTGCACCTCGTGTTTGAGAAGACAAAGTGGACTTCTAGGTTAGCGTAGCAATTAAATCATATCAACAAAAATTAACACCATGTCTACAGTAACAAACGACTACGTACGGTCTTGGACACATCAAAATTACCAAAAACACAAACTTACCTTTATCAATCTTGATATGCTTGAAAAGGAAGAAAAATCACTGGAGCAACGACAAGCACGCCCGTTCCCATCTGTCTTTTTAAACTTCAAACCAACTGACTCTATCGTCACCAAGCTCGCCACTGTCGTGTTCCAAAGTTCCAAATGTTGCCTTTACGGTCGGGACTTAAAATCGAGGGACAGACTTATTCTGTCGTAATACTCAGTTCGCAATAAATAAAAAATATTAATACTCTTTTTTGTAAGTTTAATAATTAGTGATGATGTAAAAAATAGCATTATTTATTTCAGCACGCATAATTGTTCTAAAAATAGCATGAAAGTTGAAGAATGGACCCTAGAGACAAGTAGCGGTCGTGAGATTCGTGACTTTGAAAATACGGAAAAAATACCTAGAACCCATTAACAACCAAATAAAAATTTGCAAAATGTTGCCCCTGTCCCAAAAAATATTAAAAAACATAATATGATACTATAAAAACAGTATCTACGAAATAAGAGGCCAGGGACATTAAGGGGCACGATAAAAAATGTTCACTCATCTCCACCATAACCGACCAATTTTACCCTAGGGCTAAAGATTCTTTAGCCCTGATTTTACCCTAAATTTTTTAGAAAATGGCCCTAAATTACCCTAAAAAATTCTGAAATTACCCTAAATTAAAAAATTATTATTTACCATTATTTGAACAGTTTTAAATATAATAAGTGTACAGTATTCATACTATTGTAGCTAAATTTATTTGTTATGGAATTATAATGACTCAACAATGAGCTAAACACGATCAAGTTTATAGCACAACAAAATGGTTTTAACCCAGACATTGTAGATAAAATTCATGAACGAAAATTACGTCAATTAAAATCAAACAGAAAAATTGAAGGAGAAGATAAAAAATATGTGTCAATAAATTATAACAAAAGGATGGCAAATATAGTGAGAAACAGTTAAAAAAAGGAACATACACATTGCCTTCAGGTCTGAATTAAATCTTCAGAGCAGATTAAGAACTGAAGAAAATAGAATGCAGTCAGAGTTTGAAAAGTCAGGTGTGTATAAGTTGAATTGTAACGATTGTAAATCGTATTACATAGGGCAAACCGGCAGACCTTTTACAGTTAGATTCAAAGAACATATTTCAGAAGCAGAAAAAAATAAAAATGTGAACTTATAAGCAAAATCCAAATTTTCAGAACATATCGTCAATTCAAATCACACCTATACTGACATTCAAAACAATTTGGAAATTTTATTCAAGGCAGACAAATGACAAAGACTCAATAGAGTGGAGGAATTATTTATTTATGAAAGTTTTAAGAAAGATGGTGAACACATTTTAAATGAAAAAATTAATTCAGTTGCAAACTCAATATATGATGAAATTATTAAAATAAAAGAAATCAGAACTATAGTCGAGTAGAACAGATAACAAGCCAGGATGGGCAAAGGTCACTGTCACTTCTTTCCTCCCAGCCCCCATCAAGTCAGCCTGCCGGCGGCCCCGATATCCAATTGAACCACATGTTAGACAAATTTGTAAAGTAGTGTTTTAATGTTTAATTGTGAATGTGCGTGTAATTTTGTAAAAATGTACAGTCGTATATATATTTTTAAGTGCAAATTGACGTGACCCTACAGCCAAGAAAATAAGATGGCTTGACCTAATGTATAGGATTTCCTTTGAGGTGCTGAAGATGGCCTAGTGCCGAAACATGTTCACCAGAAAAAAAATCAAGATTGCAAAGACGTAAGTAAACAAAATAATAAATTAGTATGTTTGATCTATGAACAAAAAGCTTTTTATAGCGAAATAAATTAGGAAAAATGTTTCTTTGCTATGCTCGAGTCCTTTGCGAGATAATTAAAAAGAAATAAATAATAAATGACCAGCTAATTTATTATTATATTATGTGCCGATTAATCTATATTTTCAACATGATTTCTGTGGTCTAGATTAAATTATTAATTTTTGATTTATTTGTGCCTAGATTAATCGCTATACTGTATAAATTTATTTTCTACGAAACGATTTTATTAGTAGGGTTATTTTTCCTATATCACCATTGCATGTTTAGTTGAAACTTGCTAAGAGCTGTTAATTTGTGGAGTTTTCAGGAACAGCTTTAAAACCCTAAAATTTAAAAAAATTAGCTGATATTTATTTTAAGTCAGGTCTAAACACTAAAATATTTGAATGCTTATTTAGAAGCTTTTATATATAATTGTTTATATTAATACAATTTAAAGCATTTTTGTAGTTGTTCTCCCTGATTTTTCAATGAATTTAATGAAAAAATACCGGTACAACACTTTGATTTTACCCTAAAATTACTCTAAAAATGCCATTAGCCTAAAATTACCCTAAACCGGTTGAAATTACCCTAAAAGTGGAGACACTGCCCTAGGGACCACTGAGCTAGAGTGTAGGGACACCTTATAGAAGAATAAGTAGTTTCGTTTTTCAGTCTGATTGGAATTATTGTTATAGAAGTTTACGGATCAAGCTGACTTTCCGAATTCAAGCATCTTGACAGTTCTGTTATCTATGTATTATATTATTAATTCTGTAAGCGATTTTTTAAAATCAAAATTAATTATATTATTAATTCTGTAAGCGATTTTTTAAAATCAAAATTAATTATATTATTAATTCTGTAAGCGATTTTTTAAAATCAAAATTAATTGTGAGAGTTTGCCAGCTCGCAGGATGACAGGAGTTGGCTCAAATGAAAGGTCTCGGCCCCAGGTGGTCGGGAAAATAGCAGATTATGTCCAAATCAAGGCGACACTAAAAAAAGTTTTTTTTTAGTGTCGCCTTAATTGTCCAAATATACCACAAAATGAGAAATAACAAAATATATCTTCCATTTAAAATGCATTGGGATTGAAAAGATTGAAAAACGTCTGCTTTGTTTACATTAAACATGTGGTGCTAATGCTTGATTCAAAGCCATAATATGGTAGATGTTGACAGACATGTGGGATTTGTTTCAAAATGCAGCTAACTATGCACGTTCAATGTACTTAACAAAAACTAGGGTGGGTGCACCAGTGAATGACCACCCCCCAGTGAATGACCGTTTTGTTTAAAAAGCCCGTTATTAAGCATATTCTTTGGGCCAGCTAATTAAAAATAAGCATAAAATCAGCCTTGGAATATTATTCAACAATAATCTTTCATTGGTTAAAATTGCTGGAGTCGAAAATACTTTTTAAACATATTTAATATTGAGTGACCCACTATCTTCGCTTTTTATGTTTCCTGCTATAGTGATTACCCCTGCAAGGCTTTCCTGGATTTACATTCATTCTGTATTTGATGATTGTTTCAAAATTGTGTTGCAATTAAATGATATTTAACATACTATCCTGCAATTTAAAATCAATTTTATTGCTGTGCATGTTAAGATTAATCATTACTGAGGGTGGTCATAAATTGGAACGTAACTAGGGCAAAAACCAGTGAATGACCGGGGAAAAACTTAGCGGTCATTCACTGGAACGAGATCGGTCATTTACTAGCTATGATCTATATCCTCAGCTGAATTATTCTTAATCATTGTTGTCAGCTGATTTTCAAATTTTTTGACAGTTATTCAGCCAAAACAGACCGGTCATTCACTGGTGCAAGATCGGTCATTCACTGGTGCAGTGTCATTGTCAGTGTGCAGTGTCATCGGTCATTTATTGGAGCATTGACGTAGTTGTATTTTAATTAATATTACAACCAGTATTCTCATTAAGTGACATATTTAACTAATATTGCTTAATCCTTAAAGAATAAATGAACTTTCTACATTAAAATATATAGCTGTGACTATAAAATAAGGGAGTAATGTTAAATTAACATGAGACATCGTCCTTAACCGGTCATTCACTGGAGCACCCACCCTATTTTAAATTTAAGATTTTCTGATTTTGTAATAATGAAGAGCTTGAGTTTTTCATAATTCGAAATTATAAAATGTTAAGTACGTATGTTTAGTTTATGTTATAACGATGCAGCTTTAATACCAAATGATATATATATTTAAATATATATATAATTAAGTAAGCGACATTTTTGCGAAGAAATTGTGGGCGTTTGGAAGGTCGCAGGATGATGGGGGAGGGGGCTGAAAATGAAGGTCTCCATCCAAGGCCCCACTGTGGCCTTGCTCCATCTCAGGGACTCGGGAAAATACTGAAATTGCTTTAAACTTACTATAAAATGAGAAATAATGTAAAATTGCTGTCATTTTAAAACTATTAGGATATAAAAAGGTCTGCTTTGTTTAATGAAAACCAAATGCTAGAAATAATCATAATTTTGTGGATCCAAAAGCCTATTTTCTAAGAAGGTATTTTGTACTATAGTAAAGAAGGATTATGCTTAGGGGTTATTAGCCTCTTCAAGCCTCTAGTTGTGTTGTGTTGCTGTACCTTTTACCATAATGTTTCATCTGTTTTTGTTTACAAACAATCTCATTTTGATATTTTGGATAGTGAGTCGAAGCGCGGACGACGGAGCCAGCTCGAACTATTTCATGCATCAGTGCTAATATCTTCTCTGCTTTTCTGTTACGGAACTAAAAAAATTAAAATTGGATGTCCCTACATAGAGGCAAGGCCACACTACACTACAGGCCGGAGTCCTTTTGTGGTGACGTCACATTATCAGACGAAATCGCAGACGCTTTTATAATGTACTCTTATGGCGATTCACTGCCGCACTCTTAAAACTATCGTGCCCTAAGTAATTCGTTTAAGTTTTCGTTTAGAAACCATTATTTTTTCGAAACTGCATTAATTAATGAACAACCAAATGCGGTCGAAAATAATTTTAAAGAAAACAAGACTTTATTCCATTAACTTGAAAACCGGTAAACATTACAGGCAAGTAATTTGTTTACTTTTCATCAGATGATTTATTGGAAATTTGACAGTTTTGTTTGTTATTGTTTTCATTTCGATGTTCTAATGTCATAATTTTTTGGTAAATGTTTACGATTTTCATATGATTTTAGTTCTTATTTCAAACACAGCGCTAGGAGTTCGGCCGGTGTTGTGACGTGGCATCAGGGAGGAGGGGGGGAGACTCCGGCCTGTAGTGTAGTGTGGCCTTGATAGAGGGTTCGGGTTCTGTATACATTGGCAATGGATGTATACAGAACCAGACAGAACCCTCTAAGTAAGGATATCCAATGTTAATTTTGATAGTTCCGCCGCCGACAAGCAGAGGAGAAATTAGCGTTAAAAAATTGGTAAATTAGTGGGAAATACAAATTCATTTTGTTTGCATAAAGATTTTTTTATGAAATGCTTGGTCTAGCTTACAGGCAGCATCAAAAGTGGTCGTTAGGATTTTTCAATTCCTACCCGTACCGTACAGAGCATATCTGTCGCGGAACTACTTCAACTGCAGTTTAATGAATTAGATGATGTTTTTATACTTTTATTGTTCTTCTTTTGTGCACTGGACTGTTTTACAGATTAATTGTAAATAAATATTACACAAACAATTATCTCTAGGCTTAGTTTAGCCATAGATAAAATATACCCAGCCATAGATAAAATATACTGCTGGGTATATTTTATGTATGGTTTAGCTATGATAAAACAAAAAAACAAAAAAATTAATAAATTTTAGTATTCAAAATATATGTAATCACAATTTATTAATTTGCAGACAGTGTGCTAGTAAGTCATTATTTTGCAATTTCGATTTTTACTCATTATAGTAATAAAATTAACATCAGTTTCTTACGACAAAGTCCGACGGGAAATTTGAACCAGCCTCTTTCTGATATGGTTATCCTGTGAACATCTGTTCTCCACTCGGGTTGGATTTGTGTGTGTGTGTGTGTTGAGGTTGGGAAGGAAAATGAAGAAATGAAAATGATATGGATGGTGGAGCCAACATGGCTGACCATGATACGTACAGTGGAGTTAAAATTGTGAAAAATTCAAAAATTGTTGTTAATGTTGAAGAAGCACTTCAAGATGTGTTAGTTGTTACTTATGCGCTAGAAAACAAACTTTATCAAGGTGTTTTACTAGATTCTACCAAAAGGTATGCCTGATAATGGAAGTAAAATGTCAGGTCTCATTGTCTTGTGACTAGTAGGCCTTGTGAAGTTTAGCAGGAATAGGCTCTAAGGTTTTATGTGTTATTTTTAAATTAAAATCATTTATTTTAAACTTTAGTATAGTAATTAATTCAGCAATTACTCTTATTGTTCAAAATTGTTTCTCTGCACCTCTATAAAATGTGGAGCAGTTGTCCATTATGAATCAATGGCCTTGGTAATGGTTGCTTCAAGATGGTATCAAGCCATTTTCCTTGGACAGGATGATAATGATATTTAAAATTTAAACCTTTCAGATTTAAAGAAATTTTCCAGCTCTTGCATTAAATATTAGTCAGCTTAGGCTAACATAATTGTATCTAAATAAGTTATAAACTGTTTGATTACAGTAAAGTTGACTTAAATTTACCAAGGTGCTTTTCCTTATTTTCTTGGGCCTTTTGCACTATTGCACAATAAACTATAAGCTGATGGTATTGGTTATCGGTCAACTCCAATTGAAGGATTTTATGTCAGGCCTTGGCTATAGTAGCCTACCACAGAAGGGTCACACTTCACCTCACTATCTAGGGGACTTGGTAGGAAGCAGGGTTATTGGGTGGGGAACAGTCGGTAGTCAACCACTTCATACAAACGATGTATCGATATTCACAATTGATCACCACTTTATTTCTCAAATCTATATCTAAGGGGATTTGGTGGGTACCGGGAATGTTCACAATACGACAGTGGAATTTCGCCAGGCTGCAATTTTCTCTAATTGGGATTTGGCTAGACTACAAGTTTCCTTTCTCTAAAATCATGGCCTCTGCTGCAGCTATGGCGCTGAAGAATGCAGCGTTTGGCCCCTGGGGACGCCCACGGTGCCTTGGCGTTGGCGTCACTCAGGGCGTCAGCAACTCTGGTACCACCAGATAAACGGGGACTAACAACAGCAGGGTTGCCGCACAGTCATTAAAAGTCAGGAATAGTCAGGATTTTTGGGTTTTGGTCAGGAAAAGTCAGGAAAATGTTTGAAAAAATGCCGAAAGTCAGGAAAAATAGGAAAAAAATGCTGAAAGTCAGGAAAATTTGCAGTGTGGCACAATCTGACCGTCTCGAATTTCGATTTCCCCCCCACAAATTGGAAGTTAAAATAAATTTTTGCACCGTGTAAGATTTTGTGTGCTTTTTATTATTGGAAATGAGTTGGTCGGATGCAGAATCAGAAACCGATGATTTTTAAGATGAATCTACAAGAGTAGGCCTACAATGCTAGTAAATTTTCTAATATATCTTTTAATAACCATCCAAACTTATTTTGATCAATCCCTCGTCAGCGATTGAAAGTCATACTTAATATCATGGGCCGAACCCCAGGGACCATATTCGTAAAGCAGTGATGGCTTCTTCTTTTTCCTCGTCAACGATTGAAAGTCATACTTAATATCATGGCCCGAACCCCAGTGACCATATTCGTAATGTCTCCTTGTGTTCCTTCGTCATCGATCGAAAGCTATTGTGTATTCATTTCTTAAACTGTTTTTGTATTTACAATTTTTCAACGTATGTCTACTATACACCTAAATGTATAGTATGTCCTATAAGTTATACGTTTTTCATACAAACGCTCCTAAATTTGTACTATAAAAAAAGAAATTTTGTAATCATCCCTCTAACTGTTTATGTATGTACAATATTTCAACGTATGTACAGTATACATCTGAAAAGTTCGTATCTCATACGAACGCGCTTTAAATCGTATCGTATGGTTATGGTTTAAAATTTGGCTTATCGGCATATTTTCTCTAAAAAATTTACGAAACCACATATATCTTAAGTTGTTATATTTTAGAGTGTATATGAATTGTGTGTAGTTTAAGTCATCAAAATAATGAATTCATTTTCTAAATAGCCCAAAAACAAAAATGTATTTTGTTAATTCTAAGCAATGTTTGTCTGGCAGTGACTCCTAACAAGAGCAAGTCTAGTCTCCAAACATAACACCCTTTGAGTTTTGGACGTTGAGTTACCTAAAGAGTAAGGTTTTTGCTTCGATAACCACCTTTGTCAGAAAACATGGCATTAAGTTAAGAGTCGTTCTCTACAATATTCGCTTAAAAGTAACTGAGTAATACAAATATCAAAGATCGGTTTTTTGTTTAATGTTTAGATATAGATTTTGTTGAAGCATTTGCCAACACTAATTAGTGAGAACTAGGTAACCAGATAGGAAGATTTTTTTATTGACCACCCTTCATTATATTAATTGGGCATTAATAGATAGAGTTTGTTACTCTTTTACTAATAATAAACATAAAAGTTGTTACTGGTACTAAAACACTGCAATACACGGAATGAAGGCAATATTCAGAGATGTGTTGAAAATGTTTAAGTTTAAATAATACAAATATTTAACGTACTACGTAGAATAGAACTATATCTAAGCGCGGTAAAACTGAACCAGAGAACCACACGACCAGATGAGTCTTATCTGATTTGGGCACGTACTGCATTACCGCCGGAATGAAGTGAAAACAGCGAGAACCTAAAAGTAAAATCATTGTTTTAAATGCAATTAGCGCATGACAGAATTATACGATTGAAGTATTTTCAGGCTTAAAACATCAATTTTGCTTTTAAAGAATATTTATTTATAAATGTTAAGAAACACATTAGCAGTTATGAAAGCTGCATTAAACAGCAGCTTAAAAGAACATGTCAGGTGGGTTTAACGAGGCAAATTTCAAAGATTTTTTAGCTTTAGATGCATTTTTATGTTAATAACTAATTATATTATTGTTGATTTGTAACATATATGCTGTACAGACGATGTGAACCAAATTTAAGCCCTATACGTTTAATATCAAGCCAACTGGAGGTGGAAAACCAAAGGAAAATCATCGAAAATTGAAATTTCTAGAGCAATCTAAGGGTGAAGGAGACGAGATAGGGCAAAAAGTCATAGGACCAAAGTTGTAGATCGTGAAAAATCCATGACACGTGGTGCAGTCTGTTTTTCGATAGGACCATCCGATCGGCCACTAGAGCTCAAAATAATAATTGTTTGAAAAAGACTTATTTTAACGATTTTTAAATAATTTTTTTGAGGGAGTTAAAATTTAAAATTGTGGGTCTTGATATTTTTCCCCGTATTTTGAATTGATGAGGAACGTGCGTGCCAAATTTCAGGATCCTAGCTAATCTGGAAGTCGATCAGAATTCGTATTCCCTATGGATGAGTTACACATGCGGTTGTATATATATATACCGATCTTTGATATTTGTATTACTCAGTTACTTTTAAGCGAATATTGTAGAGAACGACTCTTAACTTAATGCCATGTTTTCTGACAAAGGTGGTTATCGAAGCAAAAACCTTACTCTTTAGGTAACTCAACGTCCAAAACTCAAAGGGTGTTATGTTTGGAGACTAGACTTGCTCTTGTTAGGAGTCACTGCCAAACAAACATTGCTTAGAATTAACAAAATACATTTTTGTTTTTGGGCTATTTAGAAAATGAATTCATTATTTTGATGACTTAAACTACACACAATTCATATACACTCTAAAATATAACAACTTAAGATATATGTGGTTTCGTAAATTTTTTAGAGAAAATATGCCGATAAGCCAAATTTTAAAAAAACCATACAATTTAAAGCGCGTTCGTATGAGATACGAACTTTTCAGGTGTATACTGTACATACGTTGAAATATTGTACATACATAAACAGTTAGAGGGATGATTACAAAATTTCTTTTTTTATAGTACAAATTTAGGAGCGTTTGTATGAAAAACATATATAGGACATACTATACATTTAGGTGTATAGTAGACATACGTTGAAAACTTGTAAATACAAAAACAGTTTAAGAAATGAATACACAATAGCTTTCGATCGATGACGAAGGAACACAAGGAGACATTACGAATATTTGAGACCCTATTTACAACCAAACAGTCGCGTTCCGAGCGATCTTTCAAAGTTACTGTGCCGATGCACGTATTGTTCCACAGCGTGGTTGTGACATTCCCCACGTTAGTCACCGAGATCATCGGTGGAGTTAATGAGCTAACCGCCGTGCAGTGGAGCCCTTTTCTCATCACCATATCCTTATCACTAAAATCGTAAGGCAAATCTTCCCCTAGGCAACTATTTACTGCCACCGGAATTACCACCTCGCCGTGTGGAGGAACTCTAACATCCTCTACGGTAAAAACATCGTGTCTTGAAACTTTATTACATTCAAAACTAAGTAGCCAGTCTTTGTCCATTTCTATGGTTAACTTAAAATTGTCATTCCCAAACTCAATTTCGCCCCGTGCATAATTTAAAACAACATTATACTTCAGTAAAAAATCATTGCCTAGCAAAACCTCACAACTCAGATGGGATACTACATACACTTTTTGCTTGAAACTAACATTGCCAATGGATAGCATTATTTCAGTGCTTCCCAACATGTCTAAGACTGATTTGTTTGCAGCCTTTAGTAAAATGTTTCCGGGGGATAACTCCATTCCCTCACCTAAAAGTGAACTATCTATCAAAGAGACAATAGCTCCAGAATCGAGTGAAATTTTTACTTCCTTATTTTCTAAAAAACCATTTACATGTAATGCCAATTTAGTGTTACTGAAAGAGCCGCTATTTACAAACTCAGCTGCGTGCGAGTCTTGAATTTCCGCTGATCCCATGTCCAGGTCGCCGCGTGCGTTGACCAATGCTAGCTCATCACAACAGTTATGACCTTGTACAGTTGACTGTTTACTGTCAACTGTACAAGGTCATAACTGGTTTCGTCGACCTACTCAACGCGTACATTTCCCTAATCCAACTAAGCTGAAGACTTCTTTGTTCGCTGATTGACGGTTTAGAAACACAGACGATAGTATTTACTTCTTCACTATCTATTCCCTGGGAGGGTTGTACATCCCCTCCCAGCCAATCTAGTTTTTTTGATCGCATTCTCGAGCGAAATGGCCCATGGAACCACACGAGAAACAACCCCTATTTCTGGTGTTATCCTCAAACCTAACACGTCTCTCCCGGCTATCCTCCCGTCTACCATAACTCCGGTTTCCATCTCCTCGATCGCCATCCCGATCATATCCCCCTCGATTATAGTCACGGCTGGCACCGCCCCTGGTATAGTCTCGGCTCTCCCCACGGCTGCCGCTCCTATCATCCCTGTATATCCTCCTCCCTGAGAAGCGCGATTCATCTCTGTCTGGCGTCCTCCTCCTGTCTCGGGACCAATCTCCTCTCTGCTCGTATCCCGCACTCGCCCCCGAGACCAATCTCTGCGTCCTGAGAAATCCCTCTCTCTTCCCCGGGACCAATCTCTGTTCCTAGAAAAGTCTCGTCCCCTCTCGTAGAGGTTACGCTCCCTATCTTCTCCCCGCCTATCGCCGACTCCTTCTCTTCCCGGTGAGTTTGCTATCTGTAACTGCTGTACCAGTAGTTGCGTTAACGAGTCTAGCTTTTTCTCCAAGCCTTGGTTGGTTGGAGGATTCGGATTGCTTGCTACCCCTTCCAAACCTAACCTTTGCCTCATCAAAAATGACGACATCTCGTATTTCGAAATGTTTTCCCTTAATTTTTCTAATGTGGAATTGTCTAACATCGAGATCTGTCGTAGCAATGCCGGATTTAACCCTTTCAGTATGTGACCGCAAATCCTAGTTTCAGTCATTGTCTCGTCCACGCTAGCGCACAATTTCTCAACATCGGCTAAATATTGTATCACCGATTCCGTTGGGAGTTGTACCCGAGTATTTAATTTAGCCAAAAATATTTCTTTCGACTCAACCGGAGAAAAAAACTTGGTGAACTCTCGTTTTACCGCCTGCCAATCAATGGCCTGATTCTTCCTTTCCAAACTTTCGAAAATATCCAAGGCCGCGCCTGACAAATAAATCGGGAAGTACGTTTTCTTTTTTTCCTCACTCCACGCATTTACAGTGGCCGCCCTTTCATATCTGTTTAAAAATACAACTACCGATTCAGTTGGTGAACCAGAAAAATTCCCCGGATTGAAAAAAGGCATTTTTTGTTGATCTTGTAAAGCCATTCTAACTTCTTCTACAAGACCACTTAAGCCGTCACTGTCAACACTACCCTGTGGGATACTGGAATGCTCCGTGGAACTAAAATCATCAATTTCCTCGTAATCGTGATCCTCGTTTTCGTACTGATTTTCTAATCGACTAGGCCCCCCAATCTGATCTTGAATTTGGCTAGCCCTCCTATTCCACCTAGTAATATCGTTATAAAACTGATTTTCTTGTCCCGGCTGCTGCCCTAATTTAATTAATCTTAAACTAGACCTTAAAAATTCTGTGTCTGCGTTTCTAGGAACTGGAATTTTCAATTTAACAAACCACTCCTTAGCTTGTTCTTTAGTCAGACCCTTAATTTCCGTCAACGTTAAATTTAGTTCCATTATCTAAAGTTATACACATTTTCCCCAAGAAAACTACTATCTAACACTATTCTGAAATAACAATGTGCAAAGTCACATGCATGCAAACAATTTAGGCAAACAGAACGTTGATCTGGTACAATATGTCTGAACTCGGCCGACTTAAACAGCTAACCTCGCACAAACACTACGACTTGAGCAACCGCGAGTGATCAAAGTACAATCATACTACCGCATCAATATGTCTACCTAGCACTAAAACTCCTTACTGTGGAAGCCAACACTGTTTCATCGTTTACTAAGATCAACTTTACGTTTGAAAAGTAATTTTACCACTGAACAATTTACTGCCAATATGTGAGAGTACCTGGATCGGAACACTTTGTAAAATTTTACAAAGGCCCGGCGCTTCCGCCACCTTTGTGACGTGTGTGAAACCCCGCCTGTACACAACAGCGCGTGGAGTAACACACCCGACCACAACTCTTGGGAGCGTAGCTAAACCTCTCTTAAATGTCTAACACTTCAGGGTTGGCCTCCTCAAATAAAGACATTACACATTTGAATTTCGAGACAAATCTTTCTTTATTCTCAAAACCTTGTTTCACCGATAATCTAATTCTAACTCTTTAACCCCTATTTCTCTGGGTGACTAGCCTAGCTTCCCTCTCTGGTGGGTAACCTTACTTATTCGTCTAGTAACAACAATTTTATCATCCCAACTACACAGGGTAACGTCCTGGAGGCAGCTACGGTATGGATCACTTTAAAACCAGACTAATGAATCCCAGACCAATTTGATATCCCGAATCTGTAGCCAATAAGTACCTTACCCAAAAAGACTTTACTCCCAATAATAAACTTTCAGCCCCACTATTACAATCCTATCAATTTAGATCCCCGAAAACGTCCTAAGTCCCGATAGAGCCTAACCCTATCAAGACCCCCTCAATGCAGTTACTCACCTGACCCCTCCTGCAGGTCCGGTGGCCCACTGACCCCGATACCAGGAAGTCTGCCCCATTTATACAACCGTATACTACCGACGGCCTTGCCCTCAGAGCAATAGCCTCAGCGTTGTTATCACAACACCTCCAGCACGCTTCCTACAATAAACATCCGCCTCTTTCTCAACCACCTTCCTCCCTGAAATCTACATTTCTTAAACCTACATATTTATCTACATATTTAGAACCCTACTCCCCCGTCACAGTACATCAGGTCCCTTACAAATGAATTTTAAGTCTCATTTCAAAACATTGACTTTGCAGTTTGTAAAACTGGCTATCACTGTTTTCCATAGTGTTATTTTAGACCTTATGATACTAAGTGACTTGCTACCAGAAGTCTGTAACTTGTAAAACCCGTTTTGAAATGAGGCACTGATTGTTGGACCACTAACTTAGCATGGCCACTCTAGGAAGAAGGCGAGGCGATTTCAAATGGCATTGTCATACCTTAGGTATGGAGACAGCTGTTAGAAATACATAGGCCTATGTTGGATGATTACTTATTAGATATAAATTAGCTTTAATCAGTGTTGGGGAGTAGCAGCACTACACTAGGGTCAATCCAAGTCAATTCAACCACACCATGACACCCATGGTCTCAGAATTTGTTGAAACTTAGTCAGGGTTCCCACTCAACCGTGAAACCTTAAAAACCGTGAATAAGCCGTGAATTTGGCAAACCATGAAAAAACCTGGAAAGAGCCGTGAATTTTGTCATCAGACCTTTAAAATCAGCCAATTTTAAAATAGCCAATATTTTTATTAAATTTTAGAGAAATATTTGTATCAATTTATTAGAGACATTAAAAATGATTCACATTCAATAATAAACATTTATGAGTCAAACTGACATAACATTATGATACTTAAATAATAAAAAAATAGTAGGTCTTTAGCAGTTCTAGCAACTATAATATATTGAAATGTGTAATGGATTTAGCCTAAGGCTTTTGGTACAAGGGAGTGATCTAAAAAGACTTTTTAAGTTACTATTATTCTACCTTAATTATCTATTCAGATATTTGTATCATTTTAAATGTTAAGATACAAATAATGTAATACCAAATCTTAGGCTTATTACTTAGATACCTATCAGGTAAATGTTCACTTTACGGTACTACCTCCGAAATTGAAAAAAATTTTTTTCAAAATGTAGGAAATAACGCGCTGATTCTGAAAATGATAGTTTTTTCCCGCGGAAAACGTCGGAAAATGCCGGAAAATCGGAAAAACCGGAAAAAAATTTTCACCCAAAAAATGGGTCATGTGGGTACTCAAATTAATCGGGAGAACGAGCTGAACAAGAATATGTAAGAATTTTCAAGATACGTTGGATATTAACGGAGATACGGCCGGAAGAGCGTCGGAAAAGGTGAAAACAAACTTTGTCTAAAACATATCATGTGGGTACTCAAATTAAAGGAAATTACACGCTGAACAACATTCTGTAATAATTTTCATGATATGACGTACAATAGTCGAGATAAAGCCAAAAAACATAAAAATTGATAAACCAACTTTTTGTTAAAGTTATATGAAGATGGATTTGGCTGGAATAAACTAGATAGGGATTGGTTATGTTAGTTTAGGTTGTATTTGGTTTGGTTAGGTTAGGTTAGGTTAGGTTATGTTAGGTTGTGATAAGTTGCATTATTTTATGTTACATTAGGATTGGTTTAAAACGTTAAAGTTAGGTATGGATAAGGTTGGTGAAGTAAGAATGTGATATTATAATCCTAATCTAACAATACCAACCCTAATTTAACTTAACCAAACCTAATAAAACATAACCAAATCCAATAAAACCTAACAGAACCTAATCTAACCAAATCAAACCAAACCTAACATAGTCTAACATAACCTAACTAGACCTAACATAGTCTAGCCTAACTTAAACTAACCTAACCTAACCAAACCTAACCTTAGATCCCACAGTTTAGCGTAACTCACCTAAAACTAACCCATTTTGTGCAAATCTATGACTTTTCCGGTACTTTTCCGTCCATAACTCCGTTATTATCCATCTGATTTTGAAAATTCTTGCATATTCTTGTTCAACTCATTCTCCCGATTAATTTGAATACCCACATGACCTACTTCCAAGCCAAAAAATATTTTTCCGTTTTTCCGATTTTCCGGCATTTTCCGACGTTTTCCGCGGAAAACGACTATCATTTCTGGAATCAGGGCGTGATTTCCTACATTTTGAAAAAAAAATTTTCAATTTCGGAGGTAGTACCGTAAAGTGAACATTTACCACCTATCATTTCATTCAACACTTAGACAGTCTGTTTTGAGCAGGCCTACAATGACTATTAATTTAAAATTTCTAAGTTCATTGATTTTTATTTATTTATTTATTTGAACTACACATGCTACAATTAAGCCAACAGGAAAGGGCTTAACTCTATACGCTTAAAATGCTGTAGCTGGGTGTTCAGTCCAGTCAATATACCACTGTGAAAGACATGGAAAGTGGGAATTATGTTGTGAAAATAACTAAAAAAAGTAACTATAGCTGTAGCAGGGTTTTTTGTAGCTGTAGCTAGCTTCTTTTGAAAACCTCCTATATTAATAATAATTGATTCTTGTGTTCTATATTTGTTTTTGACTGGGTAATCATTGCTTCTGATTTCACTATAAAATCTTCTATTTGTGGCCCTTAATGATGTCCAATTAAGGGCCTTATCATTTACCCCATAATGTTTTAATTTATTTAGCAATCCCTTGTGGTTAACCCTCGAGCTGGCGCATGCGGAGCTTTCATCCGCACGTTTTTTTTTTATTAAAAGAAACAGGTTAATTTATCATTGTTTTATCATTACTTATTTGGACACCGGTACCACAAATTTCAAAATTTTTATCTTGAGAAATTGGTTTGAAATTTAAATGTTTGGATTTAGGTCTATATCAATTCTATATATATATATATACAAACTCCTCCAAATGAAAATTGCTCTCTACAATAAAATGAACCTTGATAGAATCCCTTTCCTTTAGTATAGTACTTTTTTCCTCTTAAAAAAGTACCTAGAAGGATATATTAGTAGGAGAGGACGCACATAGGGTGCGATGAAGCCAGCGATGCAGCTGGCCAGCTGGCCGTCCTGCGCAGTGATGGCAGGCGACAGCCTGTTTGCTTATTACCACAACTAAATTAAAATGATTTTATAAATATGGGTATTTCTTAATTTATTTTGATTAAATACATTCCACTGGTTTTCTAACAAAAGACAGTGCTAAATACAACTATTAGGCTGTTAAAGGAAGCAGGCAATGTTAAGTTTCCATTGATTAGTCAAAGTTTATATATTTTTCCTCAACATCGTCCACTCAAATTTGACTCGTACAGTATTAAAAGTTTGAGTATTTAAAGGGCAACAAACTTATTATTTTAATTATATTTCATTGGGCACAAGAGTTGGCGCGATTTAGAATCTTATCCCTGAGTTTTCTTACTTTTAGTTACGTGCCTAACTCATTAATTTGTTAAAATTAGCATAAAATGTAAGTAACAGTTCAAGGAATGCGAATTAGGTATTAGATTTGACATCCAAGATGTGTTGCAACTACTAGCTAGATTTTAGTGAGCTCGCTGTAAACAAAATTAAAAATATATTTTTTAATTAAAAAATGTAACAGGCCCTATTGAAGTATTCAATTTTTCTAGTTTTTTTAGTTATTTTTATTATATCTTCTTTCTTCTGCTTGTAGGTGCCATGCTGATGGTATTCTTCACAAATCATCTTAAGCTACTTGCAGTATCTAAAATCTCATGCCTGAAATCCTTGGTGTTCCTTGAAAATTACATCCAATAATCTCTTTTTAGCCACAACATCATTCAACTATAGTCTGTTTAAAATTGCTTCCGACTTGTGCTTGCATCGGGTGGGGAGCTTGGCTGTCACAGTGTTGCCAAATTTTGTGAGAACAGGGTGGACTGACATTTCGAGCCGAGCCCCCGCAGCGTCAGTTGTAAATGTTGCAGATGTCAACGTTGCAGGGCGTAGCTGTTCCTGCCGGCCGGTCATTGGCCGTGCACGGGGTGAGCCTCCCACCCCGGACTGAAAACCAAGTCAGAAGCAATTTTAATTAGGCTATAATCATGATTTGTAACATAACTCTGGAACAGTTTACTAAGCTATCTGGAACAGTTTACTAAGCTAGGAAATTATATTGCTTCTCAGAGTGATTTATTCTTCCAATGTGAACATACCCAGAAAAGAAAGCGTTTGATATCGTCACCAGGTAGAGCTGTGCTTCAATTATTATCAGTGGGATTATACCTTTTCTTAAATTGTTTTTAGAAAAGTAGTCTTAATTCTGTTCCAAAAGTATTCTGAATCTTGATGGCTTTGTCAAAAAACTTTTTAGCCTATTGTGATAAAAATGTGTGTTTACACAACAGCTTTTTCAATGAGTTATTTATGGTTATGTAGCTTTAATACAAGTTTACCTGTAAAATGTATCTTAAGGCGTTTGGGAAATTGAAATTCTATTTAATTAGAGTTTTATGCTATTCTATAGTGTTCAATCTCTGTTTTAGGCTCTTGCCCTGTGGAATCACTCCTCCTACAGATATTTTAAACAAGAAGACTGAAAATGCAGATGACGACAAGTTTTATAGTGTTAGTCAGAGATTTACTTATTTTCAAGAAAAACCGAATAACACAGTAAATGGTGGTGTACTGCCACATTTATATGCATCAAGACCAAAACCTACCTCTAGACTGAAACCTACACGTATGACAGTTAGATTGCGTCCCAGACAAGTGCTATGTTCGAAGTGTCGTAGTATTTGTAATGAAAATTCCGAAAATGTTGACCACTCAGCAAATTCCAAAAGTACAGCACCATTCACAGAGAACAAGAATCAAAATAATCATGAAAAACCATCAAGAAACCTTAGAAACTTACGTCCAACGCTTATCCCGAAATTGAATCGTCTTCAGCCTAATGAAATCTCAAATGCCATTAATGGAAAAGTAGTCACTAGATCAAATGCAAAGTGTAATGTTGTAACCAGATCCAGTGATGGGTGGCTAGACCCGGCCATACCGACATCTCCTGCCAATGTAGAACCGGCTACCCTCGTGGAAGAGGCGAGGATGAGCCCAGCGGATGATGCGGACAAGGATGAAGAATATGTGAGGGAAGAAGAAGAAGACGGGGAAGGAAAAATGGTGTTACGCAAAAAAAGAAGTGTCGGTTCCATGGAGGATTTGTGGGATGAAAATGTTTTTGTTGAGGGAACAAAAAAAGCACGGACCACACCTGTAATAAAAATATCTTTTGGAAGCCAAGGAGAAGGTACGGTGTTGAAAATTCCTTCAAAAGTACAAAATTACAGTGAAAGTGAGCCAGAGGAAAAACATAAAACGGCTAGTGCAAAAGCTGCAAAAAGAGCTTTAAAGAAAGCTAAAAAAGAAGCAAGGAGAAAATTTGGTCATGGTGTATCTCCTGGATCATCACCAGCCTATGAAGCGCTTCACTATCGAAGACATCGACACAAAGTGAAACACAAGAAGAAACACAAAGAGGACCGCTCCAAGGACCCTGCAGTGTACACTGACATGAAAGAACGGTGTTTAAAACAGAAACTCTCCATCAGTCTGAGACGTCTCAATGCCAACGCTTATGCCCACAGAAGTGATTCTGGTCTGAACCTTCATGTTTATCATTAGATGTTTATCGTTGATTACTAATTGGTAGTGGGTTACTTCTGCATGCTGTTTTAGTATTGGCTTGGCTGCATGATATCTCATTTAATATTTTATTTTTTATTATTTTACTATATTTTTTTAATGTTTTGTACCAGTAAGCCAACATGTGATAATTGACTAAACAACTATAAGAGATGCTCTTTTGAAAAGAATTTGTGATAATGTATATGGTGTGAGTACGGACTATAACTGAGAAATAACTCAATGTTTTTCTATCTAGTAAAGGAAAAGAGTAAGAACAAAAATGCAACAAAAGAAAGGCAAACCACAAATTTAGAATAAGGTTTTATATAGGTGCTCAGTTTGACTGCAATTTACATTGAGCAAGATTCATTAAGTTTATTTTGTTTTGTTTGAAGTTTTGTTATTTAAACTCATCCAGTCCATAATTTGCCACATTATGCAGAAGGAGTGCATTTGTCGGAAAATCTAACAAAGGGAGTTTTGTGAGGTGAGAAATACTCAGGAAAAAAGAACTAAATTTACCTTTTGGTCAGGAAATTTGAATTTAGTGGTCCTGGTAAAAAAATTCGACAAAATAGCTGTTTTTTATTTTATTTTTGGCGCCCCAGCCAGCAAAGTTCTTTGTCAAATATCAGTAGACAAATTTTTATTTGTATCACAGAAGAAAAATTTCTTAGTTTCTATTGTGGTAGACAATTTCCCCATTGTATTGCGGCAGAAAGACCATGCGATCATACAAAGGGTAGAACATTTTTCGTTAATACTGAGCATACATGTATTGATATTATTGCAGCTGAAAAAAAATATTGGTTGTATTGCAAATATTGGCAAACCTCCCAATCGCACCATGGCCAGTAAACATTTTGATCATTTGCGGCTGGAAAATCTCTCTGTCGCATTACGGTCAATAAAAATTTTGGCCGTATTGTGGTTGAAAAGTTTCCAGTAAGATGATGGTGTAAAAATATCTTAATCTTAATATGGCAAATAATTCCTTACAGTAGACCCCCTCTTAACCGACCCTAACGGGATTGGACCTAGGTCTTATAACTTAAAAGGTCGGTTAAAACGGGTAATCCTCTAAACACTTAAAAATAAAAGCTATGTTGATTTAGGGTTCTATCAATATTATTCTTAAGCCGTTAGTGGATTATTTAGGAAATAAACTGTAATTATCAACCTACTTTCCAAAATAATTACTGTAGAAATGACACAAATAATCCCAAAACTTGGTCAAAACGAAACATTTCAATAAACTAAATATTAGATGGGACTTGGTTCAAAAAAGTTCTAATGTTAACCTTTAATAACATTTTCACAATTTTTTAACAAATCTTCCGTAATGCAGTATTGATTGTCTAAAATAATAAAAAGACAAAAGACTCAAGCGAATTGCATTACGAATCAGGCAGTTGATTTACAACCTCTCAACGGAGACTTGAGTTTAAAAAATATTTGACCTTCGAGTTGGTGACCCTCTGACCCCCACCCACACAAGGTGCCTGTGGTTTATTTACTCTACAGATTAATTAAATAATGATTTCCGGATATGAAAACAAAAACTCACAAACCTTTACCGTACTATGTACACTAAAATACGTATACTTCACGTTTTAAAAATGAATGAATGCTGTATTAAAAATAGTTTAACCCGTAACAACCTGTATATATTTGAGCGTAACGTTCCCATCGCCACGTATTATGAGAGTGGAAATGCCAGAATTCCTAGAAAAAGGTGGTTAAACCGAACTTTTCTCAAAATAGGGTCGGTTAAAACGATCTTTAATATTTGATCAGCAAGGGCGGATAATCCGATCGTCGGTTAAAACGAGGTCGGTTAAGAGGGGGTCTACTGTAGTCGCAAAGAAATCTATAGATTTTACAATGCCAGATGCGTCGATTGAATCTTATGGTCTCAACTAATATACAGATTTAATACACAACAAAATGAGTTGTGAGGCAACATGGCCATGGTTTTAACAGTTTGGATTTATTTAAGTGTTAGGGGAAAGTCAGGAAAGAATTTTGTAAAATCTGGTAGGCAGCCTAATATGGCAATTTTTAAGTTTTAAAGAAGTATGTCTCTTTTACTATTAAGTTTTACTTTCATTAGAGACCCGAAACAGAATGTTCGAGTCTTTCTGCAATGTCTAAACATTTTGGAAGATTGGAACAAAACACATCAGCTGACTAATATGAAACAGTTAAGTAGAAGTTAGAAATATATAAACATTATTAATATATATAGCAAGTTTGTTCCTAAAAAGGTTTTGCCAGCTTAATATCTCATGAAAGATTAATAAAAAGCTATGAGCATAGTATTGTAATGCAATATCATAAAATTTTTGTCACAGGCTAAATGTTTTAGCTCGTAGTTTGAAAATTGTGTAGGCCTATTAATGATATATAAGTTAACAAAGCTTCTTTCATAAAAAATAATGAGAGCTTAACATAATCTTTGGAGTTTCAACCTTCTTCTCAAAGACAAAAATAGAAGTTAAAGAGTTACTGTTCACGCAATATAACTCCGCCTATGGCTGAGTCAGCTGGTTGCAAGGTGCAGGGGGAGACAGGTACTTTTCTGAAGACATTGTTCTACTGCCCCGCTGCTTGTCAAACTTTATGTTTACCAACATCATATGTTGAAAATATAATTTGATACGGTTAGTAGCATAGTGGCCATAGCCGGAGATTTAATGTGCAAAGTGAAAGTAAAACCTCAATTTTTCTCTAATAAAGAACTGAGGAAAATAAAAACTAATTTTTGTTTCAAAATGTTGATTTGTAAGAGGCTGTATTTATCTAGATAAATCCAATTCAAAGGATTTATTTGCTGTTGGATGCCCCCAACAGTAAATAAATCACAAATCAAGTTTTCCCTTAAAATTCATGTGCAGTTCTGTTTTTCTTTAATTTTTTTAAACTCTGACTCTTTGTCACCATGTACTGATATTTCTATGTAGCTATCAAAAGAAAACTAGACACTGTAGTGCCATTAGTCACCTAGGCTTGCCAGCGGTGACCACTTTCGATGGAACAGAAGTTGCTTGACATACTTGCCAGCGCTTTACTTCTGAGCTACCTCTTTGGTATTAAATTTCAAATTTTTTTTTGTTATTACAACATGTTTTATAAACTTGGAAGAAACGTCAATTTCACAATAATTTTGACTGGAGTGCATCTAGAAAAATAACTTGAGCAAACTAAAATTAAAATTAACACATTCGTTGCGGGTAAAATTTTTTAAAACTTTCAGCCATGCTGAAATTTTTTTATGTAATCATTTATCTATGAGGTTGTTTAGCCGCAAAACAGTGTCCAAAGAAATCCCCTTGGCCTATGATGTCACCTGTGACGTAATAAGTTCGTGGCTCTAGTTCGGGACATCAGCACCCGGGAACGATGTGACGTGGTTTTTGGTGCGTTTTATCACTAATGTCACACAACTCATTCTATTGCTATGAAAAAGCCTTACTAGCGCGAAAATGTGAAACTAGTGCCACATTGTACTCCTCGGCTCTAGTTTTGTCGCTGTCAGGGATGTTGTTCGGTGGACGATAATCAAGGTCACCCAGGTGGACACTCGAATCATCCAGTAATTCCACTACGTCATAATTTTATGTATTTTTCAATGAACCTGCCATGTTATGATAAAAACAATCAAAGAAAAGTACGATTTAATACACGTCAATAACAACACTGGAAATCCGCCTCAAAATACGTTGGGAAAACACAAGCGTGAACTTAAAACCCCGCTAAAAATAAGGCACATCCGGACCGCGAAACGGACGGTGTGACAGGTGGTCGGGGTTACTGTAGAGGGGGCACAGCCAATAGCAACACTTCAAGTTGTTCACTAGCCGCCATGCAGCTGCTTTTGTGTCGGCCGACCTCGTGCCCGAGATCGGGCAACGCACCTGGGAATCACCGTGCATGTCCCGATTTCGGGACACTCGCAGCGAATGTGTTAAGACAACCTAGGTTTATCCTGTATAAAATACATATTTAATTCCTCCCATTAAACTATTAAACCTACTTCATTACAATATTTGACAATGGTCTATAAATTCACTATCACTGTTAAAAGCATTAGCTATTAAAAATTCTTTTATGTAAACATTAAAAAATTTCTTTTGAACAAGGGTCTCAAGTAATCATATACTAATTAGACATTAAAACATTAATCCTCGTGTTGGCACACAAAATAAAATGATTGGCTTATTGTCATTTATCTGAGGTCAAAATAAATCAGTGGGTGAATGCTTATATTATTTTGGAATCAATATAAAATAATCTTCCGAGTGTTACCCCCGGCATTTAACTTTGAGTTGCTGGTTTTTGGTAAGCTAATCTTACTGCTCCTCTTGTCTTTTGGCGATAAGCCTAACTTATGTGATAGGCCCAATCTCACACTGTTGACTATTGTTCTACTCTGGGGCTTTAATTTAATAAACTAAAAATTAAGTCTCTGTATATTATTTTCATTATTATTATTATTTTATTAAATTATGTTCATTTTGCCTTCAGAGTGTTGCAAGTTATTCTTAGTGCCCATGTTAAAAAATTCAAAATAAAAATAAATTGTTGTCATCTTAGTTTATTTTGTTTAGATGTAATTGGGCTATTAATTTTATTTTGTTATTTAAAAAAACAATCATCACTTTGTGTTGAAGATAATAGTACATTCGGTTCATTAAGTGGTGATTGGTTCACGGTAACTAACAATGAAATGGCATTACTCTCTTAAAAGTGCAGGTAAGAATAGGCCTGCCATATTTTCAAGAGGTCAAACCGGGACAACTAACCAAGGATGCGCCAGTGTGTGACACTCCGGGGGGTTTGGGGGCTATGGAATCCTGGCGAGGGGGGTCTGGGGGTCCTCCCCCGGAAATTTTTGGAAATTGGAGGAAAAAGGTTAATTCTAGTTAATTTTTTTCCAGAAAAATTAACTTCCAGCAGAACTATTTTGTGTCCAGATTATTGAGTCAAACTAATAAGTTTTAGGCAAATATACTGAGGTAAAATTTACTTTTGAACAAACTTATAATCTGGTAAAAATTTGTAAAAGTTTTAGAGCAAAATTAAGAATTTTAATGATTTGAGAAAAAAGTTATTTTTATTTTTTGTATTGTGACAATGCAATTGTTACAATGGTAAATTTGGATAATAATTCATTACATGAAACAAAACTTACGATTAATTTAGTTTACTTCAATGAAAAATACAAATGTATTTTACGCGAATTAAATACAACTTAAAAACAAAAGCACGTATATTGTATAAGAATTTTTTCTTCTTTCTTCGTTTGCCACATAAAACTTGTTAAACTACAGGCTTAGTTCATTATTTAATAACATATTACGTAATTTAAAAACTGACCGGGGCATCAGGAAAACCGGCCGGGACACCGGGGCAAGAGCAAAATACTGGGACTGTCCCGGTCAAACCGGGACGTATGGCAGCCCTAGGCAAGAAGAGCTAAGTGCATTCACGCAACTAGAATTCAAGCTAGGACGAGGAAAGGAAATTACCCGGTCCTAAATGGAGCATCAGTACTATATCATACAGTAAAGACCCGCAAGTTAGCAATCCTGATAACTCAGTGCCCAGGCAGGGAAATAACTTGTGTAGGAATGGCGATGTGCATGAAAATTAAGCCATCAACTTGCTTTTCTAATTTGCTTAAGAACTTTTCAAGATATGATATAAAAGTAGTTTGTTAGTAAGTATAAACAGGTAATTTCAAAAAATGAAAAATATTCAGATCAAATTTTTTTCAATAATGTACAAACATGGGAAAAACATTTAAGGCAGGTTGACACGGTACGATTAATCTCAGACTGTGCAACAAGGCACACAAACAGCTCGGCCTGAGTTAGTCGGATGTATACATTTTCTCGGATACAAATTTTGATTTGAAATGGACTTAACATTGGATACGTTTAACAATTCCATCAGAGTGCAATTGCTTGCTCAATCCTCCGTTTAAAACTTGGCCCCGAGTCCTTGTAGACTCGGCCCGAGCGAGCTCTAACTCAGACAAAGTAAAAATGCAAGCTCACCCCGTCTTTAATAATGTGCAGTTTTTAATAAATTCTCCCCCCTGAAGATGGTCGGTAATACATCCAAAGTGCATACAACTTGAAAACAATCATTGTAACATCTCAAGGCAGTTTTGTTTTAAGTAAGCAACAATGAAAAATATTTAAAAGGTGTCAATGCTGTTTTTAGTTTCTCTTGTTTATAGAGATAAAGAAAGGTTTTCATCAAAATTTTAAAATTTGACTTATTAGGGGAAACATACATTTGGGTCATTCCACATCAAATCAACCAAATAAAAAACATTTTCAACTTTGGTATCTCAGATTTTAGTAAAACTTTACTTGTTTGTATTTTTTTGGGTGCTAAATTCAAAAATAATTTTAAAAAAATTCTACCTCTTATACTTTTTTTGCTATGATTTTTTTTAAATCGGAAATTTCCACTGTTTTTGACATGCGCTCAAACCTATAATGTGCTATAACTCAAGTTCTATTAGGCCTATCAAGCTGATCAAAGGCTCATTTTAAAGAGGATTTCAAGGGCTTTCACATAATACCACACTTGACCAATTTTGATTTTAAAAATCTTTATTCAAAAATTTCAAAAAATGATTTCAAATTTTTTTTGAGATAGTGATTTTTGAAAAAATTGAAAATTACATATATTTTTCATTGCAATGTGGACAACATATGTTGAAAATTTCAGATTGGGATGACAATGGGATCAGCAGTTATGATAAAAATAATTAACAGCGGTTTGCTATTTAAGTGAGATTGCATGTCACTTACTACCATCTAGATTTAACATGAAGTTTTTATTATAAGTATGCGTAATAAAACAAAATTATAAACTATTTCCTAATAAACATAAATCATAATTAAATATACACTACCCTATGTATAGGATGTACACATGCAATCAAAAACATGCAATCCTTGTATACATGCAGAAAAGTGTATATACCGGGTGTCTCATCTCAACTGAACCAATAGCTAACTTTTTTATTATAAATCTGACAAAGAACTTCCTATGGGGGACTTCCCTTTTTGAACCCATTGGTTCAAGAGATATGAGCAGTTAAAGTTTGATTTTTTCCCATTTAAAAAGCATTGTGTCCATTTAGCTGTGCCATCCCATGTATTCATTATGCAGTAAAAGCATATTCGAAATAATACATTTCTATGAGTGAATCTCAACTGAAAATTGTTTTATGATTTAATCTCAACTAAACTCACATTTTAAGACACTTTTACTCTTTGGCATGTATTATTAAACCCAACCTTTTTCGATATATAGACTACCATCAATTTCCCAATGCATTTTAAATGGAAAAAATCAAACTTTAACTGCTCATATCACCTGAACCAACGGATTTAGAAAAAAATGAGAAAGAATAAAAAGTTCCTAAAATTAAGCGTTTAATTCAAAACTGCCATAAAATACAGAGTGTTCCATAAGAAAAATAAAAGTTGTCCACCATATTGGAAAATGGCGGCCATATTTTAAAATTTTTAAGTCACTCCAAAAAGTAACTTTAAAAATAAAGGGAAGTCCCCCATAAGAAGTTCTTTGTCAGATTTATAATAAAAAAAGTTAGCTATTGGTTCAGTTTAGGTGAGACACCCGGTATATACACTTTTCTGCATGTATACAGGGATTGCATGTTTTTGATTGCATGTGTACATCCTCTATACATAGGGTAGTGTATATTTACTGTAATTATGATTTATTATGTTTATTAGGAAATAGTTTATAATTCTGTTTTATTACGCATAGGTACTTATCATACTTCATGTTAAATCTAGATGGTAGTAAGTGACATGCAATCTCACTTAAATAGCAAACCGCTGTTAAGTATTTTTACCATAACTGCTGATCCCATTGTCATCCCACTCTGAAATTTTCAACATATGTTGTCCACATTGCAATGAAAAATATATGTAATTTTCAATTTTTTCAAAAATCACTATCTCAAAAAAAATTTTGAAATCATTTTTTGAAATTTTTGAAAAAAGATTTTTAAAATCAAAATTGGTCAAGTGTGGTATCATAAGAAAGCCCTTGAAATCGTCTTTAAAATGAGCCTTTGATCAGCTTGATAGGCCTAATAGAACTTGAGTTATAGCACATTATAGGTTTGAGCGCATGTCAAAAACAGTGAAAATTTCCGATTTTTAAAAAAACATAGCAAAAAAAGTATAAGAGGTAGAATTTTTTAAAAATTATTTTTGGATTTTGCACCCAAAAGAACACAAACAAGTAAAGTTTCATCAAAATCTAGGATGGTCGGGTTGAGTGCCTTGTTGGTTTTACATGGAATGACCCATTTTAGTGTCCCCTGAATCCTATAAAGTGGCTTTTGGAGTGTTATCTGCCTGTCCGTGTGGATATGTGGATATAAATAAAGCTAAATGTGACACCAGTGGTCCGATTTTCATGAAATTTGGGTTGTAGGAATGAAGCCATATCTCTAGGTGTTTTCCCTTTTATATTTTCAAAGGTATTTACCTGATAAAAAATTATAAAAATCCAAAGTTCTCAAAAAAGGGCTAGGCTAATGATTTTGGTAAAAATTTGATCTGAAAAATTTCAAGTTGTTAAATATTATGATTCCTCTCTAACACCTTATTTATGATAATGTGGCATTTAACAAACTTGGCAATTGGCACCCTACTAGTCCACATTACATTGAGTTTGTGGGATTTTAATCATGTAATTAATTCTTATATAATATTAAATTGGACAGTGTATTTACATCCAACATTGGATAATAGTGTAAACATTGAAATAAATCATCAATGAAATTTCCCCAAAAATTAATACTATGAAAAGTATTTTTGTAATAAGCATGCCAAGACATAAATTAATTAAACATTTTAAAATTGATCCATGTGTGTTAGACAAAAGAAATTTTGATTGTGTCATATCTGAAGTAAATAGAATGGTTTTGTATTTGAAATAAAATATGATACTTTCATACGGAGGCCACTGCTTTTAGAGAGATTGTTTTGCTGGAGACAAAAAATAACTACATCATTGGGAAGAACGCACTTTAATCGACTTACGGTCCAAATTTGACTCAATTACGATGAACGATATTTGTGTTCTGCCTTCCAGAAGGCAGCGATGTCAGCGAGGATTGAATGTTCACGTTGTTAGCGCCGCTATCGTCCACAGCCGATCGCCACCCTTATACATTGCGCTGCGGTGGTTATGTTAGGTTAGGTTATCATTGACTTTCCTCGTTATGTTACGAATCAAACGATACCAGATGAGTCATACTTTCGCCCACCAAATCGCCTCCAAGTAGGCCCAGGTCTGGTCGTTGATCGGATTGCGCACATCACCTGTCAACGGGTTTTGGCGAGCGAAAGTAAGACTCATTTGGTATCGTTTGAATCGTAATGAAATGAGGAAAGTCCTACCACAGAGAGAGGAGCAGATGGTATCCGGCTCCTTTCTCTGTGGTCCTATTAACATATATATTTATGATAACCTAACATAACATAACTGCCGCAGCGCGCTGTAGAGAGTGGCCTCCGTACAGTACCAAAGTACCTAAAATATTGTGACAATAGGGATATTGACCTTTGTAAAGAGGAAGTATTTGGGCATGTTGTGTGAATAGACAGGTATTATTACTAAACAGACGTGTTATGCTGACTGCCTGAGAGCTCAACTTTAAGTTGGTCAGCTGACAAGAGGTAGGGGTCTTGATAAGTTGGAGGTTTTTGGAAAAGTGTTGCAGCAGACAAAGATTTTATTCCATTACAATACAATCATGAATAATCTTTCAATTTAAACTGATAATGGGCAAAGGTTTAGGTATTGTGCCGGCCTTAAAGAGTGTGAGGCCTGGGGCAAGAGAATGTTAGGTGGTCTCCTTTCCCTACTATTGGGTGATTCTGTCATGCAACCAACGCTACTACTGTGAAACATTTTATAATTCAACGACAGTAACCTTTCCGTATAGAACGGATGAAACTAAATGAATATTGATTCACTGCTACTTCCCCTCAGTACCTAGCGAGGATTGTATTACTAACTTTGAATATACTTCTAGCCGTATTATTTTATATAGACCTCGCACAAACCATACACCTTTATTAAATAGCCTAAAAGGTGAAGATCACATTTGTCTTACCTTAGTGCTGCCTTTAAGTTATAGTTTTAATATTACATACAATCATTCTTATGCTTAAATGAATGTTTCCGTGCTGTTTTAATGGAATTTCATTACTATGCTGTCATTAATTTTTAACCAAGGAAAACCTCTTATCAGAAGCGCGAGACCATCCCAGGCGCAAGGTCCTGGGCGACCGCCCCTGTCACCCTACCCTATAACTGACACTGTGTAGGTTATATTGTTTGGAACCAATATTAGGCCACTTTAATTAACACTTAAGGTAGTTACCCTTGGTGAGACCCTACAACAAAAGTTCAACTAGATTATTCCATTCCTGATAGTACTCGTGTGACAAAGTATTACAGTGCCTTACATGAGAAATGAGATAGGCTCCACGCAAGTTCAATGCTTAATGGCACTTAGACTTATGTGTTGTCTATCTCATATCTAGTACAACAGCAATGTTAGTGATCAATTGTGATATTGTTCATTAATCTTATTGGGATGGAATTTGAAGTTCATTTATAAAACTTCTGCCTATCAATAAAGCAAACGTGAAAAAAAATCTTATATCCTTAATAAAAAACTATATAACTCAAAAATGTATATTTTCCTACGTCTATGAAAGCGATTGTTTTCATACTAGATATTAGTCGTAAAACAGATGACTCCTGTACTGATTTTACTTGGGGGAGTACTTGCTCTTCTATTCTCTTTTTTAATTTTAATAATCCTGCCAATTTCAATAAAATCTAAATTTGGGCACATTTTAATAGGACTCCTTGGAAATAATTTAATTGAAAACCCTATTATACTTTGTTTACTCATTTTCACTTTGCACACTCTTACTTCACACTCTCCACATTGTCAACTCACTTTCCGCATTCTCAATTTACTTTCTGTACTCAAGTGTTTTAACTTTGGCTGTATGTCCATTCATGATCGATATTTTTTTAAATAATGTGCAGGATATTGCATAATATCTAATAGCTTAACTTCTTCAGGAATACTGCCCTTAAACAATTCATTATTTTGGTTATAATGCACTATATTTGGAAACGTTTTTAATTCTCTGTTTATACCATACAAAAAATTGCTGTCTCCAGCATCACCCATACACAATAAATATTATTGTTCAATAGAACATATTGCATAATTACAGACCATCTGTAGAGATGTTAATAGATAATGTCTTAAGTCTAATTGACGTGAATGTCAATCCGCTACCGTTGGCCAATGACTGACAACAGCTTGGTCTCAAGTAAACTTTAATCCTCGCCATAACGAAAGTTAACCTCCTCTTCTAAAACTCTCACTAACTGACAATATTATCGATTCAAAATATAATTTTTCACTCTATAACAAAATCTAAAATTGATTATTTGCAATGCAACATGTATATTTCAGGGCTGTAACGATAACTTTGGGGGCCCCAGGGAAAAACTAGTGAGAAAAATTAAAATACAAGTTTCGCACATAGACTTTTTTTTGGTCCACATCACTTAAATACAAGCTGGCAGCAGGGTTCTAAGGAAACATTAAACTAACTGCTTATATTTTCATCAAATTAAAACCTTAACAGAATTTACATTTTAACTCGTTCAGCCCGACATTTGCCACCAGTGGTAAAGTCAGAATTTTTGAACTGATTAAAACTACGTAGCAATATACAGTAACTTGGCCAAAAAGACAAAACTAACTTAAGTCATAATTTTAACAATATCTTAAATATATTTGTTGATTTTACCTTGAGTATACCTAAAATAGCTAATTTGAGTGAAATTCATAAATCGTAATAGTGTACCACTGGTGACGCACATCGTCCGTTTGGCATACTGAAATCACCATGGACCGATGTGCTCCACCGGTGGTACACGCATGATTTGCCGAAGCCGTGGCAGGTGGTGAAGTGGGGAATGATACACTGTTAGTTATTGTAGCCTCAAACATGTAAAGCACTTTTGGGGCTTCTGATGACCCCTTTTGCCATTTTCAATGTCTTTACATCACCTTTATCTTTTCAGGATATATTTTTGTACAAAAAACTTTACATGTGCACCACTGTTGGCTACGGTGTACCTACACAACCCTAAAATACATTTACACCAATAATATAAGCCAGCAAAGGTCTGAAAGCGCTGTGAAAAAGCATTGAATCAAATTTAATGGGAACAGTTTGCCACTGGTGGTACATTGGAGTTTTATAAAGTTTGCAGTGTGCTACCAGTTGCAGACGCCGGGATTATGGTTAGTCCAAAAACTGACTGTTGACTACCATTGGGCTGAACTTGTTGAACATATTTGAGTGTAAACTAGAGGCTTGAAGGGGTTAATAGCCCCTAAGCCTAATCCTTCTTTACTATAGTACAAAATACCTTCTTAGAAAATAGGCTTTTGGATCCACAAAATTATGATTATTTCTAGCATTTGGTTTTATAGTTCTGGACAGCCTTACTGGTGGGTGGCGAAAATTGTAATCTCCCAAAATGTCTGCTAAATAAACACATGTTTTGGTAGAACTGTCAAAACTTTGTTTACGTTTCACCTCATTTACACTACAAAAGAATGCCTTGTAATATTTCACCGAGAGATTTCTTATGCAAGTAAAATTTCTGGAAATATTTGCGCAATGCATCAGCTGGTCTTTTTGTTTTGGCAACCTTTCATCTTAAATGATTTGTTTATATTCAAGAATGTGTTTCCACACTTTTTTCGTCGTATTTCATGAATTGTGTTGAGCTTGCAAGCATTTAACATTAGTTGCACTTGCGGTTGCAGCAAAATGTTTTCTTGTGTAAAGTACCTTTACATAAACAAATGACCATGTGATTTATTACCAAAACATTGCAGATATTAAACACTAATTACGACAACAGCGCACTCACTCACCCGCCAGTAAGGCTGTCCAGAGCTATAATTAAACAAAGCAGACCTTTGCACATCCTAATGGTTTTTAAATGACAGATATTTTACGTTATTTCTCATTTTATATTAAGCTTAAAACAATTTCAGTATTTTCCCCGAGTCCCTGAGATGGAGACCTTCAGTTTCAGCCCCCCCCCCCCCATCATCCTCCAAACGCCCACAATTTCTTCGCAAAAATTTTGCTTATGTAATTATATATATATATGTATAGATCATTTTGTATTAAATCTGCATCGTTAAAACATAAACTACAGTTCGCGCATTATATCTCCGGCTATGACCGAGTCAGCTGATTGTAAGGTGCGGGGGGGAGAGGGGGTACTTTTCTGAAAACATTTTCTAGAACACCGCTGCTTGTCAAATGTTGTGTTTACCAATACCATATGTTAAAATATCATATGACATGGTTAGTAGCGTAGTGGTCATAGCCGGAGATATAATGCGCGAACTGTAAACAAACGTACTTAACTTTTTATAATTTTAAATTATGGAAAACTCAAACCCTTAATTATTATGAAATCAGAAAATCTTAAATTTATAATAGTTTTTGTTATAGTACATTGAACGTGCATAGTTAGCTGCATTTTGAAACAAATCCCACATGTCAACATGTACCATATGGCTTTGAATCAAGCATTAGCACCACATGTTTAATGTAAACAAAGCAGACGTTTTTCAATATTTTCAATCGCAATGCATTTTAAATGGAAGATATTTTTTGTTATTTCTCATTTTCTGGTACATTTGGACATAATCTGCTATTTTCCCCGACCCCCTGGTGCCGAGACCTTTCATGTGAGCCATCTCCTGTCATCCTGCAAGCTGGCAAACTCTCACAATTTTGATTTAAAAAAATCGCTTACAGAATTATTAATATAGATACAAGGAAATTGTTATCAAAGTACATTAAAATGTAAAGTTATTAGTTAAAAACACGTTGATATTAAATAACCGCGTTATTGCTGGTTTTTAAAAGCTTTTTTGCAAGTATTTACATTTTCCTTCGGGGCCCTGGGGCACCACCCCTGCTATCCCTATGGTCTTTATGCCTCTGTGTACATTGTATATAATTTTTTTAAAGTTTTTTTTTTCAGAGAAGTTGGTAGGTCTGCAAGTCTGTTCCCTCCTCTTGGCCTAATTATAGCAACGTCTTTGTGAAAATTTTCATCTTATCAGCTATAATATTTCTCCAATTAAATTTTGAAATAATTGTTTAATAATTCAGTCAAAATAATGTTAAGGATGGAAAAATCAGTTGTTCCGATGTTGCATGAATGTCCTCTGTGTTTACTGTTCACTTTGGATGTTTTGCACATTTTAAATACTAACAGCTTCACTCTAACTACATGGCTCTAGAACTGTGAGTAACTGTGTGTCTCATTGACAGGGCCACTGAGGAGAGGGAAAGGTACCAAGTGCCAGAGACCCATGGCTCGATGACCTACTCACCTTCTACAATCAGTCAATAAATCTATTATAACATAGTCATTGGTTTTTAATCTTCACTCCTATCATAAATATTATTGTAAGTTTTGACACCAATATTTCATCACTTAGCTCAAAATATTTAGTGGTAGATGAAAATAGATCAAAATTTTGTCAGTTAAAGATTTTTAATGTTATATATACTGTATTTGACATCTTTTGTTAGCGAATTCCCCCTATTGGAAAGAAGCTATTACTATAGGTCTCATGGTAAGATGCAAGCCCAGGACCATGATAGTCAATTTCTTGTTTTGGGGCCCCCAGATGCCAAAAACACCATTCGATCAAAATTTTATATATATATTATGTGTGTGTGTTTGTGTCTGTCAGCATGATAGCATTCGCTATAATGGTATCTTAACGAAATTTGGCACAGACGTGTAAAATCGAGATTATTTGGACAAGTTTGAAAATCAGCCTGATCAGACCATCGGAAGAGGGTTAAGGGGGGATAAACCCCAAAAATGGGTTTTTAGAATTTTTGTAAGCACAAATTAACATAATCTAACTTTGGGTTACACTTTTGAATTCTGCTCGGAAAAAACAAATGAATTGGTATTTTTATCGTTGCTCTATGTCCATTGGTCACTGAGTACTGAGAGCGGTAAACCACGTAAACAAAGTATACGTTGTTTAAATTTTTACCTCATGGAAAATAGATAAAATTCTGTATCTCGCTTTTTTCCCAGCATATTTGAATCAAACTTGGTGTGCTTCATCTACTTGATATCTAATAGTTTATTGCAAAACGTCAGCTCTTAAATTTCATATTTACATGGTAACAAACCTGCTTACACATTTCCCATGTTATTCTTGAGGAGAAATTTTTGGTATGCTCATTTTAGGATTTGAGTTGATATTACTTGTTTTGAGGCTCGGTCTAAATGATTTATTTAGGCATTTGAAATCCATCGAGTTGCTGGTCTGCTTCAACGGGGATATTTTTATTATATCTCTGGTTTGTGTTAGGACCCCAAGGTCAATAGAGGTACGGTGGAACGTGATTAATTCAAACTTCTACAATTCAAAATCTTCTTCAATTTGAATGTTTCCGTAGGCCTATTTCATACCTTGACAATGCAAAATAAACTTGTGGATAAAATGAATGATTAATTGGCGTGTGGGGTATAGACTCCAGGGTTTCAGCATTCAAACAAAGCTTATTGTGCTTCCCTAAGCTGCTAGATGGACAGCACTATAACTGTGCCTTCAACGAGGCTTAACAGCTTTTTCCCAATGCTAACATCTGGTTCGTTACCTGGTTGTCGGAGACCAAAGAAGGCCTCTTCTCCTTACCCCAAGTCTCTCGCACTCCAAGATGATGAGACTTGCAGTCTCGACAGAGCTGCCGCAGAGTTTGCACTCTGGATCATAATGGGTGATACTCGTACCAAGAGTGAAGAGATGTTTCTTGAAATGGCCATTTCCAGTGATCAAGGCAATTACTTGCCTCACCTGACTCCTGCCCAGACTCAACAGCCAACTGGTGAACCGAGCAGAAGTTCCAGGAAGTAGCTTTTTGCCTAATGATTGGCCAGAATAGTTTCACTATTGAAGGCGGTGCTGTTCCTAATCCCAGTTATCAATGCCAGACTGGGCGTTAGCTTTGCTGATGCCACAGCATGGCTCAGGGCCATAGAATGGCATGTTCGCTCCTGCTTTGACTAGTTTGTCTGCACTCTCGTTGCCCCCAATGCCTGCGTGACCAGGTGGTAACAACCGAAAAGCACAAAGTTTTGCTTTCCCAAATTACAGAGAGCGTTGAAGCACTCCCATATGAATTTTAAGGTGATCTCATTTGAGTCAAACACCTTGAGAGAAACTAGGCTGTCTGAGAGGATCACAATATGTTTGCCTTGAAGACCCCTGGCTAGGCCTAGCTTGGCGCATGCCAGAATGCTATTAATTTCTGCTTGAAATATGGTGCAGTAAGCCCCCAGACATTAATGCTGAAATCGCTTTGCCAGTAGCTTTATCATATACCATGAAACCGGATGAGCCTCTAATTCGGTTTCGGGAGGTATGGTAATGCTTCTTTCCTGCGTCGTCCGAAGAGATACAAACATGAATACCAACCATTAGTGATTAATCAACTATTAGTTGACCAGAAATTCCAGAGAAAAGATATAAGAATCTCAAACTAAAATCCATTTTGATCAAAGTACATTTTTAAGTCAGCTATACCAACCGATTCCTACCAACCGATTATTAATTAACAGGTAATAACTACTTAATTACTGACATAATTTTTAAAGACTGAACATCATGAATTTTAAGCAAAAAGCATAATTTCTTTGATGTGAATGTAATAAATCCTGTCATCTACACTTGACTGACTTAGTGACACTTAAAAATTACATTTCAGCAGACTAAGTTAACTGGTTACACTTGGTGCTGTGGACCTACTTTCATTTCCGGAGCTGTCAGACATTATTTTACTCAATAATCTGGCAAAATAATTTTTTAAACACTGTTAAATTTCTAGTTAAAAAAATGGAATAATAAGCAAATTATGATACATTTACAATTCTCTAGTTAGTGTTTATCCTTCAAAAAAGCTAACACATAAACTTTGCATATATTTTCTAAAAAGTTGATAACCCAAGTAATACTCAAAACGATAAATCAAGTCCAAAACATGGAATCTTTTCAATTTATATACATAGTGCCTAATAAATTGAAAGCGAGATAATTGGGTTGGTTTTCTATTTGGTTAAGTACTTTGTAATGAACCTTGAGATTTCTTCTCAAAAAGTTGGGGTCCGACTGTGCCTGTGTAGCACTTCGTTATTGACAAACCACTGAGCGTGGAGGATGTGTCCTAAAACTTTAGACTGAAATCTCTGTAAGATATTAAGATTTGATTGGCTAGAGGGTTCCCGTAAGTCCACAATGATTTCAAAATAACTTTGTATAACAGCAATTTTTTTCTAATGATAATTTTGATTTTTCATGTAACAGTGAAGAAAGATCTCTAAATTTTTAATGTAAGGAGAATCTCTTGTTCCAAATATAGCTTTTTAAAATCAGTTCTGTCAAGGATCATTTCAAAGTACTTAACTTTGTTTCATAATTCAAAATGATGAATTCAAATTTTTTTAATAAAACAATTATACTCGTAACTTGAATTATTCTACGAGGTACAGTCAAAAAGTTCCCGGAATGAATTTTTGTAGACTTTTAGCGCGATCGCCAGCGGGAAATTCGCCTTGCAGTAGTTGGTACGACTCCTGGGGAGGACATATCGGTAATGTGGGTATAGCTGACTTGCCGTAGTGCAGCATTGGAAAGCGCTTTTTGTGTACCTGCATGTCCAAAATGTTGGATTTCTTTGTTAAATGAACAAATTCGATGCATGTTCAAATGATCATAAAGAAACACTTCCATGTGATAAATTTACCTGAAATGCAATTTCATCGATTGTTAATTTCCGAGTTTCATGCTCAACTTGTCGTACTCGCTCAATGTTTTCGTCATTAACTAATGTTTGAAGGTCGTCCACTACGAGGGTCATCCTCAATGCTTTCACGGCCTTCACAGAACCGTTTGTGACACTCCTAAACTTGACTTTTCTTCATCGCCTCTTCTACATTAGCTTGAATTAACAACTCAAGAGTCTCACTATGTGATTTTTAAGTTAAATACAGATCTTAATGTTCGCGCGCTGGTCATGAAATACCATTTTTCAAAATTCGACAATATAGACTTGCAGGAACACGAAAAGGGCTTTCCAGTGCTGCACTACGGAAAGTTAGCTATACCCCCACTACCGATATACCCTCCCCAGGAGTCGTACCAACTAATGCAAGTTGAATTTCCTTCTGGCGATCGCGCTAAATGTCTACAAAAATTCATTCCGGGAACTTTTTGACTGTACCTCGTATAACAATTATAAAGTAGAAAAACTTTTCATTTCATTGAGATACAAGAAATGGTTGAATCTCAAGAAAGGACAATTAATTATAGGTGAAAATATTGTACAATGGAACTAGACCATCCAAATAATAATTATGAATTTTTAAGGTGATCTCATTTGAGTCAAACACCTTGAGAGAAGCCGGGCTGTTTGAGAGGATCACAATATGTTTGCCTTGAAGGCCCCTGGCTAGGCCTAGCTTGGCGCATGCCAGAATGCCATTAATTTCTGCTCGAAATATGGTGCAGTAAGCCCCCAGACATTAATTAGATTTTTGGGGCGGCAAATTTTAAGGAACGGCAAATTTTGAAATATGAATAAAATGATAAATTCATATATGAATGTGAAGAGTAAAATTTTCTGTATCACATTTTACCCAAAGAACAATTAAGCTTAAGAATATATATAGCAATGCAAGCATCAATTTACAAATAATTTATAAAATTCAAGTCCAAATATAAAAACAAACCACTCGGCTTGTATCGAACAACCGTCGCCGCCGCGCTGTGCAGAACATTGACAGCGTCAAAGCAACAGCGCAGCGGTTGGGAGTGGCCTGACAGAATCCTTCCTCCTCCCCTAACGTTGTGTTTATTACTGTGGTATTAAATTAAATTGTAAAGTGTATACAGGGTGTTCAAAAAATGTGGGACAATAATTTACGTAGTGATTCCTTGGATCAAAATAAGAAAAAAAGTTTATATAAACATGTGTCCTAACCTAAAGTGCTTCGTTTTCCGTCTGTCTGTCTGTTTGTGATTTTTACATGTTTAATCATATCTCGTGAACCTCTCAACGATAAACTTCAAACTTGGTATATGGATGACCACTATTAAGAACTATCTATAAGAAGTATCTAATTTCTATTTTGTACCATTGCGACTGTTTTTTCTTGTTTTTAAAGCTAATTATGTTAAAAACAGGGCTTGTAACAGGTTTTTTTTTATTTTTTCGTTATTTATTTTGCTTGTGGTCAAGTCAGTCAAGTCAAATCTTCTTTATTAAATAATATGGCACATTACATGTCATGAATAGCGTCATAAAACTACGAAAGAAAGAAAATGAACTAAATTAAATTAATAAACATAAATTTTCCTTTATATAGGCTACAGATTTTAGGAATTCAAAAGCAAAATTAATTAAAGTTTTGATTCTAAAAACTCTGTGATGGAATAAAAGGGGTTTCTTATTAATAAATCTTTTAGTTAATATTTAAATTTATTGAAATTTCTTTCTTAACTTAGTGGTCCTGGTAAATGTTGAAGAAATTTAAGTCCTGCATAAGATGGTTTTTTAGTATAAAATTCTAATTTGTGTCTAGGCAGGTTAATTTTGAAACGTGTGTTATGTGTTACGTGTGTCACCTTTAAATTTGGCCAATCAAAAGTATAATTAATCTTGAATCTACCAAGACAAATCAGTATTTATTCATGAGAAACCATAAAAATGTGTTATATGTAGGGTAAAATATTCGATATTAACTATTTACCAAGGTCTCCAAATGTAACTTCCTTATGAAGTAGAGCGAGAGGCTCCAACATGGAGCGTGTATTCGACAACGGGAGACCATTTTCTGATTTCATCCTTATTTATTTGCTTATAGGGTAAAATGTATCTTCAATCGGAGATTTCCATAATAAGCACCCTTTAACTGTCCAATATGTTCTTTTGAACCAGGTGAAGGCTACACACGACATTTGCTTACATTGTTGTGTTTAATGTCACGACTTTCTTCGGGAAATATAGTGCTGCAGTCTATGGTTAACCTTAAGAATTTCTTCAAACCATGTCCATATGTAAACAAAGTGAACTGAGGTTGTTTTGAGAACGACGGATAAAAAAAGTTAACGGTGGTGACGGATTAACGGAAGTGCCACTGTTGTAAAAAAATCAGCCCTTTACTGTACCGAAGTAACGGCCTGTCTTAAAATTCTGATACGTACTAGCGAATGTCAAAATATCTTTAATATTACACTTTAAACCTTTAATCCCATTAAACTGTTACCGAGTCGTTAGAGTGAAGGAAAAATTAAATATCCAGCATTTGTGGTGCCCCTACAAGCCACTAGTATAAGATTTAATTCCAAAGCGGACTCAGCCATGATCAACTACAATACTTGTCAAGGTGGCAGAAGAGGAGTGGCAAACAGTCAAAGCAATTTCCAGTGGCGTCAGCAATCCTGAGGTTGAATATAAAATCTTGTCTCATCCTACTTTTTTAAAATAATTATTTTCAGACCAGTTCTTCAGATTTTATAGTGACTGGCAACATGATGTAACATTTTTTACTTGAATATTTGTTTATTGTGAATGCTACCAGGTACAAAAATCAAGCAATTTTTATTGCACCTTATATACAATGTTTTTTTTATATTTGTGCTAAGGTATTAGTTTCTCTTTGATTTCCAGATATATTTAATCTCAAGTTATTATTTCTTCTTGATTTTTTTATTAGATCCATTACATTTTTTTAATTTTATACTCTGTGATACTAACACATTGTCCTTAAAGCGATATCCTACCTCCAACCATGGTTTGCTATTTAGTTTGCTCAATAATGCATGTGAAATGGTTAATAGGTTTCAGTAGCGCATCTTGTGGTGTTGAAAGGAAAATAATAAGGGTAATTTATTACAGTGTTTGTTGTGAATTAGCACTGTATGCTAAGTATATAACCAAAATTTTGTTTAGACAAAAACACCTTATTGTACTTCATATCAGTATCAGTATACCCGTTGGTACTACCAGTGCGACACGCAGGGCCTCACGCTTAGGAATACCTGCTTCTGAGAGGTTATTTCTCTTTAGTAACTGTAAATAAAGAAAGCTAAATCGAATTAACATATTTTAAATTTTTTCTAAAGTTTGAGTATAATTTATTATTAAAAATTTAGTTAAAACGAGTCTGCAAATAAAAATGATCAAAGTTAATGAAATTGTTTTCTCTTATTTGTGCAAGGTATGCAGTTTGTTTGGGGCCTAAGTGAAAATGTCAGGTTATGAACTATCAAAGGGATTTAAAATCAATACAGAACTCACTAGTTACATTGTGGAAGTACAGCAGACTCTCAATAGTTCGACACTTAGTGTACTTGAAGGTTTGCTGAAGGTTGACTGAGGTTTTTAAGGTAATGAAATATCGAACTACCAGTATAGAAAGTATGTAGTATTGAACATTAACAGAAGTATTAAAAATATAGGTTGTACATTGGGTGTGTACACTTTACAAAGCTCTTTTGTCATTTGAGGATTAAGATCATCCTAAAACTTACTTTTCAATCAATTTGAACTCGAACACTAATTACTCTTCTATTCTTTATGATATGTGGCTTAATGTCCTACATTGAAAAATAACATCAGGATATGGTTTCGCGCAATGTTGTAACCCACGAAAATAACGACAACACCCTTGTGTGCGAGTGCAATAAGATTAACATTTTCCATTGAAAACCTTAACTCTATATATCAAATTAAAGAGGAGAAAAAATCCTAAATAAAAATTCCATTTGCTTTCACAATATACAAAAAGTGTAAAAGTAATCAGCCTCTGGATTTTCAAAATCAAATTTACCTAAGTAAGATCATCTGCTGAAATTAAGGTGTGATTACTCTTTTTCTTTTCTTAGAATCATGGAAGAAAATCGTAATATTTTGTAGGATTTTTTCTCCTATTTAATTATATAAAATTAGTTTTTATTTTCCATCGAAAAATATTGTTGAACTGCGTTGCTGCACACAAAAGTGATGTCATGATTTTCGCGGGTTACAACATTGTGTGAAACCATATTCTGACGTTATATTTCAATGTATGATAATAAGCTACGTATCAAAATGAAAAGAAATGAATCCCCACAATGTGCAAGTTTTATTTTTCCTATATCATAAAAAATACAAGAGTAATTGGCTTCCGAGTTCAATAAGTTGTAGCTAGTTGATATTTTGAGCTAACCCTCTCGGAATATAAAAAGAAAATGAAAAATGTACTTCACGAACCCAGTGTTGAGTTTATTTGTCTTCAAGGTTAAAAAAAATTATTTTCTCTAAATGAATAGTATATTTCATTACTAGTACCGAAAGCGGCACTTTCCGGTGCGCGCCCAAGTTTCATGTGTGAGGCGGAGCCGAATACAGGAATATCGAATTTCACGTGTGAGGCGAAGCCGAGCATGTGAAAGTGTGTTTCACGTACGAGGCGAACCGAGTACGGGAATAATTGGAGCAAGTGCCGGAAAAACACTTTCGGTACAAGTTATGAACAGTACTTTTCATCACGACGCAAAAATACACACAATGCTGAAGAAGAAACCTCAGTCAAATGCAAACTATTATATTTCTCAATTAACATTTTTTTATAATAACAAATTTACTATAATAAGCCTTCATAACAACGTAAAAATTAGAAGTTCAAGGTTATGTTTATTGTGCAGTTGGTATTGTTGGTGACATTCACTCCTTCATTTACAGAGAATAAGAACAGCCGATTTAAATTGTAAGAATAAACGGCAAAGCGACGTCAGAGCGCGTAGCGGGCAAATGGAAAACTAATTGAGAGCAAGGGAAAACAAATTTGCAGTTCGCGCATTATATCTCCGGCTATGACCACTACGCTACTAACCGTAGCTTTGCTCTAAATTAGAGCTTGGGAAACGATCGTTTTCGTTGCTACCAGCTGACATCGAAAGTAGCTACTTTCGGTACGGAGTGATGAAAAATATATTGCCGGAATTTGCGACCGTGTGATCGTTTACACACGCCGATCATTGACCTCGCGGAGCAATATTTACTACATTCATCACTGTTTGGAGACTTATATGACTGAGCGACGACATTATATCAGCCTCTGAGCTAGATTTTGGACAGAAAAGTGAAAAAAATTACTTTATATGCCAGTTAACATAATTTCAGAAAAACTGGTTATATACTACGTCACACTACCTTTGCCGATTATCATCGTGAAGTAATGTTAGTACATATATCACCCGCTAGTGCTACAACGAATTGCCTTTAGCCCCCTATTAAATGTTTTTTTTAAATAACATAGTTGAGTAAAATGTCAACTTTTGTTTAGTTATAAAACATGTTGAAATATTCATAAATTACATTAAAATAAATACTGAACTAACTAGATACATAGCGGAAGTACAGTAAGACTCTCAATAGTTCATAAACCATAACATTCGTAATTCATGTAACTGAAAATTTAGCTTGCTGGCGAGATTCAACTTGCAAGTGGTTGGTCTGGCCAAAATATGTTAAAAAACATATTTTTGGTACCGGAAATGTGTACTAATTGCAGAGAAACATTAAGTAAGATTCTAATGCTGCATTTAAGCCTATTTATGAATTGGTAGCCTAAATAAAATGCTTAATACAGTATTTTTTTTAGCAAAAAGATCATTAAGAGGGGGTGGTGGTTGTTCACTGGGGCACTTACTCTATACATCTTTGAAATGGATTAAATATCCTAAACCTAAACCATTGCACAGCCAGTTTATCACCTTTCATCGTAGTGTAGGTACCAATAAATATCACTGGACAAAAAATTTAACAGTCTTTAAATGATTGTTAAGTGTCAACCCATGTTGAATCGAGGTTCCCAGTACATTCATGTTCCTATCGTTTCATGAAGAAGGATTATTGTTATTAACTACAAAATATGTTTACATAAAACATGTTGTGTTTTTACTATAGTACCTGGTGGACCGAGCCTTGCTTGGTATTATTTCATGTTTACCAGTTCATCTAGTTAATTTCAATTTCTTAAAACTGATAGAAATAAGCAATAAAATAGAAACCTTTTTTATTGCCCCATAAACTCTCCATCCCAATCACTGTATTTTTCCTTGATGGCTGTAGATTGCAAACAGCTGTTATGATTACTTCATTTGTTTACACTTTCCTTATTTATTTTCGCTGCTATCATGGCAACTCATAAGGCCAATTTTAAAGTTTTACAACTTTAAAATTCAATTTATTACGTTATTAGATTTTCTCTGGCCAAGTAATCTGCATAAAACTTGTTTTTGAGTCATAAATTACTTATTTCCAGATTTTGAAGGAAATCCTCGGAGCCGTTTTTGAGATCGTTGTGCAAACATACAACCAACCAAGCAAGCAAGCACTCACGCAAGACAACATTGCTCGTATAAGAGTATAGGATTTAAAACAAAGTGCTCGTTATTGAAGCGTGCACACACTCACGCTCACACACACACACACACACACACACACACACACACACACACACACACACACACACACACGCGCGCGCGCGCGCGCGCGGTGGACTTAAAAGCCAGTTATTTATGAAGGCAATTTGTTTTTATAATAAAGAACAATTGTTTAAATTTCTTAATTAGGGGCTTTTAGCCCCTCCAAGCCACTTGTAGGTAATAATATTATTGATCTAGTAACAAGTTAAACCAATTATTGAGCGAACAAACTTGTAAATTTGGTCTAAAATTAAATTCATCAAAAGGCATGAGCCCCTCATGTTACACACTTCTTTTATATTTATATTTGAAAATCCATCCAGCATCAACTGATCATATAAACTTGTAAATGTATTGATCTTGTACTTGCAAAAAATCTTACAAATTCAGTGAGGAAAATAAAGTTTTAATATCAACATTATTTGGACTCCTTGAAAACCGGTTCAAATTACCTTAAAATGAAATTAGTTAAAGAGAAATAAAAAATATTATTGTGTTTTGCAGGTTCCAGTGAATCAGGATCTAGCAGCTCCAGCTCCGAAGAAGCAGTTCCTGATTTTCCCCCACTTCAGTCCCCACTTTCCTCTCCCCACCCTTCGACAGATTTAGACTCGTCATCTCATGCCCAAGTCACCACCTTCGCAGTGGGCGACATTGTCTGGGGCAAAATCCACGGTTTCCCCTGGTGGCCGGGAAAGGTAAGGCAAAAGAAGTAAACTGTTCAAACCAGCTAGGTTTTTTTTGTGTGTGATCAAGTCTCCTACGGTTCTGAACCAGTTCCACCAATTTAGGGGTCGTTGTAAAGAGCTTGGCATGTTGTTTAGCAGGATGATACAAAGTTTATGGTCAGACAAGGAAGATACACCAATATCCCTAAGATTTAATACGTGAATAGAAATTTTAAGAAAACAGTGAATGAATAAAACACAGAATCGTCCTTGTTTTTTTACCGCCATAGTTAAAAGTGTACCAACTTTTGTGTCAGCCAGGATTTGAAAGAGACGCAGTTACATTATCCTCCAACAGGATGTTCTGCTTTCAACTTGTAACTATAATTTTTCAAGAGTTATTAAGGCAATTCGGTATTCAGAGAGCAAACATAAGGTAAAGAACTTGTGTTTTCTGGTGCATAAAGTTGCCAAAACTTATATAAATAACTGAAAATCATTAATAGTAGCACTAACTGTTGGTGATTCAGTCAAACTTCGTCCACTTTAAATCCTGGCTGACACAAAATAGGTACAGCTGGGCCATAAGGATGGAAGTCTCCCTCTGTTTTCATAGTCAATAATGTTACTATCATAATTGAAACCGTTTTTTTATAGACTGAATTAGATGTTCAATATCCATCTAAAAGTAAATTTACTACAACTGGGGGCTTAAGCTACTGCTTAAGTCACAAATGAATTAAATAAATTATCTTATATATTTGGCTTGAATTACTTTCATCTAGGTTGTATTGATTGAGGACCACTGGTAACAAGTCCGCTTCATTATTCAAAGGTTGCCAGTTTGATCCCAAGCAAAAGGGTTGGATAATTTTATGGAAGTAAGTTATTGAACACATTAACTATGATATTTTATGTAAAAATCACATAAGTTTCCCTGGTAAATTGTGGGCTCTCTAGAAGCCAACAGCTTGAACATCTGCTCAAACGTGTGCAGGTAACGAAGATCTGTACGCGGGAAGATGGGGAGCCGGCACAAGCTCATGTTTCGTGGTACGGATCCTCCACGTCCTCTCTCATGTCCTGCAAACACCTCAGCCCCTTCCTCGAGACTTTCAAGGTGAGACATTTGATATGCAGATGTGCTTTTTGTGAAAAATTTTGTTGTTGATTTCGTCTTTAAGTGAGAAGCTATTTTCATTAAAATCAGGTTAAAAACCAGGTCTAAATAAGACCTGGTTTAGTTTGCTGTTATTATTATTAACAATTAATAATTTGGAATGCTAATTTTGGAGATTACCACTCCAATAAACAGGGACATCCCCACGTAGGCTGATTTACATAACATCAGATATAACATAATAATGCTTTGGGTCTATGCATGCCACAGTGCAGCGGGCTGCGCCATTTTGATGTGTTATGTTCCTAACATTGTATTCCACTTGTAAATATAGCCATCTTGCTCTTCAGTCAAATCATGTCTCGGGTCTGAAGACAGCAGCACAGAGTGCCAAAATTTATAAACTTCTGTTATTAACCCTAGTTCTAGTTCTGTAATTAAGGTGTATAAAGATTTTATTTATTAGTATAGTGTTGCTTGGACGTACAAATAAGTGTTTTGCACTTAAATAAAAAGCAATCATTATCATTTGCATTCTTCAGTCTGTGTTATCTTGGTTACAATCAAGAAGCATTTGGATCGAGATGTTGAACGCTGGGCCTGGGCTCATCAACAGATGCTAATTGTGCAATATAAAGGGTTGATATCAAAAAATACTTTTCATTAAATATATACTGATAAATTTTTTAATTTCTTCAGTCACGATTCAACAAGAAGAAAAGATCTGGGCCTTATAAAGAAGCGATAAGGCAAGCTACCAATGAAGCATCAGACATTCCGCAGAAGATCATTCACAGCCCGCTACGCAGCCTCATGTCTTCCCCCACCCCCGTACATGTTACCTCGTGAGCATCCTCGGCAATCTGGATCTCACTTTGTATCATTAATTAACTTATTAAAGATATACTGCATAGTTGTTGGTTATAAAACGGAAAAGAAAGGATTCCTTGTAGTGGAAAAATACTAGTACTCAATAGTTCCATTCATAGAAAGCACAATGTGTTTTCTGTGAAACATGTTTGTTGTACGGTATGTAGTAAAGTACATTATATAGATATGAATATAATTTTGATACTTTATTCAATAATAATATCTTTTGATTGAGAAACTTCCAATTAAATGTTGAAGTTGTGATATTTTACAACATTTTTTAAGCGTTGATATTTTATTACACATGTAACATGTAAACATGTCTTTAAAAACCCTGAGTCATTCCTGCTTTAACTATTAAATATTGCTGTTCTTTTCTTATGAAGGAAATAAAAAAGATACTTTTTTGATCTTACAGCTCAGATTATTCGGTCTTTAGTTTAGTTATGAAATACTTGTCTGGATGGTCTAAATTTACTATAAAACCACATATCAGACAACCTAGCTACTTGATCCTGTTATATGATGCTGCAAATTGCTTGCCAAGTTGAACTAAATTAGCGGGGGTAATACCTTCATTTACCCCCTAAAGTGGATTGTGTTGCGTCTGACACTTTAAAGACACTATCCACTTTTAGGCCCACTAAAACCACATTTTACTATGATTTTCATTTTGGATAACATTTTAACCGTGGTAATCCAGGATTCAGAAAACTGAGGTCTGAATAATCTGAGATGCTATTTATTGTTTGATTTTCTTTGTAACCATTTTGTTTTTTACTTGCAAACTTACAATAGCACTTGTTAGCTCAGTTGTCAAAATAGCTCAGTTGTCTGTTGGCTACTTATTGTTATTACAGTATGTAGAAATTCCTTATTTTTATTAAGAAACTTTTAGTCCATTTTATTTTACCTAAAGCTATACTATCTTTTTATGTTCGTTATTAAATCAAAAACTTTTTTTACTTTGGGATAATGTCTTTGAAAATACAAATTATTTATTTTTAGCCTAAGAAAGTTTTTTAGTGTTTTTTTTTTTTGTAACTGTTATTTAGATAGTTATTGACTGAATTGTAATATCAAAAGTGTATATTCTGTATCTAAGAAAATAGATTATCGATGTAAAAAGTCACATTTTGTAAAAATTTATTAAAACTTAAACCAACATTGCAGAACTGTGTTTTTTGTTTGATTTTCTCGCCTGACACCAATTATATGGAACAGAATTTAAATAATCTCCAAAATATAAATAGTAATTCGATATATTGATTAATACCTAGCTAAAGACGGATGTGTAGTTAAAATATTGTGGATCATGACTTTGCCACCAACTGTAGGGTTTTAAGTGATTAAAATCATGAAAGTCAAGATTACAGTCTAGCTAGTAGGATGGCCCTACATCCTGATTGTACCAGTATTGCAGTGGCCCATAGCAGCAGACGACATAAGTCGCAAGTCTCTTAACCTTCTATGTTTGCTTGCAATAGGTTTCATACAATGAGCTTGAGAAAGGGTTTTGTATGACGGTGATGTCTCAGGAGCAGTGTCCGTGTAGGGTGAGAAACCGCATATCCCTTTTTACCAAAATGCAAGTCCTAGCATTGTGAGCATTGTGAGTCCTAGAGATGAGCAGTAGATCATCCAAAGTCCCGTCTGTACCTTTGGATTCACCCAGGCCTGCAACTCTACTTTGGTGAAGCCACAGTTCTTGTACGAGGGCCAGACCAATTCCCTCTCTGAGGTAGGCCTGGCAGGAGGCAGCCAAAGCTACCTTGCTGTGTTGGAAGTTGATCTGTGGCACCCTTCGCTGTGGAGGAAATGAAAGAGACTTGCTAGAGTCCTAGGTTGGCTCTGTGGTTGGCAGACCGCACAGCGTTGGAGTGGTCTGCCTCTTCCTCGGAATGCTACAGAACATCTTGTGCTCTTGGAGCTTTCGAAGAGAGAGCTTGGGTTGGCGTTATTTAACAAGACAACCTCAAGAGTTGCTTCGAGTTGTGGCAACTCAGGAAATTGGTTGGTTGGTTGGATCAGAAGATTGGTTGTTTCGAAAACAGCCCATGCAGATCCCACGAGAAGCTGGGGAAGCGGACTACTCGAGTAGAGCCTCGCATCCCAGGTAAGGCTGTAAACTCCAGAAGGTCGCCTGGTATTCTGGATGCTCCGTTAGCACCACTGACTTTTAGAGCCCAGTAGAATTCACCCTTTCGGCACGGGTCGCTTGACACCATTGGGGTTTGGCTGAAACAGAAGAATCAAACAAATACCCCTGTTGCAGCAGACCTGCCTACTCAGCGAATTTCCAGTACGAAACAACATATTTCAATCCAACATAGCAAGATTTTAGAGGTTTTTGAAAGCTCCATAAGAATAACATGGGGAATGAGTATGCAGGTTTGCTGCTACGGGTATATTAAAACTGGGTGGTTTTAATTCAATATTTAGTAGATCTGAACTAGAAGAAGCCACTTACCAAGTTTTATCAAGATGTGTTTAGAAATAAGCGAGATATAGAATTTTACTTATTTCCCATAAGGTTAACATTGGGACAACGTACTGTGTTTACCACTTTCAATATCTCGGTAACCAATGGACATAGAGCAGTGATTCAAAATACTAAATTGTTTGTTTTTTTGAGCTGAATTCAATGGTGCCAACAAAAATTGGATTATTTTTATTTTTCTATGTAAAAACTCAAAAAACCCATTTTTGGAGGGGTTTACCCCCCCTTCCGGTAGTCGGATTGGGCTGGATTACGAACTCGTCCGAATAATTACTACTTTACACATCCATGCCAAATTTAATTAAGATTGGACCATTTTTACGCGAGTTATCGTGCTTAAAGACACATAGATATATATATATACTAGCTGATCAACGCGGTTTCACCCGTGGAAAAACTTCCTTTGTCTTTTTTATTAGGATTTAATTTGTCACACTTTTTAAGGTTGCCATGACAACCTTATATCCTTCCCTATAATTTAACATTAAAACTTTGAAGTACCACAGGGCGAAACCCTTTGGGAATTTTGTAAAACCGTTTCTTAGTGTGCATCTAAGACTCAAGGAGAGCACATGTGCCAAATTTCAACTCTTTAGGTCTTACAGTTTTGGAGATTTGCTGTCCGAAAGAAAACCCCTTCTCCTTTATATATATAGAAGATATAGATATATATATATTTATGAAAATGAACGAATAGTGATTTTTGCTTCTGGGGGCCCCAAAACGAAAAGTTATCATGGTCTCGGGCTTAGGTCTTACCATGAGTACTACGGTAACAGCTTCTTCCCTATAGGGGAAATTCGCTAAAAGGAAGAGGGAAGAAGAGTTCTTCAATAGGAAAAAGAAGAGAAAAGATAAACCAGCAAAAGAAGAAGAATGCTGGTCATAGAGCCCAGAACAAAAGAGAAAGGAACTGGGGTTGGCTGGAGGCTAGGGAACCGTGGGGTTGGCAGCCCTGGTGGGCGTCCCGTGTGGTTGAAGTCAAAGGTTTTGTAGAATTAAAGAGGATGTTTGATACAAATTCAAGGGTGGGTGTTTGGGCAGATTCCTTTATTAGGCCTACCTTGGATCAAATTCAATTCACTCTGTTTAACCTCAACTACTGTACTGATCATCATAAACTTATCTAACTGCAATGCCACGTCAGTCAAGTGTCAAGTTCTTTTTAGGGGTAGACGGGGGTACAACATTATATAATTAATTTTGGGGTTTTGTCATAGTTAAATGGGTATATTAAATTAATGTTCCAACTACAGTTCGTGCATTGTATCTCCGGCTATGACAGAGTCAGCTGGTTGCAAGGTGCGGGAGGGAGAGGGGTTACTTTTCTGAAAACATCGTTCTACAGCCCTGATGTGTGTCAAACGCATTGTTTACCAAAATCATATGTTTAAAAAATCATGATACGGTTAATAGCGTAGTGGTCATAGCCGGAGATATAATGCGCGAACGTTAATTTATTTTAAAGCAAATTTAAATACTTCTCCAACCTCTCAAAAAAACCTTCACTTTTAGTAAGGTTTTCTAGATTTGGTTTTTTAAATTATTTGATAACAAACCTTATTTTCTATTAGCGAATTTCCCCTATAGAGAAGAAGCTATTACCGTAGGTCTCATGGTAAGACCTAAACCCAAGATCATGATAACTTTTCGTTTTGGGGCCACCAGAAGCAAAAAACACCATTCGTCCAAATTTTTATTTTTATATATATCTATACTGTATATCTATATGTGTCTGTGAGCACGATAGCGGCCGTAAAAATGGTCCGATCTTAATAAAATTTGGTACAGACATGTAAAGTGGTAATCCCTCGGATGAGTTTGTAAACCAGCCCGATCGGAGTACTGGAAGGGGGGGTAAAGGGGGATAAACCCCTCCAAAAATGGGTTTTTTGAGTTTTCATATAGAAAAATAAAATTATCGTATTTTTATGGCACCATTGAATTCAGCTTAAAAAAACAAACAATTTAGTATCTTGAATCACTGCTCTATGTCCATTGGTTACCGAGATATTGAAAGTAGTAAACACAGTACGTTGTCCCAATGTTAACCTTATGGGAAATAAATAAAATTCTATATCTCGGTTATTTCTCAACATATCTTGATAAAACTTGGTAAATAGCTTCTTTTAGTTCAGATCTACTAAATATTGAATTAAAACCACCCAGTTTTAATATACCTGTAGCAGCAAACCTGCATACTCTTTTCCCATGTTATTTTTATGGAGCTTATCAAAACATGTCAAATCTCGCTATGTTGGATTGAAATATGTTGTTTTGCATTTGAAATTCGCTGAGTATGCAGGCATGCTGCAACGGGGGTATTTATTTTCAAACATATAATGAATTGTTTTTAAATTCTTCATGGCTGCACGTTTATAATTACTTATTGTTTAAATTTAAAAATCACTCAAAATTATGTAGTTATCAGACCCAGTCACGAAGCTACACAATCACTATGCCCCGTCAATTGGACATCACAATAATGTTAAGTATAAAGTTACATAATTACTATAACCCGCCTTCCAGCCATCAAGGTTATAAAAGAAAACTAACATAATCACTATGCTACGTCCAGCAGACGTCGATTCCAAAATGGCGCCTAAACACTAAGTTAGAGCGGGACAAGACGTTCACCAAAGATAGTTCAAAACTCAACCGAAAGGTATTGAGAGAGGTAGGTGTAGGGGTAGAGTGGAAGTAGAAGAGAGGGAAAAAATTGGTGACGTCCGAAAGACGTTGGCATAGTAATTAAGGGGGTAAGTAAAACAAATGGAAGTGATGAAATTGCTCTAAAGGTTAACCACTTATTATTTCCTGGGCTAACAGGGATTCCCATCTAATATTTAAATAGGCTTTAATTTAAAATATTTGTCCTCCTATGTTGTCTAAAATCTCTCTTTTAAATGAATATCTTTTGCAAAACTATTTTTTAAAAGTTACCTGTGGTTAGTGTGCATTAATCTTAATGTAATAAGAACAACAGTAACAACTTATGTACACTATTTATTGCAAGAAAATTACCAACATTGTCTTCCTAAGTTTTCCCTGTAAAAAACCTCTAGAACACAGTTGTATTGTTAAGCTAATAATCTTATATAAAGGAATGTAAAAACTAATTCTCTTGTAAGAATTTACATCTCGTAACTTATTACCCAAACCTGAAGAAATCAGTTCTCAAATCTGCTATGTGTTAGGTTAACCACATCAAAGCCTTGGAACAATTAAATCTTTTAATCGATAATTAGTAAAATATGAGTGAAATAACATTGTAAAAGAGAGGATGAAGACCCTTGTTTCATTCACCGGAAAGGCCAAAATCTAGAAAATGAGAAGAGGTCAAGGCAAAATACTGGTTCTCTCTGCTGATTTGACACTTAATAAAACTTGAATTGAATCCATTAACCTGGAAAGTAATGCATCACTTTTAGTGGGGTGCCTGCAGCTTAAAAAAATATAAACCTTGGAATCCTCCTTGGAATAGTGAATGAATGTTGTTGAGGCAGGTTTTTTGTTTTCAAACTACAAATAAACATTGGTATGTTTTATTATTTTTGAGATAATGATTTTTAAAATGTTTAAAAACAACAAAACGCGATATTTTTAGCACACCGAGTGTTTGAAATAACTACCTCACCCCAAATTTTCTTCAAACATGTTTGTGATTCAACCATTTAATACTTACTAGGGATTATAATATACTTAATTAATTATATTTTAAACTACGCACTATGTGTGTACTGGCAATTTTGCGCGGTTGTAGGAAAATATGTTTTAAATGTTGTAAGACATAGTACTTTATTTATATCCAGGAAAAAGTGTATATATCAATATTAAGGTCAAAATAAGATAGAAAGTTTGTTCTGATCTTAAATCACGGAGAAAATAATTGACTCATACAAGATGTTGGTGACCTTAATCAGACAATTATTTGTGTGGTAAGTTATGATCCTCAATAACAAATTTATTTATTCATAAAATTATTATTTACTAGGAAAGCTATGATTAGCATCAGTTCCACCGATTTGAATAATTAATAGCTCAAACTAAAGCCAATAGTTTTTCTAGTGATTTAAGACCATATCAAAGTAAAAGTCTCTGTTAGAACAGGATAAATGTAAATCTTGTAACACTTAACAAGAATTAAATAAATCTATTTTTGTGTAAAATTAGGTTTTCAAAAGGTCTTGTTTTCATAAGTTTATTCAAGATAGTATGGAGTAGGCCTATTAAAAATGTTAAAATTAAATGTTTAATTGAAATATGTTGAAATAAAAGAATAAAACTGATTAAAATTCGTATACATTGAAAAAGTCTTTTAAATGGACTGCAGTGTTTCAATAGTATCAAAAATATTTAATTGCCATCTTTAAATAAACGAAAAATTCTTGTTCCAAGATGTTTGCTGAAAACAAGAACCCTCCGGTACAAAAGCAATAAATGGTATCAGCAAACTGACACATACTTTCTCCCTAAAGCAAGAAAATCTACAATAAAATAAATTTACAACCATTCCACAAATATATACCAAATTTCATCGAAATCAGTTAGCAATTAACAGATGTCTGATTTTATTTCCCATAACATTAGACAACATACTGCGTTTACCGCCAAATGAAAATATCAATTATCTCCGCAACCAGTTGACATAGACCAAAATTCAAAATACTAGATTATTGAATATTTGAGCCAAACCTAATGGCTACAAGTATATTTTCTTTAGACGTTAGATTTTGTGAAGTTTGAAAAATATTAATTTTTTAACACTTAAACCCCCATAACTTCTGAACTTGAATTTTTACAGACATGCAGGTGATGTCATTTTATTTGTCATCTTTAGTACTAAAAACCATGAAATTTTATCAAAATCGTTAAGTCGTTTTTGAGAAATTTGGATTTTCGTAGTTTTTTATGGGTTTTTATAGGTAAACACCCTTTAAAATCAAAAATTTTAAAAATGAGGAAAAAACACCTGGAGTATCATGGCTGTTTCATGAAACCTACATGCCGAATTTCATGAAAATTGGACCACTGGTGCTTTCTCTAGCTCTGTTTGTACAAATATCCACACATCCACACAAACAGACAAATAGACACCACTCCGAAAACCACTTTTTTCGTTTTTTTTTTTTTTTTTTTTTTTTGGGAGCACTAAAACAAATACTGGGTGTTTTGAAACTTTCTACCGAAACTCCTTGGGCACGTTCCTTAGGTCAAAACAAACAAAAAATGTCATTTAGGGTCTATCTTGCTCCGTTTTCCGTCTGTGAGTCAGTTTGTGTTTTTCAATTAAAACTCTATAACTTTTTAAAGGCTTAAGAGAAATTATTGAAACTTGGTATGTAAACTATAGTTAGTATGGAAAAAACTTTCACCAATTTTAAATTTTTTATCTTTTGGAATTTCAAAATGGCGGCCTTTGAAAAATTTAATTCATTAATATCTAAAAAAGTTGACAGGTTAACACTAACCTTTTTACCATACATTTTATTTGCCATTTCATTACAAACATAACGACACTTTATTTATTAAAATCAGACAATAAATAAGCGAGATAGAGCGATAAGTAAAGCATGTCATGGCATATTCCACGCGACTAGCGCGAGACCGTCATTGTTGCAGCGTGGCGTGGGGCGCCACGGCCTCACAGGCCGGCCTCTGGATGGAATATGCCATGACATGCTTTACTTAAATCGCTGTATCTCGCTTATTTATCATCCGATTTTAATAAATAAAGTGTCGTTATGTTTGTAATGAAATGGTAAATAAAATGTATGATAAAAAGGTTAGTGTTAACTTGTCAACTTTTTTTAGATATTAATGAATTAAATTTTTAAAAGGCCGCCATTTAGAAATTCCAAAAGATAAAAAATTGAAAATTGGTGAAAATTTTGGCCATACTAACTATAGGTTACGTACCAAGTTTCAATAATTTCTCTTGAGCCGTTTCAAAGTTATAGAGTTTTAATTGAAAAACACAAACTGACTCACAGACGGAAAACGGAGCGAGATAGACACATTTTTTGTTTGTTTTGACCTAAGGAACGTGCCCACGGAGTTTCAGGAGAGAGTTTCGAATCACCCTGTATATCCAATGACAACTCAAATTAGAAAATTTTGATGAAAACAATACTTTCTCCATATACTATATATATGTAAAGGGGAGAGAAAGTAAAGATCACACCACTGGTGCCGTCTCTAACTATGTTTACATACCTCCACACATCCTTACATACAGACAGATAGACACCTCTCCGAAAACCACTTTTTTGGATTTGGGGAGCACTATTACAAAAATTGAAAAATGTTGTCGAAAACAATTCGTTCTCCATACTATATATTGTGGGGGGGGGAGTAAAAAATGAGCATAATTTTGTGTTGATATAAATTAGAAATTCGATACTCGGTGCCAAATTTGATCATATCATATACTTTTAAATTTTGTCTTCTGAGGAATATTCATCCAGCAATAAATAAATTATATTTGCCTTTCTATTTCTTTCTTCTTTCAATATGCTTTCTGTATAATTTTTATGCCACCCATTTTTTTAACTATACGAACAAATTTCTCCCAAAGTAACATTTTTTATAAATTTTTTGCACTTAGTTAATATAGCCATGATATTATTTTATTAATAAGGTCATAAGAGTAGGGTGTATTCTGTATTCCTAATACTGTTTGGAAGTAAATATTCCATTATTACTGGCTATACTTTCTTTTAGATTAAAAATTAGTTCAGACTTGTAAATATTTCTAATTAATGGTAAATCTTGGAATATATATCTTGATTTCAATTATTACTGTATTTTAAGTTCAACATTTCCAAACACTTTTAGCAAAGTTAATTTTATTTTAAACATAACGTTTATGTTGGTCAAAATGTCATTTATATAATAATTACTTAGAGGCTTATTCGTATATATCTATGTATTATTCGATGTCATAGTTCAGATTTAAACCCAACCAATTCAGTTTATCTAGTAAGGTATGAATCCAATTGGAACAGAACAGATAGTTACAATTTTATTGAAAAAACTCTAAGTTGTTATCTACTGTATAATTGTTAGTATTTTAAATGATAATTGCACATTGTAAGGATATAAAATGTAAAAGATTGTTTATTTTTTACTGGGAAATAATTTTGGTTGTTCTGCTACATGTGCTTACTAAAAGCTGTGGAAAATTTTAAGATATTTATCTCTAACAATATAATTTTGGGAAATAAATTAATATTTGTTTACTATGTTAATTTTGCTTTATTATTACAGTAGAGCGCCGATTATCCGAACTAATTGGGGACAAGGGGTGTTCAGATAACTGAATATTCGGATAATCGAACATGAAAAGACAACATTTTAAAGTTATATATGTAACGTAATTCTTAGTAGTAAAAAGGCTAAAAAATGATCAAACAAAAATTACTCATGTAATTTTACCATGAAATCTATCAGAATACATGGATAGCCCGTCGCGACACGGAGTTTCGGTTGGCGCCCGAATTTGAACTGATTGAGAATCATGTCCAAAATATGAATTATTAAGGCGTTCGGTTAACCGACGGTTCGGATGACCGACGTTCGGATAATCGGCGCTCTACTGTAGACCTATTATTATTATTATTTATGAGCTGGATGGCTCCGAGCGGTTTATGTATGTTTGCAGACAATGACTCAGACTACCAGCCAATTAAAGAGTGTACAGAATGTAAAAATTTTAGTGTTATTAAAGATCTGTTGTGTAGTGCGGCAGATGTCAGTAATTTCAGGGTGATTCATCAAAATATTCGGAGCTACAAAAGAAATATAGATGAATGTTTAATTGCACTTCAAAGCTTTAGAATTAAGTTTAATTGCATTGTTTTAACAGAAGCATGGCTCAAAAATGATTTTAATTTAGTAAACATCCCAGGATACAATACTTTTAAATCTTTGGACAATCCTAATCAAAGTGATGGTGTAGTTGTGTACCTTGATGACTCATTGTCAGCGACATGCTCGGTGGTGTGGCAACAGCCTTATCTTTGACCTTTGGCTGGGCCGGTCAATCCTGCGAACTCCTAGCCGTCTATAGAAGCCCAAGCTCAAATCTTGTTAACTTTGTAAATGGTATTAGTGACTACTATCAGGAAAATCCTAATGCTTTAACATTAGCATTCTCACTGGCGACATGAACTGCAATATTTTAGATGTTTCACAAAATTCAATTGAAGAAAAATATGTTGATTCTTTGTTTGGTGCCGGTTTTATTTCATGCATCGACAAAGTAACTCGACCAAGTAGTAATACTTGCACTGATCATTTTTTTCTAAAAATGAAAAGTCACCATGAACTAACACCTCTTATTATTCAAACCAACATCACTAACCACTACACAACTGCCTTAAAACTAACAGAACATGGAGTAAAAGGTTGTTCAAATAATATCATTAACCAAAATAGAATTAATTGGAATAAAGTAGAATCTTTTTTCTCAAACCATGATTGCAATGAAATCTTACAATGCTCTGATTTTCATGAATGTTCTTCAAAACTAACTAGCTTTATTCAAAACTCGTTAGCGTTTGCTACCAAAAATATTAAAATTAATTCAAGAAATAAAAAATTAAAACTGTGGATTGCTACAGGTCTTTTAAACTCAATTAGGAAACGAGATACACTACATAATCGACTAAATAAAGAACCATATAATAATGCGCTTAGAAATCGATATATCCGCTACCGCAACATTTTACACGCCCTAATCAAACGCACAAAGTATGACTACTACAAAGTAAAAATTGATCAGGCTGCAGGTGATGTAAGAAAATTTTGGTCGATTGTAGGTGAAGTTGTGGGACGGCCGAGGGGAGTTGACAGGTTTCCAGTCGAGGGGTTCTGCTCGGGCGGTGATGCTGTCTCTCACCATGACATAAAACACCTTTCTGCACAATTTAATCATTTTTCTTTTGCCAATGTAGGATCAAATCTGGCCAATGCTATTGCACCGAATCTACCACCTGAGGTAGAGGACGCCAACCATGCTTTGGACTCTATGCTTGTATTGGAGCCTATCACCCGTGATCAACTCATTTCAATAACCAATAGTATTAAAGGCAGATCTAATCCTGGTTATGATGTTTCCAGTAAAATCATTAAAGACTTTCAAAACTATCTGGCTCAACCAATTCTCCACTTAATCAACCTTAGTATCCGCACCGGGCAATATCCAAATGCTTTTAAAATAGTTAAAGTGATTCCTATATATAAAAGTGGATTAAAATCATTAATGAACAATTTCAGACCTATTAGTAGTCATAGACAAAATTCTTGAAAAATATGTAAAAATTCAGTTAACAAACTACTTGAACAGAGAGGGTATTATCAATCAATCACAATATGGATTTAGAAAGGGGATAAACACTTCTAACGCTCTATTTGATTTAAACAAACTAATAATAGAAAAAATTGCAGACAAAAAAAATGTTTTGATAACTTTCCTTGATCTTGCTAGGGCTTTTGATTCAGTGGACAGATATAAGTTATTGAAAAAACTAGAGCTAATTGGTATAAAAAACAAATCTCTTAGTTGGTTTGAAACATACTTTGAAAATAGGAAACAATATGTATCAATTAATGGCATCAACAGCGAACCTGAGAGTGTTGACTAAGGAGTAATTCAGGGCAGCACCTTGGGGCCAGTGTTGTTTCTGATTTATATAAATAACATTTCAAAATTAAATGTCAGGGGAAACATATTTCTTTTTGCGGATGATACGGCTCTGGTATCATATAGGAGCACTTGGGATGAGACGTACGACAATGCATCCTCGGACCTGAGCAGCATGAAAAACTGGTTTGACCATAATATACTTTCTTTGAATGTTGATAAAACTAAATATTTACCAATTTATTTTAAATCCGATTGTGGCCCTGGTCCGAGGTTGCTGAAGATCCACTCCTGTGGCGATCCGCGTTCACTAACCTGTGGTTACAGCCTTATTGAACGTGAGGTTCAGTATAAGTATCTCGGAATTGTCATTAATCACAAACTGACTTGGGAACCACACGTACAATACTTGAAACATAAGTTGAGAAAAATTATTCATGCATTCAAGCAGTTAAGCCGGGTGTTGACCGTGGATCGCTGCAGGAGTGTTTACTATGCCTATGTGCAATCTGTTTTGCAGTATGGAGTTCTGGCATGGGGTGGCGCCTCTGCCTCTGTCCTGGAACCGCTTGCAGTGACTCAGCGTTCAATAATAATACCCCCGTTGCAGCAGTCCTGCATACTCAGCGAATTTCAAGTGCATAAATAAATAATTTAAATGAAGTCTCGCATCAAGTAAAATCAATATACATTCAAAAGAAAGCGTGCAAAAATACTCTCCTAGTGGCGTTTAAGATCAACAGGCTATAAAAAATAATAGCCTATACTTGGCACGAAAATGCAATGTTCAAAACTTCAAAACAGCTGGCTTTTCCAATTTAATCGTATGGGGAAATGACCAGCTGTTTAAGTTTGAGTAAACAATTTCATAAACATCATCAGAAAAATCTGTATTCGCTATAGTACATTTATTTGACATATTTAGTTATCTGGCCTTTAAGTAAGCCATATGTCTGTATCCACCATGTGGCTTTGAATCAAACATCAGCTCACATGTTTTAATGTAAACAAAGCAGACGTTTTAGATCCCAATGCTACTTCCCAATGCTACTTAAATGGCAGTTATTTTATGTTATTTTTTGTTATCTAGCAAACTTTAAGAAATTGCAGTACTTTTCCTGAGTTCCTGACATTAAAACATTTAATTTGAGCCCTGTTCCCTCATCCTGTGATTTGCCAAATGCCCACAATTGGTATTCAAAAATAAATTATTCTTCATAAGATTAGTATGGAAAAATGCAGGTTTGCTGCCACAGAAATTTGAAAATGAGGTATTATAGGTTACAATCCAATATATCTAAACTATATAAAGCCACATAACATGTTTTATCAAGATATGCTGAGGAATAAGAAAGCTACGGTATCCAATTGCATTTACCTCTCATAAGGTTAACATTGGGAAAGAGAGTACACAGGTTTGCTGCCTCAGGAATTTGATGATTTGGATATTTTAAGCCATAATCAAGTAGATATTAACTGTATGAAGCCTCATGCCATTTCTTATCAGTATATTTTGAGAAATGAGCGAACTACACAACTTATTTTATTACCCATAAGGTTAGCATGTAGAATGAGTATGCAGGTTTGCTGCAACAGGTATGTTAAAACTGGTTAGTTTTAATTCATTATTTAGTATATCTTAACTAGAAGAAGGTGTATACCAAGTTTTGTCAAGAAATGTTAAAAAATAAGTAAGATATAGAATTTTTTTATTTCCCATAAGGATAACATGCGGAATGATTATGCAGGTTTGCTGCCACAAAAATTGAAATTTCGGGGATTTTTGACTAAAATACATTATATCTCATCTAGATGAAGCCACAAACCAAGTTTAATTAAGATATGTTGAGAAATGAGCGAGATATAGAATTTTACTTATTCCCCATAAGGTTAACATTGGGACAACGTACTGTGTTTACCACTTTCAATATCATTGTAACCAATGGACATAGAGCAATGATTCAAAATACTAAATTGTTTGTTTTTTTGAGGTGAATCCAATGGTGCCAAACAAAAATTTGATTAATTTCATTTTTTATGTAAAAACCCCAAAAAACCCATTTTTGGGGGGGTTATTCCCCCTTTACCCCTCCTTCCGATAGTCCGATCGGGCTGGTTTACGAACTTGTCCAATCGATCACCACTTTACATGTCTGTACCAAATTTCATTAAGATCGGACTATATTTACGGCCGCTATCGTGCTCACAGACACATATATATATAGATAGATAGATAGATAGATAGATAGATATATATATAAATTCGAACGAATGGTGTTTTTTGCTTCTGGTGGCCCCAAAACGAAAAGTTATCATGGTCTCGGGCTTAGGTCTTACCATGAGACCTACGGTAATAGCTTCTTCCCTATAGGGGAAATTCGCTAAAAACAATTTTTAATAGAGATCAAAGATATCCGACTTATTTATTATTCTTAGATTTTCCTGTTCTCAATATAAGGCAACTGTATTTGAAAACTTTATTGATTTACATAAAAGTTAATAAAAACAATATTTTCTCAACATCCTTGCATCAATACACAACAAGAAATAAAGTCAACTTTGGCTTCCAAATTCCTAAACTGCATAATAAAGCTAATCTATTTAATTCTTTTTACCTTGCCCATCAACTTTATCGTTATCTTCCAACCAAAATTTTGAATGCAGAGAATGACAGCATCGCCATATACAAGCGGAGAGTGGAGGTCTGGCTGTTGCAAATCGGCGTCTATGCTGCTGAGCTGCTCTTGCAGTGACCATACACATAAAACCCCTATTTCTACCGAAAATAACCTCTGAACATTCTGATGGAGCAATCCACTGAAATTTGATTCTTAATTTATTTTTTACATCTGTTTATCCTATGTTTTTGTAATGTTATTCAGTTGAAATACAATTAGTAATTTAGTTATATTTAATTTTACAGGTCACATTATTATTATTTATCTTTTTTATGAGCCAAAGTGCGCTTCGTGGACTGTTTATGGACTCCTCCTCATGCACAGACGTGTAGTCTTGTGAGGAATATTTCCATTTATTTGATATTGTATTAAGCACTGTTTTATGTACAATGTAGAAATAAATATCTTGAATCTTGAATATCAAATAACTGCTTATGTACAAGTTTTGAAATTGCTACTTCAAATAGTTTGAGGGTAATGTTAATTATATAAAAATATAAAATAACAGATGAGAATTAAAAAAAAAGTTATTCTACATTTTTTTTGTTTTGGCAGTTCTGCACATCCACCACACATTTTTGAACCACCCTTTATTTTGGTTGAAATTGATCAAGTTTTGGTTAGCTGCTGTTGCCAAATTTGTTAAAACAAACTCAGTATCGTAAACAATGAGGAATAAAAACAAGTATTATCTGGTAAATAATTAGGAATTGAGGAAAAGTGACATCCTCGATCAGTGCTGTGATTCCCGACCTGGGCCTCAGGGACAGCGGCACACGAGGCTATCCAGGTTCATCACTGATAACCTTGAGGCTTGCAAATTACCTAGATATACCGGCCGGTTCCTTCCTCACACATCAGTAGTTCTGTGGACTTTGTAGTCTGAAAATTTAGACTTGAATTGCATGGACGCCAAGATGAATACCAAGACTCAGGTCTTCACAGTTTGTAAGTACTTTACTTTTAAATTTTATAAAATGGCCAGTTAACACACTAGGATATTTTGCAACAATCGTTCATTATGATCTTTTACTCAATTTTTTCTCTCATTGGATCTTGCATGTCATTTCACTAATTAGGCCGGAGTGATTTGTTTGAAGCTCCGTCCACACGTCCACACAATCCATTCTGATGCTCCAACTTGCGGAGATCGTGACAAGTTTTTCCAGCTTGATAAAAGTTTTCAAACAACCTTCCAGCCCCAACAAATTATGATGATCTCCCATTCAAACGTAACAATGTTTTGCAGCAATTAGTCGTTCCCAGTTAATAAAATTAACTACTTAAATGATGAGAGAAAATTTTGTCAATTTTGAGCAGGCATATATTATATAGTTTGCAAAATATATTGGATATCATTATTAGTTTAATTCTTATAAGTTTACGTTATCTTAGCGTTATTATGATTTTATTTTGATTTTCTCTTAATTTTCATATTTTTCTGATTATTTCTAATTTTTTAAAGTTTTGCCTGCTGCCTTACGAATTTTTTATTTTTTCTAAATGGAATATAATTATAGTTTAAGATTTGTTTTGGGCTAAGATGAAGTTTAATAATCAATATTTGCTCTCCATTGAGGTACAGCATAGTTGTTGTGTTTATGGATTTTCCATGAGTGAATTTCTTCGGGCTGTGTAGAAGTGTCTCGAACCTGAATGTGAGATTAACTACTCGTATTAAGCCTTTATTTGTTCCTTTTGATTTATGCTTTATCATCAACTTTTCCTTGAACTCCCAACATCCAAAATGCATACTTCTCCTCTTCATATGGTTCACAGTTTTCTTTCTTTAATTTGTTCACATACGCATTCTAATGTCTGCAACAATTTTATTAGGGCCTCTGGCAACCTTCACCGTTACAGGTCGTCTTCAGGCAATCTCGCCATTCCCTGGATTTAGTCCATACTTCTTCAACACTTGGCATTTAGGACTTGCTTGTGCGTAAAAATATTGTTTTCTCTTTTTGTGGCTGGAAGGCCCATAGTTGAAACTCTGTCTCCTTAAAACTCGAATAATTGGTTATGGATAACTAATTACTTCTATCATAAGTTATATTTCCTTTTTAAGCGAACCAGTAATCATATCTCCCAAGCTATCCTCCTTATTCCTAATCCTTCATATTTCTTGTTGGAGTGTAAAACCCTTCTTGAAGTACCACTTGGAAGTTGAAACATTTTTAAAAATAGAACTTCTTATTTGTTTGTCTCCGTCTTTAAAGGACTGATCAGGAATTTCTTTCAGACAGGCAGTTTCAAGTGAATATATTTGTTTGGTATTGGTGAAATGAAATTTATTGGTTTACTTTATTACGTTTTTTACACCCACTTTAAACAATTTTTTATGTGACTGATTCTTTACCACAGATTTATTTTCTACAACAGATTTAAATTTTATTTGAATATTATATTTCAATATGAATAATCCACCAAGATATGAATGATTTCATAAAGTAGTTGTTGTAAACTAAAAAAATAACCAAAAATATAAATAAATATCAAAGTGACAGAAGGTAGACATTAAGGTTTTTCTCAAGCCAGCTGTTAATTAAAATAAAAAGAATTTAAATAAACCATATGTTTGGTAAAATATACTTCCATTTAAAATACATGGGAACTTTAAAGTCCAGTGGGGCAAAGCACGTTGAACTTAGGATTACAAAAATTATTCCATAACCTCTGCAGAAAATTCCCTTTAATTTGACACCTCAATCATCAAAATCGGTTCATAAATAAAGGAGTTTTGCTGTACACAAGAAATTCCTTAGCAAATTAGTATAATAGATTCGATCGCTCCAACCAGATCGTTTCATAATATCGTTGAGAGTAAAAGCATCAGGTGATGAAGCTTCATACTAGTATAACAGAATTTTCCCAGGTTTTCAGGGTGGTAAGTTAATTTTTAGCGATTCTTGATTCAATAAAGTACAGTTGTCTAAGAGATAAAATGTATTGGCATACTTTGAGAAAAATTTAAAAATTTAAATCCCTACAGTAGTTACAAAAAGAACTTTTTACTGTGTTTTAATGAAAGAAAAGTAAAAAATACCTAAATAATATGAGGCTAATCAATAATTAAAACAGGGTATAGAGAATACTATATTTCAGAGCTGCAGGTTATTGTATTTAGAGTTATTTTTTTCTATAAACTAAAAGAAAATTTTAAATTAATTTTTTTTTATAAAACAAGTTTAACATTTAATGATAACATTATGTTACAGTAGAGTCCCGCAAACCCGGACTTCGATAACCCGGAATTCTGGATAACTCGGAAAGCCTGCCAGAGCAATAAAGTGCATTGAGATTCAAGGCCAGAGCACGGTGTGACACATTTAAAACAGTTTTAGTTTTTCTTTAAGTTTTTTTTTTATTAATACAGTTGTTATATTGTTTACTATGCAATAAATAAATGATTTCTTATAGAAATAACAGAAACTATTCTTATTTTTTCTTATTTTTACTCATTTCCCGATAGCTCGGAATTTTCACAAACCCCGACACCGTTTGGTCCACAATAGTCCGGGTTTGTGGGACTCTACTGTATATGATTTTTATTTAAAAAATTAGCAAAACACATTAAATTATAAAATAATATCAATAAGATTTTAGGCTTGAAAATTATCATTCTAAGCTTAGAATATATGTTTTAAAAAGTGTAAATGAATTTTTGTCCTGTTTACAATAAAAATTTGCTAATCAAATTAAATTATTTTAAAATATTCTTTGAGTGCCACTGGTTGTTTGGTACTTGCCATTATTACCTGGATAATTTTCTTGATTCAATCAATTTTCCTTGTTAAAATTTTTTTGGTATTGTACCAAAAGCAACTTACAAATAAACAAATATGACTTCAAAGTAAACTAAAAATAAGCTTTTCTGCTGTTGCATGTAATTTAGGATTTTATATTTTTAGATGTTTGTATTTATTTAATTATTAAAAAATCATTATTTGAAAAAACCTAATTATTTTTAAATTAACATAAAAATTTCAAAAATATTATAGACGCGATTTTAGCATCTAATAATAGGCTTGTAAACGATTTTCAACATAATTTTAAAAATATTTAAATAAAAATAATTTTTATTGAACAAAAGCCAAAGATTTTTAAAATCAGGTTTTCTTTTCGGAGCCATACTGTGATAATGGCTAGACCGATTTTAATGATTGATTTGTCAATTTACAGGTATTTCTACTTAGATTTGCCATTACATCTCATAATTATTAAAACAGGCATCATTGAATTACAGTAAAAGGCAAAGATTTTGAACAGTGGCACTATCCTTTGACATTAGATGAAACTCAGTTCACTTTAATTACAACTAAACAGATGAACATGCTTTAAAATAGTTCTAAAGGTTAACCACAGATTGCAGCATTAAGATTAAAACAAGATAATTTTTATAATAAAAACAAAAATATTTTATTAAAGTTTTGAAATTATTTTCCATCCTGCTTTTCTTATTAAAACATTGAAAAAATTAAAAGGATCTGAATACTACTTGAGTACATAGAGCTGGAACTGATGTCCCAAGCTTTTGGACAAGAAAGTCTGGGTTTATGCTAATTTTCGGGGATGAATCAGAGATCGCTGGCATGGGTTTTCCCCAGGCAAAATTTGTATCCTTGAATTGGGATCTTTATATGACTTATGGGATATAATATGTAATTGAGGGTTAAAAAAGTTTTGTTTAACAAAATTGTCAAAAACTCTTTGTTTACTTTCATTTATCTTCATGCATGACACACAAGTTCGTTTTGTAACAGAAACAATAACATATTCTATACCAAATACTTAAATAATATAGAGGAATATATTTTATGCTAATAGTTATATTAACCTAAACAATTGGACATATGTACGTTTTTCAATGCTTTTTGCAATACACAGGGGAAGTAGCTGTTAATGTAGAGGAATAATATGGGAAATTACGGGATAGAAAAATATTTTTGTTTTAACTGCTGGTCGTAATTTTTGGCTTAAAAATTGGCATTGTTTGGGATCCATTCAGCATCTACAAAATTAAGTTTATATCTAATGTGTCAAATTAAAGGAAATAACCGGTAGTTTAGAATTACGTTTTTTAAGGGCTACACCCTACAGCCCTTGAGTCAATTCTTACAAAAGGATAAAATTTCAATTAAAAAACAGACTGGAGTAGACACTGCAAGAGAAGCTGCAACAATAATCTAGCTTATCTTCGAATAATAATCTAGTTGTCTGAAAACTCTACAGCTAAGGAAAATTTACCCTTAAGGCACCCTTATTTACCCCTTTTGAGGTCCTTATTTAAGGGTTAAGTTATTTTTCCCAAAAAAATTAAAATACATCTCATTCAAACAAAAAAATCTTTAAAATATAAATTTTTTGACAGGTATAATAATGTTGATTGGAGTGGCTTCATCAGATGCCCAAGACTGCCCCATGTCTTGTACCCAGAACTACCAGCCTGTCTGTGGCCGCAGTTACACCAAAGGGTTCAAGAAATTCTCCAATATGTGTGCTTTGAAAGTGGAGAACGAGTGTAACGGGGGAGGTAAGTTTCACATTAATGGCAGGCTTACTGTGCTAGTCTGGTATATTTGCTCATTCATTGCGAAGGAATCATTTTGCATCTATATCTATCTATATAGGACAAAGCCGTGGGTGACTCACTCACTCATAACTAATTCTTCAAACTAGAAAGCTGAAATTTTTCACACTGATTCTTTAGGCCTTAAAATAGGACACTTATGCAGTTTTCACACCATTATCTCCAAAGGGCTCCAACCCACAGGCTTAAAAATTACAATATTATGCTTATGCAAAGATATTGTTTATATAAAAGCTATTGTTTACTTGAAAAGGTGAACTTTGATAAATAGTCAAAGACAAGGTCAGCCGGGTTCAACAAGTCAATCACAGTAAAACCTCTCTAACTCGAACCCAGTGGCGGCTCGTGCATAGGAGCACATGAGCACGTGTACCCCATATAAAAAAACTATAAAATACATAATTTATTTAAATACTTCTATCAATGCAGAATGACATCAAATATACCAAACAATTAAAAATGACAGTATTAAGCAACAGCGAAGAGCGTGTCGCTTAAGATGCTAGTGCCAGCCAGGCCAGGCTGAGCCCAGAGCACAGCCACCAGCAGCTCCAGTGCAATACAGGCGCTGGATGAGTCCATTTTTGGCTAACAGTGAGGGAAGAACCATGATTGCATTGCGCTTATGAAACTTCCCCGGGAGCTGCTTCCTAGTGTGATACCATGAGCCATGTGCGGCCGTGAGCCTTGACATTTGTTGTATTCATGGTTCGGGAGATGTTTAAGTTTATTTATACAAATATTGTGTGTTTTTATGTTTTTTAAGCGAATTTCCCCTATGGGGAAGAAGCTATTACGGTAGGTCTCATGGTAAGACCTAAGCCCGAGACTATGATAACTTTTCGTTTTGGGGCCACCAGAAGCAAAAAACATTATTTGTTCGAATTTATATATATATATATATATATATACAAATATACAAATATATGTATATATATATATATATATATATATACATATATTTGTCTGTTAGCATGATAGCGGCTGTAAAAATGGTCCAATCTTAATGAAAATTGGTACATACGTGTAAAGTGGTAATCACTCGGACGAGTTCGTGAACCAGCCCGATCGGACCACTGGAAGGGGGGGTGGGTAAAGGGGGATAAACCCCCCAAAAATGGTTTTTTTTGAGTTTTTTACATAGAAAAATAAAATTTATCGAATTTTTGTTGGCACCATTGAATTCACCTCAAAAAACAAACAATTTAGTATTTTGAATCACTGCTCCATGTCCATTGGTTACCGAAATATTGAAAGTGGTAAACACAGTACGTTGTCCCAATGTTAACCTTATGGGAAATAAGTAAAATTCTGTCGGTTATTTCTCAAAATATCTTGATAAAATTTGGTAAGTAGCTTCTTCTAGTTCAGATCTACTAAAATAATGAATTAAAACCACCCAGTTTTAATATACCTGTAGCAGCAAATCTGCATACTCATTCCCCATGTTATTCTTATGGAGCTTACCAAAACATATCAAATCTCGCTATGTTGGATTGAAATATGTTGTTTTGCATTTGAAATTCGCTGAGTATGCAGGACTGCTGCAATGGGGGTATTTAGTGATAAATATGTTTATTCCAGTGCTGTAGTGTTGTGATTTTTTAATATACTCTAATTGCGGTATCAAAAGAAAACAAATAATTGGCCTAGCGGCCACGTGATAGCTGTTTTTGTGTAAGAACATTTATTCTACTATTGATTTATGGTAATGGCTTTATCAGTTGATTGCAAATGTAATGTTATTTGAGTCAAAACATAACTGGCTATAACAGAAATTAATTCTTTGTTTGAAATTCATTGTTGGTGATGGTGATTTTATATTTTGATTAGGATTTTTGCGGACATTTGCCATCACTGATTAGTAAAAAACAAGTTTCACGACGTTTCGAGATCTGGAATCTGATCCCGTCTTCAGGTGGAAGAAAACCTAGAACATAACAAGATTAGTAACACATAGCCAGGAAAACCTGGAGAAAAACACAGCTAAAACAGAGAACTGTAAAAGCAGTCACGAAAACAATAAGCTGAAAAGAAAAACAATACATAAAATAACACAGGAATCACAAGTATCAAGAATCACCAGGCAGGAGAGAGCACGTCCACACCCAATCAGAGCTGAGCTGAGACTGGTGGGAGGAAAGCAAATGGCGGCGGCAACGGAAATGGCGGCGCCCACAGCCAACCAAATCACGGCGCGCTACCGGTGGCGAAAACCTGAAACAGAGACATGTGATATGCAAATTCCGTGTGTCTGTTTGTGTTTTGTTAGTTAATTTTTAACCTGATTTTGCCCCTTGGCCTTGCTACGGGTTAACATGTTATGAGAATTTTGAGCAGAATTGTTAGTAATTACCCTATTTTCTGACACTTTATTTTCCCTGTATTTCAATTCTTTGTTTAATATTGGTAGCCATACTGGCCTTATTTCAAGTGAAGATTGACTGATTGGTTGGTCTGCTAGTTTTATGTATGAAGCTTCAATTAGTTTTCTTTTGAAAAAATGAGGTTCGCGGTGTACTATTTTTGCTTTGTCAAAATTCATCTGGTGATTTTCAGACCAGCAGTGTTGAGCAATTTTTGATTTATCCACTAAGCCCTTCCTCGTGTTATCTTTGTGTTCTTTGATTCTAACATTTAAAGGTCTTTTTGTCTCGCCATAATACGGCCTAGAGCAACTATTGCAGTTTATTCTGTAAACACAGTTTTTTGATCCCTGAGTGCCATTTTTTGGTTTGGTTTTTACGAGACATTGCCTAAGAGTGTTTTGTGTCCTAAACGCGGTTCTAACTTTGAACTTCCTAGCAACTCTTCTAATTTTTTCCGATAATCCCGGCACATAAGGGATTGACATAGGAACGAATTTTTCAGTTTTTTCTGACTCATTCTGTTTAGCCCTACGGGTTTTGCACTTTCTTATTACGGATTGAGGGTTTCCGTTCTTAGCCAAATCTTGCTCTACTTTTTTGATTTCCTGATTTAATCCATCTTGATTTGAGCAAATGCTCTTTGCTCTGTCAAATAGTGAGTAAGCTACCCCTTCTTTGACAGATTTTTGATGGTTTGATTGAAAATTTAAGTACTGCCCTGTGTGTGTCTTTTTTCTGAAAACAGTTGTCCTAAGCGTGTCTCTATCCTTTTCTACGCACACATCCAAAAATGCAAGTTTGTTTTGGACTTCCTCTTCCATTGTTAGGCGGATGGAAGGAGAAATACTGTTAAGATGCCCTAAAAAGTCTTTTAGTTCATCGTCTCCATGCGGAAATACCACGAAGGTGTCATCGACGTACCTCCACCAATTCTTCGGTTTGAGTTGAGCCAAAGACAAAGCCTTTTGCTCAAACTCCTCCATAAAGATATTAGCAAAGATAGGCGACAATGGCGACCCCATGGCCATCCCCTCATCTTGACGGTATAATTTACCCTCTAGTTCAAAATAGTTACATTGAGTGCATAATTCAAGCAGTTCCATAATGACGTTAACAGGAAGTTTAGTACGTTCAGTCAGACTTTCATCTTTTTCGAGCCGAGACTCGATTATTTTTAAGGTTTCAGGAACTGGGACATTCGTGAACAGACTTTCAACATCAAAACTAACCAGCTTATCCGTCTCAGCCAGCACTATGTCCTTTGACTTTTCAACGAAGTCTTTAGAATTTTTTATGTACGAGTCAGTTTTTCCTACCAATGGTTTTAGGATGTCCAGGAGGACTTTAGACAGTTCCCTACACGGTGAGTCGCGAGAGCTAATTATAGGCCTAAGAGGTACATCAGTTTTATGAATTTTAGGTAACCCATACATGTGTGGGATTTTCGAGTGATGCGGTGTTAAACGAGTTCTTTGTTTATCAGAAAAAAACTGTTTATGCTTCCTAAGAGTGCTTGCAACTTTACGCTCAAAACTTTCTGTAGGATCTTTATTTAATTCAGTATATTTACCAGCTTGGAGAGTTTCCAATATTTTCTCTTTATATGTTACTGTGTCCAAGACAACAGTAGCGTTTCCTTTATCCGCGGGCAATATTTTGATAGTATCATCTTTCCCAAGGATAGATACTGCCTTGATTTCCTCTTTCTTTAGGTTGGGCTTTGGGACAGGAATTTTATTCAGTAAGATGCTGGCCTCGCACCGAAACTGATCCCCCTGAGTCTCAGGGAGCTGAGACACAGCGGACTCAATCCCCGTAACAAAGTCAAGCGCCCTCACTGATTTAGGCACAACAGAAAAGTTCAGCCCTTTAGACAAAACGGAAATTTCATTTGAATTTAAATTTCGTGAAGAAAGATTCACAACCTGATTATTTGCATCATTAATCTGTTCATTATTTTTAGAGTTATTACTAATTTCGACAGGTCTTAATTTTTCTAGCTTTGATTGTTGTCTGGATTTAATATCAACCGATTCTTTGTCAAACCTATTTTGGATGCTTTGAAAAATGTTCTGAAACTCAGAACCAATTAAAGTTGCCAATTCAGATTTCTTATTTTCAATACTGATTTTGAGGGTTCTCTTTTCCGTACGATGAAAGTTTATTCTTTCAATTAGGAGAGATTTTGAAGCTGCAGACATTATTTTGCTGGCTTTAAAACTACTAAAAGGAGGTTTAATTCTGAAACTCTGCGGTATTAGATTTTCGAGTTTGCACTTAGTGAGAAAAGTTAAATAGTTGGTGTGCCTAGCCAACTTTAGGTGCATTTGTTCAAGTTCACTTAATTGATTACTTACTCCGGGTCCGTACCGAGAATCAATTCTTTGTTTGAAATTCATTGTTGGTGATGGTGATTTTATATTTTGATTAGGATTTTTGCGGACATTTGCCATCACTGATTAGTAAAAAACAAGTTTCACGACGTTTCGAGATCTGGAATCTGATCCCATCTTCAGGTGGAAGAAAACCTAGAACATAACAAGATTAGTAACACATAGCCAGGAAAACCTGGAGAAAAACACAGCTAAAACAGAGAACTGTAAAAGCAGTCACAAAAACAATAAGCTGAAAAGAAAAACAATACATAAAATAACACAGGAATCACAAGTATCAAGAATCACCAGGCAGGAGAGAGCACGTCCACACCCAATCAGAGCTGAGCTGAGACTGGTGGGAGGAAAGCAAATGGCGGCGGCAACGGAAATGGCGGCGCCCACAGCCAACCATTTGCCAGGAATTTGCATATCACATGTCTCTGTTTCAGGTTTTCGCCACCGGTAGCGCGCCGTGATTTGGTTGGCTGTGGGCGCCGCCATTTCCGTTGCCGCCGCCATTTGCTTTCCTCCCACCAGTCTCAGCTCAGCTCTGATTGGGTGTGGACGTGCTCTCTCCTGCCTGGTGATTCTTGATACTTGTGATTCCTGTGTTATTTTATGTATTGTTTTTCTTTTCAGCTTATTGTTTTCGTGACTGCTTTTACAGTTCTCTGTTTTAGCTGTGTTTTTCTCCAGGTTTTCCTGGCTATGTGTTACTAATCTTGTTATGTTCTAGGTTTTCTTCCACCTGAAGACGGGATCAGATTCCAGATCTCGAAACGTCGTGAAACTTGTTTTTTTGCTAATCAGTGATGGCAAATGTCCGCAAAAATCCTAATCAAAAAATAACAGAAATTACTTGTGGTAGAAATTAAATGAAACTTGTTCAACAATCTATAAAATACTATTTACACGAATAAAATTTACTAAGAATTTGTAACAAGTGTATTTTATGATCAACAGAAGGAGTCAGTTCTGTGTGGCCATGGCCGCGTTTTCTTTCAGTAGTCAGGGTATAGTCGTTATTCATTGTAGGCTAATAATTATTATTAACGTTCTAATTATTAGTTTTTTCATTATTTCTCGTTGTTGTCATAGGTTGGGTAGTGCTTAATTAAATTCACGGGACCGAGCTAAGGCCGGATGACGATTTGGCCGAATAATCCAACCTATTATAAAAACGATATTTTATACCTAACTAATAATGCGTAGCTATTGAAAAAAGCCCAAAGTAGAGCTTTAAATGTTTTTTTGGGTTATTTTAAAATACATATGTTATTAAAACCAACACATCACTTGACCACTAGTTGATCTCATTTCACCCATAGGTTTGAATGAATTTTAAACTAAATAATTTCTCTAATCAATAGTATTCGCTACCACCACAGCTTCATCGTTGTTTGTATGTTTGCCATACTATGGGACTTGACAAAACAAAACAATTAATAAACGCACTGGAAATTAAACAACAGTTTAGAGATTACTGGTTCAACTGAGTATTGTACACATGGCAGTACACTTTAATGGTGCAATTTCACTATTGCCGAATAAGGGCGGATCCAAATTGCCAAAACGTTCGACGAGCAATTTGCCGCGTGAGGCTTTTGAGAGTGATGTAGGACGAGTCACACCAGAGTCCAGTTTGAACGTACCAGTACACGCTCGAATTCACCAGAGACATTCTGTTTGTTGGTAGTAAACTGGAGTCATAAACAAATAGAGACAATACAGTGTAAACAGAGAGATATCCAAGAGAGAATTAGAGGGAAATGTGTATGTACAGTGTAGGAATAATGTTTTGACATAGGCTTCCGAGAAATGACCGGATAAACCGAGGACCTGTAAAACCGAGGCCGGATACTGTACTGAGGGGCTCTACTGTATAAGCATTACACTTGTATATAACAACAGGTTTCTTAAGAAGTAGAGACGCTACAGTATTTTAAGCGTTGAACGTACTTAAATACTGGTTAGTTTAAGACACTAACAATTGGTATCAAGTATCATGTCTGTATATATTTTTTCACTGTGAACCCCAGTAGATAAACTGATGAGCCGCCACTGGCTTAATAATGCAAAAACCCCTGCACACTTGTTTAGAAGTACCTAAAGATGAAAATACCAAAAGTCCTGGAAAATATGTGGCGAGCTCTAGTGGCAATTGACGGAAGCAGGGTACTTTTTTGGTTTTTCGTAAAAATCTCGAGAACCGTTGGTCGGAGGTGAGAACTTTAAATGTACAAAATAAAGCTTATTAAATTTTCTACAAAATGATGTGGTACATTTTCTTTGTACTCCTAACGGTTACCGAGTTATAGCATGCCAAAAATAAGGATCTTTTCACGATTTTCCGCTAAAAATGAGCAAAATTTTTTTTTTTTAGTTTTTAACGTATGAAAATAAAAATTATCTAATTTTGGTGGGCACCATTAAATTCAGCTTAAGAACCCAAACAATTTAGTATCCTGAATCATTGCTTTATGCCCGTTGGTCACCGAGATAATGGAGGCGGTAAATACCCCTAACATTGTACATATGAAATCCTTATGGGAAATAAAAAAAAGTTCTATATCTTGCTTTTTTCGCAACATATCTCAGTAAAACTTGATTTGTGGCTTGAAATTGTTGAGATTATATCGTACTAGGGCCTATAATCCCCAATTTTCACATTAACTTGTCAGCAAACCTGCATACTCACCTGCATAAGAATAATACGAACAATGGAGTATGCAGGTTTGCTCACACGTAAATGTGAAAATTGAGGGTTTTGGGTTCTAATAAGACATATCTCAACTATATCAAGCCACGAATCAAGTTTGACTGTGATATGTTGTGAAATAAGCGAGATATAGAACTTTTTTTATTTCCCATAAGGATAACATAGGTACAATGTAAGGGGTGTTTACCGCCTCCATTATCTCGGTGACCAACGGACATAAAGCAATGATTCAGGATACTTAATTGTTTGGTTTTTTAAGCTGAATTTGATGGTGCCCACCAAAATTAGATAATTTTTATTTTCATACGTTAAAAACTAAAAAAACAAAATTTTGCTCATTTTTAGGGGGAAATCGTGAAAAGATCCTTATTTTTGGCGCCCTACAACTCGACAACCATTAGGAGTACAAAGAAAATGTACCACATCATTTTGTAGCAAATTTAATAAGCTTTATTTTGTACATTTAAAGTTCTCACCTCTGACCAATGGTTTTCAAGATTTTTAAGAAAAACTAAAAAAAGTACCCTGTTTCCATCAATTGCCACTAGAGCTCGCCACATATTTTCCAAGACTTTTGGTATTTTCATCCTTAGGTACTTCTAAACAAGTGTGCAAAGTTTCAAAGTTAACGGAATTTTTCCAGGTTGGGCCATTTTTTTAAGTTTTTTGACTGGACTAAAAGTATAATACTCAGGGAATACTTATATGATAAAAAAATGAAGTTTTTAGTGTATGTAAATTTCCCCCCCTTCCACCAAAAGGGGTAGTTTGAGGGTAAGTTGAAATATTTAAATGTAAACCCCTATTGAGTTATGAATAATTTTAAAGGTCATAATGAAAGAAAAAGGATGGCACAAACTAGAGGTCTCTACGACAATCCTATCATAAGTTATGGTAGTTCAGTTTTATTTTTTTGAAAAACAAATTAAATCCTTACTTATGTAAATAATGAAGAAATAATGATTACTTGTGTAAAAGAGAAAAAATACCACGATTAAATTTAGATTAACTGCTCAAAATGTCCACCATTCACTTCCAGGCAGAAGTAAAGTAAATTCAAATGCCTGCCTCACATTTGCCAATATTTCTGGTGTGACTAGCTGGCATGCTCGTTCAATCCGCGCTTTTAATTCATCGAGATTAGTGGGTTTTGTGTCACAAATTTAGCTTTTAATAAAGCCCCAAAAGAAAAAATCGAGAGGGGTGAGGTCTGGTGAACGAGCCAATTATTCTACAAAACCTCGCCGACCTATCCACCTTTCGGGAAACTCCTCATCTAAAAATTCTCTTACTCGTACATCAAAATGAGGTGGTGCACCATCTTGTCGAAAAACAGTTTCATAATCACCTTCTTGAGCTATCTCATTTGTAGCTGGGATAATTTCATTTCGTGATAATTCTAAGTATTTATCTCTATTTAAATTGCCATCAATAAAAAAAGATCCAACAGAGTCCCCTAAAATCCCCGCCCATACATTAATTCTTTGTGGCTGTTGCGTGTGGGCTTCAACCATCCAGCGTGGATTTACATCTGCCCACTAACGCCAGTTGTGACGATTAACTATCCCATGTAACAAAAATAAAGCTTCACCACTAAAGCATTGCTGAGAAATTAAATTAACATTTTCCTCAATCTTTTGCAACATGGTCTCACAAAATTGAATTCTTCTTCAGTCAGGATCGTCCTCATTTAGTTCCTGGTGAAGTTGAACCTTGTAAGGATGATATTTATGTTCCTTTAATATGCGACGATCAGAATTTTTTGAAATTCCTAATTCATGTGCAGTTGAACGAAGAGACTGTTGAGGGTTTGCTGCAAAATTGGCTAAAATGTAAACTTGCATAGCTTCTGTCCTGACGGAAGGGCGGTCCGATCTTGGGGCATCTTTGATACTGTGAAAATTTGTTAACTAAACGACGAATGTATGCCCTGTCGGTTGGCCTATCTGGATATGCATTGTTAAATAAATGTTCTGGCTCATGTCAATTTCTCCTTGCCTCACCATAGAACAAAATCATTTCTACCCTATCTTCATCTGATCGAACCATTTTTTGGGCAAAAATGACCTATTTTTCCTTAAATTAATTATTAACACACTAACTACCCTTAGTGCTTCTCTTAGAAGTATAAAATAAGCTTTATTACAATTTGGAAAGTGTAGCGGCCAGGAACAAACTAACAGAGCTGTTATCTCGAAGTGAGCACCTCGCAAATGAGGTCAAGCAGGGTCGTCGCTTCCTTGCCCCGTCACCTCGGACAGGATTTAACCTGTGATTGGGAACTGCCTGTGACTTTGAGCAGTTAAATCAAATTTAATCAAGGTACTTTTTCACTTTTTCACATGAATAAAGTATCCTTTCTTCATTTATTTAGATGAATAAGAATTTTATTTTATTTAGAAAAAAATTAAAACTTTGATCTGCCATAACTTTTGATAGGATACAAAAAGGATCCTATCAAATAAGCATTATGTTTACATATTCGTTCGTTATCGTTTACATATTTTACCCAATACAATTGATCAATATTCTTGTTTTGATTTGCTCTATTTCTACTTCGTTCCCTGTAATATTCTTCAACTGAAGTAACACCGGAAATCCGCCTCAAAATACATTGGAAACACAAGTGGGAAATTAAAACCCCCGCTAAAAAATTAGATGAGCCCGAACTGTGAAACGGGCGATGCGATAGGTGGGTGGGGTTACTGTAGAGGGGGCACAGCCAATAGCAACGCTCCAATTCGGCCGATCTCGTGTCCAAGATCAGGACACATGCATAATGTGTTAACATTATGGTAGTTGGTAAATAAATAAAATTTTAAATTCCTAAACATACCTGAATAAAACTTGGTACATATGGTTCGTCTCCTTGATATCTACTGGATTATTGCGAAAATCTCTCGATTTCAAATTTCCATAGCAGCAAACCTGCATTTCTCGTGTTATTCTTTTGAAAGAAATTTATTGTACGCTCATTCTTAGAATTAAGTTGATTTTACTTGATTTTAAGTTAAATGATTCATTTAAGTATTTGAAATTTTCTGAGTATGCAAATCTGCTGGAACAAGGGTATTTGATTTTACCATTATAGACAAACAATCATTTGTTGTTATTTCATCAACTGACCAAATAATAAGTCTTTGCAGTAAAGCGAAAAGTAATGTTCAAAATATGAGCTAAAGTGGTTTGCATATTGTCGACCAAATGAAGTGCTTGATGAATCTCATACTTAAAACACGTGGTCTCGATCATGCAATGACACACTTTCTACTCTCGTTATGAAATAAATTGTTGAATGGACAATGTTGTTGGTTTTTTTAATGTAATCGGAGTTAAATTGTTACAAAAACATATGATTATTAATCTAACAAAATAACATTTGTTTATTCCAGATTTTGAAGTAAACAATGAGGGAGAGTGTGTATCAACGTAGTTCAAGCAGGTGTTTATTCAGACTGAACAACAGCGGACTGGACATTTTTTAAGTCAACAAAATTGATATTACAATATTGTATTTTTATTTGTAAACAAAAATTTATGAATAAACTTTAATTTCATTTTTTTAATTCTATAAGAAATATAAACCAAAATGTGGAAACAATATACTTTATTAATAAGCTTCTCCTGAGATAAGTTATACCAATAAAAAAATACTAATCTAATGAGACTTCAAAATATTTCATTTCGGTAACAGATTCGCAACTTATCTAAAAAGAAATTGTTACAATTATGCAAGTAATATCATTAGTCTATCTATAAAATAAGTTTTTACTGATTACTACAATATGTATGTTATATCATATCATATTGTTTATTTTTAGAAAAACGTAAACCATTTATAAAGTATAAAAATTATTTTGCTTGTATGGAATTACATAATGAACAATATATTTTAAGTGTCATTGTATCATCGGAAATTCAATAATTCCACAGAAGTCATGCGAATATTCAATTACCACAAAAACTGACATGGATAGATTTATTAAAAATACCAAAAACCTTCAATGATTGACAGGAGTATAAAGGAAGAATAAAACAATTTTTTTCTAAAATGTAATAATATAATTGTAAAAATAATACTGTTTTGTACATTATAATAAAACTAATTTTTGCACTGGAATGTTACCGTATGGAAGAGTTGAGTGTGTACCAAGGCCACAATAAGGCAACACCTCCGAGAGAGTAGGTGAGGATAGAGCCGAGCGACCAGTAACCTGAGCACATGGGACACTCTTAGGGATACTTGCAAGAACACTTACTGACAAAGGCAGATTGATGATAATATAAAGAATAAACTATAATCGTATAATCGTATAAACTGGATCTAAGACGTAGGAGCTATATACATTTTGGAGGTGCTTCGGCGCCATCTTATAATAGAGGCAACGATTAAACAAATATCTGTTGTGGTAGGAGTGTGAACAAGCTCAGAGGTTGGTATCCTGGGAATTAAACCCATGATCTCTTTAGTTACCAAAATTCTAGATGTTAATTAATAGACCGACGAGACAGTGACGGATCTAAGGGGGGGCAGCGGGGGTACCTGCCCCGGGCGCCATCCAGTAGGGGGCTACAGCGGCGCCCAACGCTGGCTGGCTCCGGTTTAGAAAAAAGTGAAAAATTTAATTAAAAATCAATTTTTTTGTTTTGCGGCCAGCAAACCTCCCCGTAGCATCGCTGCCATAAAATCTGTTTCGCATCAACGCCGTCAAGCCTATCTATATTTTCGTGGTAGTCACATTCTCGGTGTTTGATGGGCAGAAAATCGCTCATACGTTTTGCGGACAAAGCGACGGCGCTGGCCCTTGGCCGTTACACCTTCCGATCGCATCGCGGTTGTCATATCACGGTTGTTTATACCACGGCCTCGATCATATTGCGCCAGAAAATCGCTGTGTCTTTGTGGCTAGCAAATCTCTTTGTCTCATTGCAGCTGTTAAATAGTTGACATATCCCGGCCGTTAAATCTCTCAGTCGTATTGCGGCCGTCAAATAAAATTGTATTTTACTTTACATAGATTGGGCTCAAGTATTCGTTTTAGGAGGCATTATGGCCGATTTCACTGGATGGGAATATAGTTTTGAAATAGTCAGGAAAGGTCAGAAAAAAGTCGGGAGTTCCATATGTAAAATCTGGTAGACACCTAACATTGGTTTTACAGCGGCTGGCAAATATCTCGGTTGTACTATAGCAATAACAGCTCTTGGTTAGGCTGTATCGTGGCTGTGTTGCGGTCATAACGTAAAATCATACTATAATATAATATACGAGATAACTGCTTATCCATCAGATCAAAGCCACATTGAAAATAAATATTATATATTTTTGGGTTCTGTGCCGGAGGGGGGGGGGCGCCAAACGCTGATTTTGCCCTGGGTGACAGTATGTGTAGTTCCGTCACTGCAACGACAACACCTTAACTTTAGAAAATATATATTTTAGAATCATGAAAATACTGAAAATGGTTGCAATGTAAATTTTGTCATATATTGATATATTTTATACCAGTGTCTTATCAATGCCTTCTAGTTCATTGACAGTTTTCTTCGTATAATCTTGTATAAGGAATACTGGGTTTACAAATTTTTAAGTACATATGCAATTAAATAGACACATGTAAGTGACAAAAATTAGTATGTACCTTCAATACTTGCTTTTACCATTAAATTTATAATTTGCTTAGCAAAAAAAACAAGAATTCATTTGAAAACACTAAAGATTATTTTTAAGGTTGTTTAAAGATTTTTTCATGAATTATAATTCTGTAATGTCAATCTTTCTATGCTAATTTAAAGGTAATGGAAAGGATGATGAGACTTACAGACGGAGGCCACGACAGGCCCGAGCGCTCGAGCCAACGCCCCGAGCGAGCGGAAGATGCCCATCACCGTCCCCTTCTGGGCCGCAGTGCCAAACTGCGAGGCCATGGTGGTCATGCAAGGCACCACGAACGCTGTGGCTGCAGCGACAGTAAATGACAAATCAATTAATTCATTCAACTGACAGCTAATTAAGAAATATTGTGCAGAATTGAATCTGAATAGGTAAAAAAAATCATACAAGGACCCGGATGATGCTGTGCAAAGTGTTGACACATTCACTACCAGAATACATAAAAAATCTGTAAATATAGCATGAATGGCTCAGATATGAGTCGGCTGTTATATAGAAATAGCCTAATGGCTCAGATCTGAGCCGGCCGGGTCCGTCAAAATAGCCGGGGGGCTCTGAAATGAGCAAGTGTTACAATGCGACTAAATGGTCAGTTGTGAGATACTCGTTTATTTCAGAGGCTTGACACCTTTGTAGCAATCCAAAGGTATACAGCCGCATATACTGTATGTATGGTCTCTGGGTATCTTAACTTATAGTGTAAATACAGTGTTACTATGTTGGTACTCCTGGACAACCACAGCTGACTTGCAGCAGGTCAAGTTTCTGTAACCAGAACCTAACCTAAACACATGTTTTTGTTGTCGTAGATGGTTGAAGTGAGATGTGCAGTGAGTACGGTAACGTGTTTTATGTATTGTAAATCATAATTGTGACCGAGTGGCTCATGTATGAGCCAAACCTAAAAATAGCCTAAATCCTAAAAAGGTCATATTTGCCACCAAAATTATATATAACCTAAATAAAATGTAAAATTAATAAATAAAACATATTTTTTATCTGGGCTGTGGGGGTGGTCATACTTATACATATCTAATCCACAACAAAGGACTTAAGTATTGCGGGCTACAACAATGACCGACACGGCTCATATATGAGCCACCCCGTAGCGAACAAGTTAAATACCTTACACATTTCTTCTGAGCTGTAAGTAAATTAAATTCTAGAGTTGCCAACAAAATTTTTTTTTAACTATTTTAAACCCTGGAATTCAACTCCATCCAAGCAGTTCTGTGGTACTAGGCCTATTATTGATAATAACTGATTTCTTTGAGTGGGTAATATGTTAACATTAGTCAAATTACTTCCCTCCCTCAGAAATTACCTCACAGGATCACAACGTAGTTACGATGTAGATCAACTGATTACCTCTCTATTGTACTGTTTTCCTAAATAATGATCCTATATACATTAATAAAGTAGGTTAATTGTTTACAATCAGTAAAAAAACCACTATTGGTTTGTTCTTCAGCATATTGGTCAATAACAAGAACTAATTCATTTTAGAAAAGCACATCATTAGTAGAGACAAATTTAACAAAAGTTCATGTATGGTGTAGGACAACATACGACATCTAATTAAAGGAAATTATTTTTACTTCTGGTTTCAAAATATAAAATAAAATCAAATTTTTATTGCTTAACACATCTATTCAAATTTGAATGAACATTTCTACTTACAAACAGCGTAGAGAAAAAGACCAGTATACAACAGTATTGTTGTGGAGGCTAATGCGACACATAAAAAGGATGGCACAATCAGCAGTAGCCCCTGAAAATATCATGAAAATTTCAGAAATTTTACAGCAGTACGCTAAGTACTGATTAAGAAAAAAATTGTACAAAGACTCACTGAAACACTTCTATCACTGGACTGCCCTCTAAAATAAAATTGTCATTTTGGGCTTGCTCTGAATTATAAGTATTAGGGTTGTGTAGGAAAATAATTTTGATGAAAGATTAAGAACAGCATACAAACACAAGACATAAATAATTTTTTGTTATAATTTTGAATCTTGAATTTATTTATGTGCCGTTTAGCAATCTTTCACCACAAGGCAAGCCTGCTTATTTTCCTTTCCAACCAAATATCTTAACATTGACATGATTTATTGTATCATACAAAGACTACGTACGTGTTTTAGCGAATTTCCTTAGAAATAAGCTATTACCGTCGTTTTAACAGAACAGAATGGACAAAAAATATCCGTTCAGGGTAACCTCAGCAATCATATTAATATTTATATTAATTGACAGCTTTTTATCTGTACTTTCTGGATATGAAGTGAGTTTATTGTGAAAACACATTTTTACCTGCAAAAATCACGATTTGTTTCAAAATTTAACATGGGCTTATATGGGAAATAGAATTTTCATTTTTTGAGTTTTGTTAGCACGGTAACTCTCGTAAATATCCTCTGATCATAACAAAATTTGGTACAGACATGTAAAACTAGATTCTCTTGGACGAGTTCCTAAACCAGCCAGATCGACATTTCCAAAGTGGGGTAAAGGCCCCATTTTACCCCCCAAAAATGGGTTTTTTGAGTTTTTGAAATTGAAAAATTATATTTGTCCAATTATTGTTTGCACCATTGGATTTAGCTCGAAAAAACAAACAATTTGGTATTTTAAATCATTCCTCTAAGCCCATTGGTCTCCGAGATATTGCCACTTCGCATTTTTTTCCCCTGTGTTTTTAGTATCAGGGCAGCAGAATGTTAGCTTACCCAATTTCGTATTTATTCTCTACTGAGGTATTCAAGAGTCGCTTTGAGTGGTTTTTGAGTTTATCAATGTATTTAATAGAATTTTGGTTTTTTAAACAATCATATGTTAATGTAATTAAAAAAATAAATATTCTTGCCTACTTCGTTATATGAAATATTTGTGTTCTTTCATCTACGTCATTTACGAATATTTTTTACAAAGTTTTTGTAAAACAAGCTATAATATATTATTTTAATAAATATATCACTTGGTTTATATTTCTTTTTTTCGTGCTAATGGATTAATTACTGGATATTTTTAGTTGGAAATTCGCTGAGTACGCAGGTTTGCTGCAACGGGGGTATTTAAGCAATAAACATGATTGACCTGAAACTAATAAAATATAAATGAAACCAAATTTATTACAGAAAAATAGATAATATTATTCAGCAATACTATCTAGGGGTGTCAAAACCAATGATCACAATGATACTAAAAATGTATGCATAATATGATTGATTTATTTATGATCCAATAAACCCAAAATAAAGCATTCCTCTTCTTTTTAAGTATGAAAAATTCCACTCTTTTGTTTGTTACATTGAGTAATAATTATATTATAAACCAATAAGGAAAAACAATTGGGTCCAGGATGGAACCTACACAAAGTAACCTGATTTAATAAAAAAGGATTAAAGCATCCTTCAAGTTGTGAAGTAAGCAAATTACCATTAGCTTATCAGACATATATTTAGCTAATCTTCTCAAGGTCTTCAACATTTAAAACTTAATTAATAATCATAATTAGTTACTTGTATGATTTAAAAAATTTAAATTTTGTTTTAAAAATTTGTTTCTTTAATTATTTTTCAATCAAATAACTCACAAAGGAAGCCATTTTCTTAGTATCACTTGGAGGAATCCTGCGAACATAGCCACCCTGCAGTACTGCCATCGTGAGTCCAATGCAGAAGAACATGTAGCCTTGTTGCATTGAGTTGAAACCAAATGTGAGGTGAGTCAGAAACGTCAATGTGAACTCCAATCCTGAGTAGAGGAAAAGGTAGACAAAGTAGACCAGCCCCAACATTCGCAACTCCTTGCTGTCTGAAACATAGTCTTAGTAAACAGTGGTACATTTACACCTCTGAGCTGAAAAATTGGATAATTTGACCTACAGAGAGGGATTTGAACATATTCCGCCCCTGGCTTCCAGATAATGCCGCCCCCCCCCCCCCCCCCCCGCTGACGTACCACATCACGTACCACTCTATTCAGTTCTAATTATTCACACCAAAACTGCTATTTATGACACCTTCAATACATTTTCCTACAGAGACGGAAATCAACATTTTCTCCCCCTAGCTCCCCCCTCCCCCTTGACATATCACATCATGTATCACTCTTTTTCAGCTCTAATTATTCACACAAAAACTGATATTTATAACACCTTCAATACATTTTCTAACTGCGATAGATTTTCTAGAGAATTGTGTAGTCTTTGATACAAATTATACAGATTTTCCGGCTGTGATAGAAACAAAATACAGTGGAGTCCTGATAATACAATATAATTGGGAATATTGTGGATTAGCAAATATTTCAAATTAAACAGAATTATAAATAAGATAAAAATTATTTCTAAATGCAGCATTTGATTCATTCCTACTGTTTACCTGTGATCAGCAAACATGCCCAATTAAATTTGACGCCTGTTTGTTTACTTTGCAAAGATTTGAAGATTTACTTCCGTCATTTTTCTGCGATTGATAGAGACATGCGATCATCTTCGCAAACCTACATCCGCCGCAGCCGCAGCTAAAACCCAATGAATGGTAAATACGTGCAATCAAATTAAATGGCCATTTGCTTATTTTACAAATTTGTTCATGCGATCAGTAAATTCGCATAGTTGAATTTAACAGTCGTGTTTGCTTTTTTGCAAAGTTATTCCTACCATTACGTACCTGTAATCTGTAAGTTTCGTCTATCCAACCCCAGTCGGTAAACACGTGCACAATTACTTCCGCTGCTGATGTGAAATTTAAGGCCATTTAAGTCTTTAGCAAAGTTTTCTTCCGTACTTTTAATTTTTTTATCTAGGATCGGGGAAAATTTCCTGACAACCACAGTTTCGGATTAAGCAGAGTTTTGGATCAAATCAAATCAAATCGTTTATTTCCAAATCAAACAGTTACAAATTACCACATTACATTGGAATTATTCTCACTAAGAGTACGTCCGTGTGTGAAAATGAGTAAAGAGTCCGTTTGTAACTAATTTAATTGTAATTAACAAAAAAAGAATGTAATTAATTTTAAAACCTATTGTTATTTATAAAAATAAAAAATAAAATAAGAATTGAGGCTGTAAAATATCTAGTGTTAAAGAAAAAAAGAACTTGGTACTTTTACTTAACAATAACATTAACATTATTAATAATGTAATTCAAAACATAAATAGACACAGTTACATTAAAACGAGTTAAAAAAAGAAAATTACCATTAACTGCAAGAATTATGATAATTCAGACAGAGGCTTCATTATCAACTAACTGTACAGCGGCGTTATCAGTGCCTCCACTTCGTCAATCCGAAGGCCGGCCAACCAATCCCTCACCACTCGCTTGAACACGGCAACACTGCTCCCCTCCGCCTCTAATACGTTAATAGGTTATTTTCTGTATAAACTGTGAGCAATGTAAAATGAAATAGTTCTTGACAGTGTTAATCTCAGTCTGGGAACATCGAAGCCGTAATTTAATCTATTGCGAGTCGGATAAAAGTGTTCTAGGTTTGTAAAAATATGTGATTTATTATTTCAAACGAAAATAATTAAACTGCTGATATATAACTGACAAATGGAAAAAAACAGGGGAATCAATGAATACTACATTGCCTTCTGTGACACCTCCAATGGCCGCAGCACCGCGGCCGAGACGCCGCCCCACGCCAGGATACCGTATTGTAGCACCAACTGCACATAAGCGTAGCACACTGTGCTGCACTGATCCACAGTCAGCGCCTCACTAAGCTGCTTGAAAGCGTACACCATCTTTCGGAGTTTTTGCTTGACGCCTTGGACGTGTGGAATCCAGTTAAGTTTGCTCTCAACAATTACACCCAAATATTTATACTGGTCCACACGCCCAATGACGCCACAGCTCCAGGTCGACGACCGAGGACCACCGCAGGAGTGCAACCTGAGCGACCTCGGACCAAGATCACTATCGTTACATAAAATTATTGGAATGTACTTTGTTTTGTCTATATTAACTGTTAGGATGTTTTGATCAAACCACTGCTTAATCTTGGACAGGTCCGAGGAAGCTCTGACATACACTTTCTCCCGCGTGCAGCCGGTGCTCACCAGGGCAGTATCGTCCGCGAATAAAAATAGTTTTCCGCTGATATTTAGTTTAGTGATATTATTTACATATACCAAAAAAAGATCGGCCCTAACGTACTGCCCTGGACCACGCCGTAATCAGTTTTGACAGAATCACTATTAGTTCCGTTAATACTAACTATTTGAGACCTATTTTCAAAATAACTTTCAAACCACTTTAACGATGGATTTTTAATTTCAATGTAATTTAATTTAGAGATTAGTTTGTTCCAGTCAACGGTGTCGAAGGCTTTTGAAAGATCTAAAAAACTGACCAAGATTTTATTTTTACTCTCTAGGTTCAGCCCGATACATTTTGTTATATCTAGGGGTGGACGAGTACTCGACAGTCGAGTAATTATTCAAGTCGAGTAGTTAGTTACTCCCGCCGTTTACGTGGCGGCCGAATTTGCGTGCGATTTACGTTTATGCGTTCAAATTTTATAGCCGATCGCGAGTTACACAAAGCTATGTCTGCTGTTTATCCGCAATCGGCAGATTGTTTATCGCGGCCGCTCGCTAGCTTCACATTAAGCTGCATTTTCTGTTCATTTGTGGCCGGCAAATATGCGCGACTGTTTTTTTTATGGCCGATCGCTATTTTCGCAAAGTTGCATTTTGTTCATTTATGATCGGCAAATACACGTGATCGTTTTTCGCGGATGACCGCGACTTTTGCAAGGCTACATTTATTTGCCGATTTTGGAGATCGGCAAGTATGCGTGCTCGTATTTCGCGGCCGACCGCGACTTTAGCAACGCTACGTTTGCCGATTTTCGGCGATCGGCAAATACGCACGATCGTATCTCGCGGCAGGTCGCGAGTTTTGAAAAGCTACGACTGCTGTTTATCCGCCACCAACAGATATGCGCTATTGTTTTTCGCAGCCGCCCACGAGTTTTTCAAACAATAACCTCGACAGTATTTCATTAAACTCATAGAAGAATGGATTTTGACAGTTATCTAGAAATACCAGATTCTGAGAGATGTCTCAGAATTCGGAAATTGAAAACTTACAGCTATATTTAGCTCTGACCTTACACTTAACAACTTCAAATTTGTAATAATTTTTTATGTTTTGAATGATACACAGCCTTCATTTCTGTCTCATTTGATTTGTAAAAATGAAAAGAAAATTGTGGACTTCATTGGTAAAGTGGACTTCATAAAACAATTAGTTAAGGTTTTGTAATTTTTGTATTGGAGGGATATCTTAATCTTATCTGGTTGCAGCTGTGTTACTGGATGTCAAAAAACAATAGATCAGCAGTCAGGCATGGGGGTGAGGTTGGGGGGACATATCCGGGCATAGCTGTCCTCCCTGATGTTTTTAATTCTTTATCCACAATTTCTTGGCTAAGGTTTTAATTAGGGCCAACAATTATTTTTAGGGAAAATATAAACCAGTTTTTGATTGTTAAAATAATAGGCTAAGTAATTAAATCTTATTGATGCTTAAATTTTACAACTATGCATATCCTACATAAATTTATTTTGTGATCGTGTTACATTGATTACAGTGATTGTTACAGTGATTTGTTGTTTTGAGTGATTTAGCATATCAAATTATTTAAAAGTAGGGTTTATGCAATGTAGGGGTATTAGAATATCAGAGTTTTATTTTTCCAAGCTTAAATAAAGTAGACCAATTTTATAAATAAAATTGAAGAAAGATTTTAATTAACTGTAATTCAAAGACCTAAATACTTAAAACAAATTATTTCATTACTTTTCACAAACAACTACTCAACTCAACTCGACTCGATACTCGAGTATTTGGCTTAATACTCGACTCGACTTCAAAATCCACTACTCGCCCACCCCCAGTTATATCAAACAGAGCATGAGATGTATTTTTACTTGACCTAAAAAAAGCAAGCTTGTATTGAATGCGAGCAAAGACATTTTCACGTTCTAAATATTCAGTGAGCTGATTTTTCACACATTTTTCTATAATCTTAGATACTGAACTCAACAACAATATCGGTCTGAAATTGTTCATTGATGATCTTTCACCAGATTTAAAGAGGGGTATAACTTTAGCAGTCTTTAAAATCTCTGGAAAGGTCCCTGAATTTAAGCTGAGATTGACAATGTGACAAAGGGGTCTAAGAAAATATAAAATATTGTCTTTTATGAATTTTGTCGGTATTCCATCAGAATCGGGGGCTGAACCTCCCCGTAAGCTATTCACGACGTCTAAGATATCCCGCTCTGTTACCGGTCGAAAAGTAAAAACAGCAACCGTGGCGTGGTCAGCGTCGTCAACCGCCACCTCCCCACCAGAAGTAATTGCATTGGCCAGTCGAGGGCCCACAGAGGCAAAAAACTGGTTAAAACTGTTGCTGATGTCTTGAATCGAGGCAGAGGTAGCAGCGTCGCCGCGTCCCTGGAATGCATCCACCGGGAAATTGGATTTATCGATAGTTCGCCCTGCCACCTTGTTCACAACCTCCCAGAACTTCCTTGCATCTCCTCTCGCAATTTCAATTTTGTTTTGATAATATTTATATTTCACCTGTTTTATTAATGAATGCAAACAATTTCTGTATCGAGTATAACGATCTCGGAGTGCAATATTACAGGGTTCTCTTTGCAACCGCTTCCCTAATCTGTCTCGTGTTCTGATTGAAGTTACTAAGCCAGAGGTAATCCATGGTAGGGATGTGTCGGTACCTGAAGTCGGTTCTCGGTACCGGTTCTTGGCAAAAGAACCGGTACCGAGAACCGACGTCAAAATGTCGGTACCGGTACTTCGGTACCCATAGTAATCGGCGGGAGTAACTATTTGTCATGAAAGACGATTGATCGCACTGCGCATTCCCGCGGGCGTTGCGCCGATGGCAAATGCCACAGTGTACTGTTATTGAAGGTCAATAATGTTTCTCAAATTACTTTTGATTCAAAATTTATCTTTCGATGGAACGCTACACCGTCTGCGCCGCCTTGGAGGCGGCAGGGACGGTGTTCCCTGCTGGGGCCTTGGGGGCGGTGAGCCTCTCAAAGTCACTGGCGGGTCTCACTCTCGTCGTCCTTACTGCCGACAGACAGACAGAGCTCCAGTTTCAGGTGTAAGGTGGTCGTTGAAGTATATTGTTTGTTCCGGGAAAAGGTGGTGAATGTCTTTCGCTGTAATACGGTGAGAACTTCTTCGCGCAGAGAGCCATTGTTCTTTAATGTATCTTGATACGAAATTTACAACTATCGTAGATTCTCTTAGCCCATTCCCCGTTCCTTTACTCCCTGGCAGCCGGTGAGCGATAGAGATATCACGTTGGTTGTAGGTTATACCTACAGCATGGGCAACGCCTGCCAATATGTTGTAAACATTTTCATTGTTTGTTAGAGGTATCCCAGATATTAGGATATTGTTTTTGCGTGTGTGCTGCTGCAAATCACTGATTTATGATTTTAAGTCATCTATGAAGGTTTTTAGCTGTTTGTTTTCCTGCACTAGGAGTTTAATATCCTCCATGTTTTGAACACCTGCCTGTTTAACTAAAGCAATATCAGTCCTTAAACTACTCAAATCTGTTTGCAAACCGTCAATACCTTGTTGCATTGTATTTAGTTTCGTAAATTGCTGGTCCCATTTAGTATTGAATTCCGACCGCATAGCTGTGATGAGTTCAGCGATATTTGCGGTTGTATTTCCTACCTTACTACTAGTTGAGGTGCTTTCGGAAGCACATCCATCGCATTTCCATCCCGTTTTCTTATCAGTCCGTTTTAATGAACTGCATGTAAGGTGCGAAGATACACCGCAATCACTGCACCTGACCACCTCCGCTGCTTTCAGCTGAGAAATGTCCGCACTACATCTAACGCACTTTGCCATTAATGTAATTTTGAGCTTTATTAAAGTGTAAAAATATATTACTAAATAATTCAACCAGCGATGGTATTCACCGGAACTTCACAAGTGAAAAGTCCTAAATGTTCGTAGCTATGCAACAAGATGGATCAAATGCAACAAGAACATAAAATTTGACAGCTGCAATAACCCCAAAAAGTTTTATGCCCTGGAGATTTGACTGCTGTGATAAGATCGAGAGTTGCTGGCCAAGGTATACCTAAATTTACCAACTGTGATAAATCCTAGATATTTGTCTTTCGGTAAATTTCAGCTTTCGAGAGATTTGGCAGCTGTAGTACAACAACGAGACTCGCTGCAGAGATTCAGTGATTGGCAGAGTTGACGGCCATGACATGATTGAAACATTATTGGTCATGAAACAATCACGATGTTTACCAATGGAAAAAAAGAGATTTAATGTTCCAGAGCGTTAACAGGGTGTCTACCAAATTTCATATATGAAATTCCCGACTTTTTCCCGACTTTTCCCGACAATAAAAAAAAAATTCCCGACCATAGGAAACATGGCCATTGCCTCCTATAACGAATATTGAGAACGATATTTGTAAATAAATACATTTACACGGCTACAATGCAAGGGAAAGATCGCCAAAAGATGAGCAAGATGACCGCGATAAGTCCAATAGATTTGTCTGCCGTAATGCGACTGAAATTTCCGGTTTTGGAAAGAATGACCGATTTTCCGGCCGCATTGTGACCGAGAGATTCTCCGGCCGTGGTATAAACGACCGAGATTTGACAGCCACGATGCGACAGAGAGATTTGCCGTCCGCAATACGACCGAATCTTGTAACGGCTATGAAAAGAGTAAGCGACATAATACGATCAAGAAACAATCGGACACCCGACAACCGAAAAACAAAGATTTCCGGCCGCAACAAGTCCAAAAGATTTGCCAGCCATGTTGTAAATTAAAATATCTCTGGCTTTGAAAAAAAATAGCGATTTTCTTGTCGCAATACAACTGGGAGATGTAACGGCCACAAAAAAACAAGAAACTCGTCTGCTGCTAATCGACCGAAAAATGTTTCATTCCTAAAACGAATGAGCGACTTTCCGGCCGCAATATGACCGAGGTCTAATGGCCGCGAAATGAGTAAGGTTCTCATCGGCCGCGATGCGACCAAGAGATTTGCCTGCCGTAAAACAAGCGAAAGATTTCCGATCGCATCGAGACCGAAAATCTCGCCGGCCACGGTTTAAATGATAGATATTCCGTCCGTGAAAAGATCGAGCGATTTTCTTATCGCAATACGACCGAGAGATGTGACGGCCACGAAAAGAGCAAAAAAATTGTCTACCACGAGACGACCGAAAAATGTTTTGGTCCCAAAATGAGTGAGCGATTTTCTAGCCGCAATACGACTGAGAGGTCTAACGCTCACGAAAAGAGGGATGAAGTCATCGGCCGAGGTGCGACCAAGAGAGTTGCCGGCCGCAAAACAAGCGAAAGATTTCCGGCCGCAATAAAAGCGAAAGATGTGATGACCGTGAAAAGAGCAACAGATTTGCGGCCGCAAAGAGAGCGAGATATCTGACGGCCCCGAAGTGACCGAGACGTTTGCTGACTCGGGGTCAGACGACTGAAGAATTTGCCGGCCGGGTTATGGATATTCTGGCCTTCATGTGGCCAACATATGTGATGTGATAGCCACAAAAAGAGCACACGATTTTAAGGTAGCAATACTAGCGAGAGACTTGACGGCCTCGTAAAGAGCGAGAGACTTGTCGGCCGCGTGAAGAGTGAGATACTCTTCGGCCGCATAAAGAGCGAGACTTGTCGGCCGCGTAAAGAGCGAAACTTGTCGGCCGCGTAAAGAGCGAGACTTGTCAGCGTGTAAAGAGCGAGACTTGTCGGCCGCGTAAAGAGCGAAACTTGTCGGCCGCGTAAAGAGCGAAACTTGTCGGCCGCGTAAAGAGCGAGACTTGTCAGCCGCGTAAAGAGCGAGGGACTCCGAGTACAGACAGTAGAGACTCGTTGGCCACGCAAAGAGCGAGAGACTTGACGGCCGCGTAAAGAGCGAGAGACTTGTCGGCCGCGTGAAGAGTGAGATACTCTTCGGCCGCGTAAAGAGCGAGGGACTTGTCGGCCGCGTAAAGAGCGAAACTTGTCGGCCGCGTAAAGAGCGAGACTTGTCAGCGTGTATAGAGCGAGACTTGTCAGCCGCGTAAAGAGCGAAACTTGTCGGCCGCGTAAAGAGCGAGACTTGTCAGCCGCGTAAAGAGCGAGGGACTCCGAGTACAGACAGTAGAGACTCGTTGGCCACGTAAAGAGCGAGAGACTTGACGGCCGCGTAAAGAGCGAGAGACTTGTCGGCCGCGTGAAGAGTGAGATACTCTTCGGCCGCGTAAAGAGCGAGACTTGTCGGCCGCGTAAAGAGCGAAACTTGTCGGCCGCGTAAAGAGCGAGACTTGTCAGCGTGTAAAGAGCGAGACTTGTCGGCCGCGTAAAGAGCGAAACTTGTCGGCCGCGTAAAGAACGAGGGACTCCGAGTACAGACCGTAGAGACTCGTTGGCCACGTAAAGAGCGAGAGACTTGACGGCCGCGTAAAGAGCGAGTCTTGTCGGCCATGTAAAGAGCGAGAGACTTGTCGGCCGCGTAAAGAGCGAGAGACTTGTCGGCCGCGTAAAGAGCTAGAGACTTGTCGGCCGCGTAAAGAGCGAAACTTGTCGGCCGCGTAAAGAGCGGGAGACTCCGAGTACAGACCGTAGAGTCTCGTCGGCCATGTAAAGAGCAAGAGACTTGACGGCCGCGTAAAGAGCGTGTCATGTCAGCCGCGTAAAGAGCGAGGGACTTGTCGGCCGCGTAAAGAGCGAGAGACTTGTCGGCCGCGAAACGAGCGAGCGTTTTTACAGCTGTATTAGGACTGAAAACTTGCGGCAGCGGAATAAGCAACAGATTTTCTGGTCGTGATATAGCTAAAAATTTGTCTGCCGCAATTCGTTCGAGATTTGCCGGCCGAGACGATGACAATAACGAAGAAAACCGCTATTTCGTTTTGTTTTATAGCCAAATTCGAATTTCCCGACCAAATGTTGAAATTCATTACTTTTTCCCGACTATTCCCGACCTTACAAAATCCCCGACATTTTCCCGAATTTTCCCGAATTCCCGACTGGTAGACACCCTGGTTAAAGAAAAAAATGTTCCAGCATTTATCGCGACAAAACGACAGACAGATTTGCCAACAGCCATTATATAACAACAGTTTTTCAACCGCAATAGAACAGAGATCCTTAACTTGTGACAAAATATACTAAATTAGTTTAATAATGTATTAATATTATTATTTATTTATAAATATGGAATGGGTTTTATTAACAGCTTTCATATTTGCTTTTCAATTTCCTCACCAAAACTTGCCATTTCCTAATCTCGCCCCCCAGGGCCGTAGCTCTTTTAATGGAAATCTAGTCCGGCATAAACATTCTTAAAATCAAACCATTGCTGTACGCAATGCAGCCACCATTAAGATCATCTAAAATGCATACCTTCCATTAGTATATGTGAACAATATAGACACATCTAACACTCTCTGTGATATAGCTATGGTGTCAGTGAGTGGGTCTCATGAGTGGGTGAAGAGGGGGCAAAGTAGACCTGCAGTAATAATATCTTGGGCTGTTTTATGATCCTGTAGGTCTCTTAAGCCAGATTCGATCAAACATTCATTGATGTTTTTTCATTAATGAAGTAGTTCAAGTACTTACAGTTTGATAACAGTTACTTAATATAGGTCAGGTGTTGCATATACTGAAAATTTGTTTGTAACGTTGTTAAAGGAAACAAAAGATTTTTCTATTTGTGTCAAAGTTGTTTACAAAATACTATTACCGAGCATGGTGAAATAAAATTGTTGACAGTTAAAATTAGTGTTAAAGGAGCTCTGATGGCCAGTTAAAATTTTGGTAAAATCCGACCTTTTTCTTTAATGCCTTTAATTTCTCTGTTCGTAAATAAATAAATCTTTATTTGTTTGTACAATTTATGTATGAATTACATAGACTTTCAACAACAAAACCAGCTAGCTACATGGTTACAAATATTTTACTATTGGAAGTAAGAAAATAAATACAGAATCAGATTATATTATTATAATTATTATTATATTATTATTATTATTATATTATTATTATTTATTATATCAGATTGTTAAAGGGGATGTTAATATCATTTTTGGTAAACTATCTGCATTATTCTCTGGAAAAATTTTACAAGAGTCAAGCAGTCAAGGAATTTCAATTTTTTAATGTGAAAATGCATTCATGATAAATGTTAGTAATTAAGGAAGATTTTGATTTATCTTAATCTTACTTGTAGATATTTATTTACATTATTTTATGTCCCCTGTACATTAAGTTGATGAAGACATTTAAATTTGAAGGCAATAGGCCTATTGCTGAAAATACAGTACACTCCCGATTATCCGAGGTCTTCGGGACCAACGCTATCTCGGATAACACAAACCTCGGATAATACAGAGTTTACGTGTGTTTTGAGGTTGGGCTATAATAAGACCACTTCAAAATGTTTAATTACATATAATATTTACCTATAAATACGACTATAAAAGTCCTTTTGAGTTGTAAATAATAGAATTTTAAATAAAGACACTCGTTTCACACATTATTATAACGCTTAGTAAGAAAATAAAAACACATAATTAAGCTTAGAGCTGCCTCGGTTAACCCGGAGTCTCGGGTAACCGGGGCTCGGATAATCGAGAGTGTACTGTAAAGTATTAAAATGATAACTTATTTGTTGTATTAAAATTGAATGGGGAATTTTGTTTTGAAACCATCTGGAGGACAGTAGTTCCTCTAAATTACAGATTTGGTGTTACATATGAACATACATTATTCTTTTTGAGTACAGATATTAAATGACGATCTCATAATTTATCTTTGTGACAATTTGCCAGTTGATTTTGCCTTCATTTACAAACAGTAAATAATGAAATGAAATTCTGAAAAATCTAATATAAAATAATGACAAGGGATAGTATTCACAATTTCACCACCAGGCAGGTTTCTAAAAACTTTTTCAGACTACCCAAACCAAACTGACCTTGTTTAAGAAAAGCTTTGTTTATTTGTCTTTAAAATTTTTTAATGTTATTCCTAATTCTATTAAAATAAGTCAGTCTTTAAGCATATTTAAAAAGAGGTTAAAAACCTGGTTAATGACAAAGACTTATGAAGAAACAGAAAGTTTCTATACAGATATCTGAAAGTAATGAAATTCTTAACCTGTTTTATTTCTCAAATAATAATTATTATTATTTTTTAATTGCTTTAAATGTTTGTTTTTGCCCTTTTCTCACTAGGCATTTAATACCCAAATTGATTTCATATTAGGCTGCATTCCCACCCCCCCTTCAATATTGACCACTTCTTTAGTTGTTTTCAATGGTCATACTGCACCATTAAGTAAATTATTACTGTAATAAATCTGAGACTCCCGCCCATAATCAGAAGACTTGCACTTCTCTTGGGTGTATATTATTTCTCTTATTATTATGCATAAAAAAGATTGTTTTTGAACTCATTTCTTGATTTTGTAATATTTAGTAACTACATATCATTTTTTGTTACATTGAAATTGTTATTCGAGAACTATGATTTGTATATTTTTGAAGAGAAATAAAGATTATTATTATTATTATTGTTTTTGTACATAACGAATTACAAATATTTTCCTTCAAATAAATTGTTGTATAGCTGAAAAGACTCAAATATACGTTGCCACAAAATGTTAAACTAGCAACAATTTAAAACAGTAACTTAGTTACATTTAAAATTACTTTCAGAGAAAATGGGAAAATCTTAACAATACAAGAAAAGTTTTATACCTTTAGCAGGAAGTCCTGAGACTGCAGTAAAGTTGAAGAGGGCGGGGACACTGATGTATGCCGTAGTCTGACTGATGCTTTCTGACAATGAGGCACGCTTTTTCTACAAACATGAATATTCAGTTTTAATTCAAACTGGCGAATGAAGTATTTATTGTATGGTTTGCTTTAATTTATTTCTTTTAAAATGTAATGTTTAATCCAAACAATTAAGCTACGGCAATTGAGATGGCAAAAAAAATGCAATAGCTCTCTATTATGAAGATGGGAATCAGTGTACCAATATGTAACAGACTCCAGAAATCCTTCCAACCTAAATATCACTTAAGCCTACCCGAAATACCCAACCCATTTCATAAACCTAATCAGCAAGTCCAAGTGAAATAGGGTTACCAAAAGTATTAGGCCGAAAAAGAGGACACTTCACCCCATCATTGGAGTGTTACCCCCTTCTACAGAAGTAGTTGCAGGGGATTGGAGGAAATAATCACGTTAATTTCCTAATCAGAATGTAAAATATTCATATGTCTTTGAGTATGCTAATATAACAAAAGAATTTTTGAGCTTTCATATCACAAGTTAAAATTTTCTAAATTGAAATAGTAGTTTATGCATCGATTGTATAATGAATGCCTTTAAGTCACAAGTGAGATGTAAGTTAGAACACGAGTGAAGCGAGTGTTCTAAATATCTCACGAGTGGCTTAAAGGCATAATACAATCGTTGCATACACTATTTTATCTACGACCAACAATATTCGACAAAATTTCCCCCAAAGTTAAACAAAACTCATTACTTTTACTAATGATGGAATAGGTCAACTAAAATTTGAGGTCAGGCAAATAAGCAGACTGAACCATGAATCGTTGTGGAACAATCAGCTGATGGGATAAGTAAACTCAAACATGAATCGTAATGCAACAATCAGCTGATGTGCGAATTGCGTAATTGTTATTATGACACTACTTCCGTCAAATGCCGAGCTCTCATTGGTCTAGAACCAGTACTCTAAAGTGACTCCAGGACTCTAAAGTCGACATTAGAGGACTGCTTGGTTTTTGGTGTTTTAATGTATACCATTATAATGTTTATTGTAATACCATAATTGGTGCTTATTGCAATGGTCGTAGATAAATACTCTTTTTACAAAACAGCCTAATAAGAAAAAGTTCTTCAATAAAATAACTTTAGAAACTTCATTACGGAGTAGCCCCTAAAAAGTCATCAAAGTCTGCTTTCGCTAACCATCTAATAGACAATAACCACAGCTATACTAATAACAATAACTTAGAAATCCTCCACATTTGTAATAAAGGCCGTTTCATGAATACCATAGAAGAATTTGAAATCTACAGATCATCATAGATGTGAAACACAACAGAATCTCACAACATTAGCTCAATGACAAACTCTCTTTTGAATCTAACATAATGTACAACACAGCAATTAAAATGTTGGAGGTCAGCGGAAGTGGAACGAGAGACCGTGGTGAGGACGAAGGAGGGGGTAGTGTTACGTCACAAATGAGTCATGATTCACCTTCCGCCGGCAACGCATGCGTTCGTGTTTCGTACTGGCCAGTTTTTTGTCATTTTTGTCTCTAAATGTTCGTGTGCCGTGTTGAATGTGTATTTATTACAATTCTTCATAAAACTATGGAGAAGAGGATGTTTGAGCTAGTGTTTTTAACTTTAGCAGGCCCCACCACCCCAACCACCCCACCCCCTGCAGGCCCCACTGCTGCAGGGTGTGTGACCCTTTAGCAGGCTGAAACCACTGGTAGTTTGTACCAATCCAACAGATCACTTGGCAGTATCACATGTAATTTTATACCATTTAGAGAACTTAAGAAAACATTTATTAAACTAAATATTATTTGGGCTGGAGCCTTTGTACAATTTGCTGAAGTTAAATCACTCACAGTAAACTAATCAGTAGTGGAAAAAGCAGCAAACAACTAATGCAGTAAGATAAAGTAAGAAATTATAAACAAAAAACTGTAAAAAACCTAATAATAAAACAATTAGGGATTTACAACATGAAAAGTTGTACACCTGACATAGGGATGGATGGGATTGGATTTTCAGTTCGGGACGGGACGGGATGGGATTTTTTCTTCCCTCTTAAATTCGGGACGGGACGGGACGGGACGGTAGTTTTGTCTTCCCTAATCTTCGGGAAATGCTCGTTCACGAATTTATTTTCTTTGCTACAATAATAGCATTAGGTTGAAACAAAGTCATATATAAAAGTTTGTACCGTCCCAACTTAAAAAATTTCAAGAAATTAATTTAAGTGAAAAAATACTAAACCATATGCAATTGACAAAATAGCAAACATTCAAAACACATTTAAAAAAATTAGAAACTTAATGAAATTGTTAATTATTAATAAAATACTAACTTATACAGTATAAAAATAGTAAATAAATGTATTCATTATTTATTACTATTTTTCATTAAATTTGAATTTTTATTCTTTCTAATTTGAATGTATTGAAAAATAGAAATAGTATAAAAATAAGAAATAAATAAATATAATAAACAATTTTTAACGTTTGATAGAAACACAATAGTTTTTTTTTGTCATACTGCTTCAAAAACAGCTGCTTTTGACACATGCATTGGGATTCAAAAGTTGTTCTTTTTACTCCTTGGATAATAACATGTGATTTGACGATTATTATTTTCCTAGGACTAAAAAGATCATTGTTGATGATACTTTTGATTCGAGGTAAATAATCGAAAAATCTTCACTCGATTACAAATAATCGAAATATTCATCGTTATTTTACTTTAGCGTCAATGATGAGCTATCGCTTGCATCGGGAGTGGTTATCGGTTATTATATTCAATTGTAATTCATTGTTGCAATGTTGTAGGTTTAATCAATTTGTGAAACTCGCTTATTTCACCAATCAATTATTGCATGCGTTTGATATGTCGATTGTTGTTCATTGCTATTAGTCTAACCTAACACAAATGAAACAATCAGCTGATTGCATCAAATAGTAAGAAGAAGATGGAAGCATCTTTGGGAGGTATCTTCAAAGGCAAACAAGCTGTAACATTTTGGTTTTCTTAAGTAGTTTGCGTGTTGTATTGAGCGATATAACGAAAAATATTGTTCATCACACGGACCTAAAGCTGCTTTTCGTTACTCGGTCATTTTTCAACCTCGGCTCACAGCCTCGGTTTTAAAACTTGACCTTGTATGTTTTAAGGTCCTAGTAATTAAATATACTATTAAGTTTCTGGTTTTTGTTTTATTGTTTGGTTTCCAAAAAGCAAAAAGTAAAATACTGGAGTGGTTATTGCATGTTGACAATATACTGTCATGTATGGTAAACATGTTATTGTATTTTTATAAACTTTGGGCTTTGTAGTTATTGTTTTAGGAAATGACTCTGTGACTCATAATTTTTCCAGCACTCTAAACTACGGTAAAAAAATAAAAATAAATTTAGTTTCAAGATGACAACCATAAAACTAGTTTTTCCAGGCTTAAAATTGTAAATCTGAAGTTTACAACTCCTATACTTAATATTTCTTAAGTTATTAAAAATGTTATGTATTAGAAATTTCTTATAAAGTCTCAAAGAATTTACTTTTGCCAGTTATTTTTTACTTACTTATGAAAAATAATCATACTTTCGGCTGGGATTCAAAGATATCTGAATTAATTTAGAAAATTAAATCGATTGGCAAAACCACAATTTGTAGCAGACCAATGTGGCCAACAATATGAACAATTATCACTGTCACGCCTTATAGCAAGTTATTTCCGTCAATTAACCGCAATCAGTGAATAACTAAGATTGCTTTTCACACCCAATTGCGAGTTAGCAATCCTACATTTGCTGATTATCAACGATCGGCAAATATACGTGCGATCGTTTTTCATGGCCGATCGCGAGTTTCGTAAAGCAACATCGGCCGTTTATCCGCGATCGACAAAGACACGGCCGTTCGTAAATTTCGCAAAGCTAGATTTGCCGTCAATTCGTGATCGGTAAATACGCGCGATCGTTTTTCACGGCCGATCGCGAGTTTCATAAAGCTAAATCGGCCATTAATCCGCGATCGACAGATACGCACTAGTGTATTTCGCGGCCGTTCGCGACCAGCGCTAATCTATTTTGCTGTCAAAAACGCGCCATGGTTTTTGCGGCCGATTAAAAGATTTGCAAAGCAGCATTTGCCATTTATTTACGATCGGCAAATACGCACGAGTTTTTAACGGACGATTGCCAGTTTCCAAAGCTGGACTTGCCGTTTATTCGCGATCGGAATATACGCGAGATCGTTTTCCGCGGCCGACAGCGAGTTTTGCGAAGCTGCACCTGCTGTTTAGTTGCGATCGCTAAAACGATCCCGTCCCGAAAAATTTCCCGAAGTGAATAAAATCCCGCCCGAAAATCGGGAATTTAATTTTTCCAAAAATTTCCCGAAATTTCGGGACCCGACCATCCTTACCTGACAACTTATCAGGCAAACATAACAAAAAGTGCATACTGAGAGAGCATGGATAAAAGCCAATTTTGACTCATTAAAAATGGTGATTATGTTTTTTCTTTTCAGTCTGAAAGATCTTAAATAAGTCTAAAGGCAAAAGAAAGAAAAATATTCTTCGCCTTAAAACCCAAAAGTTTAGCCCGACCCGGCCGGTTTATATGAGGCTCAAAAAGAGGACACATGGTAACCCCAAAAAAGCATATACTAAAAAAACAGCAATCTGTAAATAACTTGAGTGATTTTACGTTTCAAAAACATGATTTATATTATACATTTAATTTAGTAATGGTGTAACATTGTGACCAGTCAACTGACAGCAACAGTAGAAGTTGAAAATAATTTTTTTAAACAGTGTTTTGATCTCTGAAGAGGTCCCCTGGAAGGACGTAATATCAGGGAAACTTTAGTTTATATACTTACTTAAAAACTGTTTCTTCAAGTAAGATGGCTGAATTCTGTTCCTTCCCTACACAAAATCCTACTCAGCCTGAGGCTTTTTCCCTAAAAACATCACATTCCTATACTAACTGGTTCAAATTCGGACCACGTACTTTAATACCAATAACATGTTATTAAAACTTAATTTAATAACAATGAATTTAATTTAACATCTAGAATTAAATCTATAGTATAATAATGAATAAATGGCGAAATAAGTTTTTGACTGTGGGAGCACTGAATATATGTTAACATAGAAAAATAACAATCAATTGATAGTCTTACCGGTGGGAGAGTTTCTTTGAAGAAAAATGCAACAAAAAAAATGTCAGCGAGGGCAAGACTAAGGGCAAACAAAGCTGGCATCATAAACCAGTTGGAATGCTCGGTCTGAGTCTGGCCCCAACGAGCGAACAACGCCCCGATTACTGGACCGACGATGAATCCCACTGAAAATGCAATTCCAACTAAAGCCTGCAAAAGTCATTTAAATTAAATATTTACACATGCAAGAGTAAAACATGTTGTGAGGAAATAAAACACTTAAAATCTTTTTTAATAAGTGCGTTTAAGTTGAACTTAGCCTCGTTATCAATCTTTTGCTACATATACATTTAAACCTCCTTCAGAATAATGAAAAATAAATAAAACATTATGAGGTTTTTCTATTGGTTACATACTAATTGCCATCAATATAAATCACCAAAACCATAGAAATGTAGCAGATAATGTGCAACGTGTATTGTATTTGGAGGTATATTTTTGATTACCGGTATTTGAAACTGAATAGAGGCAAATAAAATTTTGTATGTAAAAAGAAGGGCAACACTTATTTGGATGTAAATAGTAGTATTAGTAAATAAATAATTTTGAATTAAAATAAAAGATAAAAACAGAAATTTAAAGTAAAACAGCTCATTGGATTAAATCATGGCCGTCTGTAGTAATGAGGCCGCGACATTCAAACTGGCAACGCCGCTTTGAAAGGGTTTTTTGCATGGTAAAAACCCTTACAGAGCCAGCTGATTTCAAGTAAACAAGAGCAGGGACGGGGGGGGGGACGAGGGGAACTGGACCCCCCCAGGGCTATTTTTTATATAAAAAATAAAAATCTATAAACATTTTGAAAGGTATTTATTATTTATTGCCTCATTTCCAGATATTTTAAGGTATTTCTGCTAAATTCCCGCATCATTCCTTTCATGCGATGTCCCTGACTTTTATACTATTCAGGCAACCGGCTGTTGTCTTCACGAACAAAAATTATGGTATGATTCTGGTGTTCATCATATCCACGGATTACAATCTAAAGTGATGTAGGGAACCGTTCTTTGACTTTATGGCAAAAAATATCGTGCTATTTCTTTTACGTCAAATCTTGACCGTGACACCAGTGTATAAAGCTTTATTGGTTTTCTAGTGGCATGTCACAGATAAGAAAAATATCAACGACATCGTGTCCGCAACACTGGTGTGTAAGGTGCCTTGTTTTTTACAGTTTTTGGGGGGAGGACCTCCAGCCCCTCCGCATAGCTGGAAATTCCAGCTGTCCCAAAAATACCCTAAGCTTCTGGTCTGACCCCCCCCCCCCCCCCCAAGGCAAAATCCTGGGCTCGCCACTGGACAAAAGATAATTCCATAAGAAAGTACACGTTAACAATTCAGCTGGACCCTTAGGCATGTTGTTGCCGTTAACTAGTGCTGCGGCCTTGTTACTAGAGATGGCTATGATCAAACACATTTCCAACAGCAAAGATGAGTCTTTTTATGGTGTTATAGATGCCACTGCAAGCAAATCTGTACCAGCAATCTAATAATAAAAAATAAAAAAAAGTTAAGCTCTTAAGTTACTCTTACCTTAGGACCAAGATAGCAAGGAAAAATCTGGTCCCCACAATTTTTGAAACCTCACATCATTGAAGAATCTAGACACACAAGAACACAAGAAGAAATTCCAGGATTTATTAGTGGAATGACCTCTGTACTCATTGGATGTTTAAGTTAGGCCTGATACCAAATTTATAAAGTAAGAAAAGTGAATTTTTTTTTAATTCTGCTGCTAATGCATTTTTATGGAATTGTAAATAAAGCATTCTGATAAACTGATTAAAGAGACCTTTAAAATTTCTCATTTGTGACCCGCCAAGGGAAAAAGACCTTATCTTCCCAGATGAAATTTTACTGGACAGCTAGTTTTAGAGGTTAGGGTAAAGAAACACATTTTCTGATTTGTATTGTTTCTTACTCTAAATATGTTTCCGAACAATATTTGGCCCATCTTAAACTTGAATTTAACTTTTACTGGAAAAAGGGGGCTTTGACTTCCCCAATGCTATTTTAACGCTACTAAGTTAGGAAAATCTAAGAGTTCTGTGAGGAATAAGTGCAAGACCTCGTCCAGGAATCAGATCCTGAAAATGAACAGGATCTTCCAGAAGAAGTAGCTGACGACAAAGCTTCTGGTCAGAGTCAAGTTTCAGAAAAAGATGTACTAGAAGGTAAAAAGTAAAAAGGTACAAGCTCAGACAACTAAAATGTTATATTTTGTGAAGACTAACTGTAATAAATTCTTATTTGAGTATAAAAATGTATTACAGTAGAACCCCGGTTAACCGAAATAAAGGGGGGAGAGCCGTTTCGGATAACCAATTTTTCGGTTAAACCGTCATATGCTAAAAATAGCCTAACATGGTGTAAATTGCCAGGGTTGGTGACCGGAAGGGAGGAGTGGGGACGGGGTGGAGGAGGTGAATCATCTCAAGGACACATCAAACGTCCATTGCATCGCCGCGCGCATCACCGATAAGTCATGTAGGCACTTTTTGGAGAAAGGGGCTCGGCGTAGCGCCTCGCTGTTTACATATTACGTACTTATAATTACTTACGGAACAGTTTCAGTTGACCCGGGTTTCGGTTCACCCGATTTCGGTTAACCGGGGTTCTACTGTAACTGTATTTTTTATCTTGAAACAATACATTTTATTTCGGAATGACATGGTTTTTTTACATTACAATACAATACATTTTGTCCTTGAAATTTTGAGTTTTTTTCTCCCATCTTATTTAAGCAATTGTCGACAAAGATTTAAAAAATTGTCACAAATTTCAATGGTGGATTCATATTCAGCTTTAAATTTCTGACAAAATGGTTATGTGAAACATAGCAAATAATACAAGTAGCTAGGAACAAAAAAAGTTAAGTTAGAAATTTGCAAAACTTTGGACCGTGATTTCTTAAAACTACAGTTTTTAATATTTCAAATTCAAACAAATATAACTCGGGCACTTTTCAAGATATCTTGAAAATTCTTTCACCAGTTTGTTTGATTTTTAATGTAGATTAAGGACGAACTAATAACTCAATTTTGAAAAAATGGAAGTTAATGTCCCTTTTCCCTTGGCAGGTCATATTTAAGGATCTATTGCAGTAATTTTCTTTTGACATAACTTACTTGATCTGATTTCAACTGCGATTATTGTTGCTCATAGGTATAAAATAAAATAAAGTACTTGCCATGCCAAACCCTCTGTTGGCTGAGGTAGAGGCATCAGTAATGATGGCCATGGACAAACTGACGTTGCCCTTGCTGATTCCCCCAACTACTCTCGCCAGGACAAACATGGCAAAACTGTGTGAGACAGCCCATAACAAGTACGACAAGGCAATACCGACCTGTGAAAGAATATGGTACAGTAAAAAGGGCCTCCCTTAAATTATGTTGTGTTATCCACTGTTATGGGGAGATGGTGAGGATGAGGGGATTCAACAAAGTGTAACCAAACTATTAAATTGCAACTAGTTTTATAAATAAAAAAATTTTCTGTTTTCGTTTCAGAGAGTTAGAGCCAACGATTCACAGATATAAACTTTAAAAAATATATTTAAGAGACAAACCTTGAATTTAAGAATGTAAACTAATAAAAAAAGGAGGGAAAATGCTATTGAAATTTAGCATGTTATTTTACTATTTAAGTACGGTATTTTTAAAACGATACATACCAAACATAATGTGAGAACAGGTTTCCTTCCATATACATCTGATAATCCTCCAACCAGAGGGGATGCAATAAACTGAAGAAATGAAAATAGGGAACCTAGCAAACCTGAAATCAAACAAAAATTTTTTAGCCTTTTTGGAAAGTGATACAGTATAGGCCTAAGGGCTACTTTGGTTAGTGTCTTAGCTGGTAATGAGCGTATTCAGCTGTCCTCACTGATGAGTCACCGAGCACCATAATCTCTAAATGCAAGAAACAATTGCTACTTCCATTCCGGTTACTAATCAAAGACAGCGTATAAATTGTTAGGTGAACGCCCAACATAGGAGGTAATTTCACCACTACTATTCACTTTATACTAATAGGTAAATTACTCACTGATGAGTAAGGTTGAATGCGCCCAATGGTAAAGTACATTCTGAGCAAGAATACCTGCCCTCTGCAATTGCTAAATGAATTTTTCATTTGAGTGATTTAATCCTTTTCTAGAAATGTTCTGGTCAAAATGTGGTGCATCCGCAACGGCTGCCGAGGAGCTTTTTCAAGTGATTTAAAGTGCTAAACAAAAGAATGAATTTTGGTGGCTTTTGAAGGCACTCAATCAGCATTTTCAAATAGTGTACAATGAGCAAAATTTACGATTTTGTGGCGTTTTCTGGGATTGTGGAGGCTTTTTAAATCATTGGAAGTATACAACAACAATATAGAAAACGATAGTTCCACAAAGGATATTTTTAAAGTAAAGTTCAAAGTTCAAAGTTCTTTATTTCACAAAAAAATATACATGATTTTACAAAACGTTTCTTATATTAGATAACTTAATTACTAGTAATAAGTCATTTTTATATATGCGAATTTAATTCTCACATAGGACGTGCCCGTGCGTGAGAATGAGCCACATCCAACGTCAATGCGTATTCAAAAAAATAAAAAAGGGAAAAAAGAGATTTTAAGTTTCAAAAATACAAAAGAGGAATTTTTATATGTATTCAATGTCATATTCTCAGTAACTCGTAGGTTGACGGGTAGATTGTTGTATAGTACATAAGCGATGTAAAAACTGTTTGTCGTTGAAAAAGTTTTTATTAGTCTCGGTACTCTAATTCTTAAGTCCAGTGCCGGCCTTAGCAAGTGCAAGGCCCGGGGCAAGAAAACGTTTGCGAGGCCCTCCCGTCCCATTTAACCCCCCCCCACACCAATCCTACTCAATGCATTCATAATTTTTGACACATATTTAATTATATGTAGCCTAAATTATGTATATGGGCGGTATCAGTTATGGAAAACATCGTAGTCTTTTTTACATGTCCCATGAGACCAATGCACAAATTCTCAAAGGACACTACCAATGAATAGTACGCAATGGCAGAGCTAATGGTCACGCAGTTTCTAATTTCAAGCGCGAAAATCATTACATTGTCTACTTCAGTGCATCCGTGACAGTTTAGAGAAAACGAAAATTCCAACTCTTTAGACCGCAAATCTCTATTTTTTTGATAAATCTGCCAATTTAGTAGTTGAACACTATTAAATTGGGACACTTATTGATTGGAAAATTTAATTTGGTGAGTAGGGAAATTCAGTCATAAGTTGAGAATTTTATGTTGTCTCCTCTCTCCTCAGTTGGGCGATTGTGTCTTATTTCGTGCGCCAGCGCTAATGTGAAACATTTTGTATAACTGACGCCAATTCTTGGGGCCCAGTGCGGTGGATGCGCGGTAGCAAAAACGGCTAGAGCGCAGCACTGTCATTCTGCTCTCAGCCGTCAACAATAGCGTGTCACTACATGTCGTCCTAAAAACATTGACCGACGGAACATTGACTCTTACTGACGATTAATGATCTATTTTTTAAATTCTATTCAATAATATAAAATATTTCATTAGAATTTTTTGAAGCGTCTTGTTACTCTGAACAATGATTGACTGAGAAGCAGTAACTATGTGCGAGCTGCCGAACGTACGCAGCCAGGCTAGTACAATTTCGGCCGCCGCTGCCGCTACTACTCCCCTCTCCTCCCAGCCTACCCACTCCCCGCCCCATGCGCGGACTGGGCCCCAAGAATTGGCGCCAGCTATAATTCTCTGACAATAACCTTTCCGCATAGAACGGATGAACTAAAGTAAAGGTACATTAATTCATTGCTACTTCCCTTTGGTACCTAGTGAGGACTGAATTAACTTTGAATACTTCCAGTAATTCATACCTTACTATATTTTATAGGCCTCGCCCAAACAGCACACCTTTATCAAATAACCTAAAAGGCGAAGATGTACAGTTTTGCCGCCTTTTTAAATTATAGTTTTAATATTACACACAATCTTTCTCATGGTTTAATAGATATCTCTGTGTTGTTTTACTGTAATTTTATTTCTGATTACCTACTTTAAACAAAGAAAATCAGAAGCGCGAGGCCCTCCCACGCGCGAGGCCCTGGGCGGCCGCCCCTGTTGCCCTCCCCTAAGGCTGGCACTGCTTAAGACTTGTGTCTGTCTGGTTCTGTAATCGTGAGATGGCCGAACAAACAGTTTGTTAGAGTGTTTACAAATGTAAACAGCTAAAGTTCTGATAAATAGTTGTCTGATGTCAAGTACGTCCATTTCCGTGAACAGAGCATACGAAGGGTATCTTCGACCTCTACCCAGGGTAGCTTTATAATTTAATAATTGCCTTTTGTGTTATAAGAAGTAGATTTAAAATTGAGCTATAAGACCCCCCCCCCATGCAATTATTCCCCCTTCCATAAGTGACTGAGCATAAGCAAAGTATGCGTGTCGGATCTCACTAAATTCCAAAACTTAATGTAACTGATGAAAAGCAAAAATAAGTTTTCACAGTTTTGCAATATGTTCCGCCCACGACGACTTAAGAGTCAATATTACACCCAAATATTTATATTCATCCACTCTAGCAATAGTGGGACAGTCACATGCAGCACTTAACTCTGCTCCACAATTATGGATTTTGAGTTCGTTGTTGAGTGTGTCACATTGCGTCCTTAATGCAATTTGCATAAATTTAGTTTTATCTATATTCAATGTTAGAATGTTTTGATCAAAACATTTCTTTATTTTAGATACACCCATTTCGGCTTTCATAAAAACGGTATTCCAATCTTTTCCTTCAAAGGAACTTATGTATCATCAGCAAACAAGTAAAATTTTCCTTCTATACCTCTTTGCACAAGATTATTTATGTATATTAGAAATAGCAATGGCCCTAATGTACTAGCCTGAATAATCCCAAAATTTACTGATTCTAAATTACTCTTCACCCCATTAATCTTGCCAAATTGCATTCGGTTTTCGAAATAAGATTTAAACCATTGCAGTGCTAGTCCTTTAATACCAATTAGTTCAGAAAATTAAAGTTTATATCCTCTTTAAATCAAGTTTACACCTTTCGACTTAAAAGAAAAAGAGGTAGACACGAGCAAATTTAATAGTTTGGTTTTAAACTGCCGTAAAAAACAATTGAGCATGTTTACGACTGTGGGTAAAACAGTCGTAAACAAGACTCAAATCAACGACTCTTATTTGATTTGAGGTTGCTTTTATACCTCATCATCAGTCCGAGACTCGATGAAAATTCAGGAAATAACACGCGAAACAGCTGGTTTGGTTCTGAGGACAAGTATTGTTAAAAAGACAGTGAGTAAGAAGTTTGCCTAAACTATCATGGGTTTAACTTTTTTTAATAATTTTAAAATCTGGGTTTTTTAAACAATTTGTTAAAGGATTAAAATTCTTTATGCATTCAAATTACATGGTGCTTAACAAATAATTGAAGCAAACTTAAGCGAGTTTCACACCAAAGTCACTGATATGATGTCAGCGACATTTTTCTTGTTAGTGACATGCCTCTAAAAAAAACCAACCCATGTTATCTTATGGAGCTATTCACACCGGTGTCACGGACACGATGTCGCTGACTCGCGTCACTGGCATCGTGGTGTCTCTTGCGAACCGATCAGTCAGTGTTTAGAGTGGCATATCTCCAGGAGGCAAGAGGCAAGAGCAGTCCACGTTTGCACAGAACTTATTTCTAGTCAAATAAATGTTTTCGGGTCTTTTGTAGTTTTCTAGTAACTTAAAATTAATGATAAAGATGAACTAGAGTCTAGCACATATTTTCAATCTGAAAGAGTCTAAAAACGCACCAAAATGCTCCTTATTTTTCAAACTTTCCCGGGGGAAGGCCCCCGGACCCCCCTTTGTTTATGGGAGGTATTCCATACCCCCCACACCCCTTGGAAGTCAGCGTCCCGTTTTGGCTGTTCCAAAATCTGGTCACCTTACATTAGCATCGTTCTAGTGACATATGGATATCAGTAATATCGTGTCAGCGACTTCGGTATGAAACCCGCCTTAGGCCTGATGAAAAAATATATTCTGACCACATATGGGCCAGATTTTGTCCAGATCTTGTTCAGAAACAGGCAAATGTGGGCCAAAACTGGTCTGATCCAATCCAGAACTGGCCAGATCTGGACCAGAACTTACCAAAACCAATAGGCCTACTGAACTTTAACTAACATGTTTCTGCAAGCGTCTACTGTAATGGACACACCAAAGTGGCGCGGGTGGTGTACGTCTACTACATAAGATGCAGAAATGACGTCACTACTTCCGGTTCATATTGGTGCTAATATGACTCCAATTGACGTCTTGGATATCCTTACACATTTTTTTGGTAAGTAATACAATTTCCTTTTTTAGCATTTTACGTTCGCAATTAAACTAACAATTTTTAAGTTTGCAGTGAGCGTGTTAACCAGTGTTAGGCCTTAGTCAGCAATAATATTGTTTAGAGATAAGTTAGTTCATTTTTCAACCGCCCCTAAAAATGCATTTAACTAATTTAAAAAGTTTTTATTTTAATGGTGCTTTTGAAATAATAAACAAAAATTCAAAGAATATCAAACTAACATATTTTACCAAAACAATTATTTTGTAACCCAATGAAAAATACCGGTACCACAGTATGTTATGCCTACTAGAGTCATATTTTGTAGAATTAGTTTTAGAGTGTTGTTATAAATTTGATAGCTTTCTATTTCCTTTTGGCATGTAGCGAATTTGGCGTTATGAAGAAGACAATTCGGTGTCGCCTTAACATCCAAGCGAACCCACCACGCTACTCCCAGGCACTGGTCTTCTGGAAAGTTTGTATATTGGAAAGCATTTTTCAACATTAACCAACAACTTGAAACAAAATGTTTATATTGTATGTCAAATAAAAAAGAAAAAATCCAAGTAATTTTAAGTAGGGGCCTATATGGAACAATCAACAGTTAAAATTATCAAATGGTTTTTATATGAAATTGAAGATTTAATTCAGTGGCTGACTATTCTTTATTTTCTCCAAATGCATTATCTTAAATACTCGCAAGAATTATAGAAATGGGAGTCAAAAAATGAAACCTAGAAGCTCTAAAATGTTTGAATGAGAATAAAATAAAATAATAAATAACTTATAAATACCTAAGTTTTAGGCATATAGTTAGAAAATGTGATACATTACCTCCAAATAGTACGGAGTTAAATCTCTCTGGAGCTCCAACCAAATTTCTAAAATGTTCAACTTTTTCCAAGAGCCATGGATACAAACCATCTTCTGCATCATATTTTTGATAATGGTCCATTAAAGATGGTAAAAGAGGAAGAATCATTGTGAAAGCAAGTAAGTCTAATAATAATGAAATAAAAACAATTTTCACAGTGTATTTTGAATCTTCATTTGGGACAGTAACATCTGATTCTTTAGCTTTAAAATTAGGTTTATTATTCATTCTAGATTTTAACTTTAATTCACTTGAGGCAAACATGATGGCTTATTATTTAAAGTTATCAAAAACCTATATTAACTTATATGCTCTAATGATATATCAAGTGTGATATAGGCCTACCCATTTGCAAAGGTATGGTAGCACTACAGTACTTTTACAAGTTAGGCTGAGCTAAACTTTCTCTTATGTAGGGTGGTTACATCACCATAACCTTAATACTTTCACTTGATTAGTTTGTAATAAAATGTCCATTTTGTATTCAAATGGTCAGTACTGAATATGTGCAAGGAAAACTGTAAGGTGTAAAATAAAGGATCCATTCTAGATTAGATACCAACAGAACACATTAAATGCCCTTATTTAAAACATTGATTATTTGTGTATTGGTGAAAAGAAAGCATGATTTTTGACACTTCGAATGCTTAACTGTCAAAATCTGACTGTCGTCCTCTCACTCTCTCTCTCTCTCTCTCTCTTTGCCTTTGCCCCTCTGCTTTTCTTCCTGTTTCTGCATCTGCAGGTGCGCTGCACGCTGCACTCACAGCTGAAGAATATAAAATTCCCTATTTATACCCTAACCACCGGCAAACCGTCCTGAACAACGTCAATATTTAATTCAATTCCTCAGTTAGGTTATCCTTCGGGGCTCTTGTCAAGAGAAAAACAAACAACCTAAATACCTAACGTATTTTTTTCATCAATATTATGTGGTTTAGATTACATTAGTTTGCTGGTAGGTGTAGTACTGCTATAGATAAAAAATATGAACATATTGAACCCAGGGTCTTTTAGTTTAATTCGTGTGTCAACACTGCCACTGCTTCACTTTTTTTCCAAACATAACCTCAATTTATAAATCATAACCAATAAACCAATTCTTTTTACCAAGATTCCACTCCACGTCCACGTTATGAGTTCTGGATGCTGTAAACGCCTTCAGATAATCTGTTTGAATTGTGTATTGCGAATTCACTTTGTCCAATTTGACTTTCATTAGAAGATTTTTATCGGTTACTTCAGACTATAAATTTTGTTTTTAAAATCAAGTGAATTGAGAATTCACGAAAAAAGAGATGCAAATTTTTATTTGTAGCACATCCACTCCTCCTCTAGGTGAGCCTACGCCTAATTACTGCTAAATACTAGCTTAATTTTTTTAATTTATGGCTTTGGAATGTGATTTATCGTACTATAGCTTGCTTTAATACTTTAAATCCAGGTAACCTAGGTATTTTAGGCCAAGTATGAATGAGAGATTGAGTGTGGCTATAGTTCTGCAGAAGCCGGCTGTAGACCGGCCTCACTATCTAGGGGACTTGGTGGAAAGGGGGGTTATTGGGTGAGAAATAATCGAGAGTCAATCATGACTGATATATTGACATTCGCAATTGATATTTCCTTATTCATATCATATGACTATAGATAAACTATGAACTATATAACTATATGACTAAAATAACTATATAAAATAACTATATAACTATATAAAAATAGGTATAAGGGGTTCGGGGGGAACCGGGGTTGTTCACTGTCCGTCAACGTGATTTGGCCAGACTGCAATTTTCACTAGGGTGAGGTGGGGTAAGTGCATAAACGGGGTAAGAGCATAACCTGGCTGTAACTCGGTTATTATTGGTGCTATGACAGTGGGAGTCTCACCAAAAGCTTCCTTTTTTATTCTGTTTTGTGTGTATGATAAAATAAAACTATCATTTATTGAAATTTTTTTGTGGTGTACGTTTTTTTAAGGTAACGTCAATTTTCCTCCAAGCGCGAGCTCGCAAGGGGTTTTTAAAACATTTTTTTTAAAAAAGTGTGTCAATATTGTTTAGTTTTTTCAAGCTCATTTATTACATTTTGAAGTGTATTGATCAGTCATATTTTTGTTATGTTTACACCTGTTATTGTTTTTTTTTTAAAGGGGGGGTGTGCACTTGCCCCCTGTTTTTGTTGGTAAGGGGCAAGTGCATACTCCAAGTATGCACTTGCCCCACATTGCAAAGTTTATGTTTAAAATCATGCTTCAGCATGTCAGTTCATTTTAATTTTGTTTTCAATAAGCTTTGCATACTAACTAGTTAGGCCTAGTTTGCTTAGTCAAGTTTGCAAGAAAGAAAACAGTAAAACATTTTGTGGGTATAATTCAGTCAATAAACTCTGACTGAACCCAGCTGTCAGATCGGACCCAGCTGTGCGATTTGTGCGAAAAATGCCTAACGGGTCAATCCATATGAAGTGACCCAAAAAAAAATTTCCAGGTTGCTTGACCAATTTTAATATTTTTTATTTTTTTATATGTTGTTCCTACTTAAGTCAGCACTTCAAAACAGTTTTTTAAAATTTTTTATCTCATTCCGTTTTTGAGATACGGAGCTTTTTGTTTGGCCACGCAGGCTAATTTTGACATTTACAGCCATTAGCGATAAATTAAATATCTCCAGATTGGTTAATGCTACAGTAATGGGATTCATACCATTCTTTTTAGAAAAGTTCATTCTACAATTTTGGACCTTAAACCTTAAAGTGTTACTCTAACAGAAATACCTCAAAATCACAACCAAAGTCCATGATCGAATTTGAACAAATTAGGCTTTTAAGGCCAAAAATTTCCATGAAGGAATAAAATACCAAAGCTAATATTTATATGGCTATAAGATATAATGGAATACTTACCAATTTTAGGGAAAGAAGTCCAAAATATGTCACCCTAAATTTTCTATAATTGTTCAAAAAACATAATTTTGAAATTTTTGAAAGTTTTGAAGCTTAATAACTCTGGTGGGGCAAAATTTAAAAATCTGAATTTTTTACACAAGATGTACTTTTATGATAGTAAACTACTGTAAAAGTTTCAATCTTGGTATTTGATCCTGAACCAAGTTATGAATTTTTAAAGTTTAACAAAAACTCACATAAAATTAAAGGACGTGTATTTGTTACAAGTATCAAGAATGACTGAATTTCACATATAATCATTTTCTTCACAATGTCTGTCCATTTAGTAGCATACTTATTTCTCCTGAAAGTTTTTGAGTTATAGCAAATGATCTTCCTGTCGCTGTTGTCAGTTCAAGTGGCGACAATTTTCTTAATATGTTTGAAATTGGTATCCACACTCGATCACTTGCAGACTTCTTGAAAGATGTACGTGGTCCTGCAGGGTGATAAAAGTGTGCATAGACATCATTATGTTCTTGGCTAACTTGCTCGATCTGAGCTAACCACCACTGTCCATCATAAATCAGGCGATTGTGTCATTAACTTTGAGACTTAAAGGCACGACTTTAGCAATACAGTGATCCTCATATTTAGTAGTTTCTGATGTTGTATAGAGCACCTAATTATGTTTTCTCCTGCAGCATAGTATCTGTGGAACTTTCTTGTTCCTTTGACCCTCAATGTATTTTCAAATCTTGGTCGAAGTTTATCCTTGTGAGCATTAATATCCTCTTTTTTAACCAAGAAATATGTTAGGCCTGTAATATTTTCCTTACAGAAGGTAAACATCTGATCTATATTCAGGATTTGGTTTGAAGTTGTCCTTTGTAGACTAGCCTTTGTCACTTCTCGTTTTGTTGTCCCCCCCCACTCCATCGCAGGAGTTTTTCCCATGGCAAGAGGCAAAGAAATGCCACTCTGCCTCCAGATCAAAATCCTTCTTGTGATTGCAAATGTTTTAGAAATTATACCTATTTTTATACTGGCTTCCACTGCCATCTGAAAAGTAAAATACCTTTTTTACTTAGGAAGGTTGTCTTTAATATACTGAATCACTTTGGTTTGAAAGGCATGTACAACATACGTATTGTGCTCCAAATAGTCACTTAAAACGCACATGGAATGACTTTTTAACTTACCATCTTCATTCTTGAAATATATAACAAAGGGATGCACTGTTGCTTGCTCATTTACCCAATGGTTAACCTTGTATTTCATCCTGAATAATGTAGGTGAAAATTGTCGCCACTTGAACTGACAACAGCGACAGGAAGATCATTTGCTATAACTCAAAAACGTTCAGGAGAAATAAGTATGCTACTAAATGGACAGATATTGTGAAGAAAATGATTATATGTGAACTTCAGTCATTCTTGATACTTGTAAGAAATACACGTTCTTTAATTAAATGTGAGTTTTTGTTAAACTTTAAAAATTCATAACTTGGTTCAGGATCAAATACCAAGATTGAAACTTTTACAGTAGTTTACTATCATAAAAGTACATCTTGTGTAAAAAAATCAGATTTTTAAATTTTGCCCCACCAGAGTTATTAAGCTTCAAAACTTTCAAAAATTTCAAAATTTATTATTTTGAACAATTATAGAAAATTGAGGGTGACATATTTTGGCCTTCTTTCCCTAAAATTGGTAAGTATTCCATTATATCTTATAGTCATATAAATATTAGCTTTGGTATTTTAATCTTTCATGGAAATTTTTGGCCTTAAAAAGTCTAATTTGTTCAAATTCGATCATGGACTTTGGTTGTGATTTTGAGGTATTTCTGTTAGAGTATCACTTTAAGGTTTAAGGACCAAAATTGTAGAATGAACTTTTCTTAAAAGAATGGTATGAATCCCATTACTGTAGCATTATCCAATCTGGAGATATTTAATTTATCGCTAATGGCTGTAAATGTCAAAATTAGCCTGCGTGGCCAAACAAAAAGCTCCGTATCTCAAAAACGGAATGAGATAAAAATTTTTAGAAAACTGTTTTGAAGTGCTGACTTAAGTAGGAACAACATATAAAAAAATGCAAAATTTTGGAATTGGTCAAGCAACCATCACCGGTCCACTTCATATGGATTGACCCTAACAAGAAGATTAGTATCTTCCAGTTCCCTGAAAATGAGGACATTAGTGAGGTGACAGAGGAAGATATTGTTAAAGTTTGGCCAGAACCTTTACAATAGGCGCAGAGGAGAGGTGGTATTTAACATACAGTTCTCCCCGTATAACATTCAGTAAAAAAACAAACTGGATACTCATGTGTAAATACTAGATATAAGAAGTAGTTTACAGACTAAAAATTATTAAAAAGTGTTTAGAAACTCAAATTTAACAGTATATTTTGAAAAACATTCATTGCAGTTGAATTAAACCCAAATTGGTAAGTAAAATCAAAATTTTATTTTTAAGCATTTTTCCGATGAATTTTTCTTGCCACGTAAAAAAGTTTGTATCTCAAAAACTATTGGAGATAATTCTAATCTGTAAAAAGTGTTAGAAAGCCCTAAAACAGTTCTATATGCTCATGCCCCACCATTGCCCCATTGCTCCTCTTAAATAAATTAGAGGCAGGATATGCACTTACCCCGCTAGCAGGGGCAAGTGCGTAGGCCTACCCTTGGTAGGAAAAACTTAGAAGAATTTTTTTCAAATGAAAAAGTCATTTGATTCCCATGAAAATTTTAGGGCCAATAAAGAACATACTTGAAATTGCAAGGTAAAAATCTGAACTTTTTATCATTGAAAATAAAGTTCTCAGACTTTGTCAAAGTTGCACTTTCGATTTTAGGGGGTGCACTTACCCCACCTCACCCTAATTAGAATTCGGCCAGATGTTTCCTTTCTCTAAAATCATGGCTGTAGGCGTCTCAAAAGGCTGCAGCAGTTGGCCACTAGTGACGCCCATGTGGTGCTGAAGGTGCCTCTCAGGGTATTAGCAACCCTCTACCTCCAAATGAACGGGAACTAACAACAGGCTGCGAACATAATAAAAACACATCGATATAAATATTACCTAGGCCTATATTGTTACATTATTCTATCCTCAATTCAGCTGTGTAGGCCTATCTCCTTTTTTTGTATTTCATTTACGGTACCCATCCCCTCTGATACTTCATTATTTTACATTTATTGGGCGGGAATTACTTCTCCTTTGTTTTCATTCACCATTACGGTTCTGCTGATTACGGTGGTGGCACCAATGCATTCAAGATTCAAGATTATTTATTTCCATAAATTAAGTTACAAACAAAATTATTTACTTTACAAAAAGGAAATTATTCCCCACAAGACCAAAGTCTGAGTGTGGGGAAGAGTTCTTAGGCTCAAACAAATATTTCCAGTCCTTCTTCCACTAGTTGGCAGCACAAATACATACATAACTTAAAAGAGAAACTAATTACCCATCAAAAACAAAAATAAGAAATAGGCTAGAACAAATTATTACTTAAGGAATTACATAAAACAAAAGGAGAAAAAATAAAATAAGTTTATCGTACAATTATTCAGAATCAAAACAAAAAGAGTTAATCAGAACACATCAGAATACACATATTAGGCCTACAGAACACATTACACATGACAGACCCGTCACCGTGTCATCCAATAACTGTCATCGATATATCGTTATCTTTATTCCATTAAACTATCAATATATCAAACCAGTGAGATTATCAGCTATCGATAGTTACTTCCCCACCAGACAACCTGGTTCCCACCATGCCCCCATGTTATAGAATGGATGTGAACCTTCTGCGGAACTCGTACCGAGTGTAAGATGACTGTGGCGCGATCTTGATATCTTGTTACTGACTAAGGCTGACATGTTCGTTAGACAAGACTGTTAATTAGTAGCCCGGCAACTAATGGGAACCAAGAGTCCTTCAGGGTAAATGTTTACTTTCCAGTACTCCTCCCAAAATTGGAAAGTAAGCATTTACCACCTTCAGTTTAACATGGGATCCAAGCCACAATTTTACCACTGAATTGCGAACTGGTAATTATATGGGGATGGTCTTATGCAGGGCCGCGACAAGGGCCATGCGAAACATGCGGCCGCATGGGGCGCCGACTGGGAGAGGGCGCCACCAAAGCCGGCGCGGTGTTGAGTCCGCAGCGGCGCCGGCGCCCGAGGAGTCTTTAAAGTGCTGAACATTTACTTTGGCAAATTTTGTTGACACCCGGATAGTATTTTAAAATTTTGTTTAACGTGCAAAATATTCGTCTTCGAGGCGTTTCCGGAGCCCGTGGAGTATTTTCAATTTGTTAAAGAGCTAAATTAATTCATGTTTTGTGGGGTTTGCCGACTTCATGGAGTCTATCAAAATTGTTCAACTTGCCAAATTTTAATTTATGTGGCGTTCTCCATCTCACGGGGCCCAATGAGCATTTTCATATGATTCAAAGTTAAGTGTTAATCATGTAATTTGGCGAGTTTGGTTGGCTTCCGGGGGAGCATTTAGAAATCGTTCAACGCGCTATAACATTCAATTCAATTCAATTCAATTCATTTCATTTATTTCAATTCATTTATTTCCATGCCACAAAACAGATACAAATCCAATTACATTGTAGCATAAAACAGTCAACATTACAAATATAGCACAAGATACAAGTTTAAATACTTATATAATAAATAATAAATAAATTGTCTACTGTAGCTGTCCCCTTTCCTTCGATGAATTTGGTGATTAATGAAAGTTAAACAGAATGAACATGCATACTAAAACATAACAATTTAAACAATAAGTTAGATTCTTAAAAATAATAATAATAATAATAATATTTAGGCAAAATAGAGTGCAAAGTAACAAATAGAAATAACAATTATAAATTAATTTCAGGCATAACAATGACAAAAAAAAACAGCAAATAAAGTCATATAAAAACAAGAATAACAACAACAACAATAAAAATAATAATAATAACTCAGGTACGGATTTGACTCAAGTTGATATCTTGAATTTTTGCGGCGAAAGAGAGTAAGGTCGACGAAAGCATATCAATTGATGCAGGCAGATCGTTGCACAGTCTCATCATCACATTTACAGGGCTGTGAATTCCCAACGTCGTATGTGCAAACCGTGGACTGAACAACGCACGGACCCTGGACGAGGTACGAGGAACAAGGAAGTTCACCCGCGCTAGGATTTCACTACAATCAACACCTCCATTGATTAGCTTGAATAAAAACAGCATCAATCCCATTTCACGACGCTTGCGCAAACTATTAAATTCAAATAATCGCAGTAACTCAAAATACGGAACATCGAAAGTGTAATAACCAAATCTTTTAAAAAACAGAAATCTTAAAAACTTAATTTGTATTTGTTCTAACATCTCCACGAGATAGCGGTGATAAGGGTTCCAAATAACAAAACCAAATTCTAATTTAGATCTGACCAAATAACAATATAACAAATTAAATGTGGATTCATTTTTCAAAAAATTCCCAGATCTAAATAAAAACCCAAGGGTCTTATAAGCTTTCTTGCAAATTTCAATTATATGATTTGAAAAACACATTTTTTCATCAAAAACGACTCCTAAATCTCGGAGCTGAGAAACGACTGTTAAAGAGGTGTTCTCTAACATATATTGAAAATGTATGAAATTCAGCGTTTTCCTAGTGTATCTTACAACCATGCACTTGTCGACATTAAATCTCAACCCGGTACGACTCCAGACAACCAAGCGATCTAAATCGTCTTGCAGTAGGAAACAATCAGAAATACTGTTGATTTCTCTAAAGATTTTAATGTCGTCAGCATACAACAAAATTTTACTATTTTTGACACAATCGACGATATCATTTATATACAAAACAAATAATAACGGTCCCAAATTTGAGCCTTGAGGCACGCCTGAATGCACAAGAAATTCACGAGATGAAAAACCATTGTAATTGACGAATTGCATTCTATTGTGAAGATATGAAACGAAAAAACTTAGGCTATTATTTGAGAAACCAAAATAATTTAATTTCCTTAATATCTCTGCGTTGTTGACCTTATCAAACGCCTTAGAAAAGTCAGTATAGACTGCATCTACTTGTCCGCCCGCATCAAGTGAAGAAATACAAAAATCAGTAAATGACAGCAAGTTTGAATTAATAGACCGTCCAGGAAAAAAACCGTGTTGGAACGGCGTGACAAAGTTTTTGACGTGATTGAAGATTCTTTTATATAAAATTGACTCGAATAGTTTGGCTGGGCAGGATAAAATTGCGATTGGTCGATGGTTTTTAATGTCATTTCTCACGCCTTTTTTAAAAACAGGAACAACTTTGGTGAGTTTCCATCGGTCTGGAAAAATATTGGAATTAACTGACAAGTTAAAGAGATATGTCAATGGTGTAATTAATAAATCGGAACAACCTTTAAAGATGAATGAAGGAATTCCATCCGGGCCAAAAGAACGTTTGGACTTGAGTTTTTTTAGCGCGAACGCAACCTCAGTTTCCGTAATGTTATCAAACTTAAGACAGCCGATACCAGATAAGACAGGTGAGTCGAGCGCCCGGCGGATCAGCTGACCACAGTCCAACGCGGAAGCATCGTACACAGACCTAAAATATTGAGCAAATGCCTCCGCAATCGCCGCGCCCCCCTCCACCTCCCCCCCGTCCAGTGTCATTGATGTCGAGGCGCCACTGCCCGTCGACCGTAATCTCTTCACCATTCCCCAGAAAGATAAGGGGTTGTTAACTACGTTATCTTCAAGATATGAGGTGAAGTTTAAATAATCAAATCTAATTCTTTGTTTTGATTCCGTCCTGAGTCGTTTGTATTCAAGTAACAAATAATCATATTTATACTTCCTGTATTGCTTACGAACACTTTCTTTCTTTTTAATGACTTTTATTGTACCAATAGTAAACCATTTAGGAAATTTTGTATTTTTATTTCTATGTTTTTGCAATGGAATATGTAAATCCAGCTTGGAATAAAGCATATTATAAAAACTGTTAACACTAGAATTAATATCACAACTGCTAATATTAGTATCCCAATTAATATTTTTAAGCGAGTTGTAGAGTTCCAAATAATTACCCTGTTTAAAATTGTAAATCTTTATGCCCAGTTTAGTTTCGTTATGATTGACCTTGGTTAAAATGGAATTTTCAAAAACAATATTCAGAGCAGGGTGGTAACGATCTAGTTTAACCACAGGTTCATCCTCCTGAACAATTAAATCACTTATATCTGATAATACCAAGTCCAGAGTTCTGCCTGAACAATTTAATACATCATTCTTTAAACTCAAGTTATACAATTCCAGAAAGAATAACAATTGTTTACATATATCTCCACCACAGCTTAACTTAAATGAACTACCAGATATATGTAGATTAAAATCTCCTAAAATAATAATTTTTTCACTCTCAAATTTATATTGATCAAGTTTTTCGAAAAATAACTTGTATTTAGACAGAGATGAGTTTGGAGGGAAATACACTAAACCCAAAATAATGGAGAAAGACTTAGAAAAAGTTATTTTTAACCAAATATTTTCATCATCAGTTTCTAAGTTTTTAAGACGATAGGACTTAAAGCAAGTTTTAACAGCAAGCATAACCCCTCCTCCCATTGTGCCTGGTCCTTCCCTATCTCTCCTGTAAACATTATAGTTATCTGGAAACAATTCTGAATCAGTTATTGAACAGTTTAACCATGTTTCAGTTAATGCTAAGATTTGATAATTTCCCTCTATAACATTCAAGCGAAAAGGCAAAGTTTTAGTCCTAAGACCCCTTACATTTTGATAATATAAATTAATCACATTAGACATGTTTAATGATTTTAATTAAATAGAAAAAAAACGCTAAAAAATATAAATAAACTAGTACAAAATACATGCAATGTATGATCTATTAAATTATATATTAAAAAAAATAAACAACAACAATATAAATAAGCAACAAGCAATTTTAATGGGTCTATAAATAATTTTATTCTTAACATGCCAACAAACACAAATAAATCTATAACTAATTATGAATAACAGATAAATAACATCCAGCATAACAATAAAAAGTGTCTCTTTTGTACAGTCGGATAGTAGTCACTGCAACTAACCTTGAGTCTAGCTGGTGTTGTGGACAGGAGACGAGTCGGCAGTGGCGGTGGCGGCGGCGGCGGCACTCAAGGTGTTGTCACGGGTGGTGGAGCTTCTCGTTTGCGATACTGGCGATTTTCTCAACTTCTGGATGTCGGAGATGTCCTCAATCAAAATTGGTGAAGACCTCTCTGATTTACGGATGAATATTTTTCCAGAACTAGTGATCCAAGCAAACTTAAACTGAAGATCTTCTTTAACTTTGCGCGTCTCGAACCATAAAGCCCTGGTTTCACGGGTCATTGACAAGTTGACAAAAACTTTACGGTCACTAGAGAACCCCAGATTAGCAGCGGAGAACCCCCTCTTCCGGATCGCCAGCCGTCTCATCTCTTCCATATCAATCCTTCTGCAAAACTTTACTATAATACCTCTAGGTTCATTGGGCTTACTTGGATTAGGAGCAAGTCGATGCGCCGCATCTATCATAGATGGTTTAAAATTAAATCCTAAAACATTGGATACTGCCTTTACAATATCGACAATGTTTTCATTTTTATTTTCGGGTACTCCCTGGATATCCAAACAATTACACCTAGAGTACTGGGCCCCTGCATTTATTTTCTTCTTCAAAACTGATACCTCCGTTTTGAGAGAAATATTCTCTCTTTGTAGTGACTCAATATCTACTCCTTGCAAGTTAACTTTATTAGTGGTCTCCTTCAAATCGCTGCGGATTTCCTTTATTTCTTCTGAGTAAAAATCTAAAGCCTTTGAAATTTCCTCCTTAAATTGTTTGTTATCATTTTTAATAACAACAATGTCCTGCTTCAACAATGCACTATCCGATTTAATTTGGCTCATGTCCGCCAACATGATCGAGTTGTCGCCATTTTGGAGGTGTTAGCCAGCCCCGGCGCCTGGAGCCTTTTTGAAATTAATCAAGGTGCGAAATGTGAGTTTAGGAGGCGTTTGCGGTGCCGGTGGAGACGTTTCAAACTATTCAAAGAGCAAAATGCTTTTTTTGTTGGAGCATACTGGCACCTATGGCGTCTTTTAAAAGTGTTTTAAACTCGCAAACATTTTAATTTCGTGGCCGTTTACCCACGCCCGTGGAGTAGTCATTGTTTTCAAATAACTCAAAATGTAAATTTTTGGGCATGTGAATTGTAGCTGCAATTATGAACAAAATAAATGTCAATTTGAAAAGAATGGGTGAAGTAAATGAGTTCCGTTTTCACCTCAGTTTCATTTTAGTAATACCTTTAAAATTAAATTTGCAATTTGCAAAATAAATTTCAAGAGTCAAAACCAAAACCTGGGGAACTGAAAACTTCTAGAAACTCAAACTCAATCCTCGTCCTCAGGGACTTTTTGCAAGTGGTTTAAATGGGCCGAGTAACGAACAACTGTGACATTTTTTAGCCGTTTAGTATATTCCTTCTTAGCCTACATTGGTCTAATTTGACTGAGCTCTAATGTTATTTTTTTTAAGCTGAAGCAAGAATCGCCCGATTAGCTGCGTGCCTGTTATTACTTAGATAACTTAATTCGTCTTAATACATCCAGCAATACAAAACTGTAGGCCTATCCATCAATAAAAAACCTTTGAATATGTGATGAATAAAATCAAAACAGTAACTTCAAAATATTCTTTTTTATTTTGCAAATGGTAGCTTTAACCACCCTGAGGGGTGGTGGGTAACTCTGATACATAAATCTAGTGAAAGGGCGCCAATGTAGGCTCTCGCATGTCCCAGAAAAATCCCTTGTCGCGGCCCTGGTCTTATGGATGAAAGTAGTAAGGTATTCACTGGTGTGATTTATATAGAAACTTCAGCCTTTACACGTTATTTTTACCTAGACACATATTTACTGTTTATAGATGTTCAGGTTTATTAACTGAACTCAATAACTTATGATTTAACATTGGCGAAGTTCATTTTCAGTTGGTTCGTGTAATTGAGTTTCTGTAATTCGATAACGAGATCTGTTACCAACCTATAGCAGTGTTTGGTTGACTAAATTCAATATTCTGTTCCTGCGACCACCAGTAACGAAGAAGAAATATTAACCACCAATAACCAAAATCATGGTAAAATGTATTATTCAATTTCCTCTCGAACAGCATATCATACACAGTACCTAGGTTCCAATATAAAAAAAAAACTTAAGAAAACTAATAACAAAACCTCATAAAGCTAGATCTAGTCATAAACTTAATTCAAATGTTACAAATACAAAGTAACCAAATTACTTTGGCCCTCTAGGCCTACCGTACCTTTTCCAACAACTGCCAGCCTGAACTGAGATCGATAACCAATTACCACATACTTTCTTGGATTATGAAAACAATTGATAAATATGATGGAGTTGAATATTGAGTTTTGCCCATGGAACAAACTGTACTACGTGGTACACTTAGTACTTTGGTTTTCCTGCTATTGGCTGCAGACGGTGTTGCAGCCGTCATACTGTTCCCCAAGGGACTCAGTAGGCGAGATAAATGTATCTGAGGGTTTGGGTTGTTGTTGGGTAAGGTTTGGTGTGATTGGTTTTGGTTGTTTATGCTAGATCTGTCCTCTAGTGGTTTTGGTAGCTTTGTGAAAATAAGCAAAATTCTTTTAAATGGTAAAAAGATTGACTCAACAATAAGCTTTTAAGTCCATTCTTAAACTTAAAGAGAGTATATCGCATACTTTAAACTAGTAACTATAAGAGTTGTTACTACAAGAGTTTCAGCCGTATATTGAAGTTTGACTATTGGCAGATCATTCAATATTGTTTTCTTGATCATAATTTGTAATACAGTTCAGTGGTCTGCTGTAGAAACAAATGTGAGAAGATCAGATATGAAACTTTTACTTTATAGTACGAGTTTCATAATTGATCTTCTGCTTTTCGTTCCTATTGCAGGCAATTGAATTGTATTTTAATAAATGTTAAATCTTTAACACAGAACAACACAACCCATAGGGGTAGTGGTTCAATCATCTCTTTAGGGTAGTCCTACAGCGAACATCCTTTTTGATAAAATTTTTAAGTGCTATTTATATCCTTTCAAAGTAAATATTTAGGTACTAAGGTAGCCTGATTTTTTTTTAATTTCAATGTGTGTGTTATTTTTCAAGGTGAATTAGCCATTTTGAAGTTTGTCAATGACAAGGCAGTTGATGTCCAATGGAAAAATGGGATAAATCATAGTACACTCACTGTGAGTAAGGATCTAATTTTGGATACAAACTCCGGTGTTTGTAGATATTTGGCCAGGAACCACCCAAAATCAGGTCTCTATGGATCTTCAACCTTTGAACAATTAGAGGTAAGCTTAGCAAGTTTTAACCCATTTGCTAATAACCCCATTGTATGTTATGGGCTGTCACGATAATATCATGCGTTCAATACTCACTTGGTGTAAAAAGTACGGAATTGGCATTGTTTCAATCATCTCTGATTGAAACAAAACAATTTGTGGAAATAGATCACTTTATAGAATACTAAAAAAATACCTATAAAAACTTTTCTTCTTCTTTTGCTTTTTGATAGTTCAATATGGGGTTCCCCAGGGATCAATTTAGGCCCCTTGCTATTCCTATACTACCTGAAGGGTCTACCTAGAGTAGTCTGGGGCAGAGACAATAAAGTGTCTTTATGCAGATGATACTAATTTGGTAATTTCTCCTGATAATGAAGAAAATATTGAAATATCATCTCATATTGGGGTATCATTAATAAAAGAATTTCTAGACAGCAAAAATCTTTTAAATTCAAACAAGTCAAATTTTATATCTTTTTCAACAAGACGGGCAATAAGTAAATTAAAGCCTACATTTTTTGTTGATAATGAAATATTGGACCAGGTAGGGGAATCAACATTTCTAGGCCTTAACATAGATTCAAATTTAACTTGGAACGAACATATTAACCTCCTGATCTGTAAAACATCAAGTGACCTTTATGCTTTGCGGAAAACAGCTCCATCATGTAATATTGAAACATTGAAAGCAATATATTATGCATTAATTCATTCCCATATTGCCTATGGTATTGGTAGCTATGGATCCACAACTAAATCAAATATGGATAGAGTCCTGGTACAACAAAAAAAGACGTTGAGAATCATGTGTAATATAAAACCAACTGACTCAGTTAAACATGATTTTTTCAGAATACGAAATTTTTACTGTATACAGCTTATTTGTTTATGTAACTATAAAATTTGTTTTTCTTAATAATAGGATTACTTTCTGAAATGCTGTCCATACATAAAACACAAGATCGCACCGCTTGGTGGAACAACATAATTTAGAATTTTTTAAGAAGAAAACTTCCTTTAAAGGGAACCAGTTCTTTGACTGTCTACCACAAGAGATAAAATTAATGAGGGGTCAAAATAAATTTCCAAACTCTTAAAAAGTTGTTAGTTGATTCAGCTTTCTATTCAACTGAAGAATTTTTCAATTACGCAATTCATCAATGAATATTTTGACACTTAAACCATATATTTTAGATTATGTCAATTATATTATCCTTGGTATCTTTTGTCCAGTATTTTATATTGTTTTTTTTTACAGTTTGCAGTTTTGAATAAGTTTAATGTTTAAGGTTTCTTCCATGCTTAAAGATTTCTGTTTTTTAAACATTGAACTAAATTTGATTTATTTTTTTGTTACTTTATAATCTGTGTATTTTTTATTGTTTATCTAAGTCTAAAAGAACTGTAATTAGGTTAAGTCCATTTATGACACTATTTCATGTACCATGTACATTTTATGAAATAAAGATATTTTAATTGATTGATTGAATAGGCTTAAGATACTGATAATGAAGGCTTTTCCTAGCAATTCACTTAATTGCTGCTAGGTCAACTATAAACTGTACCTGACAACAGTTTGACTGTTGTATGGTGGCATTGTAAATGCAAGCCATTTGGAATATGCTTGGGTTCGAATCCCATTACATGTTTGGTCTTTGTTGAATAAAATATGAATGAAAAAAAAGTGTCACTATTTAGAATTGAACCCAAACGTGCAGTGATTCATACACATACATTCAGTAATTCAGAGTGATTCATACACATTCAGTAATTCATACACATGACCACTGGACTACGAAACCACATCGCTGATGATGGTTTATATTTTTTTCTAAGTGATGTCAATAACTATTTTCAAATTTTGGTTTATATATTTAAGATTGTTTATTAAGAAAATTGTCCAATTCCAAAACATTTTTTTTTTGGAAACCTTGTAGGCCTACTAAAACTTCCCTTTTCGAATAAAATGGCTTTTAGTAAATTAAAAATCAAATAAACTTGCAGTAAATATGAACTAGTGAAAAAAAACTATTTAATGTTGTGAAATGTTGAACATTTTAATGTATGGTAGTAAATTAGGCCTTAGATTCAAGTAATTTGTTTTGTCAAAGGTAAGGTAGTGCCTAATTAATTAATACTACAAGCAGTACCATTTACAACAGTGCATAACACCAGGTATTTCAATAACTGCTGGCGCTTGTGTATTTTAAGCGTTTAATGTACTTAAATAATGATTTGTTTGAGACAAGAACTATACTACATTTTTGTATGTATATATTTTTAACTGTGACTTTCCAGTTCATACATGAGTTGTCACAGTACTGAACTGCCATTTACATTGGTATGAATGATTTTTAACGATGACCAATTCCAGAAGAAAAATAATGAATATAAAATACATAAAATCAAAAAGAGACCGAGAAGCAAACAAAGAGGGAAGTAAATTTGAGTTTAGTAAATTTTTATCTGCAGGTTTAAATTATAGTACAAAACCACTTCAGTTATTTTTTTAAATAATGAACATCTTGATTTTTAGGTAGATCACTGGTTATCCTTCTGTATTGGACCCCTCTCTTGTTCTCAAGAGTTTCAAGATTCAATCTTGTACTTGGACCAAGTACTGGCACCAGTTACATACCTAGTGGCTAATAAACTCACAATCGCTGATTTCTTTGTGTGGTCTACTCTTTACAGTAAGTTGACATTAGTTTATACCAACTACCCCCCCCCCTAAAAAAGGCCCTAGAAAAAAGGGGGGGTGTGTAGGCCCTATGGTAAAAAGTATTTATCTTTTGATCTTAACTATTTATTCAAATTAGTCAAAATGCTAAGATGCAAAGCAGGATGTTCTTAAGCTAAGAAAAAAGTTGTAAATAATAAATTAGAGAGAAAAGCAAAGTGTCTACTTACCATGTATATATGGTTTGCCAAAAGACAGTACTAGAAAACATTTTGTGTGAATTTGGAAAAAACATGGATTTTTATTAAAAGTTAATAACTGTTATCAAATTTCTAAGGGTAAAATTTTGAACATATAACATACATGATAAAGTACATTTCTTGTTTATTTATTTTATCATTTACAATGAATTTTTGGTTGCATTTCTTAAAATTGATACCGAATATTTGAGGATTGAAATCACCAATATTTGATTGACACAACTCAAATATTTCCTTCCTTTAAAGAATAGGCCTTGGAATTTTGAATGTCTTAGCCTACTTAATATTGAGTAATTTTTGGTCCAAGTTCCACTTGATCCAAAAAGCAGACCAGTCACTGATATTTTTTTAATCCCTCACTATTCTTTCTGTTAATTGCCAAAATGTCTTTCCTGCAAATATTTCCCTCTTTTGATAGGCAATTCGATTCTTCATAAACTTCCAAGTTAACTTTCTTCAGTTCATTCGCAATTAGTTTCTTTACACCGTTGTGTCTTTGGTTTATGAGGAGCTCTTTATGCCTGTAAGGTCCCAACACTTGTGCAAGAGTTTCTAACTCGTTGCAGTGTCTGCAGCGGTTTGTGTTGAGGCCTCGGCCCGGCAATGTCCTTACTGAAATTACTAATAATGGTGTAAATACCTGCTTTACTGGTATCCAATGGTCAGTTAGTTGATGAGCAACTAGTTTCGACTTTTTTTAATAAGTCATCTTCAGGCTCAAGGATGTCTTCAAATCATCTTCAGGCTCAAGGATGTCTTCAAATCATCTTCGGTTGAAGAGTTGTCATTTTTTTAAATAAAACGTCACGACGGACACAATAGACACAAAACACGGACATAACACAACACAGAGACGAGTACCGGTACATTAAAACAAACTTATTTAGGAGGCGACGCAAACCCGGCGATGGTTCAGTCTAGACTGCCGCACGCGGTGGTCAACATAAACAATGTGTCGCACTCCTTATCACCTTATCGGCTCAGGTTATTCTTTCTGCTCTGCTCTCCCCCTCCAGTACCTTAATCGCCGTATCATAAATAAAATTTGAAGCAAACGAAAGTTTGTCATTATGTTGACCACCGCGTGCGGCAGTCTAGACTGAACCATCGCCGGGTTTGCGTCGCCTCCTAAATAAGTTTGTTTTAATGTACCGGTACTCGTCTCTGTGTTGTGTTATGTCCGTGTTTTGTGTCTATTGTGTCCGTCGTGACATTTTATTTAAAAAAATGACAACTCTTCAACCGAAGATGATTTGAAGACATCCTTGAGCCTGAAGATGACTTATTAAAAAAAGTCGAAACTAGTTGCTCATCAACTAACTGACCATTGGATACCAGTAAAGCAGGTATTTACACCATTATTAGTATTTATCGGTATCCGGAGGCTATCAATTCGAAAATGTTACTGAAATTACATTGCAGGTCATTTTTAACGAGTCCCTCCACTCTAAAGGGGGAAGCCAATTTTTCTAGAACCCAAGAATTTGCACTTGGGACTTGTTTAAAAGGAACCCACTCCTTTGCCCTTTTATGAATGGCTTTCCCATCAGCAAATTCTTTATTTTTTAGGAATCTCCTGATGTGGGTTCCATTAATCTTCTCGTTTTAACAACTAAAAATTCAGAATAACTTACTAAGATTCACTGTTTTTAGCGAATTTCCCCTATAGGGAAGAAGCTATTACCGTAGGTCTCATGGTAAGACCTAAGCCCGAGACCATGATAACTTTTCGTTTTAGGGCCACCAGAAGCAAAAAACACCATTCGTTCGAATTTTTATATATCTATCTATCTATCTATCTATCTATATATGTGTCTGTCAGCACGATAGCGCTCGCAAAAATGGTCCGATCTTAATGAAATTTGGAACAGACATGTAAAGTGGTAATCGAATGGACGAGTTCGTGAACCTGCCCGATCAGACCATCGGAAGGGGGGGTAAAGGGGGATAAACACCCCCAAAAATGGGTTTTTTGAGTTTTTTACATATAAAAATAAAATTTATCGAATCTTTGTTGGCACCATTGAATTCAGCTCAAAAATCAAACAATTTAGTGTCTTGAATCATTGCTCTATGTCCATTGGTTACCGAGATATTGAAAGTGGTAAACACAGTACGTTGTCCCAATGTTAACCTTATGGGGAATAAGTAAAATTCTATATCTCGCTTATTTCTCAACATATCTGGATAAAACTTGGTTTGTGGCTTCATCTAGATGAGATCTAATGTATTTTAGTCTAAAATCCCCGAAATTTCAATTTTTGTGGCAGCAAACCTGCATAATCATTCCCCATGTTATCCTTATGGGAAATAAAAAAATTCTATATCTTACTTATTTTTAAAATTTCTTGACAAAACTTGGTATATGGCTTCTTCTAGTTAAGATCTACTAAATAATGAATTAAAACCAACCAGTTTTAACATACCTGTTGCAGCAAACCTGCATAATCATTCCCTATGTTATTCTTATGGAGATTACAAAATATGGAAAATCTCGCTAAGTTGGATTGAAATACCGTTTGCTGTGTTGCATCTGAAATTCGCTGAGTATGCAGGTCTGCTGCAACGGGGGTATTAAAATTATGTTTTTCTCATCTTTGTATATTGAAGGAGTAAGCCTTACATTTTAATTTTGCAGTAGATCACATTTTTCTAAATTGTTGTACAAAAGCTTCCCATTCAGGTTTCATTATACCTAATCCCATAAATCATTTGTCCCAATAAATAACTGTTAGAGGTATTATTGGGTAGTTATAAAATTTATTTTACACAACTTCTCAGAAGCTTATGTCTCTCATGAAGAATTTCTTGGCAACTCTCCTAATTTTTCTGTTTGTAAGGGATATATCATTGTTGAAGAAATGTACTGGTTGATAATGTTGAGTTTTTGATCCGCACTAAGTAATATACTTTTAATTAAGTCATTGAGTTTTTCTTACAACTCTGTGTATTATGGTGCTTTGTCTAACTGTGGAAAAACATAAAATGCCACAAAAAGAATGGAGTGTGCCTTACATTCCTCTATAGAAAACCATTATTGTCTTTTATGGAGAAACGTAAGCCATGAGTTATAAATTTTTTATTTTAAAAGTCTAAAAATAATATTTTGATTTTTTTTGTAATCAACAAAGGTGGATTTTTTACGTAAGAAATAGGATTAGGCCTAGGTCCTTTATCCTGGACCATAATTTGTGGTGAAAAGGTAATGTGGAAGTTATTTCCTCCCATACATTAGTTGCTCCTTAACACATTGGGTGCGGCATGACGCAGCGTATGCCACGCGTCATGCGATCGCGGCGGGGCGGATGACGCAGACGTCGCGTCACCATGCAGCGCTCGGCTTATGGGTTCAGTGTGAGCTCAGCTCTTGACGGAGGTGGACTATACGCTGTCCGCTCCTCACATACATACCACGTGTAAGTCAGGTGGTGTGAGCTCAGCTCTTGACGGAGGTGGACTATACGCTGTCCGCTCCTCACATACATACCACGTGTTAGTCAGGTGGCGTCAGTTTCCCGAGCCTTGCGTTTTTTATATACATTTAAGTTTTATATATATATATATATATATATATATATATATGAAGTATAATTTTTTATATATATAACAGGTTTTTATTTTCTTATTTTATACCTTCTCAGTTTCTAAAAATATAACTATTTTGCATTTGAGAAGTTTAGTAATAACTTGTTGACCAAAATTTTTCATTTTTGTATTTTTTATTGTAATATTAGTTTTGCTCCTAAATAAAAGTTTGTAAACAATTTTGTGGGTTATTATTGAGTAAACCAATGATTTCCTAGTGATTATTCAAGTGTATTATGTCAGATGGGTCAGCGACCTACTCCCAGGAGCGCATGACGCACACGTCGCGTCACGGAAATGACGTCATCGCAAAACCGGAAATAGGGGGTCTGGTGACTTTTTTTAGCTGTTATTAGTGTTTTGGCAACCTTTTTTGTTAAGTTTTTTCAAAAAAGTGTTTCCGCATTTTTGAAGACCCAAGCACTTATTTTGCCGCAGCAAACGTGTTAAAAATAAAAATACCATAATCAATGTCTTGATTTACCTTGATGCACTAAACAGATCTGCTTTTATTTTATTGCAGATAACACTCATTGGGAGAGTCTAAAATCAAAAGGGAAAGCTCCACAAAATGTTATGAGATGGATTAATCTAATAGAAGGTCAAAAATGTGTACAACAAGTCTTGAGTGAACTTCCAGAAGATGTTAAATCAAAGAGAGATCAGAGTAAAGATGTTGGTGCTGAAGAAGCAAAGAAAAGTAAAGAAGAAGGCAAGTTTGTTGACCTTCCAGGAGCAGAAATGGGAAAAGTTGTGGTTCGATTTCCTCCAGAAGCTAGTGGGTGAGTTAAATATTTTCTTTGGATCGTACTGCCATCGCTGTTTTTAGCAAAATGTAATATTTTTTATTGATTTACCATCAATATTACTATTTATAGTATAATGGTTTTATTTATCATTACATTTTATATAATTCTTGAGCCCTAGGGTATAAAATTCTTTAAAATGAAATTTTAAATAATCATGGACATTAAATTGAAATCCATATTCATCACTCCAGCCTCTAATGGAATCCAAACAATTCTGTATTCACTTTTTCTCCATTTTGTGGTATAAAAAAATTTACAAAATATAACAACATTTTACTCAACTTAAAGCCCTTATTATTTGAATTTTTAAATACTGTAGAGTTCCGAAAACCCAGACGGTAGACTGAACAGTGTCTGGGTTTGTGAAAACTCCAGGTTTTCGGAAAAGGAGAAAAATGAGAAAAAGTAAAAATACTTTGGGTAATTCCTTCAAAACGTATTTATTGCATAATACATCATACAGAAACTAAAAAACTCAAACTTATCTATTTATTAAACTTATATTTATTTTTATCTGTTAAAACAAAGTTAAAGAAGGACCTAAACTGTTTTGTAGGCCTGCTCCAAATTGTAAAAGTGAACTTTGTGTCGCTGGTAGGCTTTATTGAGTTGGTTTTATGATGAGAGTTGAATCCGGAATTCCGGGCTTCTCTACTCAGGGTTCCTACTCAACCGTGAAACCTTAAAAACCGTGAATAAGCCGTGAATTTGGCAAACCATGAAAAAACCTGGAAAGAGCCGTGAATTTCGTCATCAGACCTTTAAAATCAGCCAATTTTAAAATAGCTAATATTTTTATTAAATTATAGAGAAATATCTGTATCAATTTATTAGAGACATTAAAAATGATTCACAGTCCCAAGACGAAGACAGCAATTGTGTACTTTAAGACATAGATTGTACGTACAGGGCTAGACGGTAGGGCCTGCTAAACAGAGATTGAGATTCCACTGTGGCTGTGGAAGGAGGGGTGGAGACTGGGGAGTTAATGGGGGAACGCAATCGGTTGCCTTGGAGGGGGGAGGGAAGGATGGAAAGGTGAAGAGAGAGAAGACTAGATAGCTGAAGACGCACGCTCATTGGTTTGTTTTCTTATTCTTTACATTCCTTCTATTGTACGATTCATCGGTTTTCAACTACCGATGAATGCATCGAATGCATCGATGTCTCCGCTGCTTGTTTCTAATCATTTTCTGTTTTTTGTATCATCGTTCAAGATGTTTGTGACAATAAATAAACTCTTTAAAAATGACGCCAGAACGAACGTCTTTGTTGCGTATTTTGTTTTCTTTATGCGAAAATCCAAACGACTTGTCCTACAACAACATTTGACGGCAAATATTTTTTGTCTAATTTTTAGTATAAATCGATTGAGTCAAAATGAAATTTTTATCTCTTGCCGTTCAAGAGAAATGCTATGATCAAACTATAGACTGGTGTATATTTTGTCGTTCTCTAAGGTCAACTAAATATAGCAGAAACTCCAAATTCCATCTAATTGGAGATAATATTTTTATTCACCTGTCAACCTCCTTTCCTTATCACTCAGGATTATTGTTTGTGTACGTTTTTCGTGGGAAGGACATGCTCTTCCGGTTTAACGTGACCAAAATAGATCACAAAAATTATCTTCTCGATAAGACTTCTCGTATCATAAGCTCGGCTAGAAATTCAACCTTATTCAAAGCTGTTTAGTGTTTGTACGACTATTTCATTGCGTTAAAAGGAGCAACGGTCCTTTTAAGTTGTTATACTAGGATACGATATTAAGCAGTAAGCGTACGATAATTTTGAGTCGGCAAGGGGACGGCTGGTTGTCTGACTGAGAAGTATAGTGAAGATCGCTTCGAAGTTTGACATTGCGATCGTGACCATCCTTGTTCGTCTCGTTATAATATTGCGTGGACGCCATAAGTCAGAAGCTTGGCGCGAATCATTTATTGTTGAACATTTTAAAAGTTTCGGGTTTCTTTCGGGTAGTGTGTCGGGTATCGTCAACCCGATTTCTTTCTGGTAGTAGGTACCCGCGCGACCCGTACGTGTAATAAAAACCCGCCGAATCAAGCCCTAGACGTTTCGAACCCGCCCGACCACTCGGGTTCACGTAATTACCCGAAGCCACCCTAATTTTCGGGTACCTGCAGACCTAATTTTCGGGTACCCGCAGACCTCTACTTATCACTCACTACCCATTGCACTGTTTGAATGACAACAAGGCCCTGACTTCGGCCGCTGGAAAACATGCCTGCAGGCGACCAACGTTGTGCCATTAACTAACATTTACGGACAGTAGAACAACGATTTATCCGGAATCTGAGGCGTATTAACTAGGCGGCGCGCCCAACCGGTGTCCAAAACTGGCAACAAGAATTATTTTTAATCACGTTTTTACTTTCAACTTTCGCAAAAAACTTTTACAAAAAAAAATGTAATTGAAGTGTATTTACTAACTTGCAATTAATTTTTAAACAAACACGACATTATTTTAATACGTGTTATATAGATCATATTTCGAGTTTTTGATGATTAGAGAGTTGATAATCACGAACTTCAACTCGGTCAAGACGCAATAAATGAACGATCGAATATTCATCGAAAGGTTGGCAACATACGCAAGCGCAGACTATCATATTGTCTTCCATTACACGGTTGTTTGTTGTCTTAAAACGCAGTGTGTGATTGGCTCGTTGCTATGACGACACACGGTTGTCATGGCAACATACAGTGCGACAGTGCGCACTGGACTATGCGCATTGTGTGGGCGGATAGAAAGCAGAAACACAGGAAGAAAGGAAGGAAGGAAGAAAGGGTTAAAAATTAAAAATATTTAAGTTGTGTGGGTGTACCGCAATCGCCAGTACAATGTTTTCTGTTTTTTTAATTATTCAATAATGTTAAAATCACATCGTATTTTGTGAAATAGTTATAATTTATTTAATTGCATTGTATTTAAAATTATTTTTCCGTCAAGTATAGTTTGTTTTACCTAAAATATTACACAGTTTAATTCTATTGGTACAGAAATGATTACTTCTTCGTTGTGCTGGCGCCGACGCCGCCGCCGGCCCTATGCGTCTGCCGAGTTTTCCCTCGCTACCCCCCCCCCCCCCCCCCACCCTTTTATTCTCTGTGAAACTGTGCAGGCGGCAAAATGTTTTCCTATATTTAGACCGTAAATTTTGTAATTTTCGGACCTTAAAAACCGTGAAAGAGCCGTGAATTTTAAAATTCAGTTTGAGTGGGAACCCTGCTACTGTACATATATATATATATATATATATATATATATATTTATATTTGTATACATTCATAATAAACTTTAATTAATTATTTTAGTTCTATAAGAAATACAGGGTGTTTTTTTAATGCAACTCATTTTTAAGATTGAATATTGCACATATAAATATGAAATTAGTATTTTTTTTATAACCTTTGTATTTTATACAACCTATTATTTAAGTTTGATCATATTACGCTTAAATTATGTGTTCAGACAATCCGCCATTGACATTTATGCTAAGTTGTGCTCTCTCCATCAAATTCCTGAACACGGTTTGCTAAGTTCCTCTTTGGATTTCTTGTATCAAATTTTTTATGTTTGTCCGAGGTGCTGAATGTCTTGTCAATTGTTTTCGTATTACATACTTTTTATGTATCCCCAAAGAAAATAACATAGTGGGTTCAAATCTGGGGATCTTGGGGGGGAATAATCCGTCACTGGTAAAATCAAGTTTTGGGTTACGTTTAAAAAAAACCCTGTATAATGCGCGAACTGTAAGTGGGTTGTTTTTAAATATATATTAAGAATCAAACTATTCTGTAGTAATAAAAAAGTAATTGGTTTAGTGGGTTTTACGTTATTTTTGCGAAAATGTCTTGTAACTAAATACATTCTTCTTAATCTTAATCTTAACTAAAAAAGTTCTCTAACTCATAAATGAATGTTTAAAGTCTGCTTCATTTTATATATGTTTATTTTTACTCCATAGATGTTTTTCCAATGTGAAGTGTCATGAAAAATGAACAGATAACGGAACATTAATTATTATATCCTTCAAATTGTCTAACATTTTAATGCCATGTTATAATTGGCATTTGCTGAACATGGCATTGTAAAAATATATAAATACCGTATGGCTTTGCTGAAAAACTTTGTTTACCCTGTTCAGCAGATTTATTTGAAATATATATTCCCATGTTGGCCCATGTTAAATGTTATGGACAAATATGAAAATTTAAGGGTGCCTTCTCTTCATTTTAGCCCAATCTTCATAAATTTTATTTCCTGCAATAAGCTCTTTTCAACGACATCTAGATAATCAAATCAGACTAGAACTGAAGGAAGGGTAATGATCACAAAAAACCCCGAGCATATTAAATAAATATAGATTCCATGGGGAAAGATCACTTAACTCAGACCTATTAAATGTTTGTTTTTTCCCCTAACTTAATCATTCCATCACCTCTCCATGTAATTTTCTCTTCAGTATGTATTTTTTAAGGGGAGTTATATTTTGGAGTGGTGTGGATAGAGGGGTGCCAATTTTGTGAAATAGATACTTGGTTATCAGACATAGGCTAAAGAAAAAAAGACTTAGTTGTGGGGTTGGTAGATCTTCATTGTTTCATTTGTTCTCAGGTACTTACATATTGGACATGCTAAAGCTGCGCTTCTCAACCAATATTATCAAGAAGCATTCCAGGGTAAATTGATTATGCGCTTTGATGACACCAATCCAGCGAAAGAAAAGGTCGATTTTGAAAAGGTAAATGATTTATTATGAAATCTTTTCTAATAAATGATCGTATGAAAACAATTGCTAACTAAAGTATTTAATAGATTTTAATTATTTAATCAAAATATTTCCTAACCATTGGGCATCCAAAGTTAGATTCCTGATATTTTGAAAAGGCTCTGAATCACAATGTTAGTGATTTGATTAACAATTGAAATTACTGAAATGTCCAGTAAGGTGAAATTTAAATGTAATACCGGTACTGGAGATCAAGTAGCTTTTATATAAGCATCACAACGTTTATCTCAAAAAATCGTACCAACCAAGATAACATACTTTGAACAAATTTGTTTCACATAGCCTGAAACTCAAACTCTGGTTAAATATTTTCATTAATTATTCCGTGTCATGCTTTAATGGTACTGTATATTACTAGCGATCACTGTATAAGACTAGGTTTTTCCTACCTACAGTGTTGATGTTAATGACTGCTTTAAATTCTCACATTGTATGTTAATAATTATGCACGTTATAAATCATATATCTGTTAGAGGATACATTGTATTAAAAATTCACACTTTAAGATTCCTTTTTTATACTTGCTGTAAGTAAATTGAAGACGTCGTACAACACTTATAACATATATAAACTTATACTGCCCTCACATACAAGAGGAATATGGCGATTGATTTTGATTGGCCACATCAATTATCAGCTCTCAATCAGAGACTCTCAATGGGCCTCATCGGCTTTGATGATGATGTATGTTTACCGTCTTATATGTGAGAGCAGTATAAATGTAAATTTGTAATAAGTATTGCAAGATGTATTTTATTTATATCCAGTACATTTATCAATATGCCATGCTAATCAAGAAAGCATTCTTTCTTTATTTCTTATTCTTTCTTTATTTCAATGCTTTTTTATTCTCCTTTATTTCAGTGGAGGTTATCTCCGCACTTGCAAATATTTAAGTTAAAAATGTAGAAAGTGTGCCTTCTGCAGTTTAACCTTGATATATACTTCACTTTTGAGAAACTTGAGTAATGCACACTTTTACTCGGATTCAGTGATTGTATTGATAGTGTGGTCGGTTTTTGCCAATATGCGGAGTTAGCTTCCACATTGTGCTGGGTCGCATGGATCTCTGTGTAGAGTTGCCTCCTGTGTGCACCTGATTGTGCTACTGTAAATAATTAATTGTTTTAGTATGGTATTTAATTTTTTAGTTTTAGTTTAGTTTAGTTTAGTTTAGTTTTAAGTCTTTAGTTTTTATTAGCTTTTAAAATACTTTATAAAAGTGTATTTTTTTTAGTAAGCACCGTTTATGGATACATGTGGTAGGTGTGACGGTAGAGGTGTTTGGGTCTTAAGCATTGATTTGATAAGACTCACAGGAAATCTGTCAATACTTGGTAGAGGTCGATAGGACTGTGTTAAGTCCTGTAACTCACAAACATAATCCCCACCTCAAGCTACAGTGCCGTCGGCTCTGCTGCCGCAGGTAACTATAATGCTAAATGTGAAGTGCATTATCATTCACTTTCTTTGGGTGAAAAAATTTCCAAACGTGGAGATATCCATTGGGAATAGTGTTAAGTAAATGGTGAGAACAATAATGAGCAATAGTGCTGTGCGGAAATGGCTCAGTTTGCTGAAAGAAAATCACTATTGCTCCCATTGAGAAGAGGAGCAGCCCGCCGTCTGTAGTAGTCAATCATCTTGTTAAGGAACTCAACAATAAAGAACAAGAAAACTTGAAATTCACATTACTAATAAGTCTGAAGGTTCCTCTAAAATTTCAGAACTTTTCTTTCATAGATGAGTTATAATTTTTTTGTTTTCCAAACTTTTGGCAACAAGATTGTTGGTTACCTAAGACAGCTGGCCACTTTTTCTCATCATCTAGGACAGTAATAAGGTCTTCATTAACCAAACTGTGCCATTTTCATACTGTACTGTTGCTCACTAATGTTACCGATAAACATAGGACAATTCCTGATGAATAACTGCAGGTATATATTTTTTCACCTAAAGAAAGTGAATGATAACTCTTTTCTAATCCTGCATGATTTTTTGAACGGGTTGGCGTGGCAGACAGCACTGCACCTTTAGCCATTTTGTTTTTGAGTTGCTCAGCTTAATACAGCCCTATCAACCTAGGCCATGTACTGAAAGTCTCCTAATGAGTACCTAAACAATGACGATCATCTCATGCCCTCCCCCCATTCACCCCCCCCCCCCCACTGTACCCCAACGGTGCTTAAAAAATACACACACATGTTTTAGTTTATAGTTGCTATTATAGAAAACCTTTTTTACCCTAGGAAAATATTTAATATTTTCTATCAGCTGCTGCAAACTGTAACTTTTATGATGGATTCTGTGAAAATAAAAAGCATTCAAAGACTTGTGTCATGTAGTAAGAGAAAAAGATGAAAGACTAGGCTTTGTGGATTACATGGTATGACAGTACAAGGACTGGTAGGTACTGAGAGAGTGATGTAACAATTATTTTGCTATACAAATCATTGTAACTAACACAGAATTTACAAATTTTTAGCTAGTACATAAAATTTTATCCCTTGTGAATTGAAAAATATTTTATACTCTTTTAAAAGCAAAAATCATGTTTTTTTTTTTAAATTGCAGAGGTAACCTTTGCATCCGCTCGATTCTTCAATGCGCCCCGTGACTAGTCAGTGTTAGTGTCCCCAATGAAGCGAGTCAAAAGACAAGTACGATTTAAGATCAAAATTTTTGAATTATGAATAATTTGACTAAGCCGGATGTTTGCAATGTCGAGGTGATCCTGGAGGACCTGGAACTGCTGCACATCAAGCCCGACCGCTTCACGCACACGAGCAACTACTTCGACCTGATGCTGGAGCTCTGCGAGCGGCTGCTGCGCGAGGGCCGGGCCTACGTCGACGACACCGACCCCGAGGTCATGAAGCAGGAGCGTGAGCAGCGCGTCCGCAGCCGCAACTGGGACAACTGTAAGGCCACCGTCCGCGCATGTCGGGTTTTGGGGCTAACAGCAAAGTAGATGAAGTACAATAAAGTGTATTTGGTGAAATAGTTATTTTGTTTCTCAACTAACAACATAAAAGTTAATTTTGTTAATATATTAATTCAGATGAATTAAGATGCAATTAGATATTTTAAGTTTTAGTGCTGTGTAGTTAGATATCTTATGATATTGTTAATATTGAAATATTGTTGGCCTAGCGTAGAGCTCTTAACATGGCCGTCTCTGGTAAGAGTTTTTCTTATGATAATTTACTGAGTGGGAATCGTATGCAGTAGTAATAGATTGCAATAATGCATTTTCATACAAATAAATTTTAACTGTCATATTTTTAGACCAATCATTGGTGAGAGAGATATTTTTAGAAATTTTATTATTGTATGTAGGAAAATCCTTTCACTTGACAATCAGGCCCTTGGCCTTAATAAGGTTTTATTTAAACTCAAAGACTTGTTTTCTTTTATTTAGCGGTTGAGAAGAACTTCCAGATGTGGGAGGAGATGAAGCAGGGTACGGCGTACGGCCAGAAGTGCTGCGTGAGAGCCCGCATCGACATGGGCTCGGCTAACGGCTGTCTGCGCGACCCGACCATCTACCGCTGCAAGAACGAGCCCCACCCGCGCACGGGCGACAAGTACAAGTAAGTGACCTGCTGGGCACAGGAGTAGTCATTCAATGGTTAGGCTTGACACTTGAAAATCTTATGTATCAAAGAAATTCATGCTGCCTCCCTCATTTTGCATAATATGCCTCAGCACAGGACAGCATTCTATGACTGGGCTTTTTTTGTGACTGCTTGCTATGTAATGATCTTCCTAATTCCCTGAAGTAAATTGAAGGCCATACTCGCTTTGATGTGACACAGAAAAATTATTCTTAGTGAATCCAAAAGTGGTTCATATTTTTTTTCTTCTCTATATAAATCATATATTTAATTTCGTAAGGCGATTCTTTGCGTCAAAATTGTGGGGGTCTGGCTGGTCGTAGAAAGATGGAAGAGGGTTCAAATTAAAGATCTCTATTACGTGATGGCGGGAAAAATAATGAAATTGCTTGAAATTCACCAGAAAACGAGAAATAACGTAAAATATCTGCCATTTAAAAAGAATTGGGACTTAATGTTTACATAAAACATGTGATGCTGATACTTGATTGAAAAACATGTGGTAGGCTAGATTTTAACATAAGGTAGATTCAGTTTGCTATGAAGGTATTTTGTACTATAAAAAATAAAAATTTTTTGAATTTTCCCTCATTAGCGGCTTTTAGCCTCTTCAAGCCTCTTTTTTATCTACTTTGCCAGTTCATAAAATAATGGAACTGTAAGTATATCTCACTCCATATATTAAAGGTTAAGTGTATGAAAGGGCTGTGTGGTTTAGTAAAGATTTTTTTATTTAATTTTATTTCTTCAATGTATATTAAGACAGATCTGTGTATTGAGGATTTTGCAAAACTACAACTAAACTGTGTGGTTAGTTAACCCCTTAAGGGCGGAGTAATTTGCTCCCAGCGTGATCAGTAGCGCACAGTTTAATTACACGATCAACTCCAATACGCGAGGTTTTTGTCTCTACACGCCGATCACGATACTGCAGAACTCGTGGCGTGGGCGTAGTTCCAGAAAAATCCACTAGAGTGCAGCACCAAACGGTCTGCAATTCGTCAAAGTCAACTGTACAGTCGTAGAAAGAAAAAACCTGGCAGAACAGTTGTACCAACAAAATAACGAAACAAATCAGCTGAGGATGTCAAATCCGAGCAAAGTCGGGCATGGTGCGGAGGGCACTTAGATGTTCCACGAGATATCTCGTGTGTCGCGCTTAAGTTCACAGAAAACTACCATGAGCTATCTCGTGCGTCGCGGATAAGGGGTTAAAAAAAGTTTAAAAGTTCAAATCTAAACTTAAAAGTTTTTTGATAGAAAAATCCTTATATTCTTGGGATGAGTTTTTTACCACCTCCTCTTGGGTATATTATTAGCTTATGGTTTTAAAAATAGGTATTTTCATTTTATTATACTCTTTTTACATGCCTGACCTGTAATTATCTTTATTTTATCTATTCAACTTTATGTAGTCTTTTGTTTAGCAATTATTAAATAAACCTTTCTGATAGAATAAGACACTATTCAATTGTATATTTGATGTATACTCAATTAATAAAGATTGATTGATTGATTGATTGATTAAGTGTATGACTGTAAGGTGATGAAGGTAAGAGATACCACTAATATCACCATTTATTAGCCTTAGATTTGGACTAGAAATGACTTTTAAGATAATAAGGGATTTGTTTATTTTAAAATCAAAAACTACCAGCATTTTGTTTAAGTTTATGTCAAACAAAGTGGAAATTACAGGGTTTTTAAAAATTTATAAGTTTACAGGGTGGCCACTGCATCGGGAATTCGGGAAAACCGGGAATTAGCCGGGAATTTTTCAAACCGTGAATAAACCGGGAAATAACCGTGAATCTCGAGCGAAATCCGGGAAAACGCCATTTTTTAAAAGAACAATAATAAACATCGTAAACAAATCAATATTAAAATAGTTGACGAAAAATGCAAGATTATTTCGTCATCTTTATGCTAAGCAACTTCCAAATACAACTACTAATGCGCAACTGCTTGAAGCAGAATCACATACGCGTCAGTAGAAAGCGAAAGACGGCAAAGAGTGTCTAGTGTCTAGCGCCACCCTCAGCGTAAACGCCAATCTGTGGTGAAGATTGTTGGTCGACAGGATAGTGAATGACGTTGGCTCTGCCCAGTCCATCTGCAGGGGAGCAGACAGACAACAGTGATGGTGCAATAGTGCAGTCGAGGGGAGGGAGGGGTAGGCAGATAATGGAACAACAAATTTCTACGCAGAAGAATTGGGGTTAAAATAAAACGTTTTCTACGAAACTTTATTACGTACAGTCAACGTACTCAAGGATCATTAGTGATGAGTACCTATACTCTTAAAAGAAGTCGCTCTTATACCGCCAAGGGTTAATTTTTATTCGTATAACGTACTTCTCCATAAAAAGACGATTTCATTTGTTTTTATTAGGTATCGATTCTTGTTTAGTTGTGCTTTGAATAACCGCAAACTCGGTTGCAAAACTGACGAAAATAAAAATAAGCTTATAATTTATTATTCTGTTTTGCAAGCAAGAAAAACAGTCACTATTTCAACGAGAAATAGGCCTTTAATATGCCTCTATTTAGTTGTGGCGATTTTCTAGTCAAAACGTACAAATGAACTTGAGTTTGGTATGGTCCAGTAGTTCGATTCTGTAAACTGCGGATCAATTTTACCGGCAAAGATTTCCGTCTTTCTGAAAGGAATAACCGCGAGATCATTGACGTACGAAATATACAAGTATTGTATTTTTCAGTTTGTAATTATTATAACTACAGCCTGTTTCAGGAAATTGGTTTTTTTTGTGTCGGCCAGATTCGGCTTAGGGAAAATCGAAGATAAGAAAGCGACAAAAAGTGGTCAGGTGTTCATGCGTATTGACTAGCGGCTCCACGAATGTCGATAAAAGCGTGGGTTATACTAAACTGAAAAACGTAATTTTGAAGTGATTTATTGATAACGCTGAACCATTATCTTTGTACCGAATATTTTAAATTGTGTTTGAAATTATTTATCAGTAGTACCTCCTTTTATGTTTTCTTTACTGTTTGTTTTTCTGCATGATTAGTTAATTAAACTTATACTCGGGTAGTTGGCTTATTACTCGACTCGAAATGAAAACCCACTATTCGCCCGCCCCTAAAAGATTTATTAAACGTATAATTTAAAGGCGTCCGATTCGTAAAATAATTTTTGAACCGGCATAGCATTGGTTAGGCTTTGATTGTGATTTTTGCCGTAATTTGCCATCACTTATTATTAGTAAAAACAGTAATGGCAAATAAATGTTCGCAAAAATCAAAATCAAAACAAACTCACAGTCACCAACAATAAATTTCAAAAAAATCTGTACGTGACCTTGTCACCTGCCGTGTGTACGGCATGACGTTTCGCAAAAAGTACATTTAGTGTATCAAAATTAATTAATTGATAGACCAGCAAATTTTATGTTTAGAAGTTATTCATTGTCACTGTCACGAATTGGGTTTTATCTTTTCAATATCGACTTTAAATGGTGTTTAGTTCAACTTTGGTTAGAATTGGGAAATCAGTAGAAAATCGGGTGCGAGAGTCAACTTCTAATATCAATTTTGTTTTGTCGTCTTTCTGGTTACCGAAGTTTTTTGTCTTACTTCCTTTCATCCTTTCTTCCTTCCTTTCTCCTCCCCCCACCCCCACCACACGGATGGCGCATAATATAGTGCGCATAGCAGGTTGTCATGGTAACCACGTGTTGTCATTGCGTCGGGCCAATTAGCGACTTCCACTGCCACTGCGTTGTGAAACGTGAATTCGGGCGGACAGCAATGTGAAGCAAGACAGGCCGATAGTCGGCGCGTGCGTACCCTTACTTTGTCAAGTTTTCGAACGATATCCATATTTTTGCGTCTTCCTCCACTTATCTAATTTATATGGTTCATAGTTCTACTACCTTAAGTATCGAATACGACAAGGAAGTAATTTAATAATTATCCATTTGGTGTCATACAACGTACGGTACGTTACAAAATGCATTTGGATTACATTTTACAATGAAAAGTTGGTTTTGACAAAAACGTTTGAGGACTATTTATTTTCAAGTATTGTTTAACCGTTCTACGGCGAACAGTCTGCTGCCGCGTGAGTATAGGATCAATGCTGATTTGCCGTCTGTTGCACGTTTTGTTGCCTTGTATTTGCGTGTTCTGACTCATTTTGATGTAGGCCTATTTCTAGTTGAATTGAATACCGCCTGCTTTAAAATATTGCCGGCCGTTGTTGTTGCTACGGCCTTATTGGTTCCGTGATTGGGTTAACCGTGACTCCTCAGCGAGTCACTGAAATTTAAAAATGCAAATTACGAAAATGTGGTTTATTTCGTGTACACTCAAGCATTATCTATTACCCAGCGTAAAATACGTGATTTCGGCGTGTAATGTACGGGAATAGTAGCCTGATTTCGTTAACACCCTGATTGTACAAGCGGCCGGTGGAAGCTCATCTTGCCTCTTGCGTTTAAACCTTTTTAAACTCTATTAATTAACAGGCTATTCTGTTTTTTCCACATGGTTGATGGATTTTAGTAATAATATATAATAACTGTAAGACATTGTTTACTCTGTTGTCACCAATTAATTGGGATGACTATAATGGAGTTAATATGCCACCGGGCAGGGGCGAACCCAGGATTCAATTTCGGGGGGGGGGATATCCTGTAAGAAGGGGGAAGGGGGGATTTAGGTACTCACAAACACCTGTACTAATGTGATGATAGACAAATAAGGTCGTCGTGGTAGACGAATATCGTCGTCGCGGTAGACGAATATCGTCGTTGTGGTAAACGCCACGGTCGCCGAGTATCGCGTCGCGGTAGACACATATATCGTTGTCACGTCGCAGTAGACGAAATTCGTCTTCGAGTCGCGGTAGACAAAAATCGTCTTCACCCGCGGTAAACGAAATTCTTCGCGTCGCGGTACATAAAAATCGTAGTCGCGTCGTGTTAGCCGAAAATGGTCGTCTATTCGTCCAAAATTTCTGTTCTCCAAAATTTCGGTGGGATATATCCCCTTTATCCCCCCCTGGGTTTGTCCCTGCCACCGGGAATACGGCCGAAAATGCCCGTGAAAACCGGGAAAAAACCGGGAATGGAAAAATTCGTTTGGAGTGGTCACCCTGGTTTAGTTATTCTGATTTTGCTCACTTTTGTATATGTTCAATATTTTAAAATTTTTAGGTTGACTGAGTATTTTTTAAATTAACTAAGTACTATATAGTCCATTATTTTCTCTCTCAGGGTATATCCAACATACGACTTTGCATGTCCTATCGTGGACAGCATCGAGGGTGTAACTCATTGCCTGCGTACGATGGAGTATCACGACAGAGATGATCAGTTCTACTGGTTTATCGACGCTTTGGGCCTGCGCAAGCCTCACATTTGGGAGTACTCGAGGCTCAACATGACGAACACTGTGCTTTCCAAGCGCAAACTCACCTGGTTCGTGGAAGAGGGATATGTAGATGGATGGTAAGTAGATTCGAGATTAGGTTTGGCCTGTAGTCATCTGCTGACAGATTGAATGCTTCTTGGGCACTATATTTTGTGTCAGACTTCTTAAAGGGACTGTCTACATTTGCAAATTTTATTGTTCTGTTTTTCGATGGAATAATGAGGACATTTGAGAATAAAATGTAAGAGCTAAATTCTAGGCCTAGCTGCAAATAATTGTTGTGCTATTAATGCTAACAATGAAATCAGCTGGTCTTTATCGTAAACCAGACTGAACGACTTTAAATACAGAAGGAGACTAACCATCCTATTGGGCCAGCTGTGCCTGTTTTTGTGTCAGCCAGAATTTGAAATGAATGTAGTTTTACTAAATTACCAACAGATAGCGCATATGAAAATGATTTATTTCAGTTTTCAAAACTTTATATGCCAGAAAATAAGAGTTCTTAATCGTACGTATGTTTGCTCTTTGAATACTATATTGTCAAAACATCTCCCCCTGATGGCGTAATTATTAGTTGACTGCAGTATATTCTATTGGAGAATACAGTAACTAAGTCCTCTTTCAAGTCTTTGGCTGACATAAAGTTGGTACACTTTTTATAGTGACAATGGAAAGTCTACTTCTGTATTCAAAGTCAATGATAATATAATCTTGAGTGTTCTGTACTTACAATTCCTCTTAAAATATGCAAAATATATTGTGTCAATGTTTTAGTGGGATATAGTTAAACAAAAAAGAAGCTTAAATTCCTATTTAGTGTGATATAAACATTCAAAATCCATACTTTCAAGTATATTAGCTCATATCCTTTTGAGGATTATTAAGACAAAGATTTTTACCTAATTGGAGCTAAGTTGCCATAGTTGATCTTTGTGATACTTTGATTGTTTTGCTGAAGGTATGATTTTGAAAGTGTCATTGATTATTTGATACGACAGCAAGTTGTGCAATGGTGTTCCAGGGAACACCCCAGGTTCCTCATGGTCAGGGGTATCCTCCGCAGGGGCATGACGGTCGAGGGGCTGAAGGTATCATTTCTCAGTATATTGTTTATTTGATACGACAGCGAGTTGTGCGATGGTGTTGCAGGGACAACCCCAGGATGCCCACAGTCGGGGGCATCCTCCGCCGGGGCATGACAGTCGAGGGGCTGAAGCAGTTTATCATTGGCCAGGGCTCATCTCGCTCCGTCGTCGTCATGGAGTGTCATTGTTTATTTGATACGACAGCAAGTTGTGCGACGATGTTGCAGGGACGACCCCAGGATGCCCACAGTCAGGGGCATCCTCCGCAGGGGCATGACAGTCGAGGGGCTGAAGCAGTTTATCATCGGCCAGGGCTCCTCTCGCTCCGTCGTCGTCATGGAGTGTCATTGTTTATTTGATACGACAGTGAGTTGTGCGATGGTGTTGCAGGGACAACCCCAGGATGCCCACAGTCAGGGGCATCCTCCGCCGGGGCATGACGGTCGAGGGGCTGAAGCAGTTTATCATCGGCCAGGGCTCCTCTCACTCCGTCGTCGTCATGGACTGTCATTGTTTATTTGATACGACAGCAAGTTGTGCGACGATGTTGCAGGGACGACCCCAGGATGCCCACAGTCAGGGGCATCCTCCGCCGGGGCATGACAGTCGAGGGGCTGAAGCAGTTCATCATTGGCCAGGGCTCCTCTCGCTCCGTCGTCGTCATGGAGTGGGACAAGATCTGGGCCTTCAACAAGAAGGCAAGACCTACATCGTTATCTAAGAATATTTTGGCTGTTTGAACATAAAAGTAGAAAAATATTCGTTCAAGTACATTTTTATATATCTAGTTAGTTCATGAAGACATCTGTTCATGAAGACATTAGTTCATAAAGACATTATGGCTGGACTTAATGACCACACTCAGGTCCATTGAGAGGGAAGTAGAGAATAAGTGTAAATATATTTCTTGCAGGGCTGTGCGAATAGTTTGAAAATCGAATCGAATCCGAATCTTTTTAGAGATTCGATTCGGATTCGTTAGTCGAATCCACTGTGAACAGATAACCGGATTTGGTTTTATACACTAAGCAGGATTCGAGATTCGATTTAAAATGAAACGGGAGATTCAGGGCTGTGCGAATAGTTCAAAAATCGAATCGAATCCGTCAGTTGATTATGAAGTCAGTTGATTGGGGTGAACAAAATCAAGTGTCAAAACCATCGACTCGTTAGTTTTGACTCGAGTTGAAAGTCGAATCAACTCCAGTTACTCGAGCCAAGGCTCAACTCGAGTTGACTCGACTCGGTAACTCGACTCGTCACATCACTAATCTCTGACCATTCGACATCGTCAATCAACCAATGTTCGCCATTTAAACTTGGGAGATAGTTGATTAGCTGAAGTACAACACAATGAAACAAATGTAATGATTAAGAAGGAAAGAATTTGGGTAAAAGTAAAAGTGCATTACTCTAATTTATATTTGTGATTGTGAAGCACTTATTATTGGACGAGTATGACGTTACTGTGAAGCTTGCCGTCTACAAGGGAACGTAGAGGTTAAATTGTATGTTCGTAGATGAATAAAGTAATTTGCGTGATTCTTGAGTATATTAAGGTTTACTGTTTACTCTTAACTATACGATTGAGTTTGTTTAGTACTATCAAGAGTCCTCAAAAGGTTTGTTACCTAAATAAGTTAAAAGTTGTTTGATTTAAATATACCTTGTGTTATAAGTTGCATAGGATACCTGTAGGCCTTGAATCTAGACATTACTTTTCAAAGCCTAACATCATTTATTGTTATAGCCTTCATAGGAAATGTGGAATGTTGAAGATTTGATTTGCAAGGAAATATAAAAATAGGCTAACAAGGGAGTCACAAAACTAACCTAGGCCTATAACTTAGTGCAATTTAAGAACTTAGGACCGCGGCTCTTGGCTCTCTTATAAACTTTAAAAAATTTCGGTAGCATGTTAGCTGTTACAGCATGTTGGTAGGGGGGATATTATGGTAGGGGGGATATTATGGTAGGATGTTGTAAATTATCAGAACATTTTAAAAACAACTTATATTTATTTACATGTTGTAGTTTAATAGCTTAGCTTCTTATACTTAAGGTAAGTTTGTGAGAAAATTTTGAGCTTTTGGACTGCAAAACTTCTTAGGCCCTGGAGATCGGAATATTTTTCTCTCGAAATAGGCAGGATACCAGTTGGAAAGAAATTTGTTGAGGCCTAACATTCATGTTTGTAATATGAATCCGAAATATATTTCAGATCCGGATTCGAAGTTTGGATTCGACTTGAGTCAAATTATTGGATTCGGATTTGACCCGGTTTCGAAAAAAGTTGTGAACCCGAGATTCGAATTTGACTCGAAATACTTTATCAGATTCGGATTCGACCCGGATTCGAAAAAGGTTATGATGAGATTCGGATTCGATTCGGATTCGCTGTCACCTTTAAACCACTATTCGGATTCGGGTTCGAAACCATAATTTCTGGATTCGCACAGCCCTGATTTCTTGTATTTGCGAGGCATATTTTTAGAAGAGGTTTATGTTGGTGGCCAAACATATTAGGGTTATATTTCCTTTAAATCAATGTTGAACTCCAAATCAACTTATCTTGTTAATTTATCATCATAAAACTGAAGTTGATAGATCAATCGATAAATCCAATAATTTCTCTTACCACTCCATTGGCTTTGTGAGCTATACTTTAACGTAAAATCAATATATTTTGTTTAAATAAAAAAGGTATTTTTTAATGATTTTTTTATAATGTTTTATGATTTTCTTTGACTTGTCTAAAAATTACCTCATGATGACAGTGGTATTAAATCAAGTGTGTTTTGAAAAGTTGGTATTGTTAAGTGTTTTACTCCTTGAGATTTTCTTGAATTTATGACTAGTGGAAAATTTTTATTTGCTTTTTTTATCAATCATATTATTCATCTAGTATACTATATGAATATAAACTATATAATATACTATATAGTATAAACTACCACTGTGTGAGCAGGTGATAGACCCGGTGGCGCCGCGGTACAGGGCGCTGGACGGGAGGGACACGGTGCCAGTGCTGCTGCCGGGTGTGCGGGAGGACGGGAGGAGGTGCTCTCTGTGCCCAAGCACCCCAATGTTGCAACCAACTACCACTGTGTGAGCAGGTAGACCCGGTGGCGCCATGGTACACGGCACTGGACGGGTGGGACACGGTGCCAGTGCTGCTGCCGGGTGTGCGGGAGGACGGGAGGAGGTGCTCTCTGTGCCCAAGCACCCCAAGCAACCAACTACCACTGTGTGAGCAGGTGATAGACCCGGTGGCGCTGCGGTACAGGGCGCTGGACGGGAGGGACACGGTGCCGGTGCTGCTGCCGGGAGTGCGGGAGGAGGTGCTCTCTGTGCCCAAGCACCCCAATGTTGCAACCAACTACCACTGTGTGAGCAGGTAGACCCGGTGGCGCCATGGTACACGGCACTGGACGGGTGGGACACGGTGCCAGTGCTGCTGCCGGGTGTGCGGGAGGACAGGAGGAGGTGCTCTCTGTGCCCAAGCACCCCAATGTTGCAACCAACTACCACTGTGTGAGCAGGTAGACCCGGTGGCGCCATGGTACACGGCACTGGACGGGTGGGACACGGTGCCGGTGCTGCTGCCGGGAGTGCGGGAGGACGGGAGGAGGTGCTCTCTGTGCCCAAGCACCCCAATGTTGCAACCAACTACCACTGTGTGAGCAGGTGATAGACCCGGTGGCGCCGCGCTACACGGCACTGGACGGGTGGGACACGGTGCCAGTGCTGCTGCCGGGTGTGCGGGAGGACGGGAGGAGGTGCTCTCTGTGCCCAAGCACCCCAATGTTGCAACCAACTACCACTGTGTGAGCAGGTGATAGACCCGGTGGCGCCGCGGTACACGGCGCTGGACGGGCGGGACACGGTGCCGGTGCTGCTGCCGGGAGTGCGGGAGGACGGGAGGAGGCGCTCTGCGTGCCCAAGCACCCCAGTGATGTAACCAACTACCACTGTGTGAGCAGGTGATAGACCCGGTGGCGCCGCGCTACACGGCACTGGACGGGAGGGACACGGTGCCAGTGCTGCTACCAGGAGTGCGGGAGGAGGTGCTCTCCGTGCCAAAGCACCCCAAGAACCCGGAGGTGGGGGAGAAGACCATCTGGGTCGGCCCGCGGCTGCTCATCGACCTGGAGGACGCCAAGACTTTGAAGGAAGGCGAAAATACAACATTCATCAATTGGGGCAATTTGAAGATCAAGAAAATTAACAAGTACGTATATAGGGTTTCCTTTATAATCCAACCTACTACCACTCCTGGTGAAAGCTAACCTGAACAGAATTATATGTAGAATCCATGTTTTTATTGCCCTGACTACCTTTGTCTAAAGAAAAATGCTATTGTTTTCGGGCAGTAGAAATCCATTTTGACTAATTTATTTTGCCACCAGAACCCCCATTACCATTAAAAACCTTCAATCAATGACAATATCTAAACGATCTTGAAGTAACTGAAGTTTGAGATGAATGAATGTATACATAAAGAAGGGGTGTGCGAGTATTCGACCGGTCGAGCTTTTTGGTCGAGCTTTTCAGTATTCGGCTCGGCTCGACTTTTTTCAAAAAAGCTCGACATTCGAGCCGAGCTTAATGAGAGAGTTCTTATCGGGAAGATAATTATTGCGGTCTATTTTTGGACACCGTAAACCCGAAGAGCATTTCTCTCCCAAGAAAAACACAAACAAAAAATATTCCCTAGTGATAAGGAAAGGACATTAACAGGTAAAAAGAAATATTATCTCCATTCAGACGGAAATCGGAGCTATATTTAGTTGACCTTGGAGAACCCAAAATACAGCAATAAAGTCTATTGTTTTATCACGGCTTATCTCTTTAACGGTCAAGTTTCATTTTGGTTGCATTTGATTAATAAAAATAAGACAAAAAATATGAGCCGTCATTTTAGTTGTATGCCAAGTAGTTTGTATTTTTGCGTGTTGTAGTAAGGATTCCTTATCTCCTAATTAACTCACGCACGCTCGCTGTCAGACAATGACAAAAAAACCGGGACAGAGGGGCTTGGAGTAAACAAACCTCCACCCCTCCCCCTCCCTGGCCACTGATAAGGAGAGTGAGTGAGATAGCTGTCTCTTTCTTTCCCTTTATTCCATCCTAATTTCTGATCTTTCTTCTTTCTAATTTTTTTAAACCGTACATAATTTTCTTAACAAAAGCTTATAAATGCAATTAATTTTAGGATGATAATAAATTATTTTTGTTATTAAATATTATTAAATAATATTTAATTAATATTATTATTAATTAAATATTATTTATTATTTAATTAAATATTAATTAAACAATAATAATAATATTATTATTATTATTATTATTATTTTAAATAATATTTTTAAATAATATTATTAAATAATATATAATTTTCATTCATATTCTGAAATAATAAGTTTAACCATCAATATTTATTATGCCACAATTGGGACTGCTATTTGTAATGTCTTTACTTTGTGAACATTAAGAAAATCAATCTTGTTTTTGACTAAGTGTAAATATGTTATTTTTTTAAGATATAACCATTTAAAACCTTTCCATTCAACACTTGAAAATAATTTTGTAGTACCTATTTGTAACTAGAATGATTATTTAAGTTTAACTATTTATTTTAAAGGGAAAGTACGGTGGAATTGGGAAGTCAAATTAAAAATGTAGAGTAAAATTTTTTATTTTTCTACATAAATTATTTTTTGAGCCAGTTTGATCAATTTTATGTAATATAATACAAAATATTGATGAACCTATCACATCATTAACTTGTTTTTGAGATAAGCTTTCTAGTTTTGAGCTGGCATTCACTTAAGGTATGCAAACATTAGTCTGTTGTATCTTTTAAAATTAAAATCAAGCTTCATAATTTGGTGGCTGTTAAAAAGCTCGGCTCGAAAAAGCTCGAGCTCGAAAACTTTTGAAAAAGCTCGGCTCAGCTCGGCTCGAGTTCAAAAATCACTATTCGCACACCCCTAACATAAAGATAATTTCTTAAGGAAATAATAAATTACAAAAAGATTTCTGAATAAAAGATTGCAGAATACATCATGTGAATTTTGAAATTTACATAATTATTGAATAATTATGTATATTACCTTTCTTTATTTGGGTACTTTCTTTATTTGGGTAGATGAAACTGACCCAAGGTTTATCTGAAAAACTGATATTATTCCTTTGGTTCCAACTATAAAGCCTTCTGCATAGTATATTCTAAAATTTGCCGTAATAATTCATTTGGTAAATTCAAAAGGCAAACCCTTCTGATTACTTTAGAGGGATAACAATATCAGGTTTAACTATGAGTGCAAAAGTTAGGTGGCTTTGCATTTTTATGGTTTTCTGCAGTTTAAAACCCTAATGACAGTGACAGAGGTTTTTTTTTAATAAGAACGTTATTCTCACAATCATACATTCACCATTATGTTACTTGAAAAAAAACCTTAATAATGCACATTATCCATGATAAAGGTAAAGTTTTAGTTTTATATTTAATTTTTGTTCTCATTGGCTAGTAAACATATTCCAAGTAGATGTCAGACTAATGTGAGTGCAAGGACTTACCTGTGTCTAGAACAGCTACAACATTTCTTGCTGTCCCAAAATTGGCTGTCTTAAAACCAGTACTGTATGTCTTCTTTGTGAACTTAAGTGAATGAATGAAAATACTTCTTTATTGTGGCGAACATTACGACCGCACGGTCCTATTTTTACACTAAACTCCTAGAGGCGTAAGTAACTGCCTTTAAAGTTATTTTGCACCTCCAAATTTTTTGAATGTAAATCCGGTGATCGGTGCAGGCAGGGGGACCAGATCACGAGCGTGGAGGCCGAGCCGAACCTGGCGGACAAGGACTACAAGAAGACGCTGAAGCTGACGTGGCTGGCGGACACGCCGCACGCGCCACTCACGCCCTGCGTCTGCGTCCACTTCGACCACATCATCAGCAAACCCGTGCTGGCCAAGGACGAGGACTTCAAGCAGTACATCGGCCACGTCACCAAGGTCCGTCAATAGTGAGAGGAAATAGTTATGTAATTTGTGTATTAAGAACGCAAAGTATGTCATTGCCACTCGAGAATTGTAGATTTTGAGAGCGGCAATGACTATTTGTGGTCGTAATACACACAATATTTTTCCTGCCACCATTATTCAAACAGGTTAATTTATTAACTTACCTGTACACAAAAGTGCGTTGAGGTTATGTTTGCTTATATTATTGGAACGAAGCGGAAGTTGAGATAGAAACGGTGACAATTAAATCAGCTGATTTAGAACAAGGGAAATAGAATTTAGAGTACGGTGAGTGTCATGGGATTTCTGACCAATAGAAACTGGTCTACGGTGTTTGACGTCGTAGTTATCTCTCTTGTGTGCCACCTTAACCTTTCTACATTTCAAGCAACCCTGATTTAGCGAGCGGGAATGAATTGAAAGCGGAAATGAACCATTTTGCATACTGTTTACTGGTGTTGCAATGTGATTATTTCCATGCAATGGTAGGAAAATGAATATGGTCATCCCTATGAAATCCTTCCAAAACTTGTTTCAGTAGCAATATTTTATATGCAAATTTCAATGCTACAATCCATAACTCCCCAAATTTTATAGGTTCAGGTTTTATTAATGTATAATATATTTCCTTGATAATAACAATGTTAACATAATAAGTGTGAAAGCATCCTCTTTCTCTTTAGGCTAGTGAATTTGAACATAAAATTATGCAAACCTCGCATATTTGCATCATATTCCGATTTTTTAATATATTTTTTTGCATCCCTTAGAGTAATATGATTCCAATTTTGCAACACTAAAAAACTTTTGCTACTCTTGCCGTACTCAAAAAACTATCAAATTTTGGTACTGTTCGTATTTTTTTTATAAAATATCACTTTTAAGGAAGCAATACAGTAGAGTCCCGCAAACCGGGACTTCGATAACCTGGAATTCTGGATAACTCGGAAAGCCTGCCAGAGCAATAGAGTGCATTGAGATTCAATGCTAGAGCACGGTGTGACACGTTTAAAACAGTTTTAGTTTTTCTTTAAGTTTTTTTGTAACTAATATAGTTTTTATATTTTTATTATGCAATAAATAAATGATTTCTTATAGAAATAACAGAAATTATTCTTATTTTTACTCATTTCCCAATAACTCGGAATTTTCACAAACCCGGACACCGTTCGGTCCACATTAGTCCGGGATTGTGGGACTCTACTGTATTGCTTAACCTAAACCGTTTAAATGTTTATAAATAATCATAATAATCTATGTGTTTCGATGTGAATTTTATAATGCTGAAATATTGTGTCCCAAATCTCTTTTCTTCTTGAGTAATAGTGGGGAGGCGGATGGCCAAAATTACAAAGTTGGCTCACCCCAAAAGCTGACCGGCAACCACCATGCTAGATTTTATTAAATAGTAGTAGAGATGATATTTTGACCGGTGGTCGCTCTGTGTGAGTGGGACTCTCTGTTTTGGACGCCATTTTGGAAAATGGCGGATGTTAATGTTTTATCCTTCGTAGTTTGGTAACCAGTCAAGCTAAAAACTTGATTTTGGTATCAAATTACATGTTTTTGAGGTCAAGGAATTCGAAAAAAATATTAAATTATTCATTTCTCTTTTCTGGACGCCATTTTGGAAAATGGCGGATGCTATTGTTTGATTCTTCGTAGTTAGGAAACCACTCGAGCTAAAAACTTGATCTTGGTATCAAATTATATGTTTTTGAGGTCAAGGAATTCGAAAAAAAATATTAAATTATTCATTTCTCTTTTCTGGACGCCATTTTGGAAAATGGCGGATGCTATTGTTTGATTCTTCGTAGTTAGGAAACCACTCGAGCTAAAAACTTGATCTTGGTATCAAATTATATGTTTTTGAGGTCAAGGAATTCGAAAAAAAATATTAAATTATTCATTTCTCTTTTCTGGACGCCATTTTGGAAAATGGCGGATGCTATTGTTTGATTCTTCGTAGTTAGGAAACCACTCGAGCTAAAAACTTGATCTTGGTATCAAATTATATGTTTTTGAGGTCAAGGAATTCGAAAAAAATATTAAATTATTCATTTCTCTTTTCTGGACGCCATTTTGGAAAATGGCGGATGCTATTGTTTGATTCTTCGTAGTTAGGAAACCACTCGAGCTAAAAACTTGATCTTGGTATCAAATTATATGTTTTGGAGGTCAAGGAATTCGAAAAAATTTTAAATTATTCATTTCTCTTTTCTGGACGCCATTTTAGAAAATGGCGGATGCTATTGTTTGATTCTTCGTAGTTAGGAAACCACTAGAGCTAAAAACTTGATCTTGGTATTAAAATATATGTTTTGGAGGTCAAAGAATTCGAAAAAAATTTCAAAATATTAATATTTCTTTTATGGACGCCATTTTGGAAAATGGCGGATGCTAATGTTTTAGTTTTCGTAGTTAGGTAACCACTCTAGCTAAAAACTTGATCTTGGTATCGAATAATATGGTTTTAAGGTCAGGGAATTTGAAAAAAATAATAAATTATTCACATCTCTTTTCTGGACGCCATTTTGGAAAATGGCGGATATTAACGTTTTAGTCTTTGTAGTTTGGAAACCGTTAAAGCTAAAACCTTGATCTTGGTGTTGAATAATAGGTTATTGAGGTCAAGGAACTAAAAATTGTTAATTTATTCGTATATACGATCCATTTTCTATTTTTCAAAGTGGCTAGATGTATTTATACTCATTTTTCTGAATGCGCCTAACCAATATCTAGCATTCGGAACAACCAATACATTGAGGAAGGTAGTATAAAATTATTAGGTTTCTGGTTACCAGATAGGAATTTGCCAAGCATTGTAGGAATATTTTAAGGCTCAAAATTTGGCCATGCGAGCATATCTTGTGCTATTTTATGTCCATCCGAATACGTATTTTTTTAATTATTAAAATCTCAAAACCGAGTTGAGATATAATCGCGAAACTTGATATTTTTTATATGCTTTTGTTATAGACAAGCTTAAAATTTCTTAAAAATTGTGTTAAAGAACATTTGTATATCCGAAATGGCGGCTGTTGAAAATTCTAAAAAAAATATAACATTTTCTCATAGAAAATGTAGACAGTTCAATTACAAATTCAGAGAGGTATAAGTTTTTATCATGGGATCAAATATTACCAAGAAAAGCAACATGTATTTGCCGAAGGTTATCTAAGTCCTGAAAACCTGAAATACCTTCCGCTAACAAAGCTATATTTTTAGACACATCTCAAGTTCGGCCGACACATTATAAGTATATCACTTAAGTTTTTATTTCAAGTATAATTACACTCACTAACATAACAGCTTCAATTTGAAGATTTAAAACAGCTGATTAGTGGTTTCCAAACTACGAAGACTAAGACATTAACATCCGCCATTTTCCAAAATGGCGTCCAGAAAAGAGAAATGAATAATTTAATATTGTTTTCGAATTCCTTGACCTCAAAAACATATAATTTGATACCAAGATCAAGTTTTTAGCTCGAGTGGTTTCCTAACTACGAAGAACCAAACAATAGCATCCGCCATTTTCCAAAATGGCGTCCTGAACAGAGAAATGAATAATTTAAAATTTTTTTCGAATTCCTTGACCTCCAAAACATATAATTTGATACCAAGATCAAGTTTTTAGCTCGAGTGGTTTCCTAACTACGAAGAATCAAACAATAGCATCCGTCATTTTCCAAAATGGCGTCCAGAAAAGAGAAATGAATAATTTAATATTTTTTTCGAATTCCTTGACCTCAAAAACATATAATTTGTTACCAAGATCAAGTTTTTAGCTCGAGTGGTTTCCTAACTACGAAGAATCAAACAATAGCATCCGCCATTTTCCAAAATGGCGTCCAGAAAAGAGAAATGAATAATTTAATATTTTTTTTCGAATTCCTTGACCTCAAAAACGTGTAATTTGATACTAAGATCAAGTTTTTAGCTTTACTGGTTACCAAACTACGAAGGATAAAACATTAACATCCGCCATTTTCCAAAATGGCATCCAAAACAGAGAGTCCCACTCATACAGAGCGACCACCGGTCAAAATGTCATCTCTACTACTATACAATAAAATCTAGCATGGTGGTTACCGGTCAGCTTTCGGGGTGAGCCAACTTTGTAATTTGACGTATTTTACTATATGCGCCTCCCCACTATAAGTAGACTAAACCTGATTTTGGTTTCTGAAGAAGGTTATTGTTTTCAGTCACAATCACGTTACTTCAGTTTTAAATCCTCCTCGAAGTCTTATTCAGTATAAATTATTGATTTCTAAATTTAAATCCAGTAATATAATCTCTCTTTTCCTTTAAACTTATCCCATTTAGTAATGTAGGAAACCCTCATTGTAATTTTCTAATTTTTTTCAGACTGAAGTGGTGATGTTGGGAGATCCCGAGCTTGTTAATGTGAAAAAGTCAGAAATCATCCAGTTACAGAGAAGAGGATTTTTCATTTGTGACAGCCCTTATAAGCCTCCAAGGTAAAAAGAAATTTGATAACATATACTAGGCCAAGGTTTTTAAAATATAGGGTGTAATTTACTAGAGTTTTAGAAGGATTAAGAAGGGCAACAATGTTTTTTAAATACATGTGTTTTTACCTCCAATGAAAGGCAGGTTTGCAGTCATCATTGTTGGTTAATTATTTTGATGTTCGATTTTAACAAGCACATGTAATATTAAACATGTCATTCTGACTGAATTTGTCAATAATGTTAATCATTTGATGTTATACTTTTCTACCAGAATCTTCGTGAGTTGTTAAAGTTCCATTTTAAAAATGTATTCTCGACATGTGTAAACAAGAATATATATTTGGTACCTAAATTATCATACAAGTTTTTAGGTGTAAATTTGGGGACTGTTTACTGCTCTTGAAAATTTAGGAAAAAAGGTTTGTCATGAATAAATCTAAAAAACAAGCAATGAAATAAATATTAGGCAGGCATTTTGACATAGCTGATAAAAAAATATTTTGTTGCAGTGTGCATACTAGCCGAGCATCCCCCATCATTCTGTTCTCAATTCCTGATGGACACACAAAAGAAAATCCCACAGCTGGAGTCCCTAAGAAACAGCCCCTGTCTGCTAAAGAGGTAGGACTAAATAGATAATAATAATACAAAAACAAATTGCTCTATTTATTTTTGAATAATATTTTTTAACTTGTCCCCTCGGCAACACGGCTTTCGGAAGGGCCACACAACATTGAATGCCGTGACTGAAGTCCTGGGCGCTGTCCAGCAGGCGAACACAATCTGCCTTCTGGTCAGGCCGATCGTGCTGCTGCTCACCCTGGACGTCAGAAACGCCTTCAATTCTGCCCGTAGGGTGGATGTGCTCGAAGCGTTGCAGCGAGACTTCAGGATACCCGACTATCTCTTGGTCGTGGTACAGAACTACCTGAACGATCGCAAGCTGATGTACAGCACTGAAGCAGGAGCCCATTCCAAAGTGTTCACAGCTGTTGCGGCGAAAGGATCGATCCTCGGCCCCGACCTTTGGAATGTGGCATACGACGAGTTGCTTCACCTCGAGATGCTACCAGGAATTTTTTTCGTGGGCTACGCAGACAATGTAGCCGCAGTCATCACGGCTCGGAACCCGGAGTTGGCCCAGCTTCGCCTCAACCAGGTGATGTTTCGGGTCAACAGATGGATGAGCGGTCATGGACTTGAGCTGGCCGTAGCCAAGATCGAGATTGTCCCTATGACTGTCAGTGACGTCGAGGTCAAGATGAAGACTGCGGCGAAGTATCTGGGAGTTGTGCTCGACTGCCGCCTCACGTGGTGGGAGCACATCCAGACTGTCTGCGATAGGGTGGCAAGGGTTATTCTGTTGCTCAGCAGGTTTATGGGGAACGTCGGAGGTCCAAGGGCCAGCAAGAGGCGACTTCTCATGTCCTCCGTCAACGCCATTCTTCTTTACGGCGCAGAAGTGTGGGCGGGTGCCATGGGAGTCAAGAAACAAAGTAAGAGAATTCTCTCCGCTCAACACAGGGCTGTGCTCAGGATCGCCTGTGCGTATCGCATGGAGTGATCGCTGGAGTGATTCACCTTGATTTGCTCGCCGTTGAGAGGCAGAACATCTTTCGCCTCGCTTTTGATCTCGGCAGAGACCAAGCTGCTGAGGAGGCGAGCCTGGCAGGAGTGGTGGAACGATGGATCAGAAGGGCGATGGACATTTCGTCTCATTCGAGACATCAGCCCATGGTTGAGCCGTACCTTTGGGGAAATTGATTTCTTCTTGTGTCAATTCCTGACGGGTCACAGCTACTTCAGGGATTACCTTTACCGCATGGGAAAAGTGAGGTCACCTTAGTGTAGGTACTGCCCGGAGGAGGTGGATGATGCTCATCATACCTTTTTCCGGTGCAGATGTTTCACTGAAGACGGGAGGAGGCTTGTTTCTGCAGTTGGCGATCCATCCTATTCATCTATTCAACTGAAGAATTTTTCAATTACGCAATTCATCAATAGGTATTTTGACACTTAAACCACATATGTTTTAGATTATATCAATTATATAGTATTATTGGCATCTTTGGTCCAGTATTTTCTATTGTTTACTTTTTTTAGTTTGCAGTTTTGATTTGTTCCAATGTTTAAGGTTACTTCCATGCTTAAATAGTTCTTTTTTTAACATTTAATTGAATTTGATTTATTTTTTTGTTAATTTTTAAACTTTATAATCAGTGTATTTTTTATTGTTTATCTCAAACTAAATGAACTGTAATTAGGTTACGTTCAATGACACTATTTCATGTACCATGTACATTTGATGAAATAAAGATATTTTGATTGATTGATTGATTGATTGATCCCTGGACGTCATTGTGGGAGCAGTGCTTCGCAACGAAGAATCCTGGAGAGCGATTGCGCTCTTCGTGCAATCCATTCTTCAGTGGAAGCGAGACGGTGGATGTTTAGGTGACCTCTAAGCATCCCAAAACAGTGACTTGACCCGTCTGGGCGCAAGAGACGCGGACCAGTGCTGAAGTTGTCCGATAAGGTTTCCGGCCTGGTTTTCCCCGCGGCTCCGTAGGAGGTTTAGTGGGTATACCTCGACCAACATATGAGAGGGAGTCCCTCACTGTTCCTTTGGGTTCGCGCATAAAGCGTTCCTCCTATGTAAAAAAAATCCCTCCCCCTACATTTTTTTCATCAAACCACTAATCCCTCCTTTCAGGCTGGTCACAAAGTGTACTTTTTCGTCCCCCCCCCCCCCAAAATAAAAAATACAATGACATAATTTGCTCCATGACCCCCTTCCCTCTATGGGCACCCTTGCTCCTACACCCTACACCCACTTAAGTGCCTACAAACTACAAGGTCACTGTCGTGAGTCTGATGTGTTACTAGAATAAGAGATCAGGTGACTTTCTCTCAAGGTCGTGCTCCACCACATCTAGTTTGCCAAAAAATATTACAGGTGTGTACACATTGCTAATCGCCAGTGCTTTTTACTAATGCTCTGAATGTTTAATAATGCTCTTTCTAATGGCAGTGTCACACTCATTGGCAGAACAGCACATTTATGTTCTACAGCGAATGAGCCAATTAATGAGATCTCCAAAATAATATGATAGTAAACATGATGGACTCAAAGCCTGAAAATATATCGTCAGTGGTAAGTTATAAATAAGGCTGCTTAAATACAGAAAAGAAAACCTTAATAGCATACTCTACATCCTGCTGCCCTAGTTAGAAGTTGGAGCTAAGGCGTCTTCATGATGGCGATATAAAAAAACCAGATGGTGATATTATTCTAAAATATATTATGTTCATAACTTATTTCCGCGCGAGCTCTGTGAGCTCTTGGAATGTAAACATGTCTGTTCGTATTATTATAAATAAAGTGTTTGTCTATTGTCTATTATTCACTTTTAAAATATTCAAAAAGAAGTTAATGTTCAACTGTTTAATCCAAAAAACAAAAAGAAGTTGGGTATATTATAATTTTGGTAAAAGGCCTACTAGAAGCTTTTTTCCTTTTTAAGTATTGTGACGGTCAAAAAAAAATGAGACCCCTTTATTTTTTGGTAAAATTTCATTTCATTGTTAAAAATCAAAATTAAGAAAGATTATTTTGCTTACGAGCGGCTAGAAGGCCTAAAGTGAAAGTACGGCAACAACGTCACTCAGTAGTTTTCCATTTACGCATCTAGTGGTGACGCATCAGGAGTGGGGCTGTGGTGTTTAGCTTTCCACAGTCGCCGCTGCACCGCCGAGCGCTAGGGTCGCGCACCCGGAGAGGAGTGGGGGAAGCCGGAACAAAACTCGAGGAGCCGGCCGGTCGCTCATTCATCTTCCACCTGCCACTTGGTGAACACACTCGCTCCGGGAGTCAGTAAAACCCGCTGTTATATTAGCCATTATACTTAGCCGCTCTTATATTTTTTCTTTTACATAGTAGTAGAGGCATTTGACAATCATTCGACATCAGCGGCATACACTGACCCCCTTGTAGCTTTCTGTAGGGAGTTGGATATTATTCGTCGTTGTTCTAGAGTTGAATTTCGCTCAAGGGACCCAGAGACATACTCTGACCCCCTTGTGTTAAATTGTTTAGAAACTTTTGTTGCGGATTAAAGTTTAAATATTTGAGGGAGTACAACTTTTTTGTTTTCTCAAGGGACCCAGAGGCCTCTTGACCCCCTTGAGACTAGTAGGTTAGGGTGGATACCAGGGCCGGATTTAAGCATAGGCGCCATAGGCGCGCGCCAAGGGGCCTGCGCCACAAGAGGGCCCGCGCCACACAAAAATATATAAATTATATTTTTAGAATCGAGGAATTAACGTAGTCAGGTACTCAATAAACTTCGACCAAGAATAAAAACATAATTAAACAATTGTCATCCCGATTGAAAGTGAAACTTCAATTGCAATAAACTACTTTTTCATATAATTTGGAAAAGGTGGAAAATTGACACAGGCCTGTATAAAAAAAATTAGGTTAGCTGATGAGCAGTTTTGTAGTACTTTCCACATGGTGGAATGACTGCATTTAACGACACCTGCTTGCCTATTGTGTTAAAAGAGGGGTTTGTCAAAGTTTTAATTTATGGAAACAGCTTTGAGACAACACATTTGTATATAAAAGCAACAATCTCCTAATTTTTTTTAACTATTTGTTTTTCTTTAAGTGAAATAATTGGGTGATGTAAAATTTAACATAGATGTGGTAACTCAGTCATGGATACAAAGTACTATCCATAGGGCATTTACAAGTCGCAAACTAATCACACAGCTCAGGGGCTATAAGCATGGATAATAATAAACCATATCAGACAGTAGTCATTAAAGACATAACCATAACTTATCAAACTCACTAAAACAAAATATAAGTAAACATTAAGGATGCGATGAAGTCCAACAAACTTGATGAAAAATTGGTGTATTCAATTTTTTTTTAGATCCTCTAAAAACTGGTAAAACTTGTGGAAGTGACACTGAATGGATAATTATGCAAAGTAAAAGTAGATGGAGAACTGGCAAAAAGCTTTGATACTAGAAAAGATGTAAGACAAAAGAGATAAATTTTCGCTAATTCTATAGAAACAAACCATAAATTTCTCGAGCCAATAAATGTTTGTACATTGTAACAAACTTTTAATACTAGGAATTTTCTCATACAACACAAAAAACCAAGTAAGGTATACAAATACCGTTAATTAGTTCAGTTGTAACCTTAAGAGTTATACTAGATAACACGTAGCTCGAAATCAAGCAAAAATCATATAGTAAAAGAATTAAGAATAATCAGCCTACTTATATACTTTTAATCAAAGGACTAAATTCATTCACAAAATTATGGTTTAACAACTGAAACTTTTAAAGTTTATTTGATCTACCGCTGGAGTTTCCAGTAAACGTAAACGATTTTTTGGGGAATACCTTCATTTCCCCATGTCCTCTTGTTTCTGTAAAGTATATTTTTAATACCGGCAAAAGATCAAGCTCTGCTTACAGCAACATGTAGCTGACCAAGAGCAAACACTGGTGCCGTGAGCAATGACTTCATTTGGTTAGGGATTGCCGCTGCACCTTATTGATCATTATCACCAAAACAGATATTTTAGGGAACGGCTGTCTTTATAGAGAACCTTTCCTTTGTGGCAAAAACGCGTAAATGACGCATTATCTGTACCAGTTTTTTCGTTTCTTGAAATGCAACCCACCGCAATGAAAGCATTTTTAGTTCAGGTCTGAGTTTGGGAGGAGCATCAAATGTTACATCGGGAGGGTGATGCCAGCGGTTGCGATCGTGTTCTTTCCGACTCCTCCGACCGGTCAATGTTTGTCTTCGTCTTATCGGTGACATTATAAATGCACCAAATCCAAAAATAGATTGGCTAAGGTTAATATAACTTCAAAAAACACTATGAGATATTGTAAACTACATTGTAAAACTGGTAACTGCAATGTTTAAGACCTTCAACAAATTCATAACATAACCTAAATTACATAATAAATCTTTTAAAAAAGAAAACTGTAGAAAACAAAGCCAAATCAGCTGTAAAAATAAAAACTCTTTTCGAAAAATTAATTATAAGTGCTGCAATCTGTGGTTTACCTGTAGAACTATTAAGAGCTTGACCATATGTTCAGTTTGTAAACAAAGTGAACTGAGGTTGATCAAATGGTGATAAATAGCGCCACTGTTCCAAATCTTCAGCCCTTTACTGTAGTTTAGTGACTCCCTTTTTTAAAATTCTGAGACTTGTTGGCAAATCTACATAAAAATCCCTTTAATTTGATACCTCAAACGTTAAAATCCGCCCAGCCGTTATTGCGCTTGGACTGTGAAAAGAAAACCGCTTGCGTATTAATATATAGATTTTGATTACCCTCACTGGGAGACGGTGTGATTTAATTTTAATTTTGATGTTTCATGTCAATATTATACATTATTATTTTTCTTTGAGTAACTATTTTTGTTTCTATGTTAATCTCTAATAACTAAAAATTTTGTTTCTTATAGTTTGTTATTTAATAATAACAAAAGATTTTTTATTAGTATTAAGGCTTGACGTTTGTTATACAATATTGTGTATTGTGAGTAACAATAAAGATATTTGAATTTGGGTTTTAGACAAAAAAAAATTCAAAAAATAATTGTTCTCGATAACAAAATTCTAAGGAAAATTGTTGGTTCTACACGTGGCCCCAAGGAGAATGGCCAGAGGTGCAGTGTTATTTTTACCTTTTGGTAGATAGAAAGTTATACTGAGACTAGAAGAACCCGTGGCTTCGCTCACGATTAAAATTAAACATTCACTATCACCCATGAATTATATAGTTTTGCTTTCCCATTTATTTTTCTTGTTGTAAAATCTAATGTATCTTCTTCTTTGAACATATCAAATGTACTTCCATAAAGCAAAAGTTTTTAGAAATTCGCTCTTAGTACGCAGGTCTGCTACGACGGGGGAATTATATTCCTGCATAAAGTGCCTGTACATAAAAAATGTGACCATATCCAACGCCCCACCGACAAAGCCCCAAATGGTGTTGCTGCCCTGAGTAGGCTCATGCCCAATATCGGCGGTTCTTCCCCTTGCAAGTGCGTTTTGCTTGTGTCGGCTGTCCAGTCGATCGTGCTATCAGGTGAAGAGGATTGCGCTCACACACTCAAGAGGCCAATTTACAGAGACGAACGCCGAGAAGCATTTATGGTCGTTTCCACGGTACCTGAGCTTGCCCTGATGATGATCATGGGGCACAATATAAGGAACGGCACCCTTGGCTTTTTCGACGGCACTTTGAATCTGCTCGCATATGTTACCCTTTATTAAAACTTTATTATGCACCCCTGTCGCAGCAGACCTGCGTATTAGATATCCTATTTCTTTCCTTCATGAAGGCATACGTGTTAGAGGAACCAAAGAAGGTAGCTTGAAATTTTATTCACTGTAAAAGATCATTTTCTTAAGGTTTTAGGGTCTACCCTGAACAAAAAATTACAATGCCACTCCAGCAATTATTAAAAAGTGCTGTTTTGCGTTTTTAGACTCTATATTGAGCAAAACGTTTGAATGAGCCGTCCCGGCAATTTTTTTAAAGTGCTGTAGATAAATTAATTCTTTACAGTAGCACACTCTTCCTCTTTAAATAGCAGTTAGTTGTCATAAAAAAAGTCCTTCAAGTATAAGTGATCAGTGATCACTGGAGTCCTTCAGTAATCAGTTATTTATTTTATGTTATACTACATATCAGCATTTTATATAGTGTATTGCACTTTGAAAAAATGCAAAAGTCTAATTCATTGACCACCTGGCACCAAGTAACAAATCTTCATTTTAACAAATATAGTTAAATAGCAGAAAGAAATACCATTAATTTACATCACCTGTTTTAAATTTTACTTTCATATGTTTTGTTAGTAAACAAATCTAACTCAAATTCTTTCAAAATCCCTGACATGGGTACCTTTAAGACGGTCCCAGGGCTAAGCCCTGAAAGTTATCACGAAATTGAAGGTGTATAAACCTACTACATGAAATTCTACATGTATGTACCAAGTTTCGTGGCCATCGGTCCAGCGGTTTCTGAGTTTATCCGTGCCAACTAAATATATATATATATACCAACATCCTCTTTTATACTTATAGATAATGCAATTATTGCAAATTTAAATGCAAGTCATAGTGGAGTCCCACATATGTGACTCGTCGTAACTAAACATCTTGCTTCTGAAGACTTAGTTTGTTCACTAGTAGTAAGTAATTTTTAAGTAGTTAATTCCCACCAACTGTAAGGAGTGGAACTTTGATACTAGTTCCGATAAGACTGTTCCATTCTTTAGGGCACATCTGCAAATTCATCAGGGTCACACATTTTACAGAAGGCCCAATAAGGCCATTGGTACATTGGTCTACACATTGTAGACCAATAGGACCCATGAACATATAGTTGGATAGCACCACCAAAGACTATTGGGCGCAACAGTAAAAGAGAGAGAATATTTGAGATATTGGAGAGCTGTTGTTTATTTAATCACTTCATGAACAAAGACAATAGATGAAAATTGTTTATCCACACAGTCATTGAGAATGGTACAGAGTAACAATTAGACAAACAAGGCTAAAAGAAATTAATAATAATAAAAGACCACGGGAATAAAGATAAGTAAATATGATTTCAAATTAATTGTATCAAGTAAACTGAAACAGTCTGTCACAGTGAGTTTAGGAATATGTTTATAATGAACAACAATATCATGCACAATTGAATTTTCATGTTGTCTTGTTGTTACAAGCAGTTGCTACCTTTAACAAAATTTGGTTTACACGGTATGCTGAGAATCTCCTGCAACATTAAATTCCCTTGGTATTAACTTACACATAATCCTGTAAAAAGTATTTTCTTTTTGTATATTTTAAAGGCGAGGAATTTTCTTTATTATATCCATGTAACTAAACTCACACTCATTGCTCCTCAAAACTAAATTTCATAAGGTGTTTTTTGATGATTGTTTTAGTTTTCCTAAAAGAAAACTTAATTATTTCAAGGAAAAAATGAAGAAAAATAATGTTTTGAATTGTAAAATTTGCTAAAATGTCAATAATGTCATGACAAATTACTTATAAATGGAAATCTTTGTTCTAAGAACTTTATTTGCAGTCAATAGAAAAATAAACGATGCTTTTGATGCTATTGTAGAATCTGTAGTTCTGACATCATTGCTTCTCTAGTTTACACAAATTGTTTTCCCTTCTTTAAAATAAACAATATCCCAATTAAGTATGACAAAAAGTACTTTTTCTAATGCTTATCAAATTTACTAAGGATTGTTCGAAAATTTAAAAAAAAGGTGTGAGAGGGTATGACTTTATGAGACACCTGGTATTTACATTTAGAACAACATACCATTAACATACATATAAGTGGATTATAAAAACTAACATATTAAATACGGGTAAGTATTGATATCAGTGATGATTAGGAAATTCTTTTAGAGGTGAAAAACAGTTTTTCCTGTAATATAAATTAGTTTTGAAATTGTTACAAAAAAATCTGAACTATCACAGCAGAACTTGTACAGTGATGCAATCATGCAAAGATTGATCATGTATTTTATTTTTTTAGAACATTAAAGCTAGGAAAAAATGTTTTAACTCTTTGAATCTTATTTATATTAGCTCTAGGTTCCTGTTGTAATACACTACTTCTTTTACTGTAATTGAATATTGAATATCATTATTGCAAAAGTTTTGACAGTCCTGAAAAAATAATATATAGCCTACTCAATTTCAAAGTATCAGGAAAATAAACATTGTTTGGTAATTTATTACTTTGAGTTTTCAGTAGTTAAATTTTCTTTCTCTTTCATTCTCTGTTCTAGATATGTTTTAACATTATCCCTTTATTACAAAAATATTTGGATAATATACGTGCATTTATTGTTATTTGTTAACATATCAGCTCAAATCTGCTTATTAGAATTGATTTTAACACACTGTCATCTTATGCTCTTCTGTTCTTGATGAAGTATTTGTGGTGACTATAGAGCGCTGAATGTCCGCACCCTTTTTCGACAACCTTATGTTTATAAACAACTACTATATGTTTTATTCCTTCTAAATATTGATATTAAATAATACTGATTTCATCCAAAAAATTATAAATTATAAATTCTTATATATTTATTATATTTCCTTAGATTTTGGTTTACCTTGAAATTTCAAGTTAATTTTCTATGTGCTTTTTTGCACCATATAAGCTGATCAGAAATTATTCGCTGTTATGAGGCACCCACTCAGCCTGCTATGGCAGATGTCAAGTTATCCCGCTGTTAAGTTGGGTGGCAGCCGAGTGTGACGCAAGGTGTGGTGGGTTCAGCCCAAGGAACTGCTTCCTCTGTTAAGCCAGGTGTAATGTCCATACTTTTATTGTTGTATGTGTAACTATATCAGTGTCTCCCTGTCTTGGGAGACATCTTAACATTTAGTCTTTCTGAGTATGTCTTCAGGTAGAGATGTGAGTAGGATGTTTATTTAAATTTCCGTATGCTTTATTTTGTAGATAACTCATACAAATTTATATTAAAGCATCCGACTAATATTTATAAGGGGGAGAGAATAGCTTAAACAACTAATATTAAAGTAATAACATAGTATGCGGTATCTGTCAACAAGCATTTGTATTTAAAAAAAATTATTAAACAATTTTTAAATTTCATCCATCTCAGTCTATACTTTATATTTTTACTGAAATGGCAACCTACCCAGGAACGTACTTTTTAACGAAAATAAAGGTCTGTCATATAAACGTACTCTTTTATCGATGTCTCATAGCTCATCCTCAAGCTCTTAATATTGTTATTTTTCTATTACTCAACTGAGGGTCAGTGCATACCCCCGGAAGGACGGCGTTCCGCAAGGATCCATCCATCATGGGTCCACTCCTATTCCTTATCTATATCAATGATCTTCCTAGAAACGTACCTCATTCATCATTGATTTCATTTGTGGACGATACAACACTTTCAATATGAAATCCAGACAAACAAATTCTTTCCTTCACCAACAATCGGATATTGATAAGCTAAAATCATGGTTTTCCACAAATGGTCTTCAGCTAAATGAAAAAAAACCTTTGCCTTAAACTTCCACTCTAACCATCCAAGAGGTCAGAGGGTAGATGAGGGACACCTCACTGAGTTCCCGACTGTCTCCTTTACAGGTTGATTCTTGGGTCCACAAATCAAGAACACTGTAACATGGAGTTCATACCTTGGCCTCTTAAAGAAACTGTCAAATGCATATTATGTCATTCTAACTCTTTCTAAGGTAGTAAACCTTTTGATACTGATACCTTGTTGACAGTATTTAACTCATATTTATATTCAAACCTCATATTTGGCATAATATTCTGGGGGTTATCTTCTCACAGTACCAGAGTTTTTAAGATGCAAAAGAAAATTGTCCGCTTGATAGCTGGGAAAGGTCGAAGATCATCCTCTTAAACCACTGTTTTTGAGAATTGGCATCCTTCCACTATCATGTATTCAGCAACTACTGATCTTTGTCATAAACAATAGGGTGGGTCAAAAAAACAAAATTTTGGAATTTTGAATCGTAAATGCCTTAAAAGTTGCACAATAGCATGTAGAATACTACTGTGACCAGGAGATCTTATTTGATTTTTTAAAGTTATTTTTTCAGTATTGTACATGCTATTTCGCAACTTTTAAGACTTATTAAGATTCAAAATTCCAAAATTTTGTTTTTTCAACCCACCCTAATAAACAACCCTTCAGCGCAGATAAATAATAATCTTTATCGTCATAAAACGTTCTTTTACAACTAGCAAAGCTAGTACAGAACAGATGACATAGTCAGTACCTTTATCTAGCCTAAAACAATTAAAATAAAAACAAAGAGAAAAGAAATCAAACATTAAAATTGTTATTTAAAAACAATAAAACAAACTATTTACACTTTATTTTCAAACTTATCATTTAAACAAGAATCAACCGAATAATACATATTTTCAATCAAACAATCTTTTAAGCTATTTCTAAAACTGTTTTCCTTAATTAATTACTTTTTTAACTTGTTGGGCAGTCAATTAAAATTTTTCATTCCCATATATTGTGGTGTCTTTTCAGATAAAGTCAGACGATGTCTTGGATACCGGAAATTTGTTTGAAATCTTGTGCCATAATGATGTCTATGTTCAGTTTTACTTAGATTTTCTTAATTATTTTTAACAAACATCAGGAATTTTAAAATATAAAGGCAGGGAATAGTTAGTATACCAAATTCCTTTAAAAACAGTTTACAAGATTTTCTTTTTGAGGAAAATGTCATAAGACGGATATATTTTTTTGCATTTTGAAAATTTTATTTGCAAAAGATGACATTCCCCAGAACTCAATTTCATAGTTTACAACTGGGTAAAAAAAGCCCGTAATATAGCATAAGCCTGGTTTTTGAGTCGATTACATCTCGAAAAACGATCATTTGGAAACAAATGGAGTTTAATTTCTTGCATATTTTATTGACAAAAGTTTTCCAATTAACATTTGAATCAATCAGTATCCCCAAAAAATTGACCGATCTGTTGATCTCCAACAAATTATCCTGAAATATAAAATTTTCTTTTCATCTGAATTTTTATTTTGTAGAGTTTAAAATTTGACTAATTGTGTTTTAGCCTGGTTAAGCAATAAACCATTTGCTGAAAACCAATTTTGAAGTTTCTTTAAGTGTACTCTGAAAAACTAATTTTATGTCTTGAGTTGATTTGCTTTCTTGAATTTGATATCGCTGACGTATCATCCGCATAAAGTATTAGGTTTGAGGATATATTTATCCATCTGTTTAGTGAGTCAGTGGCGCAGTTGGTAGCGCACCCGGCTTCGGAGCTGTGGCCTCAAAGCGTCGCAGGTTCGAGACCCGGGCTTGTCGCATACTTTTAGAAGTACTGTTCACCCTTGTACTGTACCGGCTCACTTCTTGACTATGCTTGATAACGCCCACGCACAGATCAATAGTCTATGTGGGCGGGGCAAAGGCAAGGTGAAAAAGAGGCTGCCACCCTCTTTTTATAAAAAAAAATTTAAAGGCAAATCGTTAATATATAAAAGAAAAAGCGAAGGCCCAAATATTGAACCCTACGGCACACCCAATCAAACTTTCTGCCACTTTGAGACGTGTTTATTGTTGTTCTTCATTATTATTGTTCTCTGATAACGACTGTCCAAATATGATCTTATCCAATATTTAAGTTTTATCACAAAGTATATTATGCTCAACACAATAAAATGCTTTTGATAGATCACAGAACACTCCCATTGTACACTCCCATTGTGCTCTGTGATCCATCCAAAGCACTAGCAACATGGTCAACAAAATGAGGAACAGCAGAAATTGTACTACGGCCCAGGGAAAACCAAATTGTTCCTGACAAAATAAAATATATTTTTCAAAAAAGTTTTATATCTGATTAAAAGAAATTCTCTCAAAAATATTTGGAAAAGATGGCAATATTGATATGGGACGATAGTTGTCTAAATTTTCCTTAACCCCCTTTTTGTGTAGTGGTTTGATTTCTGCATATTTTAATTTAGCTGGAAATTCCCCATTAAAGAATGATTGATTTATAATTTTAGTCAGCGGTGTATGAATTGAGTCCATTGATATTTTCATTAAATTTAGAGGTATCTTATCCCAACCTGCACATTTTTGTTTTTGAAAGAATTTATTGTCTCAGCCATGAAGGACTTTACAGATTGGAAACCTGATGCATTTTTTCGTGCCCATTTTTTCTAGTGGTGTCAAGTTTGGCGGGCTGTTATGCCACCCAAATTGCACTGATATCAAAGTTATTATTATCTATATTTGTTCTTTGGGACTTAAAGATTTAAAATTGACGAAATTATCCTTGATACAAATGCAATATGGGTGACAAAACAACCTAGCAATCTTGATGACACCGCCCAAAAAACGGGCACAAAAAAGTGCATTGGGTTGCCAATCTGTATAGTTCTTCATCTGAGCCTTCAGTTTTTCCCAACAGAATCCAGAATGTTTAAGCGACCCGACACAGACATGACATGTTTCTACCTGCTCACAAAACAGCTTCCTTTGAAAAATTGCCCTATTACATAGGCAAGAAGCTATTCCAACAAGCTCCCCATCCATATAAAAAAGAAATTTCTACCAAAAAGTTCAAGTCATTGCGGGGTGATTACCTAAAAGAGCATAATTTTTATGTGGTGGATGAATTTTTAAATTGATGCCCACTACACAGACAAAACATACACAAAAAGCCAGTTTTATTTTGTGTATCATAAGAGTCATATTTTATAATTAATTAGTACTTTAATGGATTTGTTTTATGTTACATCTGCATTGTATATTTCTTGTTATTTTGACTAGTTACCTGCCAACATGAAGGTTTATACGTACCTATGGTGTTATGTAACTATATTATATGAAAATATTTAAAAAATAAATAAGTACCATTTGATTTTTAGTCCTGTGCGTTTTGTCATTTTTAGTCACCCAAAAGAAAATTATACTGGATATCACATAAAATTAAGAAAGTGTAGGTTGTATTAATACTTTTTGATATTTATCTTAGATTTTGTGTACCATAATTTTTTTATGATGAAAATGTTTATTTAATTGATTTGAAATATTATAATTATTTATGCTTCTAGAATGTGTTAAGAGCATTTTTACTTTGCAGACTAGAATTTACTTGTCATTCAATTTATTATGCTGGCAGTTCAGTATAACCTTTCATTTTCTTTTCAAATTTTAGAAGATGCTCAATTTGTAAACAGTCAAAGATAGCTCATTAACAAGAAAGTAAATGTATATAAAAGATGGAAAATGGCGATCGATTTCGATTGGTCACACCAGAGACTAGCAGGATCCTCTCATTGGGCCTGATTGTGATTGGCGTGACCCATCAAAATCAAATGCCATTTTCCATCTTTTATATATTACCGTCTGATATATGAGTATAGTACAAGACTAAACATATTTTAAGTGCTGTAAGACGTCTTTTATTTATATCCAATATATAGAACAACACACATCCATATCTTAATACGCAAGAGGTTTTCTTTTCACAGTCCAACCGCAGTAACGGCTGGGCAGATTTTAACGTTTGAGGTGTCAAATTAAGGGGAATTTTATGTAGATTTGTCAACAAGTCTCAGAATTTTGAAAAAGGGTGTTACTAAAGTACAGTAAAGGGCGTTACTAAAGTACAGTAAAGGGCTGAAGTTTCGGAACAGTGGCGCTATTCATCGACATTTGAGCAAGCTCAGTTTTGTTTACAAACTGAACATATGGCCAAGCTGTGAAATAGTTCTCCACATAAACTTATTTTTACAGCTGGTTTGGCTTTTTTCAACAGTTTACTTTTTTTTAAAGATTTATTATGTAATTTAGGTTATGTTATGAAGTTTTTAAAGCTCTTAAATTAACATTGCAGTTACCAGTTTTACAATGTAGTTTACGATATCTCATGGTGTTTTTTGAAGTTATATTAATCTGGGCAAATCTATTTTTGGATTTGCTGCATTTATGATACCACCGATAAGAAGAAGACAAACATTGACCGGTCGGAGGAGTCGGAAAGAACACGATCGCAACCGCTGGCATCACCCTCCCGATGTACCATTTGATGCTCCATCCAACCTGAGACAAAATGAACTAAAAATGTTTTCATTGCGGTGGGTTGCATTTGAAGAATGAAAAGACTGGTAGAGATCGTGCTTCATTTACGCGTGTTTGCCACAAAGGAAAGGTTATGCCTATAAAGACAGCCGTTCCCTGCAATCTCTGTTTTGGCGATAATTATCAATAAGGTGCAGCGGGAATCACTAAACAAAGAAAGTCATTACATGCCAGTGTTTGCTCTCGGTCAGCTACATGTTGCTGTAAGCAGAGTTTGATCTTTTGCCGGTGATAAATATACATTTCAGAAAAAATAGGACATGGGGAAATGAAGGTATTCCCAATCGTTAACGTTTACCGGAAACTCCTGTAGTTTCCTGAAATTTTTAAAGTTTCAGTTTAGTTAATCTATAATTATGTTAATTAGCCCTTTGATTAAACTTTAAAAGTATATAAGTAGGCTGATAATTCATCATTCTTTTACTATATGATTTTTGCTTGATTTCGAGCTACGTGTTATCTAGTAATATTTAATGTACTGTATGTGTTTTTATACAGGGTGTTTTTTTTAAAACGCAACCCATTTGTAAGATTGAATAATTCACATATAAATATGAAATAAGTATTGTTTTATGGTTCTTAACGTTTTATACACTCTATTATTTTATTTTGATCACATTTAGTTCACTTTATGTGCTCAAAAAATCCGCCAGTGGCATTTGTATGAAGTTATGCTCTCTCTAACAAATTCCCGAACACTTGTTGCTAGGTACCTCTTTGCAAATTTGTTTTGTTTGTTTTGGGGTACTGAATATGCTGTGACTTGTTTTTTAGGCCTTACGTTTTATGTATCCCCAAATAAAATAAAAATATAGTGGCGTCAAATCAGGGATATTGGGGGGAAATAATCCTTCACCGATAAAATCAAGTTTTGGGTTGCGTTTTTAATGTGTGTGACTTTAAGCACGATAACTCGCGTAAAAACGAAATCTGAAATGGTATCTGAATAAAATTTGCCACAGACATGTTAAGTAGTATTATTCTACGAAAACAATTCACGATATACAGGGTGATTGAAAAGTCTGGGTACGGCTTAATATTTTGAAAAATAATAAACGTAGACCTACAAAACTTGGAATCAAGTTATAAGGCATATAAATCTATCTTAACACATATCCAGTGATCCGCTACCTCCCCAGGGGGACGGCCCGCCAGGAGTCAGGAGAAAATCTTAAATGTAAGCATAGGTTGATATGCACATCAAATTAAAGGTCTATTTTTGTAGAATACAACGCCGCAAACCGCACTCAAAAAGGTTGACCCAGTACAAAATGGCAGCTGTTCAAAGATTCAAATAAATACCAATTTCTTTGAATACAAACAATTTTTATCATTTTAATTTTTATCATTTTTTATATCATTTTAAAGAGTTTTTTAAGCAAAGAAGAATGCCGCAAACCGCATTCAAAAAGGACCATCCGTTAAAAAATTACGGTTGTTTAAAGATTTAATAAAAATTGTTTTTTTATTAAATCTTTAAACAACCGTAATTTTTTAACGGATGGTCCTTTTTGAATGCATTATTCAATCTTAAAAATGGGTTGCGTTTTTAAAAAAACACCCTGTATAAGTAAACCTCATCATGATGAGAAATATGAATAATAACTATCAACAGCTAAAATATTTGTTGATTTTTTATTTGATTTTTGTATTATATAGGTATTGTAAGTGGGAATGTGCGAGTATATTCGAACCTGCTTCGAGCTTTCCAGTTCTGCTCGGCTTGAGTTTTTTTGGAAAAGCTCCAGCCGAGCGTTTTTACGAGAGTTCTTATAGGCAAAATAAGTATTGAGATCTTTTTTGGACAAGTGAAACCGAAAGATCTATCCTTTCCTATGAAGAACATAAAAAAACAATATTCCCAGAAGTGATAAGGAAAGAACGTTGACAGGTAACAAGAAATATTATCTTCAACTAGACGTTGGAGAGTTTAAACTAATTTTTCTTGACCTTGTACAATCGCGAAATTCTACATTACAGTCTATTTATCGATTTACCTAATGAATGACGTGTCTTACAAGTTTCATTTTGGTCTCATTTGATTTATTAAAATAAGACGAAAATATGAACCGTATTTTGTAGTTGTTTGACAACTAGTTTGTTTCTTTAGTATTTTATTTTTGCAGTAAGACTCTTTTATCATCCAAATAACAATAAGCACTCAGACGCACGCACGTAGCAGTCAGACAACGAGCCGGTGTTGATAAGAAAACTAACTCCACTCCCCCCCCCCCCAGCCCACTGATAAGGAGAGTGAGAGAGAGTTGTTTCTTTCTAAATCTTTCTTCCTCTCCCTCAATTCCGCCCCAATTTCTGGGTTTGTCTTAATATTCATCATACATTTTCTCAAACAGTAAATTATTTTGATCACTAAAGTTTTGAATCAACTAATTATAGAATGAAAATAAATTATTGTTTATTACTGTTATAAAATGTAAAGTATTTTTTCATTCCTATATTACATTCTGATATAATAGGTGTATATTATGCCACAATTGGGACTTCCTTTGTAATGTTTGTGAAGCAAGTCGTCATCTCGGCAAAATAGCAAACATTATGTTTCATTTCAGTATTATTAACTTAACGATAGCCTTCGCCCAGGCTCTTGCCGAAGTAGGTTTTTTCCATTTCACAAAGCAATGTAAATTTCAAAAAATTAGGTGCGTGTGAATGATTTCTTACATGTAATCAATTGTATATTTTCCTAGAATAAACATTTAATTAATTTAGAGACGTAAATAATTCGTTCGTTTGTTCATTGCTCTTCGAAATCTCGTGCGTGACTGGGTGACTGACGTTCGGGGTGACGAATCTCAAATATGAGAGTTCAAAAACTAAAATCGTAAAATTTAATTAATTTTACGATTTTAAAATTTAATTTTAATTCATTTCTTTAGGTTTTTATTTAAATGGAAAAATTATGATCTTGTTGGGTTATATGCCCGACGTAAAGTGTAGGCAAAGGAAATATCAAAATCGGGAACTATACGAATTTTTTAATGGGAAAACGTAAAGATATACGTAATGTCGGAGGAATTCTGTGAATTTTGAGTTTGACCAAGGCCGACTAGGTGATTTACGTTGTTATATGTGGATCCAATGCAAAATGCCGGAGAGCAATTTGCTGTGATTAGATCACAAAGAGGCATAACATTAGGTGGAATATTATAAATCACAATCCGTAATCGCGGCCGTAATTACAAGACGTCGAAACCCATGGGTATCCTAAACAGTGTCATAGTTAAAAGATGATCGGATGATCCACGAATGACTATATCTTCAATCATACCAGTAGTAGTTTATCAACCAGCAATTCCTGATATTGGTGGCAGTTATAAGTCAGCAGTTACAGACAGGAAGCAGGGACAAAAATAATTCCCTTTTTCCCCAGTCCCGTAGCGACTACCTGACCGGGTGGCGAGGCGACCCTTACTAATCCTCTTTAATGACCGGCGCGGTTCGATGCTTTCAAAAGTACCCAAAATGCCGGCGCGGTTCGGTTGTCCCCATACCTTCAGGCCTTATGCCATTAGTGCAACCAGGTGCAACTTCGTTTCGCGAAACATTCACGAAACCATGTTAAGTATACCTCTATAAAAAATGTCGCGAAATATTTCGGCAAGTAAGGCGAAATTTTAGCCCCATTGAAATACATTGTTTCACTCGAAATGTTTCAGACGATTTTGGGTTTCGTGTGAAATGTTTCGCGAAAAAAGTTGCAATAGTGGCATACGCCCTTACTTTCGCGCAACTAATACAAACAAAAACTGATACACTTGTGCGAAGAGTTTGCACTAATTCTGCCGGCGCCGCATTTTAAGTCGGTCGTTCACCGTTCCCGCCGAAAATTGTTGAGGTCGACAGAACTGGTTTGTGACTGGAACGAGAGCGAGAGCGAGAGTGAAGGGTCAAAGTGAGAGTGAAAGTGACACGTAGGTGTGCCACAGCGCTGTGTTGTGAACTGTGTCGCGGGCAGCGTGGAGCCGGTGTTGAAGCATATGTTGGGAGTGAACGGCGGCGAGAGTTTCAGATTTAAATAATAATTCTAATCATAAATTATCTGGTGCGTATTGTAATTCAAAACTATGTTATGCTTTTCCTGAAAGCGCTATGTGCAATTAACAACGTATGCAAACAGTATTACTAATATATTGACTTGCTTCTATTTTTACAAAATTATGTTTATTGTTTGGTATTGTGATTATAATTAAGTTTATTAAATTGTATCATTGAGTACTTATGCATTTTTGTTGTTGTCTAATGCCTTGGTAGGCTATTGAATGAATTGTACAACGTTTTTCAACATGATATTTCATAAATGTTTGTTAGCCCAATTTTATTCGGCGTATGTATGTACAAATATTATTGAGTTTCATATTACACCTTTGATTATTTTAGACATTTTAAATGGTTTACCTTGGAATTAGTTTCTTCCCCGGTGTCACAAATTATTACACTAAGATTTGCCTGTGGCAAGTTAGTTTGTCATTTACCTTTTTCCAATATTACCCAAAAAAGTTGATGTTTCCTTAACTTATGATTTTTTGCTTAGCTAAAGAGCGTTTTAGCGGTTATTTTTATACTCTTGTAAAATGTTTCTATTGGTTTGATTCAAATCCCAGTTTTGGAGTATTATTTGATTACTTAGTTATTTATTGAGGAGTGGTTGAAAAAATATTGTTTGCAAACATGCAGCCAGCGGGAAAACGCACTAACATAACAATACATTTTATAGTTGTGAATCATGTACTACAAATTAAGCTGAAGATTGCTTGATAAGAAACATTATCAGTATGGAATGGTAGGCTTTTTTAATTGTCAGTATTGCCAGGTATTGCTTCACTTGCAATGACATTCAAAATATTGCAGTATGGCTCTGATGATAGACCTCTGTTTATCAAGGCCTTAAAATAAAAACCGCACCAACATGTGAGCAACTGAATCTAACGAGCATCGAATGCAATTGAAAACACCGAGCAAAAAAATTGTAAAAGAGACAATATAGCAGGGGTTTGCGAGTACTCATTTTGGAGTAATTTCTCGAGTACTCCGAGTTAAAAAATTGTGGAAGAAAGGATTGAAAACAAGACCAGTGAGAGAGCTCAGTTATTGTAGTACTTTTAACTATGTATTAGGAAAACACGAGTCGCGTAGTTACTTTCGCCGTTCACCCGAAATTCGTACGCACGACTAATTTCAAGGCCGATCGCGATCAATAGTTACGCGCTATCGTTTTCCGCGGCCGTTCGAAAGTTTCACAAAGCTACATTTTTCGTTCATTCGTGATCGTTTTTCGCGGCGAATCGCGAGTTTCACAAAGATGCATATAGTTTATCTGCGATCGGCAAATAACCGCGATTGTTTTCGCGGCCGACCGCGAGTTACACAAATCTATATTTGCCGTTTATTAGTGATCGGCAAAAAATACGCGTGATCGCACTTGGTGGCTGATCGTGAGTTTTACAAACTACATCTTTCGTTTATCCGCGTTCGACAGATACGCGCCATCGTTTATCGCGGCCGTTCGCGAATTTTTCCTAACAATACTCTCAACAATATTTCATCAACTCGTAGTAGAAAAGATGTTGACAGATATCTAGAACTACGATCTCTCAGAATTCGGATATTGGGAACTTACAGTTATATTTATTTACCCGTGACCTTTCACTTATACAATTATTTCAATATAATATGTATTCGTTATTTATCTATTGAATGTCACATTTTTTAATTTCTGTCTCATTTTATTTGTGTCAATTTAATTCGTTTGTGTTTTTTATGAGAAGAAAATTAAGAAAAATTTTAATTAATTGTAGCTCAATGACTTGATTACTTTAAAACAATATAAATATTTCATAACTTTTCACAAACAACTACTGGACTCGACTTGAATTCAAAAAACTACTACTCGCCCACCCATGCTAAATAGTCATGCAAGCTGTACTGCCTCGCTTTCTGAATAAAGTCACTCCCCCTTCAACGCTTAATTAGGTCTCACTATTTAAGTTTACTTAGCATTATTAATTCAAATGAGATAAAAAAGTAAAATAAAATCAACTGCCATAATGAATAGAAAATATATAAAATACTGCGGACATATTTTGTAAAATATGTACCATCAACTAACAACCAGCACAGGACTGCACTCGCTGCCACTGTAACATATGAACGTCAGCCCTAAAGTCACTTTTGTGATGCTTCAAAAGTTAGGTTAGGTTTTTCGATGATTCAGTAATAAATAAGATGATTTGTAATTGTTTCCCCTGCAAAGATTATTGTCACATTTTAACTAATCTGCATTGAGGAATCATTAAAGATATAAAGTAATGAGGTGCTTATTTGTGTTTATACTCAAACTACTAAATTCATTTACTACTGTAGATTAATTTCAAACAAAAATTGTTTCGAACACACATTCTAAAATCTTATAGAAGTTAATTACCTTTGAATGAGGTTTTAGTTTTTTATTCAAAAACGAGAAGGACATCATTTTACTATGGCCAAAGGTCAGCTTTTGCTCTACATGACGAACATTCCTCGATTGTGTCTGACAAATTCTGTAGTGTGGTGTGCATGGTAACAGTTATGATATGGTGAGTTTTGGGGTCAGCACCCCCTATCTCGTCCCATGTTAACAATTAAATCCTTAGAGTAAAACCCAGAAAGAAAGGGAAACCCACACAAAGCAATATTTGAAATACACTAAACATCGTGTATTTGGTGTTACAGAAGTCCTCGTCAGCAAAGGGCAAGGCAGCGGAGAAGTTTCTATCGGAGGAGGTCGGCCCCGCGCTGCCGGTGGACCCATCGACTGTCGACCAGCAGCTGCAGGAGCAGGCGGACCGGGTGCCGAGCACTAAACATCGTGTATTTGGTGTTACAGAAGTCGTCGTCAGCGAAGGGCAAGGCAGCGGAGAAGTCGCCGTCGGAGGAGGTCGGCCCCGCGCTGCCGGTGGACCCGTCGACTGTAGACCAGCAGCTGCAGGAGCAGGCGGACCGGGTGCCGAGCACTAAACATCATGTATTTGGTGTTACAGAAGTCGTCGTCAGCGAAGGGCAAGGCAGCGGAGAAGTCGCCGTCGGAGGAGGTCGGCCCCGCGATGCCGGTGGACCCGTCGACTGTAGACCAGCAGCTGCAGGAGCAGGCGGACCGGGTGCCGAGCACTAAACATCGTGTATTTGGTGTTACAGAAGTCGTCGTCAGCGAAGGGCAAGGCAGCGGAGAAGTCGCCGTCAGAGGAGGTCGGCCCCGCGCTGCCGATGGACCCGTCGACTGTAAACCAGCAGCTGCAGGAGCAGGCGGACCGGGTGCCGAGCACTAAACATCGTGTATTTGGTGTTACAGAAGTCGTCGTCAGCGAAGGGCAAGGCAGCGGAGAAGCCGCCGTCGGAGGAGGTCGGCCCCGCGCTGCCGGTGGACCCGTCGACTGTAGACCAGCAGCTGCAGGAGCAGGCGGACCGGGTGCCGAGCACTAAACATCGTGTATTTGGTGTTACAGAAGTCGTCGTCAGCGAAGGGCAAGCAGCGGAGAAGTCACCGTCGGAGGAGGTCGGCCCCGCGCTGCCGGTGGACCCGTCGACTGTAGACCAGCAGCTGCAGGAGCAGGCGGACCGGGTGCCGAGCACTAAACATCGTGTATTTGGTGTTACAGAAGTCGTCGTCAGCGAAGGGCAAGGCAGCGGAGAAGTCGCCGTCGGAGGAGGTCGGCCCCGCGCTGCCGGTGGACCCGTCGAATGTCAACCAGCAGCTGCAGGAGCAGGCGGACCGGGTGCGGAGCACTAAACATTGTGTATTTAATGTTACAGAAGTCGTCGTCAGCGAAGGGCAAGGCAGCGGAGAAGTCGCCGTCGGAGGAGGTCGGCCCCGCGCTGCCGGTGGACCCGTCGAATGTCAACCAGCAGCTGCAGGAGCAGGCGGACCGGGTGCGGAGCACTAAACATTGTGTATTTAATGTTACAGAAGTCGTCGTCAGCGAAGGGCAAGGCAGCGGAGAAGTCGCCGTCGGAGGAGGTCGGCCCCGCGCTGCCGGTGGACCCGTCGACTGTCGACCAGCAGCTGCAGGAGCAGGCGGACCGGGTGCGCCAGCTCAAGGCGGACAAGGCCCCCAAGGTAACCGAACTGGCTATCACACAAGTGGGGGTTGTTTTAATGAAAGTACCATAATTTTTGAAACAATACAAAAATTGAAAAATAAAAAGTCTGTGGGATGGGATGATATACCCATTGAAATTATTAAGAAAGTAAATGATTTAATTTCATATCCGTTATGTTTTATTATTAATCAGTGTTTTGATGAAGGGATATTTCCTCTCCAATTAAAATACTCTGAGCTAAAGCCTCTCTTTAAAAAGGGATCAGTGTATGATCCTGACAATTATCATCCAGTCTCGTGATTACCCTCGTTGTCTAAAGTTTTTGAAAAGATTGCCTATGAACAAATTCACTCTTTTTTTAATGATAATAATTTATTCAGTAATCAACAGTTTGGGTTTAGATCAGGGTTGAGTTAGTAACAGCTGTCTCTGATTTCATAAATCAGGTGTCGGAAGGCTTGGATGGATCGCAGAGTACAGCTGCTGTGTGCTTTTGATACCGTAAATTATGATGTTTTATTAAGTAAACGTGAATATTACAATTTTTCTGATATGGCACTGTCTTGGGTGCTCTCTTACATAAGAAATAGGCAACAGCAAACAATTATAATGAAAAATGGTGCAAAATTTATCTCAGAATGGCGAAATATTGAATGTGGGGTCCCACAAGGTTCAATTTTGGGACCTTTGTTATTTTTAATTTTTGTTAATGATGTGCCCAATAATGTCTCATCTAACCTTATATTATATGCCGATGACACAACCGCTATTGTCAAAGCAAAAAATCGAAGCAGTTTGAAAATAGAACTTGATCGTTCATTTTTACAGTTATCTATTAGGTTTATGGCAAATGGATTAGAATTAAATAGTAAAAAAACACAAATTATGAAATTTTAAACACTTCAGAGTAGGCAAAATTTAAATTTTGATTTAGTTTATAATAATGATATTTTATCTTTTGTTGAACATACAAAATTTTTGGGTTTAATGATTGATGAAAATCTGACATGGAAACCACACATTGATATGGTAATAAAAAAGTTAAATACTGTTTGTTTCCAAATGTTTTAAGGAACATAATTGATTTAAAAACAAAGCTAATGGTTTATTATGGGATATTCTTTTCTCATTTGCAATATGGCATTGAATTATGGGGTTCAATCTTATATGCTGAAAAGGTCTTCAAAATTAAAAAGAAATTTATAAGAATTTTTTCCTTCTTACCCAAGAGAACCTCATGCAGACCATTATTTAAGCAATATGAAATATTAACACTGCCTTGCCTTTACATATTTAAAGTTTTGGTTTCATGAAAACACAACTATCAAAATGTTATTGATAAACAATTCAATCATCAGTACAAAACACGTTTCAAAAATCAATTTCAGTATCCAAGACATTGCCTCTGTCTATATGGAAATTCACCATACTATATGGGTATTAAGCTCTACAACAGTCTGCCTGCTTGTTTACAGAAAGTCACTAATTTAGACAATTTTAAAAAAAAGTTAAAAATCCATCTTCTCGAAAAAAATTACCACTCCATTTCGGAATATTTAAATGATAATGGCAGAGACTTACAATAACTGTAGTTACTTTTTTACAATTAAAATTAATTTTGCTGATTTAGGCTAAGATTGACAATGTCACCTGTTTCGCCAGCTGTGCTGGATTTATGAGATGTTTTTGTGATAATAAAGATGTATTTCATTTCATTTCACTTCATTTTTTTATTTTGTGTATTTCAACGCCAGTTGCATTTTTTAACGTTTTGATCGGGAACGGCCCAAATCCGGGTCTTGTTACTACCTAACGGCGACCTTTTGTTAGATAGCATCATTAATTCATAGCCCAATGACAAATGGCAACTGGACCCAGTTTCGATCCTGTCAGGAATCGAACCGGCGACCCTCAGGTTATGAGGTGAGCGCTATATCCACTCGGCTATCCAGTCAATTAAGTGATTCACTTCTTTATATTCAGTAATCACTGCACGAAATAATAGCCCCGGTTCAGCAAACTTGCACACACAGCGAATTTCAAATACTTAAATTAATCGTTTATATACAGAGCCTTAAATCAAGTAAAATCAACTTAAAACCCTAAATTGGTAACAAAACAGTTTTCTCCTTAAGAATATAACATGGGAAGTGGGAAGTGAGCTGCCATGGAAATGTGAAATTGAGAAAATTTTTGCAACAGTCCAGTAAATATCAACTAGATGAAACCATATACCAAGTTTAATTGAAATATGTTGAGAAAAAGTGAGATGTAAAGTTTCATTTATTTACCATAAGGTTAACATTGGGACAGTACTGTGTTTATCACAAGCGATAATTGCTCATTGTTCATGGAAAATAAGCAGACTTCCATGAACCTGGAGCTTCAAAATTGCTATTTAAATTGGTTAGAACTTAAAATTGAACTTTTTCTTAAAAATGATAGAAAAACAAGCTTAAAAATACTTTCCACATAGAAAAATGCTATGGGCTTCCAAATTATGTAAAAACTGCTCCAAAACCTAAGCTGTCTGAAGATATAATATACAATTTTAATGGTTACGTTTTAATAACAGATATGCCAGTTTATTTATGGTGTTTTTGGCATCTGGGGACCTCAAAGTAAGTAAGGAGGGCCTTGTGGTCTCGGCCTTTAGTCTTACCATGAGATCTACGGTAACAGCTTCTTCCCTGTAGGGGGAAATTCGCTAGTAAAAAGTCCAGTCTGTTTTATGTGAAAGCTTATATACCTCACATCAGCCTAACTCTTTCATAAAATGGCACAATTTCAACTTATTTCCCTTAAGTTAAAATCAGACATAAGTTTGATTCGCAACCAATAAATATTTTTGAGACAGTTTCATAAATAATCTGGTTTACCTTAACAAAGTTAAGTTTGTTAAGGTAAACCGTAAGGTTTTTTTGTAGTGTGTCAACTATCTTAAACTAATTTGTTTTCTACAACAGATTATCTTTTTAACTATGTCAATAAATAACTGTTTCATATATGTATGGTAACCAAAAGCTATGTGTTTTAAAATAATATTGTAAAAGTTATCTTTAATGAGGAATAGCAAAGAATATCAGTCCATTCGGATCTTCCTCACTAAAAAGATTGAATAGGTTTTAAATTTTAATTCAAAATTTTAATTAAATTTAAAATTTTAAATCAGTAAAAACATTAGTTGTTGTAAGCCTAACAACAAATTTGTTGCCCAAGCAAAAAACTAACTAGCAGGATTAATAATGCTAAATCCTCATTTTACACTCTTAAGTTGAGAGTGCTGATACAGATTTTTTAATGATTTCTGGAATTAAATCACTGTTGGAACTAATGAAATAATGTATAACTATATATAGACATAGTGGTGGGGTGTCTGTGATTTTTTTGAAAATGTATTATTAGTTTTATTTTAATGTAATGGAAAGATAAGAAAAGAGAAGTTATTTTTTCATTGATAATAAATGTCTCATTTACACAGTTTGTTAATTCAGAATCTTCAACTTTAATTTGAAGACAAAATCTCATATTTCATTCATTCATTTAACTTATCACCTATCTCCTGTAGTTGAATGTCATTCATTTAAGAGGAAATCATTAACTATGCATATTATTGATAAGAATCAAAATAGTCAAAGAAATCTAAAATTAGCGTCTTATTTTCTTTTTTAAAATGCCTGTTTTCATACTTGTGTTGGCGGTCATTTATTTATTACCAGTAATTATCACTCGTAATACCTAAAGAGGCATGCCCGTTGTTTCACCAATGCTAGCAATAATTCCTGTTGATTATAACAAATCAGATTTAGCAATATTCTATTTTCTGGAATTGTATTTATTTATTTATATTTTGTGATTTAAAGTATATTTTCAGATTTAAGTTTATATTTTAACTTTTCCAGGCTACCATTGATGGAGAGGTGAAGAAACTTCTGGCTCTCAAGAAAGCCAAATCTTCTTTAGAAACAAAACCACAGGCACCAGAGAACACCCCTACAGGTGATGTGAGTTCGCTTCACCAACAGATCACAGCTCAGGGAGAGAAAGTGCGCAAGTTAAAAAGTGAAAAAGCTGCTAAAGATGTGGTGACTTCCGAGGTCAACACCTTATTGAATTTAAAAGCTGAATTCAAGAAAGCGACAGGTCAGGACTGGAGCCCTCAAGTTCAGATACCGAAACCTGCTATAGATAACAAATCCATCGACAACAAAGACGCCGAAACTCTTAATCAGAAGATTGTTGCTCAAGGTAACAAAGTGAGGCAGCTCAAGGGTGAGAAGGCCAGCAAAGAAATTATCAACAAAGAAGTGCAGACACTCCTAGATCTGAAAAAGGAATTTGAAAGTGTAACAGGAAATGAGTGGAAACCTCAAGAAACAGCTCCTGTGACTAATTCAAAAAACCCTCCAAGTGCTGTTGAGACGGGAGCCGCTGATGTGTTGACTGCTAAAATATCCCAGCAGGGAGACTTGGTGAGGCAGCTGAAGACAGCGGGGAGCCCCAAGGTAAATCTGGCGTCTTATTGATTTCATGTTTTTTATACTTACAGTGGTAGACTATCTGATTCATTACAACAGTAACTAATGAATCCAAGAATTTTCAAGATACAACGGTTGATGAGATAGATGTTTCTGTTCAATCATCAAAGCTAATTATATGGTCAATAAGCCCTCAGTTAATGTTATTATGTGCTTAAATGGCATGCCACAATTTAGAAACTAATAACACAATCATTTTTTATATTCCAAGAAATTTATTAGGCTTAGACATTTTCAATCTACCAAATCTATGTTATGTAAGATTTGTTATTCTGAATTTGTGTTTGGAATAACTAAATCTTAAACTTACTGAAAAACTGAAAATAATATTTCTCACAAGTAGTGGAGACACACACACAAATTGGGCTTATCACTGACTCACATTGTTATCAGTAATTTATTTCTAACAATTCAAGCGATTAAATGATAATGAATCTTGTATTCTAGTTTATTCTACTTTTTAAAATGTATATTAAATGTAAATTTTTATTCAATTTACAGAGATCCGTAATTAACTAATATTATGACATTCTTAGGCTAGTTATAATTTTTTATATGTAAAATTGCAAACTATATATATTTTCTTAATACCTTTTTAGTTGTAGAATCGAGCTACTAATTTTATAAAGTAAACTGGCTACAATAAAAATTTTGATTTTCAACTGATAATTACACAAAACTTGATTATCTGTGATGATTCCTTAAAGATACATATAAAATTATAGTAGAGCTCATATCTGGCCTCGGATTTACCGGTCTACGGTTTTTCTGCCCGTTTCTCTGAAGCCCTTACCAAAACTTATTTCTCATGCCCTACAGACACAAAGTCACTGATGATTATCTCTATCAAGAATTATCTCTGTTTATCTATGTTGTATCTCTTTTTGTACTATGTGATCAATGCCGATGAAGAGTTGATTGATTGAATTAATAAGGCTGTGGCCATCAAATTGGCAGCCCCCTTGGCAAGGGTTTTCAACATAGAAAACCCTATCCTCAGAGTCTGTTGATTTAAAGTAAACAATAGATGGTGGCCTTAAGAAATAATGTTATTTGAACCCAAAGTTGTGACAAGGTCATTCATGACCCCAAACTGTGGTTATTTCGGTTTTACTGGCATAGGTATTTATTTAATAACAGAAAAGAGACTTTGATCATGATTTCGCCAGAAATCAATATCCAGCCAAGGCCCAGACCAGGGATAACCAAACATGAGCGGTTCTACTCTAATTGGTTTTCACTACAGTAGATGTTTCTCAAAAGTGTTGCCCTGAAAAACACCATCTTACCAAATGGGATGACCCACTGCAGCAACCTGCTAGTGCTGGGATGTCCCTTTACAGCAGAACTGCTCGTGCTGGGATGTCATTCAGCAGCAGAACTGCTCGTGCTGGGATGTCACACAACAGCAGAACTGCTTGTGCTGGGATGTCACACTGCAGCAGAGCTGCTCGTGCTGGGATGTCACACTGCAGCAGAACTGCTTGTGCTGGGATGTCCCAGTGCAGCAGACCTGCTCTTGCTGGGATGTCCCACTGCAGTAAAACTGTTCATGCTGGGATGTCCCACTGCAGTATAGCTGATTTTGTTGAGGTGTCCCACTGCAGTAGAGCTGCTCGTGCTGGGATATCCCACTACAGTAGAGCTGCTTGTGCTGGGATATCCCACTACAGTAGAGCTGCTCGTGCTGGGATGTCCCACTGCAGTAGGGCTGCTCACACTGGGATATCCCACTGCAGTAGAGCTGCTCATGCTGAAGTATCCCACTGCAGTAGAGTTGCTCGTGCTGGGATGTCCCACTGCAGTAGAGCTGCTCGTGCTGCGATGTCCCCCTGCAGTAGAGCTGCTCATGCTGCGATGTCCCACTGCAGTAGAGCTGCTCATACTGGGATGTCCCACTGCTGTAGAGTTGCTTGTGCTGGGATGTCCCAGCCACTGACCATTGCTCTCCGCAGGACAAGGTGGACGAGGCCGTGGCCCAGCTGCTGGCGTTGAAGGCTGAGTACAAGCAGGTGACGGGCAAGGAGTTCCCGCGCACGGCGGCGCCGGCGGCTCAGGCCAAGCGGCCCGCGTCCAAGGACAACGTTGTGGACGCGCCGCTGCCAGACTGCGCCACCAGCATGTCTGCGGACGACATCACGGCCAGGGTCACCCAGCAGGGCGACGTCGTGCGCCAGCTCAAGACCTCCGGAGCCGACAAGGTGAGGCACAGGTCTTCCAACAAACCACTTTTACAAACATTTTGTTAAGCTGGAATCCTCACTCTGATTTTAACCTGAAATATTGAAAATAAGTCTTCTTCTCAAAAAGATATTGTTATGATTACGCAATTTTTTTGTTATTTTTTCTATTCTTTTGTGAACAGATAAATTCCTAGTGTATTTTAACAGAACTGAACTGAAGACTGATTTGAAAAATACATTATAATGTACTTATGTACATTAAAATATATTGAAATGGATTTCGTAATTTGTGCAAGTACCTACAAGTAATATACTTGTGTTCATTTTATAACAAATCTTTTATTCTTAGGCCATTGTAGATCAAGCTGTGGCACAACTGCTTGCTCTGAAAGAAGAGTATAAGAAAATCACTGGAAAAGACTTTCCAGCACCCAAACGAGCTCCAAGTGCTAAAAAAGAAAAGCAGCCTCCTGCTCCAAAGAAAGAAAAGCCCAAGGAAAAAACACCTGAGGTATAGCTATTATTTTACTTATTTGTTTAAGAAAATTACTTGAATTTTTATTGAAGCTGAAAATTAATAAATTTGTAATCATGTTAGATAGTAAATAAGTAATACATTTTAAGGAAACATTCAAACTAATAAAATCAAACAAAAAATAACATGATAAGAGGTAACTAATTTTTTTCAGGGTGAATGTAAAAGTACATCTCTTAACTCAAGTTATTTGGATTAATGTGTTGGAGATACATTCCAGTAAGCTAAAGCTCTAGATAATCTGAAGTTACCTTAGTAATAGAGGATATAATAAAATAATTAATACAATGTGTTTCCAAAATTGCTGTCGTCATCAGGTATGTGTTCAATGCAAAACTACAATGTTACATAATATTAATCATTAATGTGCACTTTACAAATTTTCAGTCGGAGCTTTGATTTTGTAAACATGAATGAAGAGAAGTACAAAATTTTCTAAATATTTGGCAGTAAATAAAAACAAGGAGAAATTTATGGTTGATTCTGAAACCTACTGTCATTGAATATTAGGCTTTTGAATGATCATGACAAAAAAATCAGCTGGTCTTTGCAGACTAGTCTACATTAATGCCTATATGAATGGCTCACAGCAGAAACTAGACATGTCCAAAAACCAAACTTTTCAGGAGAGCCAAAAAACTGTTGGCCATAGAGTAACAAGCATAGAGTTAACTGCAGGACATGTCTGCTATCTGCAGTTAAAGGAAATTTCAATTCAGCGTAACTCCTATATGACTAGTAGAACATGTTTGGCTCTTGTGGTAAAAGACGCGCCTGTCTTTGGAGATTCCAAAAATATAAAATATGCAATTTAGGATATTTTGGACAAGTCTGGTTTCTGCAGTGAGCCATTCATGTAGTGATAAGGTGGGGAGAGCTTTAACAAAGATTAAATTCTTGATGATTGCTTCTGATTTAGTAAATTTGTTTTTTTGCCAGGCTGATGATGTTAACACTGGAGGCCCTAAAAAACAGACACGTCTCGGGCTTGAGGCGAAGAAGGAAGAAAATTTGCCAGATTGGTATTCTCAGGTAAAACCAGTTGGTTTTCTACAGCTCAACTAAAGTTAAATTCATTTATAGCCAATCCTAAATAAACATTATAAATATTAATACAAACAAATGTAAGCTCCTGCTACCTATCAGGATCTTATTAGTATTGAAAAATACCACTATATTCTTGTAACTGTGCTAAAGAAAATCATGTATGTTCCTCACTTTTCCCCTTATCACAACTTGATTATTCTATATCATGAATCGCTAAATATGTGGTGTGGTGTTACTTTTCAAACTGATAAGAACCTTGCCAGAAATTTTTTCACTAGTTGTCATTCGAATTTTAGTTATAAGACTGAATATTTAGAAACCTGTAATTTATTCTGTTGAGTAATTTCATATGACCCACTTTTACTGCTTGTTGTTGGGCAGGTGATCACCAAGGGAGAGCTGATAGAGTACTACGACGTCAGCGGCTGCTACATCCTGCGGCCGTGGGCCTTCAGCATCTGGGAGCACATTCGCGACTGGCTCGACGCCGGCATCAAGCGCCACGGGGTCAAGAACTGCTACTTCCCGATATTTGTGTCCAGAGCGGTCCTCGAGAAGGAGAAGACTCACGTGTCTGACTTTGCTCCTGAGGTAGCTAATTGTTTTTAGCGAATTTCCCCTATAGGGAAGAAGCTATTACCGTAGGTCTCATGGTAAGACCTAAGCCCGAGACTATGGTAACTTTTCGTTTTGGGGCCCCCAGAAGCAGAAAACACCATTCGTTCGAATTTTTATTTATATATGTGTCTGTGAGCACGATAGCGGCCGTAAAAATGGTCCGATCTTAATGAAATTTGGTACAGACATGTAAAGTGGTAATCCCTCGGACGAGTTCGTAAACCAGCCCGATCGGCCCACTGTAAGGGGGGGTAATGGATGGTAAACCCCCCCTAAAATGGGTTTTTTTAATTTTTTACATAGAAAAATAAAAATAATCCAATTTTTCTTGACACCGTTGAATTCAGCTCAAAATAACAAACAATTTAATATCTTGAATCACTGCTCTATGTCCATCGGTTACCGAGATATTGAAAGTGGTAAACACAGTACGTTGTCCCAATGTTAACCTTATGGGAAATAAGTAAAATTCTATATTTTGCTTATTTCTCAACACATCTTGATAAAACTTGGTAAATGGCTTCTTCTAGTTCAGATCTTCTAAATATTGAATTAAAACCACCCAGTTTTAATATACCTGTAGCAGCAAACCTGCATACTCATTCCCCATGTTATTCTTATGGATAGAGGTGTGCGGATATCCGAAAACTCGGATCGGATTCGGATCGGATCGGATATCCGAATCCGATCCGAGGGTTTTATAAATATCTGGTAAGACTGACTAGATATCCGACTCTATCGGATAGACTGCACATTTTGGGGGAAACTGTAAAGAAGGATCAAATTTTCAAGTTTGGAAATTCTTCCAAACAAAAGAAGTCACTGCCGACGAAAGTACATTAGTGACAGAAAACATCGCGAAGCAAAAACGACGCTTTGAAATGCGACGGTTGCGATAGCGGCTAGAACAACGCCTCAACACGATCCGATTATGTAGTGGTATGCATCAATCGATGTATTTCGGTTGTTGATATTGCGACTCGTGATTAGATCGAGATCGTTGAATAAGATCGGAGTATTGCGTAATACAAGACACAATAACAAACATTTTCTTAAGATAAATTCTTGTATCGTAGCATTAAATCAGTTAACAAATAATAATACATCTATTATTAGTTCTGTCTCGATCATTATCCGTTACCGACCAAACACCATCGACTGGTATGAGAGAGAATTTCAACCAAACCAAATCAGAGTTCGCCATTGTCCGACATCCGACAGTGTCCTTGGAACAGTCGTCTTCAATTGCCAAAACGAAATATCCCGTAAATACCCCATAAATAAATAGTCGTGTAGATGTTTCGCACGACTTTTTCAGGCCGTAAATATCTTAAGCGGCCTGTTGATACGATAAAATAAAAAGCCTACAATAATTTTGGGCTGCTTAAGAGTTGGCTAACCTGTTCATTTCATTGTTTGTCTTTTCATCTCATTTCGTTTTTGATTTGGAATGTCGTCTGCTGTCTGCCTTCTGCTCAAAGGCTGAATTAACTCAGGAACGTCTTTCTTTATATTGACAGATTACTTTATTTTTCAATTAAGCAATTACCCACCTAGAAATTGAAAGTTGAACGATCAAAAATAAGTTTTTATTTTGCTGGAATATTAATCTTCGTCAAATTAAGCCGAGTCAAAAGCCGGCCGGCCGTACTTTCTATACGTGATTAAAATGGACAATTAATTGTAAGATAACAGTACAATGCTGAGTTGACAACCTACGCCTATGAAAATTACTAGTGAGTTTGCTTGTTGTTTGTTATCTAAAACATATAGACCTTTGTTCTAATTAAATGCCCAAGCTTTAATACTGAAACCTACAACATATGAAACTTATCTTGAAATTTAGGTTAAGTTTTACTGCTCAGACTTATTATTTTGTTTTTATAGTATTATTGTAGTAAATCTTGGTTGTCAGGCATTAATGCATAAATAAAAATGTAAAGCTTTCTTAAAATATGAAGTGATTGGTGAATCAAGTTTTATATTTAATTCTTTTGTCTAATCACAGGCGTAGTCACTGATCAAATAAGGAAAAGAACAACAAATACAGAGGCTAAATAGTGAACAAATTTAGGTTGCATTGAAAAAGGAATTTTTAAGTTGTAAATCCTGAAATTGATTTAGGCCTAATAAGCTTATTCAATTAAGTACAATTAAATACTGCTTTAAGGGAATCAATAAATTTCTAAATTCTTAACAGATAATTAATTAGTTGTACCTTTGCATACTTTAATAATTGACATTTGGTCTATATTGGAAACAATACATCAAAACAATAAACAACTCAAGCATATCAAGGCAAACCTTACCTTACACATTAGGATAATATGGTAGTTTCTTGTAATTACCTTAGGCTTATGAGACAACTTCTCACAATCTGCTCACAACGCCTCGCCGTAAATATCCGAATCCGGTATTATCCGATCCGAACCTGTTGTTATCCGATCCGAAACTGATCCGAACATAAGCTATCCGATCCGAATCCGATCCGATCAAAAAATTCACTATCCGCACACCTCTACTTATGGAGCTTACAAAATCATGTTAAATCTCATTATGTTAGATTGAAATATTCTGATTTGCATTTGAAATTCGCTGAGTATGCAGGTCTGCTTCAACAGGGGTATTTGTTTTCAATTGAATTAAATTTTTTGGTTAAAAAAAATTTACTTTGTAAATAAGTTACTCTCTTAAATGACGTTTCTGCTAAACACACTTTCTATATGTGTTTGTTAGAAGCAGCAAATACCTAAAAATCACATGTTGAATGAAGGATACTTAAAATCAGTTCGTTATTGTACTTGGAGGAATCTAATATTTTGAAGTTCAAATTATACATTTAGCTCTCAGACTCTTTTAGTAATTAAAATATTAATGTAACTAGATACAGTAGAACCTCGATCAACCATCACTCTTTTAACATTAATAAAAGAGTGATGGTCACTCTTATCCGTCACTGCTACTGTACTTTCAGTTTGATGTAAAAGACGCGATAAAAACGTTGAACAAGTATAACTTACAGTAAAACAGTTCTGTTTCGCTCTTGTATGTATGTAAATTAATGGGAAATTTGTATTATCCACTCAAACTGGTTATTATTTCTTCCAAAATCATTTAAATCTACATTTACTGAACATGTTAATTATGAAATTTTTGTTATTCGTCTATCTCTATTCCTAATGGTGACGGTTAGAGGTTCCACTGTAGGTAAATAGATTCCAAAATTTATTTTCTTTTTAAATATTTTACACAAAGAATGTAGAAAGAATAGAAACAACCAAATTTGCCTTTGTTGTAATTGAAATGCCTAAAGTAATGTGGGCAATTTAAGTCATCTCCTTGTTTGAAAATTTGAACTGATTGATGTTATTTATTTGAGTCGTATACCACTACTGGGCGGCTGGGTGTGTCGGCAGGTCGCGTGGGTGACCAAGTCCGGGGACTCGGAGCTGGCCGAGCCCATCGCCATCCGACCCACCAGCGAGACCGTCATGTACCCGGCCTACGCCAAGTGGATCCAGTCCCACAGGGACCTGCCCATCAAGCTCAACCAGTGGAATAACGTTGTGGTACGCAGCTCTCGCCAACACCACAGCTCCCTAAATTAGTTTTCTTGTCTCTTCTCTCCTTCTGATACCTCAATCATACTACTTAATAATGTTATCTAAGATCGTGAAATATCTGAATGCGTGCTTATATTACTGTACTTATTAATTGCACATCGTGGACTTGAGTGAGTGACTACATTGAGCTAGTGTAGTCACTCACAGTAGTCACTGGCTACGATGAATCAAGTTGTTGGTTCTGCTCTTTTTTTCCCTTACTATCCCGTATTAATATTTGTGATAATAAGAATTATTAAAAATTTATAGAATTTATTAAAAATTCTATATGATGAATCTCAAATTTACATCTTGTTAATTCTGAGTTTTATTTTATTATAACAATAATGAATAGCAACAGCGTCGTGGATGGTTCAAATATGTTTAAGAAGGATCATTTGATGTTTTGTCCGTACAATTTGGATATCACATGGTGTTTTGTGTAGAGGTGGGAGTTCAAGCACCCGCAGCCGTTCCTGCGCACGCGGGAGTTCCTGTGGCAGGAGGGCCACACGGCGCACGCCAGCCTGCGCGACGCCGAGCAGGAGGTCCTCGACATACTGGGTACTTGCGTGGCATTGATTAATAATCCTGATTTATTATATTATGTTGCTAGGCCAGAAAGTCTTGCTTTACGGGATGAGCATGGTAGTTCCCACGCGAGCTGGATGTGAGTGCTGAATACTTCAGCATTCACTACACTCCACATCATCCAGCACACACTCCCATACTCGCATGAGATTTTCATGCGAGTACGGTAAAACTTACCGGTCGTATGACGTACGATACTTTTCATATCACTCCTCAAAACATGTTTTTTAATTATAACAAATTTCTTGCATAAACTACTATGTTTCTCAATTGTTCAAATCCAACCTATTATAAACAAACACTTTTTACTGCTATCAGGGCTACCACTGCAATAAGTTGTTTTAGATTCTCTAAAGCAAGCAATAAACTGGCATTAAACTTCGGTTTGCTGCAGTCAGCTGATTGTTTACTTCTGTTTCCCAGTAATCGTAGTTGGACTGGTATTGGCAAAGGGTAACTTTCGAGCCAACAAAAAAGAACAGAAAACAGATGTTTCTGTAAAAGAGAATTTTCATTGTCATTGTAAGGTAAGGTTCATAATAAACTCACTTGTCATTGAAAGGTGAAGTTCATAACAATACTATTTAATAATGTTATCTAAGATCGTGAAATATCTGAATGCGTGCTTTTATTACCGTACTTATTAATTGTACATCGTGGACTTGAGTGAGTGACTACATTGAGCTAGTGACTCACTGTAGTCACTGGCTACGATGAACCTACCTACTGGCTAGGTGGGAACATTACTTTATTCTTATTTTCCTTATGTAGAATTATGAAGTGATTTAATGAACAGACGTAATTGCCGAGATGAGGCTCTGCTGAGATTTTCGATATCACTGTGCAGGTTAGAAAATACCCTTACAATTAATTATCTTATTTTAGGTCTGTATGAAGGTGTGTATACTGAGCTTTTGGCAATTCCGGTCGTTAAAGGCAGGAAAACAGAAAAGGAAAAGTTTGCTGGAGCAGATTACACTACTACTGTTGAAGCCTTCATTTCAGCAAGTGGCAGAGCCATACAGGTAAGTTTTTCTTTAGAATGCTTTGACCAAACCAAAACCAAAAAATATCAAGGAAGAACAAAATACAAATATTAAAATAAAAAAACCTATGACTTAAAAAAACTAACAAGCCAAAGGATTGAGAAAAACACTAATTTGTGAATATCTTTTTAAGTTACCTACCACCAACATCCCACCTGGAGGGAAAAAATACATTGATAAATAATTTATAGATTTAATTGAAATAGTAACCTACCGAGGTAGGTATTTTAATCAAAGTATGAATGAGAGATGAGATCCAAGAATGGGTGACTGTGGCATGATCGTAGTCTTGTAACTGATTAAGGCCAACATGTTCCTCGGACTGTTAATTAATCGCCCAACAGCTAATGGCAACTAAGAGACCTACAGTTTATAGTGGGATCCAAACTACAAGTTTGTCAATAAATTATGAACTGGTTTAATTATGAGAATGGTCCTATGGATGGGTGTAATATTCACTAGTGTGGACGTTAATCTCCATTAACTCCACAACATCCACAAGCCATCGCTTATAACTATCTACAATTTGAGACATCCAAGTGGCTTGCTTACTTGCCACGCCACTGTCCAGTAATGTTGTATTTTTTTTTCATTTCATTGTGAGTTGGACCAACAGATACAATCTTTAGAGTGCAATTTAATTGAATACTTACAAAGTTAGGGCAGATGTTAAATCAAAAGTTAGTCCATTTAATAATATTTAAAACTGCACAGTGCATAATGTTGTTCAATGAAATATGTGTTATCCTTTAAGCTAGCAGCACTACGGCTAACTGCTAGTCATATATTAAGACCACTAATAAATTATAGTACTTTTAATTTATTCATCATCTACACGTATAAATTTATTTGAGTATTTTATAAGTGTGTTGTAATACATAGCTTTTTTTCCAGGGAGCCACGTCACACCATTTAGGTCAAAACTTTTCAAAAATGTTTGAAATTGATTATGAAGACCCTGAAACCCAAGAAAGAAAATTTGTCTACCAGAACTCTTGGGGTCTGACTACCAGGACAATAGGTAGGATATGATTTAAAAACATTTGGTTTCAGTCGATTCATTGCTTTATTTAAGTGTTTCCTAATGGTCAAATAGAAACAAATTACTGTGTATAGATTAAAAGAACAGCTCTTGTTCAGACTTAGAAATAATATGTATGTATAGCATGTAATTTTAAAGGATGCTTTGTCAGTCTTCAAAAATAAAGGTAAATTTAATGTTTGATGTTTTGTAACTGATAATTTTAATGATGAGTTTCTTAAGCTGTAACCCTGTAAAAAATATTTATAATGTTAAAACAAAAACAACAATTTTTAAACTTTTCTTCTTTTTTACAATCAGTGATCCATTGAGAAGAACGTCCAGTGCTCACCTTGCATGTTGAAAGTCGTGAGGTAATCATGTCATTACAGTAGTCTCTCGATAGTTTTGACACTTATGGACTTTGGGGGTGTCGAAGTATTGAAATGTAAACTATAAGGAGTTTGTGGGATTTTATATTAATAGATGCATTAAAACTAAAGAATATACCTTATCTCCTAAATGTATTAAATATCACCATCCTAAATCATTGCAAAGCTGGTAGTCTTTGGCTGTTCATTGAGTGTCACATTGTGTAGAACTGTACAGAGTGTCGAAGTATCGAGTGTCAAACTATCGAAAGTCTACTGTAGTATATTAGTAGGAACTTTTGTGAGATATTGTGCGGTTGTGTCGCTGTCGCAGGAGTGATGATCATGATCCACGCGGACAACCAGGGGCTGGTGCTGCCGCCGCGCGTGGCCGATGTGCAGGTGGTGGTGGTGATGTGCGGTGTGACGGTGAGTCTGCGCGAGGAGGAGCGGCGCGCGCTGCAGACGACGTGCCACGCGCTGGAGACGCAGCTGCGCGCGGCCGGCGTGCGCGTCCACGGCGACTACCGCGACAACTACACGCCCGGCTGGAAGTTCAACCACTGGGAGCTCAAGGTATACCATGCACTCCTTACTCGGCTTAGAGAAAGCTATGTCAAAAGTCAAATTTAAGAGCTAACCTTCTCTTTGTTTAAATTTATGGTGTTGAAATGAAGTGGTGTTGGATGGTGTGATGTCAGATTTATTGGATGTGTAATAAGAATTACACAAAAAAATATCAGGGAGATAACTTTGTTTGAAATATTCAAGGTTAAGGTATAAAACCAAATTGATTTCCAAACAAGGGAATATTTGTTTTTCCAGGAAGTCTTTGTAACATTCAAAACCTATTTTGCTATGATATTTAGTTAACTACTTAATGTGTATTTTAATAAAGTAAATACATAAGATCGATAATAAACTTCATTTTGAGAGATTTCATGTCAGGTACAATATTCACTTTAGCATTACCGAGTAAAATTAAAAGTAAAATATTTTTTTATCAGGCCTACAGAAGTAAAACAGTGTCAGTCAACTTTCACAAATCTGTTTCCAGGGAGTTCCGATCAGAGTGGAGATTGGGCCAAAGGACCTGAAGAGCCAGCAGCTGGTGGCGGTGCGGCGCGACACGGGGGCAAAGGTCACAGTGCCCCTGGCCGCTGCCCCTGCTGCCCTCCCACGCATGCTGGACGACATCCACGCCAACCTCCTCGCCAAGTAACCTCACACTTCTTTACAATGTTCATTTAGGGCTTGTAATTTTAATCACATTTCTCAGAATGAATCTTTTGGAGATACTCATGTTTATTTATAAATTGAATGTAATTTTGTTTTGTTAATTTAAACATGATAATGAAAAATGATATCACTAATTAAGAGCACTTTTCTTGGCTGCGTATTTTATTTGGAATGAGGAAGGATGGTTGTAGAGTTCTATTCATCTATTTAAACCCAATGCATACAATTTTGTGGGATCATGCCGATTTTAAAATGTTGTCAATGAAGTAATTACTAAATAATGCAAGTTACATGAAATTTTAATACCGATTTGGAAAATTAAGCCAGTTAACTAATTATCTTTTGTTTTTACATTTCTTTAGAGCTACTGAAGACTTGAAGAGCCACATAAAAGAAGTGGAAGACTGGCCGTCCTTCTGCAAAGAACTGGACAACAAAAATCTATTGCTGGTCCCGTTCTGTGGGGAAATTCCTTGTGAGGACAAAATAAAGGAAGAGAGTGCAAGGTACATTTATTTTATGTTCTAACATTGATTTACCTATGATTTTTAGTTTTCTGGATAGGTCTTGTCAAATCTGGTACATTCATTTGACCAAAGATCAATTTCAAGATCAGCCCAACATTAGTGGATGAATTTAACTCAAAAGTTGAACATTACTTCTTCCCCAAAGTTCACCATAGAGTGTGCCACTTCACTTACCTTTTAAAGACATTCAATAATATGAATTCTTTTTCTTTAAATGGCCGCTATTTTTCTACATGGCGGACAACATCGATATTTCCTATAGAACACCCTGTATTTCATGGCGTATTTAATTGTATACTTAAATTTAAGAACTTTTTACTTGTTACTATTTTTCTAGGCCCCTTTCACGTGATGCGATTTTGATACGACGCATGTCGTACAACAAGGTGTCGTCCGACTCGTATTTGTATGTAACCTTATGGGTCCTTTCAGACGTCGCGACAGAGTGTCGCACGGTAATATCGTTTGATCCTCATGCTAAACTGAGACGACAGCGGGTCGCACGACGCCTTACCGTATATTGTATCAAAATTGCATTGAGTGAAAGGGGCCTAAATCTAATGGTTAAGGAGATATAAGCTGTTAAAGATTGATTTTTCCCCATTAGAAATGCATTGTTTTATTGTTGGTAGTGTATATATCGATAATAGTTGAGTTAAATAAAAGCATACCAAAGAACTTAAGTGCCTTAAAATGTGATTTTAGTTGAGATTCAATCATAAAAATATTTTTTAGTCGAGATTCACTCATGGAAATGAATAATTTTATATATTTTTATACACCATGAGGAATGCATGGGATGGCAGGGTTAAATTGGACACAATGCATTTAAAACAGAGAAAAATCCAACTTTAATGGCTATTTCTCCTTAACCATTGGGTTTAGGAAAAAAATTTGTTAAAGAGTATAAGGTTCTTAAATTTGAGCGAAGAATCCAAATCCAAATTGGAAGATGGTGGCCATTTACAAGAAATCAAATTCATATTTTATAATGTCTTGAAAAGTAGGTGAAGTCCACAATTTAAAGTTTCCTCTAAATCCAATAGCTTTTGAGATACCAATGGTGGGACAGTTAAGTTGGACACCCTGTACATAATGTTGTAATTATTTATTGAGGAAAAAAGATTTATTTTTTATATTTTCATTTATTTTATCTTGCTTTGACATGCTTGTACGTGTGTTTTGCAGTGTGGAGGTGGAGGCAGGGGCTCCGGCCATGGGAGCCAAGAGTCTATGCATCCCCTTCGACCAGCCACATGGAGGGGTAAAGCCTGGCACCAAGTGCATTCACCCCGCTTGCTCTAAGCCTGCCAAGTTCTACACTCTCTTCGGGCGATCATATTAAAGTAGTATCCCTGTATCATTAATAAACTGTTATTAACTTGAGCTTTTATGAAGTTTATTTCCTCTTATTGATAATAATAAGGAAAAATGTTTATCTTAAGAATAAGAGTTTAGTAAAGTAAATAATATATGGTGTGGGAAGTAAATACCCCGTTGCAGCAGACCTGCATACCCAGTGAATTTCAAATGCAAATTATCAACATATTTCAATCCAACATGTTTTTGTAAGCTCCATAAGAATAACATGGGGAATGAGTATGCAGGTTTGCTGCTACAGGTATATTAAAACTGGGTGGTTTTAATTCAAGATATGTTGAGAAATAAGCGAGATATCGAATTTTACTTATTTCCCATAAGGTTAACATTGGAACGACGTACTGTGTTTACAACTTTCAATATCTCGGTAACCAATAGACATAGAGCAGTGATTCAAAATACTAAATTGTTTGTTTTTTTGAGCTGAATTCAATGGTGGTAACAAGAATTGTATTATTTTTATTTTTCCATGTAAAAAACAAAAAACCCGTTTTTGGGAGGTTCACCCCCCATTACCACCCCTTACAGTGGGCCAATTGGGCTGGTTTACGAACTCTTCTGAGGGATTACCACTTTACATGTGTGTACCTAATTTCATTTAGATCGGGCCATTTTTACGGCCGCTATCGTGCTCACAGAAATATATTTATATATATATAAATTCGAACGAATGGTGTTTTTTGCTTCTGGGGGCCCCAAAACGAAAAGTTATAATGGTCTCGGGCTTAGGTCTTACCATGAGTCCTACGGTAATAGCTTCTTCCCTATAGGGGAAATTCGCTAAATAAAAAGTAATCTCTTTTTACTGAAGTAAATTATTCAATATGGGTATTTTAGAAAAAATTAGGTAAAATTTTGATTTGTAGGTTTCAATTGGATATGATTCCTCGGTTTTTCCTCGATAGGTTTAATTTGGTTGGTTTGGCAATAAGAATCTGATAAAATATAAAAAAGGATTTATTTAATAACCCTTTATCATATTGTATACACAAAGGGACCTCTTATTGCTTATAACATAATAATAAGGCTGCCGACTTCAAGTCCTATTGCTCAGATATTAATGACAAAAAGTAGTCAGTGGCGAATGCAGTACCCGCAAAACCATACTCTCCACTATGCTCTCTACTGGCGGAAGAGTGAACTAAAAGTCAAACAAAGTAGAGAAAAAGTTTGTCTAGCTTTAGAAACCATCATCTCAACAGTGTATTTTCCTTCTCTGCTATGATATTCTGACTTCAAATCCCTTTGTCAACTTCAAAATTCTTCCCTAGAAATTATTAGTTTAACTTTCAAGGTGGAAGTATATCTCCAATTTTTGGTTTTCTTATGTTTTTTCCATATGTTTCAAGAGCTAATTTTTTAGCTTTATTTTGGTGGATAATTCATTTCTTGAGTGTTAAAGAAATAAGCATTTCCAAATTCAGTGAATGTTTAAATTTTTGTCACTGGTTCCTCTAAATTCTTGTTTTTATTTTATCAATTAAAATGTCAGTGATTATGGATTACTACAGAAAACGAAACAAACTTCTTTCAATAACATTTGTAGATTTTAAGAAAGCTTACGATTCCATCCACAAACCATCATTGTTAAAGATTCTCAGACATTTTGGACTCCACCCAAAATTAATAAAACTTATAGAACTTACCTTGACAAATACCTTCAATAAAATTAAATTTAGAGGAGGAATATCAGAACCTTTCCTGGTCAAAACTGGTTTGAGACAGGGAGATGGCCTTTCACCACTTCTTTTTAACTGTGCACTTGAATACATTATGAGGGAATGGCTTAAAAAATATTACTTTTGGAACAAAAAAAGATGACATAAAGTTAAACTGATTAGGATTTGCTGACGATCTAGCTCTTCTAGCTAATAACATCCAAGAAACCAAACAACAATTAAAATCACTTCAGGAAATAGCCCAGAGCGTAGGTCTAAAAATTTCTTTTAAGAAAACAGAAATAATGTTAACAAAACCACCATTGGCTAACCAAATCAAAATTGGAGAACATTGCAACAAAATTGTAGAAAATTTCAAGTACTTAGGTGCAGTTATAACATACAATCTGAAAGAAAATCCATCATGGCAAAATAGAATTAATAAATTGATCAGAATGCAACATATTACTAAAAACACATACAACAAAAATGCCTATCAATAGCAACAAAATTGAAACACTACAAAGCAGTCATACTTCCACAAATAACATACGCAAGTGAAACTATATTTAAAACAACCAACACTGTAGCAATAGATAAAATACCCCCGTTGCAGCAGACCTGCATACTCAGCGAATTTCAAATGCAAAACAACATATTTCAATCCAACATAGCAAGATTCAATATGTTTTTGTAAGCTCCATAAGAATAACATGGGGAATGAGTATGCAGGTTTGCTGCTACGGGTATATCAAAACTGGGTGGTTTTAATTCAATATTTAGTTGATCTGAACTAGAAGAAGCCATTTACCAAGTTTTATCAAGATATGTTGAGAAATAAGCGAGATATAGAATTTTCTTTATTTCCCATAAGGTTAACATAGGGATAACGTACTGTGTTTACCACTTTTAATATCTCGGAAACCAATGGACATAGAGCAGTGATTCAAAATACTAAATTGTTTGTTTTTTTTAGCTGAATTCAATGGTGCCAACAAAAATTTGATATTATTTTTCTATGTGAAAAACTCAAAAAACCCATTTTTGGGGGGTTTACCCCCCTTTACCTCCCTTCTGGTGGTCCGATCGGGCTGGTTCACGAACTCGTCTGAGTGATTACCACTTTACACGTCTGTACCAAATTTCATTAAGATCAGATGATATTTACGGCCGCTATCGTGTTAACAGACATATATATATATATATATATATATATATATATAAATTCGAAGGAATGGTGTTTTTTGCTTCTGGGGACCCCAAAATGAAAAGTTAACATGGTCTCGGACTTAACTCTTACCATGAGTACTACCGTAATAGCTTATTCTTTTAAGGAAATTCGCTAATACTGAAAAAGAAAGAAGAATCATCAGAACATGTATAAACAAAAAATATCAAAAAGATGGAGTTTGGAGACTGGCCTCAAATAAAACTGTATGTAAGGAAATAGAGCCATTGACAAGTATAATTAAAAAGAAAAGAATTTCATTCATTGGACATCTTTTAAGGACACCGGAAAATGGAATAAGTAAGAAAATAACTGACAAGTTGTGGAATAGCAAGAGTGACTATAGGTGGATTACAGATTAAGGAGGACATGAGAAGGTTGCAAATATCATTAGAAGATTTTGAAAATAAGTCAGAGGCGCTTGCAGTACTCAAAGACAAAAATATCATCCTGCCAATATGAGCAAACAATCAGAGACAAGGAAGAGTGGTTTCGGAAGAAGAAAGAAAACAACGGTCGGAAAGAATGAAGAAGTATTGGGCGGACAAGAAGAAGAGACAGAATTTAAGAACCTGACCATTATATTGACTTAAGTGGTCCAATGCAGGCCATAAAATAATAATAATAATAATAATAAAATGTCAGTAAATGCTCACCATTTAGAATGAATTTCAGAGTTCTAAAAACTGAAGGCCGGGTTCCTTTTCACTTTAAGCATCACATATACATGATACAACCAGCAGTTACCTGCAGCTTCGATCACTTTATCCCTAAAATTTTCTAGAGGTGTGCCCCTCAACCCTTCTTCTTCTAATGGGGGGGGGGGGTCATATGAAACCCCCTTTAGTGATATCCCCGACTTAACAATGGTCTATCTGCAAAACTGATTGATTTAGTGTTTCTTTGAATTTTGTGTTTAAAATTAAGCTTGAACAGAAATGTGTGTTACATTTCTTTATATTCAGTCCGCTATGGTATTTCAATGATGGTTTGTTCCCTGGGGGTGACAGTCAGAATAGTGCCCAGAAGCTGAAAATATATAAATCCCCCCTTGTGCTTATTATTATACCATGGGTGCCAAAATTAATGTCACATTTTTATTCGTTCATAGCTGTTTTATTTATGATTGTAGACTAATGAAACTTGTGTCATTAAAAAGAGCAGATTATGAAGTTTAATTTTCAGTAATTAAGCACCTATTTTTGCCATTCTTAGATGGAAGCTAACTGTTATAAAATCAAATATTACATCAAATTTGCAAAGCTAAAAACTGGATGTTTACAAAGTTAAAATCTTTCATCAAGTGCTAATATCGTTTTAACAATTAAATGTTGACATTATATTTGGGACACACAGTATATATATGTTCTTTAATTTTATGACGAGTATTTTGAAAAAATATCAAAGAGGACAGTGATGTAAATGACAATAATTCTTTAACAAATTAAATATTTATTAAATAGAAGATAAATGTTTCAGAAAGAACTGGAATATTGGTATAGACATATAGTTTTTCATTAAATTATCAATATTACCAATATTACATTATTTCAATGAAAAGGAAGATCTACTTAAATAATAAAATTATGAAGTTAGGCTGAAGGTTATTTGTTGTTACTGTCCTCTTTTTCCTTTTCACCTCCCTGTTGAATTTTCTTTTTGTTCTCCTCTTTCTCTTTTTCCTCGTCGAATTTCTTATGTCCAGCTGTTACCATTTCTCTTAGTTCGTCCTTGAATAAAAACCAAATGTGGAAACTGAATATTTTTTTATTTATTTTCTTAATAATACAATAAATAATCACTTCTAGTATTTTCAATAGTTGGTTATCAGATAAGACTGAATTTAAATAAAATACGTCTCTCAACACTTATTATAATAATTAAGATCGTCTTGAGCACACTTTAAGTGTTGTAAGACATTTTTTATTATATCCAGTGAATACAACAATATGTTTCATGCTGATCAAGAAATTATCAAGTAAGAGTGATATGTTGCAAAACAGAAAACAATTTTGTACTTTTGTTGTAAAAGTGTTTTTGACGTGTCAATGCTTAGTTTCTGCAATAACCGATAAAATTTTGGTTACTTAAGCGACAACAGTTGTACGTTGACTACTTACGCCCCACCCCAGCTTGTCAGCCAGTCCCTCGCAGCCCGCGTCACAGTCCCCCAGGTACGCCACGTCTCGGGAGTCAGGGCTCGAGTCAAAGTTCATCCCTCCTCCCATCCCAAACCAACCCAGAACTTTGTCCGTCCCCACCTTCTGCCTGTTTATCAGCAACCTGGGGCAATCCTTATTCACTCTGAAAAAATGGCATCTTTGTGAATCGGGCAACATGCAATGATATAGTTGTAGCTGCACTTGAGTTGAGTTTCAACTCCGTCATGTAGTGAAAAAAGAATCTAGAAGTCCAGAATGGATCCAGGTAACGTGTATTTTTTTCTGTAAACAAGCCTTGGACTATAGTATTTTATTAAAAATCTAAGGAGAGCAAACATGGCAAATCTAATTTCATAATAGTCTTACACAGTAAGTCACATTTTATACGACTCAAATTTTTTAGTAAGTAAATAAAAACATAACAAAGCATTATTTTACTAAAAAATAAATTGTCTAAAGAAATTCTAGATTTGTATGACGCCTTGAGTATTCAGGTCTTTTTAGCGTTTTCAAGATTCGGCTTAGCTCAAGACTAGACAAAGAGCGCTAATTAATTTCACGCCGAAACTACGTGCGTAATTTCATTACATTTTAAGCGATCATTACTTTCCGTAAGATCATAATCCAGTCGAGTACACGTGATCAAATAAATACTCCGGCCGGTATGACACAAAATCCTCTCTTCTAGCGAATTCTCTGGCCTATCATCCGCGATCGTCTTTTGCGGCAAATTCTCCAGCCGGTCGTACACGATCGTCTTTTGCGGCAAATTCTCCGGCCGATTCCACGCGATTGTCTTGTCAGGCAAAGTGTCCGTGCAATTATGTACGATCGTCTCTTATGACAAATACTCCGGCCGATTACACACGGTCCTCTCTCGTGGCAAATTTTCTGGCCCATTGTGGGCGTTTGTATTTTGCGGCAAATTATCCATCCAATTACACGCAATCGTCTCTTCCAAAAAATACTCCTGCCGATTTACACACGATCTATTCTTGCGGCAGAAAGAGGTCCCAGAATGCCGTTCCGCCGCAAATCAAGCACTGGTCTTACAGTTTTGAGATTTGGTGTTAGAATCTACTTTTTAAATAACGTCCGGCACAGAATGCTTTTACAAATTTTTTTTCCACAATCTATAATATATATATATAAAAGCCATAAACGGTTGGCTGACTGACTCACTTATCACAGTTTCTCAAAAACTACAAGGCTTTGGACCATAAAATTGGCATAAATATTCTCTAAAGGCTCTAGATACATATTAAGAAAGGATTTTAAAATATATTTTCTCTCAAAAGGCTTAAAATAGGGTATATTATAAAATTCAGAAATGGCTGCATTATTAGTTTTGAAAGCTCATTTCCTTAAACAATGTAGGACATAGGACCATGAAACTTGGCACAAATATACTTTTTGTTTTTTTAACACAACCCAAAACTTCGTTTTAACAGTGAATGATTAGTCCCCCCAAGATCCCAGGATTTGACATCATTATATTATTTTCTTTGGGGATAGGTAAATAAAAAGTAAGGCCTACGAAAAAAATTCACAGGATATTCAGCACTTCAATCAAACATAACAAGTTTAATACAGGAAATCAAAAGTGCTACTATGCAAAAAGTGTATAGGAATTTGATGGGGAGAAGACAACTTTGTAATGTATTCTATGTAATGTGTTGGCCAAATACTTTTAAGCCAGTTTTCAGGTCGTTTGCTGGTTAAGGTTGTGTGGGCAACGTTAGGGACAAAATATTCCGCCAGGCAGCATGGCAGTCTAATGATTATTTCCCCCTATTTTTCTCAACTTATTATCAGTGTATGTGTTGTATGAAGGTTTCAGAGGCATTATTTTGTTGAATGCAGGTTGCCTAGTCAAATTATGCAGGTGCTAAGTTCAGTTTGTTCATGCATCATTCCAGGAAAAAGTCCACAGGTATTTTTGGAAAATTGTATGGTATTTACAGGTCTTCAATATGACAACGTTTTTAAAGCTTTGACACTTTATAGTACAACAAAAATTATTTTACGACAAAAAAAATTATTATTTATTTTTAAATTCCTTGGCATTATGATTAAGACGCATAATTCATTAATCATAAATAATTAATTCTCAAATATAGGCTCTGTGTGATAAACTGTGTCCCCATAAATTTTGCAGGAACAATGGGATTTTTTACCTATTTTTGCACTTTTGACGTCTGTAGCTTACAAAATTTACATCCAAAAAATTATGTTTAATTTCTCAACACTATCTTATCATCATTAACATAAAAACAGAAAACGTATCATAAAAATTATTTACTGCACCACCTAATGAGGCAATTTATAGTAGTTTATATATATACCTGAACATAACAAACAGACCCCATATCATTTATGTAATAAAAATTGGTTTGATTTTCATTTTGAAATCTCAACTTTTAAAAATGTAATTTAACTTTTTTATTTCCTTAAAATTGAATAAAAGGGTTAAGAAAACATACCTGTTAACCAAACTGGCAAATGGCTGCACTTTCAATGATGTACCCATAACGATAAGACAATCAGCAATTGGTAAATCATTTTTGCAGCTATCATGAAATGACTGAGGAAGACTTTCTCCAAAAAACACAATATCTGGCTTGACAATACCATTGCAGGAGGTGCATCTAGGCACATTATTCTTGAAAATCTGCTCTGATACAGGAATCAAAGATAGAAAGTAAATAAATGTTTATTAATTATAAGTAATTATTAATTTTATATTTTGTACTTTCAAAATATAATTATTTCATTTCAATACCTTATGACAAACCCAAAGAGATACGGTATTGAAATGTTTAGGTTAAATAAGAGCATGAAAAGACAAATTACTAATTATAAACAAGTATGTCAAATGTATTACCTCCACATTATTCAGGGGCACTCTTGTGTCAACAAAATTATGAATTTTGTATGTCCACAGACAATGCAAAATTTGTTTCTTACTAATCAGTGATGGCAAATGTCCGCGAAAATCCTAATCAAAATATAAAATCACCATCACCAACAATGAATTTTAAACAAAAAATACAAAATATAAAAAATCTTTCATTCACAAATAAGACCATTTTTTAGAAAGTGTGATGCAGTGTCAGTGGTAATGTTGTCGTAGCACTAACTCACTTATAGACTGAAAAACGTTAAACCCAACATTTAATGTGTGCAATATAATGTTGGAAAATCTCTATTCTCTTACTTAGTGGAGCTAATGTGCATCAAACATGACCGAAAACATGGGTAGGCCTAATTATATGTTTACCTCAAATGGATTCAATCATAAACCCATCAGGTACACGTTTACTATCACCTTCTGACAAGCATCAAACAAAACAAATTTTGACAATATTAATGCTACCATGTTGGTAATCAATGAAAGGATTAGACAAAACAGAGATAGAGGGAGGGCCACTGTATACCCCCTCCACAATAGGAATTTCAGACGGGGGGGCCACTGTATACCCCCATCCCCCCATAGGAATTTTAGACACATATTTTTTTGTTGCTACTGACATATACTTTAAGGTTTTACTTGTTTGCCACTTTTAATTACTGCATAACCCAGAAAAACAAAAAAATTCATTTAGTACAAAAAAAATTAGCATTAGAAGATTTTTTAAAAAAAGCTACTTCAATGCATTTTTTACATGCCTTTTCATAGACATTGACTCGGACTGACGCCTAACATTTTTGGGTGGTTAGGGCCGTGTCACTTTGGTCGAGTGGGAGGGCGGCTTAGATTCGACCGTCAACTCGACAAATGTAAACCAACCTTTTTCAATTGGGCGAGTCGAGTTGACAATTCTAAACTTTAGAAATCAGCTGATCCTATAGCTCGGCCAAGTTACTCGACCAGTAACGTGGCTCTTATTTCTTTATTTTGACATGGTATTCATTTTTGTCGGCCATTTTGGCTATAAATTTTTTTAAATGTATATACAGTGTTATGACACATCACTATAATCTATATTTTTACACTAATTACAATGCTGATATCCGTTTTTGAAAATATTCGTTCGTTAAAAAGATATGCTAAAATTGAAATTCATCCCTATACATATCTTATGGACTTTTAATTTGTTTTAAGATTTATTTCTTATACAGTATCTGTAGTTCCAATTAAGGTATATGTAGTTCGTTTTGGTAAAACAAGTAAAACCTTAAAGTATATATCGGTAGCAACGAAAAAATATATGTGTCAAAAATTTCTATGGGGGGAGGTTTTTATATTGGTGGCTCATGGTCTAACAGTGTTTACACAGTCGGGCATGTGACATTGTATCAGTAATGCACTGTGTATGTACCCCTTTGGATACATGCCCAAAACTTATAGTTAAGTTCAAATCACTAGAATCTTCAAGTTAATTTTCATTCGACCTATGGATTTTGCTAATTGTTTCTTATTACAAATAAATCATATATGACTTTAATATAATGCATCCTTGAAGCTCGTCACTGACTTTGATTTTAACTATAAAATAAGCATCAGTTAACTTAAACCAAGGCCGAACCATTTTAAAACCAAGGAGTAATAGGAAAAAATAATTTAATTTTTCTAAACTAAGAAACATTCCAACAAAAGTTTCATATGATGTACTATGTTTAGTTTGTTTGATTGATTTAACATCATACCTTCCATCCATTCCAAAGAATATTCCTTCTTACATTTGATACAGTGAGATGTGTGAAATGAGCCATGAGCTTCAATAAGTTTATCATCAGGCAGACCTGCCACCCTCTCAAGTGTGTCAACATTCTGTCACATGAAAAAACAATTTTTTATATAACACCATATATGCACATTTTTTTAAGATCTGTAGTTAAAGGTCCATTTGATTATAAGCACTCTTTTACTACTAACATTTGTCATTATCAAGATATATCCTGATAATCCTGATTAATAATTTACTAGAGATCGCCAGTGGTCGAGAATTCAACCAATTTTCAAAGTGACAAATTGGGATAGCTAATTTTGTAAATGATCCCCGCATATACCAATGCGTTTCTAAATACATTTCATATAGTACATTATTTCCATGTAAACACATAATATAACCAAACTGGGGGCCAAAAACAAAAGAGAAAGATTCAATCCTTGACTAATTATTCACTTCAATTCTGGCTTATGTCATGGTTTTTAGTAATTAGTATTTTATTAAGATTCCATGTTTATTTTTTTAAGAATGATTATTGAATAGAGGAAAAAACTTCAGTCATCAAATCATTTTATCCTGTACACCCCTTACCACAGTTCTCTCCCTCCCTCCATTAATTCCTTCCCTCACTCTCTACTTCCCTTTCTTCCGACCTTCTTTCCACTTTTCCCTCCTTTTCTCCTTCATTCTCTTCTTACCATCTCTTCTCCCTTCTTTCCTACCATTTGGAACTTTTCCCCCCTTCCCTCTCTTCCTATTATTATCACTTTAATATCACTGTAATATATATTTTACCCATTATCAACCAATAAAAACAAAATTTGAATATAATGTGTCCATTTGTACTCCGGTTGCCAGGTCCGGTAACGGATATTCGGGCCCCTGTGCAATTTAGAAACCCGCCTTTTTTTACTCATCTCGACTCTGGGCCCCATTTTTACTAATCTCGCGTGGATCCGTGTCCCCTGTGAGTCCAGGCCCCTGTGGATTTGCCCCCCCACCCCCCGTCACCGGCCTTGCCAGTTGCATATCAGTTAGTGCATTGGATGGTAGAAACTTAACTTAATGTACTTTTTTCTTCCCTTTTTATCAGCAAATTTTTATCTCTTAATCTTATTTAACCAAGTAAACTTGATTTTTTCCATATAGGCCTATATGTGAAATGGAACACGCATTTGAGTATGATATCCTTAAACTTCTCTAAGTAGTCCTGATTTCAATCAAATTCTATATTTTCACTCCATGCCCCAATAAACTGTGGCTTAATGTTTCTACATAATTTCTTTACTCTACAAAAAATAGCATGTGATAACTGCTACATATGATGCTAACTTTGTTTACATTTGGTTGTTATAAAATCACCAAAACAGCAACTCATAAGGCTAATGTTAATTTTTTGGAAATTTTAAATTCAATTTTCTACATTTCTAAAAGACTAATATAAATTTCAGTGGGATTCTGCACATCTACAGGAAAATACAATTCTATTCGGTGTGCTTAGATTTTTGCTACGTTGCACACTGGCTGAGAAAAAAGGAGTACAAAAACCTTAAGGAAAAATGCTTGTCTATTATTAATATAAAGATTGTCGTGTAAGTATTTAATAAACACTACTATCAATCTAACACTTGCTTCATCCCTTGTTCCATATTTAATGATTATATAATTATTCCATATAAAACTATTTTTAAAATATAGTTTTGAACATTAATTTTTATAGCCGAGTCAAGGAGGACGTTTAATTAATTGATTTGTAAACTAACAATTTTTTTAACTAAATCATTAAAGCAAGCAATCTTTAAGAAATTTGGATTTTTAATTTTAAGAATTTTTGGTGAGTTAGGTATTTAAAATTGTTCATAAAAATAAAATTACACACAGAAATATTTTGGTATTCAGTACCTACTTAGTACTGAGTTTTACACTTATCTTTTTACTTACCGAGTTAATTTACAGCTCTAAACATCAAAAGCAACAAAAAAAACCAAGCTTGTTGAAATAATAAACCTGTAGAGACGCATCAAGCAGGCTTTTAGAATGAGTTTTTTATGCCCTGTTAAGAAATCAATAAGCTCCATGATTACAATAACTAAACTCATTAAAAAAGTAAATTTTTGTAATTATCTTTAAATTCTAGAGAACTTACAGGTTTCACAATTAAAAGTTAAATACGAAAAAGTTTCCTCCTTAAATCAGTTTGAAAATAAAGAAAAATGTATAGGTATCGGTCAGTTAGGAGCTGAGATACAACCAATATATTAGAATTATGCGGGGGCCCCCGGCGGCCATCTTTAATGGCCGCCATTTTGGTATTAGCCACGGATTTCGAAGTGGCTCACCGACTGAAAAGTTTCCTTTTGGCATCAACTATGATCACTGAAAGTGCCATAGTCCAATCAAAAAATGCAGTTTTTATTTGTGTAGCCACTGTGCTATGAAAGCTTTTTCAGGAAAAATCGTTAACAGGTAAACAAGTTATAAAATCTTGCTTTTGTGAAGTAGATTAATATTTTGAGCGGTATATAACAAAAAATGTAGCTCATCACACAGGCCCAAAGTTTGCTTTTTATAATCTGGTAATTTTTTTAACCTCAGCTAAATGCCTAGATCAAGAAACTTGACTAACAAAAAAGTGTCACTTTCAGTCCTAATGATGGAATTCAAGAATTATCACCCTTTTACTTACCTGTGTAAGGTGTCTCAGAAGAATGCCCTTGTCATTAAGGAGTTTTAAAAGGTAATGGCATTTAGTGGGCTTGTATGAGTTGAAAGGGTACAATTCCTTGGCAAGGGCATAAAACGGTTCAGGATTATATTTGAAATACCATATTGTAAATATAGCTTCTTGGAAGGGCAGGTTGTACTTCTTTAAGTTGTCGTACAGGCCGGATTTAGGGGAGCGGAAATCAGGAATGCCAGCAGCTGCAAAGTATTGTTAATAAATTGTCTTTACATATTTATTTATAGTACATGACCCCTCCCCTCTTACTCCATCCAAAACTTAGATTCATGATTTAATATTCAAGATATCAATTTTTCATTCGGTGTAATAGCATCTTTAACCCCTCTTTTGCTATAAATGCCCCAGATTTAGGACTTTGGGGCCAAAAAGAGCTATATAAGCTCTGCAAACCAATTCATGTGAATTTCAAGGCCTCTCTTAAAGTTATAGCACAAAAAATAACTAATTATTAACAAAAATGTGAATTTAAGATTCAAGATTCAATATTCTTTATTCATAATTTTATATACAGCAATGTATACATTGAATAGTGTCAGGTATAATATACAGGTTTGTCCAATATTTACAATAAATAAAATCAAATATTTAAAAAATTATCAAAAAATGAAATAATATACAATTTCTTAACTTATGCTTTAGAAAAAACATTATATCCACTAATGACGATTTCTACTTATATGTAACCACATTTTTTAAATTCTTCAAAGTCATATACAACACATTCTACCAAATATGTCTTTAATAATCGTTTAAATTGTATAAAATTTGTTTCTTTTTTTATGGAGTCTGGTAAATATTTGAACAAATGTTTACCAGCATTTGTAGTTTTCTTTTTAAATATTTCTAATCGATGATGTGGAAGGGGTTCAAGCTTTTTTCGGGTATTGTAACTGTGAATGTGAATTGGGACAATGTCATTCAGGGGTGCCGATCCCCCCCAAGAGCTATGACGCCAATCCCCCCCAAAAATTTCCAGAATCTATCAAATATCCCCCCTCTGCACAACATATATATATGACATCCTATTTAGGCAGAGGACATTAAAAATAATCTGGGTTAATTTAAGTTACATCACTTTCAAATTTTAAACACTTTTCCGGCTAAAAGTTAATAATATTCATTACTTAAAAATTTTTATTCTTATTAAACTTTGATTTTATTAGTCGTCAGTTATTTCCGGAACATCGTCTGGGGGAAGAAGTGTAGTCTTTTACCATTCTTGAGCCTTGGCTCGAAAACTCGAGGCATTTCGTCTTATCACAAATACTAAATTGTACACGTAAACAAGGACATTAGGTAGCTTCCTCCGAAAAAGTCAATATCCTTCTCTCCAACTGTTCACTAAACTACTGTCCCAATACACAACTGACGCTCTCATTTGTACTACAAGGCCATGATCTAACCCTTAATCATAAACACCCATCACATGTAGGCCTGTACAGCAGGCAACTTGACACCAACATAACAACACCCACAACAACTGACCCTGCCACTATCCACTATCCCAAGTTTTTCCCACTTACGAAAAGCACTAAATTCTGAATTTTTGTGAGTTCATTCCACATTACGTAGCTGGTCGATAATTTAATGGAATAAATTAAGAATTATTTCATCCTTTTTGGCGAAAACATGTCATTCTGTCATGAAGCAGTTATTACTGCATTTTTGAATTGAAGTTTTACAATTTTTACAATCCCCTGCTCCTAAAAATTTAAAAACTTTTCAACGCCCCTTTCGCTCCTAGAAATAATATTTAAAACGTCAACGCGATATTGGGGGGAATAATTAATTTTGCTAATGAATGACCAATTAAAATTTTGCTTTATCACCATTTTTATTTTCCCCCTAAAATGTGATGGTTCTTTTCAAAGTCCCCCTCTAGAAATAACCTGTGAAACGTCAAGGCTATATGGAAGGGGGGATAATTCGTTTTGCTATTAGTTGACTGATTGAAGTTTTAGTTGTATTACCATTTTTCATTTCCTTCCTAAAAAGGACCTGTTCATTTAAACACACCCATCCCCCCAGAAATAATCTTTATAACGTCAAAGCTATATTGAGGGGGGATCATTAATGTTGCTATTAGGTGACCGATTGAAAACTTTGTTGTGTTACCAGTTTTAAATTTCCCCGCTAAAAAGTAACTGTCCATTTCAACGCAACCTTCCCCCCTAAAAATAATCCTTAAAACGTCAATGCTGTATTGGGGGGAATCGTTCATTTTGCTATTAAATGACTGAATGAAGATTGTGTTGTGTTGCCACTTTTACATTTCCCCGGTAAAAAGTAATTACTGTATACATTTCAATGCACCCTCCCTCCTCAAAATAAGTTTAAATCGTCAAAGCTATATTGGGGGGGGGGATTATTAATTTTACTTTTTCAATTTGCATTTTTCCCCTAGAAGTAGTTGAGTAATTTATCGATAGGAAACAGGACAGGTTGAAAGAATTAATTTGTTTGTGACCGGTTGGAGAGAGTCTCATGGACTGAGCCAGTTCGGCTGCTTGCGTCCGCGGCCGCCACGGAAGAAACAAGTGTACAGGAACGCTGATGGTATACACTGGATAATCATGCCATGCGGGCATGTCCGTGTTGTATATCCCTATTTTGTACATTGAAAATAAAAATTTTAATTTATATACAAATTTAAATAGTGTAGTACAGTAGAGTCCCACAAACCCGGACTAATGTGGACCGAACGGTGTCCGGGTTTGTGAAATTTCCGAGTTATCGGGAAATGAGTAAAAATAAGAAAAAATAAGAATAGTTTCTATTATTTCTATAAGAAATCATTTATTTAATGCATAGTAAAAAATACAAAAACTACAAAAATCTTAAAGTAAAACCAAAACTGTTTTATATGTGTCTCACCATTCTCTGGCCTTGAATCTCAGTGCACTTTATTGCTCTGGTAGGCTTTCCGAGTTATCCAGAATTCTGGGTTATCGAATTCCGGGTTTGCGGGACTCTAATGTAATTAATTTTTTTTATGATTTATTGATAAAATTAGTACGTTTTACCTGTACAGTAAACAAAACAAAAAAAATCCCCCCCAAAAAAATTCTAAGACGCCATTGGCGTCATAATCCCCCCCTGTATGCACCCCTGATGTCATTGTATTGATTTAAGCTTTTCACATATACTATGGTTTCATATATATAAAGTCCAAAAACTGTTATTATTTTTAAATTTCTAAAGTGTTTTCTTGCTGATTCTCGATGGTTAAGTTTTAAAATTGTTTGAATTTTTTTTTGAACTTTAAATATTTCATCTAAATTACCTTTGTTGGTTGCCCCATGTACGCTTAACCCATATGCAATATAACTGTGAACGAGAGCAAAGTATATTGTGCGTAAAATTTCAATGTTATATAGTTTAGACATTTTTCTTATTGCATATAAACCAGAAGCGAGCATTTTTACTAACACAGTACATCTTCAGTAGAGGATTTTGCACCATAACGTTTGCAATTATCATCCATAGTCATAGTCACTTTATTGAGCATTTAGACAAGTACATGCATATGCCAAGTCAATACAAATACAAATAAATACATAAAAATAACGGTTCTTCTATGACAAAGAATTTACATATTACATAAGGGTCTTATCACACATAAAATCGTTTACACTATAGTAAGCCTTGCCAACTAGCAGCTTTTTCAAGTCTCTCCTAAATTTAATAGGGTTTGATTCGTTTTTCAGGAGGTCAGGCAGGTTATTGAACATTTTAATGGCAGAAAAATATAGGTGGTTTTCAAAGAATGATGTTGTATGTCGGGGGATATTTAAAACGCCCTTTGGTTTGCTCCTTGAGTTGTAAGAATGTACTGGTATAGAGTCATTAAAGATAGAGAAGTTCTGTCGGAGAAAAGAAAGTGTTTCCAGGATATAAATTGAGGGGAATGTTAATAACTTGTTGGCCTTGAATAAATCTTTGCATGAATCGAGTTTTGGGACTTTAAATATAACCCTAATAGCCTTTTTTTGCAATCGAAATACCGCCTTTGATCGAGTCGTTTCTGACCCCCATATTGCAACAGCATATGTCATGTATGGATGGATGATTCCATAGTAAGCTGTAAGAAGCAGGAAGGGAGAATCAAAATCTCTAAGTCTTCTGAGAATAAAAATTCCTTGGCTTAACTTTCTGCAGACAAGATGAATATGTGATTCAAAGGTTAACTTTGAGTCAACCATCACTCCAAGAAAGCGAGCATCGGTTTCGGACTCAACCAACTCATTGCCCAGATAAATACTAAGTGGAATGTCATTTGGATGGTCTCTAATACTAAAATCTAGGAGAGCAGTCTTGGAAATATTAGCTGACAAAGCATTTCGATCAAGCCAATCAAGCAAGCGATTACCTTTTAGAAATGATTCCATTTCCAAACCCTCTCTCAGTGGGTGGGAAAATGTGATGCAGAATGATGTCATCGGCATACATACACAGATTAGAGTTCACCAAATCTTGTCCGAGGTCGTTAGCGAAAAGCAGGAATAAAACTGGTCCCAAAATTGAACCCTGGGGTACCCCTTGAAATGAAATTCCCTGATCAGAAAAATGTTGTTGATAACAGCTGTTATCATCGATTGATGACACCTTGACAAGACTTAATCTACCAGTAAGATATGAATGGAACCATTCGTGAGCTACACCTCTGATTCCCATCCTGTACATTTTGTCAAGCAACAACCTATGGTCAACGAGATCAAAAGCCCTACTAAGATCAAAAAAGAGAGCAGAGGAATGATTTCCTGTGTCTAATGCTTGCACGACGTGCTGGATTACTGTAAACATTGCATTTACAGTGGATTTTCCCTTAGTGAACCCATACTGATGAGCGAACAAGACATTGTTGTTTTTTAGAAAGTTCCAAAGCCGTCTCAAAACAACTTTCTCAATTATTTTAGAGAATGTCGAGATGATTGAGACAGGTCTGTAATTAGAACAATCCTCTAAACTTCCCTTTTTATGAATTGGTGTTACAACTGCCATTTTGAGTGGTTCAGGAAAAATTCCAGAGCTAAATGATTCATTTATGAGCTCACTGAGGGGTGATGCAAGTGTATGTGCCACCTTTTTTAGGAGGATTGAAGATATCCCATCCATACCAGAAGACCTCTTGCTTTTGAGCTCAGACACCACTTCTAGTAACTCCATGGGGCATGTGGGATACAGAAAGAATGACCTATCACTCTGTTGACAATTGACAGGTTGGTAACCACCACTAGGACGATTGCCTGAATCATCTTTAGGGTTTAAGAAATACTGTAAGAACATATTCGCGATGTCTTTTGGATGATCCACTATTCTACCATCATCAGATTTCAAGCTGGGAGAACAGCTGTTCTTGTCAGAAGGAGTGTTTCTGTTGAGATTTATGAAACTCCAGAGGGTTTTTGATCGATTAGAAGAACTGTTCAATCTCTTGACTAGATTTGCAGATTTGAGATTCCGTGTGGATTGCCTATATCTCTTCTTCAAATCTAGGTATTTCTGACGAAGAGGGTTTGTTGAAGGGAGGTCTTTTGATACAATGTACAGATTTCGTAGTTCCTGTTTTTCATGAAGAACTCTATCATTCAACCTAACCTTAAAAACATTGTCCCCAAATGACATTTTTCTCCTGACCAAAGGAAAACTTATCTTGAAAGAGTAATCTATGATAGAGAGAAATGTTTCAAACTTTTAACTTAGACCTCCAGCCATTGCAACATCCAACCAATTTTGCTCACTTAGATAAGATGCAAACAACTTGATGTTTACTTCAGAAAAAATTCTTTTTGAGTGATAAACAGCACTAGGAGTATTCAAAGATTCTGAACCTTCTATGATTGCTACTTGAGCATGGTGATCAGTGAGACATGATATTACCACAAAACTGTGAAAAAGATGGATGGGGGAGTTCGTAAACACAAGATCTATGATGGTCTTGGATCCCTTAAATTCCCTAGTGAAACAGGTGATTGTTTGACGGAGATCAAAAGATGACATGCACAAAGCATAATAGCAGAATAGTAGATTCAGAAGACCGCACAGCCATATCTATGTTGAAGTCTCCTAAAACGACCGTCCTTATGTTGCTTTTCATCAAACGTTCTAAGCAACCATAAATATTGTCAAAGAAAACTCTAATATCGTTGTTTTTGTTGGGAGGCCGATATACACAAACCACAAGATATTTGGTCTCCCCACGACCCAAGAGAACAGCTGAAAGTTCACAGATACCCTCTACGCAAAATTCATGCACATCTATTTTCTGAAAAGGGATGTTTTCTTTGACAAAGATACCTACACCACCTTTCTTCATTCGTGGCCTACAATAAAAACCTGCATTCGCAAACCCCGTCAGACACACCACCTCACTTTGTGAATCTGTAAGATTATGCTCACTAACACAAATTACATCTGGGCACTCTTCAGAAATGAAGATTTGAAAAGGCTCAAAGTTTTTCAACAAGCCTCGAACATTCTGATGTAATATCTTGAAAGCGGACGGTCCGGACTTCTGATTATTGCCAACCTTAGATGACTTCTCGGGTATAGATGCGTCCAAATTAAGATAAGAAAGAGGAGAGTGAGAAGGAATCGGATTTACTGCTACAAAGGTGGAAACACTTGGACCACACTTTCGTTTCCCGACATGCTAGTCAGTGAGGCTTCATATGTAGCCTGTAATGCATCAACATCATTTATAGAAGATGGTTTTGCCACAGTTTCATCATTTGGTGATGGGTTATTGATACCACACAACTCAAAGGGCACTTGGTGCGTTGATTCTAGATCATCCACTACACTCTTTATACACTTGTGGATCATATCCCCAAAAAAGATGTTTCCCAAACGGCTCAAGTGCCTACCATCTCGGGCAACATGACGCATTGTTACAACACTGCTTGCATCTACAAATTCTACATTAAAATTACTACACATTAGGTACAATTGTTCATTGAAGGAGTACAGAGCATGATTTGTAATATCCTTACGAACGAGGATACTATTCAATAATATTCTGGAGTTGGGAAACGATTTCTTAGCTGAACTTAACAGATCCGCCATTGCATGCAAGGCTTCTCGTTTTCCCCATCCCCCATTATAGCATTGTAGCCAAACACAAGGTCATTAGTACCAACTACTATATATATAACTTTAGGCTGCATAGTTACGTATTTGTTCAATTTATGCTTAATATCAACAATCTTTCACATCCAATTCATCAATCACATCCAATCTTTCCCATCCAATTCACATTAAATTTGGCAGAGGTATTATTTACTATTATCTAAATGACAAGAAGCAGATTAGGGGAATAAATTGGAATTCCCATTGGGTTCCATTGGATGGGTTGTATCTCAAAATTTCGGCTCTTCGAGTCTAAATTATTGCATGCAATTGAAGCCCTGGGATCCATGCATTTGACCGATTCGGCGTTTGACCAACTGGGCCGACTGGGGTTCCCCATCACGGTGTAATCTCTCGCCCTTAGGCGCTAGTATAGAGTTTAACCAAAAGGCTCTCTCCATCACTGTGACGCAGCGCTTGACCAATCAGAGCACACCGCCAATGACACCGCTCGACACAAACGAACGTCGAACGTCGAATGTCGAACGCTATTGGTTGTTGTTTATTTCTTTCATTCATCCCATACAGACGATAAACGAACTCATTTACGACGTTGCTGTTGCCAATTCGATGCCAGAATAGAATTGACACGATGGAAACCTTCGATTCGGCTTACATAAATCCAAGTTTATTTGTGATAAAATGTTATGTTTCGTAATCCAAGTTTTTGTTTAATAAAATGTGTTAAAATTCAGAGAATCGTTAGAAAAGATAGCTAATTATTGAAATAGTCGGCGTATCTATAAACTTATAATTCTGGTATTTTGTATCTTGCTGTAGTAGTTCTATTTAAATAGGCATCCCCGAACTACGTCCCGGTCTTAAGGGCATTTTTAGGCACTCTGAACCAGCATAAGCCATGTAGACTTTGGTTTTGAGGAATGATCTTAATGAATGCCTTAATACTATCAATCCATTAAAGTTAGGCTCACCGGATTTTTGGCGATGAATGATTACACCATTTTGACTTAGGCCTATAATTATTAACGTTATAATCAATAGATAAATGTTTTGAATTAGGGTAATTGAGATTTTCGAAGACAATAAAGAATCTGTATTCGGTTAAGTTAACGGTGACCTAATCAATATATTCTCTTGAAGAATATTTCATCGTCAATAAAATTACCAAAATATTACTTAGATTTAGTTTTTTTATTTTCAGGGGTTTACTGAATTAATAAGATAATATAAGGCCTACAGTTTTTCTTGATGCCTGAAGTTAATGGATGTTTTAAATTCTTAAGTAGGCCTACCGGCTTTTCAGCGTTCACTTACTCAAATCGTACTGCTTCAATAATGTAGGTTTTAAATTCATTTATGGAATTTTAATGTAATAATTAGTTTATAAATTAATTGAAAGAAGAAAAATAAAAATTATAGAGGCTTCAACGAATCTAAATAAGGTTGAAATTTAAGTTCAATTTAATTTATTGTGGAGTCATTTACTTACACCCAAAAAACTTCTTTGTGCCGATTACTATGTAAAAATTTCGTGGTAAGGTGGGAATCGATCCCGGGACCTCAAAATAAGTAACCAACTGCGTTGACCACTGAGCCAGGTCTTCATATGTTTAAGCACAGATTTCAACCTAAGTGCGGGAACAAGATTTTTGAATCTTCACAGCTTCAATTTGTTACCGTAAGGTTAATCTACCCGTAGAAGAAAAATTATTTTGTACTAAAACCTTCGAAAAGTTACTGAGGTCTGGTCACTGTATTTTTATAACTAGGCCTTCTGTGATCATAAGTTGATATACTGTTGGTTGGACAAAATTTATTGAAAAGCAACATAAGTAATTTTCCTAGTATCTAACCCCCTAATTACCCTGAGGCAATTATTTGCGATAAAAAATAGCCTACTTAAAGCTAACACTTTACAATAATCTTTATAGATCTATTTTTATAACTCAAATCCGAGGGACTTCTATGGTTCTATGAGGGTTTCCAATAGTTCCAATTATATTTAGGCCTATTGAACTGCCATTATGGGACCATAACATTGTGTGTTATGAGCTGGGGGAAAATATAAAAGCATATCATAGGATGTTGTTTACAGTATTTCTTGGTAGAGTAACCTTATGTTCATTAAAATTTCTCTTTAACCAAAAACAATATCTCCGTTTCCAGTGAAACATTGCAATCAGATTTGTTCCTTGACCATAAGAACACATCTAAAATTGCCCCTCAGCTGACAATATCAAATCTGCCACTTCACCTCCTTCAATAAAAATAGATATGTAAAATAAATAATTCTCCTATAAAATAAATAAGGAATGCAAAGTTTGTAATATTTTGCTCTTTCCGTCGCTATCTTCTTTTTTGTGATCATTAATTCCTTGTTTCCCCTTTTGTCTACACAACTTTAAATTTTAAAATGAATGAATGAAAATTGCTTTATTTCCCGATAATTATTACAGTAATAAAAATGAAGGAAAATAAACAAAGTTACTTAAACAAAATGCTACTAACTAATTGTAAAATCTATTAGTTATTTATTGCACATTATTTATTAAATTGCCAGGCAAATGGCCTGCATGGGCAAAGAGCCTGTGCGCAGACCAGAGCACCTATCCAACTGACGATGGCTGTAAATAAAAATTATAAAAAATATATCTGGAAAAAAACAAAGGAACGTTTTTGGAAAAACTAAATTGATAACTATTTAAAACTGATTAATAATGAATGATTTTACACTATGACGCTCCCGATGTCGATATGCGAATAATGAATTGTGAGGTGAAGATAAGACATAATCATTAGGCCCTAAATAACGACAGTAAAAAAACAGATAAGATCATAATTTTTTATTACTGTAATTAATTGTATATTTTTCGAATTAAATATTAACATCAAACCGTTTAAACCATAACATCATCATTCAGAAAATACAATAATTATTATTCATGAATATTCTGATGAGGTTGGCACACCTGCTGCTGTTCAGTCCATAAGTCTCCCGTGTGCCCTGCCGGACATCATAGCGATCCACAAGTCTCCCCTGTGCCCCGCCAGCCGGAGCCTGTCTGACAGCTGTGATCAAACGGCGTCTATGGAGCTAGCCGTCCCTACGTGATGGGGAACCCAGTTGGTCAAATGCCGAATTGGTCATTTGTCTTGTCCCCGAAGCGCTGACATTGATTTATTCATGTTATATAGGGGCCTAATGCGATAGGGGCACTATCGGGGGGCATTATTATGGGCACCAAATAGGACGGGTGGGTGCGTGCGCTGCTGGCGAAATTATTGTTTATTATTTGTTTGTGTAATTTATCAACTTATATGGTCATATATGTTACACTAAACACAAATTTACATGTAGCAGTTGTCTGTGACGGTAACAAATCATAACATCAATTAATGTTGAATAATTCACAAACTGAGAAAAAAATGCTGTCTGTTAAATTACTTAAGTGATGCTCTTTTATGTGATTAATACAAAATATTTTCCAAATGGGACTCTTTCCTTTATTTGTTTCTTAGAATTGACTAGGTCTATATCGTAAAGAACTGTTATACTATATAAATTGAGGAAAAATATTAATTTTTTGTTATGAATTTAAGTTGTATAAATATTAAAACTGAAAAAATTTGGGTTTTTGTTAAACTGGTGGCTGGGCCAGGAATAGTTCTGTTACATTCATCATTAACCTCAGTGAATGTCAAAGGCAGCTTGAAAAAGGTTAATATGAAATGATCAAGTTAATTTTATGTTTGATGCAGCAGAACACTGTTGTTTTCAGGCAGTGTTGTGCTTGTTAAGTTATAAACGGAGACAAGCTATGTTCCATTTCATCATCTCTCCAATTGCCACAGTAACATAATGAAGTGTACTATTACATTAATAAACTTGTTGAGTAATACTTGCATGTTGATATTCCTGCACCAGCCATGGTAATGATTTTCTTACACTTTCCCTCCTTGATAAGTTTTGAAAATTTATCCAATGAACCATCATTTTCTTCCTGAAAATTGTGACTCGAATTACATAGTAAATAAGGATAGAAGGTGTCTGGTCGTAGGTGTTATGAGGAATCTGTGTTAGTTTACTTTGTGTTAGACTTAAAATGTCAACCATCTAGGTTTCTTATAGTAAGTAAATAAATAAATGGAATCAGCAAACTGACCATCCTTTCTCTCTTGAAACCATTTAAAGCAAGAAAACCTACAATAAAATAAAACAAATTCACAATTATATGAAAAATACATACCAAGTTTTATCAAAATTGGTTGGTAATTAACAAAGATATTGGATTTTAAATATTTGCCATAAGAATAACATTAGACAATGTTCTGTGTTTATTGCCAAATGAAAATATCAGTTATCTTTGCAACCAATTGACGTAGGCTAATTCAAAATACAAGCAAAATTTAATTGTTGCAAGTATATTTTGATTAATTATTATAATTTAAAGTAAATTTGAAAATTTAGTAATTTTTCAACTTTTAAACTCCCATAACTTCTGAATCTGAATTTTTACAGGCATGCAGGTGGTGTAATTTTGTTTGTAATTTTAAGCAATAAAAACTGAGAAATCTTTATCAAAATCATTAGAACTGTTTTTGAAAAACTTGGACTTTTGTGTCTTATGGTTTTTGTGTTTTTTTATACCCTTAAAAGTCAAAAAGTAAAATCAATGAAAAATGCCTGGAGATATCACGGCTTTAACCAAATTTCATTACAATTGGACCAATGGTGTCTTCTCTAACTTTGTTCACGTACGCACGCACGCGCGCGCGCGCACACACACACACACACACACACACACACGGACGGACAGACACACATAGACAGACACCACTCCGAAAACCCCTTTTTGGAATTCATGGAGCAATAAAAAAATGGTTTCCACAACTAACTCAAATTAGAACATTTTGTAGAAAACAATATGACCTCCATATTCTATGTATGGGGGGATAAAGAAAAAAATCAAATAAGAGTTTTCTGATTGTTTGTACTTGCTTAGGACTGTAACTACATTAACATTTCCGTTTCTAAGGGTTTTAATCTAATTTTCAGAATCATAAAATAGCTCTAGAGAATAGCACAGTAAAATTTAAAATCCTTATACTCGTGTTTTGTGTCATTCAAATTTGAATTGGGGATAAGACAAATGACCAACTCGGCATTTGACCAACTGGGTTCCCCATCACGTAGGGACGGCTAGCTCCATAGACGCCGTTTGGTCACACCTGTCAGGCTCCGGCCGACGGGGCACACGGGAGACTTGTGGATCGCTATGATGTCCGGCAGGGCACACGGGAGACTTATAGACCGAGCAGCAGCAGGTGTGCCAACCTCATCAGAATATTCATGAATAATAATTATTGTATTTTCTGAATGATAATGTTATGGTTTAAGCGGTTTGATGTTAATGTTTAATTCGAAAAAGATACAATTAAAGTAATAAAAAACGATGATCTTATATAATTTTTTACTATCGTTATTTAGGGCCTAATAATTATTTTAAAATTTAAAGTTGTGTAGACAAAAGGGGAAACAGGGAATTAATGATCACAAAAACGAAGTAATTCCTTTCAATTAATTTATCAACTAATTATTACATTAAAATTCCATAAATAAATTTCAAACCTACATTACTGAAGTCGTACGATTTGAGTAAGTGAACGCAGAAAAGCCGGTAGGCCTACTTAAGAATTTAAAACATCCTTTGACTTCAGGCATTAAGAAAAAACTGTAGGCCTTATATTTTTATCTTATTAATTCAGTAAACCCGTGTACATAAAACAACTAAATTTAAGTAATATTTTGGTACAGCACACCTCGGATTATCCGGACCCCACATTATTCGGATCCCGGATTATCCAGACTGGTCCATCCGAGATATCCAAAAATTGATACCACGGCTAAAACGTGATTTTTAACGAGTTTGCGAGTAAAATGCGCTGTCTAAAATGCAAATGTAATACAATGCTGTAAGCATTTGAAACACAATAATTGAAGGAGTCACATTGCCTAAAAAGTACATAACAGGCCCTCAGGCTGGAATATAAGTCAGTGACTGGAAGAAGAATCAATCAATCAATCAATCAATCTTTATTGGTCATTTGGCATTCACATGCATTGACAGGTCAAAAAATTCCAGGCACATACAATTGGTCATAATACAATAGTCTATCACATACTTATAATTTCAAATGTCAAATAAAAATTAAACTAAAAACATTGACGGAGGCAAGAGTAGGAATTACATAAGATACTTAATTGAACATGCAATAGTCGACATAAATAATGTTATGCAAATTGACTATAGCGTTGAATGATAAGCAGACAGAGGCAAGAGTAAAAATTACAGAAAAAATTTAATCGAGCATGCTATAGGTAACCTAATTAATTTAATGCAAATTGACTGGTGGTGAATAATAAATTAAGCAGACGGATGCAAGAGTAAAAATTACATAAAATACTTAGTTGAACATCAAATCGAGCGCAGTTAGAAAAATGTTATGCGGAACAGGCTTGAAAGACTATAATGTTTTACAGTCTTGATACGGCGCCGTTTGCAGCATCAATTTAGCAGGGGCTAAGGTACTTGATCGCTATTTAGGCAATATTGATATGACCTCGGATTATCCGGATTTTTTGCTATCCGGATCGGTGTTTCGCCACATTAATCCGGATAATCCGAGGTGTACTGTAATTTTATCAACAAAGAAATATTTTTCAAGAGAATATATTGATTAGGTAACCGTTATCTTAACCGAATACAGATTCCTTATTGCCTTCGAAAATCTCAATTACCCTATTTCAAAACATTAATCTATTGATTATAACGTTAGAAAGTATAGGTCTGTCAAAATTTTGTTATCATTCATCGCCAAAAACCCGGTGAGCCTAACTTAAACGGAGTGATAGTATTAAGGCATTCATTAAGATCATTCCTCAAAACCAAAGTCTACATGGCTTATTATGGTTCAGAGGGCCTACAAATGCCTTTAAGACCGAGATGTAGCTCGGGAATGCGTATTTAAACAGAACTACTACAGCAAGATACAAAATACCAGAATTATAAGTTTATAGATACGCCGACCATTTCAATAATTAGCTATACAAAATACCAGAATTATAAGTTTATAGATACGCCGACTATTTCAATAATTAGCTATCTTTTCTAACGATTCTCATCTAAAATTCGGAGAATAAAACGATTCCGAACACATTTTATTAAACAAAAACTTAGATTACGAAACATAACATTTTATTAAAAATAAACTTGGATATATATAAGCTGAATCGGAGGTTTTCATCGTGTCAATTCTATTCTGGCATCGAGTTGGCAACAGCAACGTCGTGATTGAGTGAGTTTATCGTCTGTATGGTGAAGAATGAATGAATTAAACAACAACCAATAGCGTTCGACGTTCTACGATATTGTCAAGCGGTGTGCTCTGATTGGTCAAGCGCTGCGTCACAGTGATGGAGAGAGCCTGTTGGCCAAACGCTCTCTACTAGCATCTAAGGGCGAGAGATCACGCCGTGATGGGGAACCCCAGTTGGCCCAGTTGGTCAAACGCCGAATCGGTCAAATGCATGGATCCCTTTATGTTTTAAAAAAGATGTTTGCAGTGGTGAAGACACTAGGGGGGGTTCAGGAGGTTAAGGCCGGGCATCATATCCCCCCCTTACCTTATAATTTGTAAAAAATAATTGCCCAGGAAGAAAGAGATAAATGAAAACATATGTAATAGCTTGTTTGTTAACGGCCATAAATGAGCAACTGCGATTTTACAACGATGCGATTGTCGCGAGTAAACAAACATGAAATGTCTTCCACAAAGAAAAGAACCGTTTCTTTAGAGGATGATATCTGTTTTTTTTCTCTGTGTTATTAGTTTTCACACCTCATCTCTGCAGACTAACGAGCTCTTCAAGTATCCCTAATTAATAAGTGGTTTTTTGTGTATTCTTTAAGTATTCAAAATGTTGGCTACTCATCACAAATATTTTTAATAAAAACAAAAGTTGTTTTAAAATGGTAAATTTCAGCCTCTTGTCAGAGGTCATCTTCAGCCATAACCTTAGTAAATAAAAGGTTACTTATTTATTTATTATTATATTAATATTATTTATTTATTTACTAAGGTTATGGCTGAAGATGACCTCTGATAAGAGGTTGAAATATACCATTTTAAAACAATTTTTGTCTTTATCACAAATATTAGTGATGAGTAGCCAAATTTGTGAGTACTTATAAAACTCCATCACAAATAAAACATAACACCAAGAATTAAACACTGTTTTTAATTGTTCGTGAGGAGACACATTTTGAGAATATTATGACAGATAAATAAATTATGACTTCTCTCAATATACAAAAGAAATATTTTATATAGTTGTTGTAGTATCCTAAAATAATATAAAGGTCATGTTCAAGGAATAGCATATTTTAAAATGCAAGTGGTTTCTTATTTATACACCATTATCCAGTAGAGTCCCGCAAACCCGGACTAATGTGGACCGAACGGTGTCCGGGTTTGTGAAAATTCCGAGTTTTCGGAAAAAGAGTAGAAATAAGAAAAAATAAAAATAGTTTTCGTTATTTCTATAAGAAATTATTTATTCATTGCATAGTAAAAAATACAAAAACTACACTATCAGTTACAAAAAAACTTAAAGAAAAACCAAAACTGTTTTATGTGTCATACCGTGCTCTGGCCTTGAATCTCAGTGCACTTTATTGCTCTGGCAGTCTTTCCGAGTTATCCAGAATTCCGGGTTATTGAAGTCCGGGTTTGCGGGACTTTACTGTAAATATTTTGTATTGTCTTGTATGATTTGTTTACATTATATTATAAGTCAGTGATAAATACTTCTGGTTTTTTTAGTTACCAGCATTTCTTTTTCATGTGAGCAGAATATATGGCCCATCTCCTACTCTTATTGGGAAATTACTACTGGAAATTACTTCCAGAACCTCTTGGGAAAGTGTTTTTGTTTTTACAGTTTTACAAAACTGACAGTTTTCAAAGATAGAGAAATTTTACCTTGGTTTGAGAGTTAGTTGGTCCTCCTTGGTTGGTCTCCTCTTTATCTTCAGATGTAAACAAAAAACAAGTAATAACAACTGATTTCTATTAATTAAAATTTTAATTTCGGCTCTAAGAAATAATTTTTTTTTGAGATACTGAAACTAATTGGGATTATACCGGGTGCGGCAAAAGTCAGCGTACCTACCGCTGCAGGCCGGTGAGCGCCATTGTTTATCTGTCGCGCTAATACATTGTCACTCCTTATCTTATCTTATCATCTAGTTATGGTTTATTTTGTCTTCATTTATTCTTTATCGATGAATGATTGTTTTGTTAGTATACCACTTGTGACAGTCAAGTTAAGTTGGCGAGTGTAGTGCTTGTTTTATTAACTTCTATTATGAATGGTTTTAATGTTCGCACCACGTCCTTAATGTTCGAGCCTTTTTAAATGATAACTTCGATGAATGGATAGGAGGAAGAGGAACTATTTTGATTGGCCTGCTAGGTCGCCAGTCTTAACTCCGTGCGATTTTAGTATATGGGGTTTGTTAAAAGAACACGTGTTTTCCAAGAAACCTCAAAGTTTAGAACATTTAAAAGAATTTATAACGAAACATTTTGATGTTTTATTCACACCACAACTATGCAACAAAATCTGTAAATCAGTGTCAAAAAGGTGCTAAAAGTGAATAGACAATGATGGTGGTCAGTTTGAGCAGCTTCTCTAACAGGTACATTAAAATAATACTGTTAATACTAGCTATAGTTTAACTGCATTTTCGGTACGCTGACTTTTGCCGCACCCTGTATAAAAGTTTTAGACAATTAATTGAGATATCTAATATAGATTTGCCTTATAATCTCAATAAACTCAAGCAAATAATTAATGTTAGATGCCTGTCAATGCATAGTTGTTCTCTCAGTAAAAAACCTTTATTTAACGGAAAGAAGTTGACAAATGCTAGTATAGTTCACACAATGTAAGGCCATGGCTACTTAGCTACTTACAGTATCTTATGATAATTTCAAAATATGATACTGGTAAAAAAAGTTACAATTACCAAGCAGCGGGGCTGAAGAACACTGTTTTCAGAAAAGTACCTCCTCTTCCCCCGTGCCTTGTAACCAGCCATAGCTGTAGATAAGCCATAGCTGTAGTAGATATATTGCAAGAACTTGATATTCCTTATGAATAATGGTGTGGTGTAAAGATTTAAAGGTGTTTAGTTGCATGACCGGTTACTGTGGGTGATTGTTAAAAGGACTTCTGGCTAAATAAAAAATGTCTAACAGAGTAATATGCTCCCTTTGGAAGCTGATGTGGTTCTGACTGTTACAGGAATAGACAAAGAGAAAAGGATGTAAGTTTAAAGGCAGAAGAGATTAAAAATGTTTGTTAGATTTATGTTAAAGTGGTACCTCCTAATCCTAATGTTTTCTTCAACTCACCTTTTCCTCGCAAACATTCCCCGCACAAGCCAAAAACACTTGCCTCTACTTGGCTTAAGATCAAGCTGATCACCAACTAAGGTCAAAGAAAACAATTAATGACTGGTCATCATTTTTAGCATCTTATCATCTGGGAGAGAAATAAAAAATATATAAAATCAAATACATTCTAACAATGATGTTAATGAAAATAATTGCAAGGGTTTTTTTCCTGTATTTATGTCCATGTCTTTAATCTTAAAAATATACAGCGGAAACTGAAGATAGGCTTTAAATGTCATTTTAACATGTTTACTGCGCGGCACTCACCAGTGAGTGTTCTAGTTCTTTGCCGCAACGCTGGGCACTCACTGGTGAGTGTTGCGTCACACTCATTTCATTAGTTTGCCTTGAGGCAGCAAACCTGAGTAGTTGGAAAATATTTTTTCCCTGCCTTGTACACAATATTGTGTGTCCATCGGTTTAGGTTGATACAAAAATTTCCTGCGCTTTACCCACCAAGGGAGGCCACCATAACACATATTGGTCAAACGTTTTCTCTCCAATCGCCAACTGATGTTTAGTGTCGTCTGATTGGGGCTGTTACCTACGAGTGACTTTTTGAACTACATTCAACTGCTTTTTAAATCAGTACAACAGCTTAAAGTATTGCTGGCATGCATTAGGCCGCTTTTACTGAACTTTGCACCCACACTCCAGGCTGGCAGAAACGTTCACCATATATATTCTCTGGTGAAGCAGCGAACATATTCTCATATTTAAAAATTATATAAACAAAACTCAATCCATTTTTCTTTGAAACTGAATAACTTTTTAACGCTTGTTCCAGTACCAAATTGGATAATTCTTATTGTTAAGACAAGGTTTGTATGAAATAAAATTTTAATTTGACCTCAGGGCTCTGCCCCATTCGGCTTCATAGTTATTTGAACATGTATGCATTCTGTGGTGCATTATTAAAATTATCTCAAATCATGGCCACATACTTCTATATAAACAAATTTGAGTTTGAAATAGTTCACAAGATTGACAGCAGAATTCAGTACAGATTGAAATCCTATACTGTTAAACAAGCACTAGTATAGAAAAATGTTTTTTGTCCAAGAATTGTGGATATTTATGAGTGATGGCTTGTGGACGCAGTGTTCCCTAGTGGGGATTAACGTCCGCACTATTGAGTACTCGTTCATGGGACCATCCTCATAATTAGACCAGTTCGTAAATTGTTAACCGAGGCGAAATCGTGGTTCGGATCCCACGTTAAAATGTAGGTCCCTTAGTTGCCATTGGCTGTTGGGCTATTAATTAACAGTCCTGTCTAAGGAATATGTCGACCTTAGTCAGTAACAAGACTACAAGATCGCGCCACAATCATCCTTCATTCATCTGTCATTCATACTTGGCTTAAAATACCTACCTGGGTAGGTCGCCATTTCAGCTAATGTATCTAATGTATCTTTTATATGGAATTTTTGGCCACAAGGAATCGATTGGATCAGGTAACAAGACTGGCAAAAATCAGGTTTCTTTTCTACAGCCCTTCGAAGAGCCCGTGTCATCGTTATGGACAACTTAAACCAAAGCAGCTGATTCATATATTCAGGTTTTATCTTCTGCCGAGCAAGGCTTGTCTTCCAGACTTTGTAAAAGTAAAAAGTTTAATTAGTTAAAAGTTGATTTATTAAAAGTTTTTTTGTAACTGAATGAATCCTGATTACAAGACATGTCGTGAACCTTAAACTTTTGTCCAATCAACTTGGTAGGGTTGTAGAGAATTGGGGAATAATCTCCACTGTTTGGCAGTTCTTAACCCGTGAGGACTGACTCACCTCTCTAAAAGACCGGGTTGGTAGTTTTTTCGAAAAAGATTATATGTTTTGGGTGTCGGCAGGGCTGGCCGTTACTAGTACCTCTCATACGTCTTTCCCAGGAACATCATGACTTACTTCCCGTCAATTCTCTAACCCTTACAGTCAGTTCAATGAAAGATTCTTTAGAGGTCTGGTGTTTTCGATCGTGAATCACGTAAGGCTTCATGTTAAATATTAAGTGTTTGGTGTGCGCATATTTCTTATATAAAATATTCAAAAACACTAATGTACAATACTTTTGAGTTTTTGTCAGTATATACACATAGTTGTACAACATACAAACGTTTTTAGACACAATATAAATATTATTATTGAAGTACCTAATGCAATTCGAAAATATATTTTTTTTATATCAGTATAAATATTTTGTATTCACATATATCCTAAGTGAAGTAGTCACAAAAATAATGTAAAGACTTTAGTGGGAGTTTTGTGCAAATAAACTCATAATTTTTCATTATAATAACTTTTATAGAAGACCTGGTTTAAAAGACCGTGAGTCAGTCACCGTGTTTTCAAATCTAGTAAGTTTCTGCCGGGTTAAGAAAAATTGACGTTGCAGGGGCATGATAATACGTGACAGTGAGTGAATAACTCTAACTTTGAATTTGATAAGAGAAGTTTTTGAGAAGTGTTTGACTTAATCTTTCACCACAATCATGTGATAAACTTAAAATTATTTTAAGTTTAATTGAACATTAATTTTGTAGGATTCTGATTCTTAAAAATGTCACTTTCCCCTCTACACAACAACCCGAGCCATAAAACACGCAATACTATGTACACAGGGTGTTTCACGATAACCCTGACAAACTGCAGGATATGGTTCCTTGGGTCAAAATGAGAGAAAAAAATGTCCAGTAAACATAGGTCCTAAACTCAATCATTTTCTATCTATTAGAGAAAATAAGTTTTTTTAAGTTTTCAGTGTACCTATTGAACATTTTGGCGTCTAGATTGAAAATTTGACCAAATATTTTGATAAAACCTTCATTGCTAGATAGATTATTAAATTTGAAAGATATTTCATAACCGTTTCATGCAAAAATGAGGAGTGTGACTGAGAAAAAGTCGTTTAAAAATCAAAATTTTCCATAAAATTCAAGAACCAAAAACTATTTTTTGTTTTTGACAGCAGTGGCAGATCCAGAGCATGAGTTCCGCTCAAATGAGCGGAATTTTCACGAGGTTGGTGAAAATTTGAACTTGAAACTCGTGTTTTAGGCAATTTAGAGACAAAAAACATACTCAATCTTCAATTTAAAACATAAGTTTTTCATTGGATTTACTTATTAAAGTACACTTGTTTAGGTAATTAGAGAAATAAAAAAAAAACTTGTTTTGAGGGTCAAGCCTTAAAATTAATGATTTATAGTACTTTCTCCAGAAAACTTAAACTAAAAAAAAAGTCCTAAGTCAAGCCTTCTTTTTCCAGTTTTTTCTCCCTTAGCATAACGCTCGATTATACAGAATGTTTTTTTTAAACGCAACCCTAAACTTTATTATATCAGTGTAGGATTATTACCCCCCAAGATCCCCGGATTAGACGCCACTATATTATTTTCTTTGGGGATACATAAAAAGTAAGGCCTACGAAAAAAATTCACAGGATATTCAGCACCTTAAAACAAACAGCAAATTTAATAGAAGAAATTAAAAGAGGTACTTTGCAAAACGTGTTCAGGAATTTGATGGAGCAGAAAGCACAACTGTTAAACAAATGTCAATGGCGGATTGTTTGAACACATAATGTGATCATACTTAAATAGTAGGTTGTATAACATGTAAAAATTAACAAGACAATATACTCATTACATATTTACATGCGCATATCATTCAATCTTAAAAATGGGTTGCGTTAAAAAAAACCCTGTACATAAACATTCACGTCAATATCACGATGTATCCATTCTACATAATCCATTCTACCTCATCACTTCATTCTTGTCCATTGCCACGATTTAACTAGCTTTACATTTGCCTTTTATCAGTGACCAGCAAATACTCGCGATCGTTTTTCACAGCCGATCGCGAGTTCCGTAAAGCTACATCGGCCATTTATCTGCGATCGGCTGATACGCGCTATCGTATTTCGCGGCCGTTCACGAATTCCACAACGTTTTTTTAGCCGTTCATCCGCGACTAACAAATACTTGCGATCGTTATCGTGGTACGAGTTTTGCAAAACTAAGTTTGCCGTTTTTATTCGCGATCGGCTAATACGCATGATACTTTTTGCGGTCGATTGCGAGTTTCTCAAAGTTGAATTTGCCGTTTATTCGCGATCGGAAAATACGCGCGATCGTTTTTTGCGGCGGATCGCAAGTTGTGTGAAACTACACTCTTGTTGCGATCGCTAAAACTATCCTGTCCCGAAAACTTCCTGAAGCAAATTTATATCCTACACAAAAATCGGGAATTTCATTTTCCAAAAACTTCCCAACGTTTTTGATTTTTCCCCTCATTCTCGGGGGGGGGGGGGGGGGCAATTGCCCCCTTTGCCCCCCCCTTGGATCCGCCACTGTTTGACAGCCCTTCATACTGTAACCGTTCGAGTGTTTGGCTTGTAATTTTACCAAAAGTTTTAGAATTTAATGGAGAACAAAGAGATATGAGTTTAAGTATACTTTATATGGGGATTATTTTTGTCAAAATCCAAAATTTTGTAAAGTATCAAAAAATACTTAAATTTGGAGAAACAAATAAAACTTTAAACTTTGATTTTTTCATCATATTTTAATCAAACTTGGTGTGTGGCTTCGACTAGGTAAGAGGTTTTTACCTAATGGTTCCGCCGCGCGGCGCCGGCGCAGTCCCGTGTACTTCTACACTATCAGCGATGACCACTCAAAAATGTCACGCGTCGCCACTGACCTCAATCATAAAAACTGGTCTAAAATTAAGGCGTTGGCGAGCTCACAAAATACGTTATTTTTCAAGGAATTATAACAAATTGTAATAATTCCTTGAAAAATAACGTATTTTGTGAGCTCGCCAACGCCTTAATTTTAGACCAATTTTTATGATTGAGGTCAGTGGCGACGCGTGACATTTTTGAGTGGTCATCGCTGATAGTGTAGAAGTACACGGGACTGCGCCGGCGCCGCGCGGCGGAACGGCTATATTGCTATTTATAGAATAGTCGCGACAGACCTGCGCTTGACCGGCCCGGATATCCGTCCCCTAGCGTCATTCATAGACCCCACGACCATAGATAAAAACATCCATGACTCTACTGAAAAGGCGAATGGAATAATACTGATACTTAAAAGCTCTCGGATGAAAGTTTAACATTGAAAAATGCAGCTAGCTATTTTATCAAGCAGTTTATGATTTCATTTTTATAATTTTTGATCAGTTTAGTTTTATTTTGATAATTGTTTCAGTTGAAGAATTATATCACCTTCTCCTTCAGTCATTGTTGTGCTCATCGATTAATAATAAAACATGTTAAAATTTTAATTAAACCACTGCAACTTCACTCATTGAAACTACACAAACACAATCACAGCGCGCGGCGCAAGAACTGTGCGCATGCGCGAGTAGCGGAGCAGGTCTCTCTGCACTGTGAAGTGAACTATTTTAGGTCTCTTTGCGCATGCGCGAGTAGCGAAGCAGGTCTCTCTGCACTGTGAAGTAGCACTGACAGAAGTCGAGAGTGTTGCTCGTTACATGGCGAAGGCTGCCGAGTACAGCCGAAGGGAGCGGGACGCCAACCGATTCTCCAGCGTCAGAGAATCGCTTGGCCGCCTGTACAACAGCGGTGTGAGTGGTGGGGATGGAGGCGGGGAGGTGGGCGCTCCACTCGATTGGATTCTCCAAACTCGGAGAATCAGTTTGGATTTAGTCAATAGAGAACTACGGACGCGGCGCATCTGGCGCCCAAAGCAAAACGCCGTGCATAAAAATAGCCTGATACTCCGAAAATTTATGATTTTCTTTTGAAAACAATAGACATTTAGGCTTCTAACATTATGTTATTTGTAGTTTTATCTAAAATATTTACTTTTAAAATTGAGTTAGTCATCGGCGAATCTGTAGATGACCGCACGCCTCGCCACTGATTGAGGTGTCAAATTACTGAAAATTTTGTCAATATTTTCTGAATGCTGTTAATTTTCCTTTAGGTGAAAAAAACGTTGCCCAATTGGGCATCTATGTTACCCACAAATTTACATGTATTTCTTAAGGAAGGGATATTTTTTTAAATATTAACAAAATTAGTGCTTACCTTGTAAACGGTTGGACCAAAGTACACATTATATATTTTTCTTACAGAAAATTTAATTTTGTTTAATTTTCAAATTTAATAGGAAATACTAAAAGTTGATAGTTTTCAAGATATTTAGGAAAAACCAAAAAATTGTACCTTTAGGCCCTTCCAGCCCAGCCGGCTCAAGGGCTAAGGGCAGGGACTTTTGATATGTTTTACTTCTAACTAGTCCAAACAAAGTTACAAAGTCAAAAATTGTGATCCATGCAATTCCCTCTACACCTCTTTTTGAGCATTCATTGCCTGGACTAATAGGTACACTGAAAACTTAAAAAAACTTTTTCTCTAATAGATAGAAAACAATTGAGTTTAGGACCTATGTTTACTGGACATTTTTTTCATTTTGACCCAAGGAACCATATCTTGAAGTTTGTCAGGATATGGACAAACTTCAGGGTTATCGTGAAACACCCTGTATAAGACACTTTTGAGCAAGTCAAAATGACAAGGTAAATTTTTTACATAACTTTCTCAAAATAAATTATAAATAAAAATAGGATTTAAATCACACTAAATATTATACATAAAAAAATAATTACTATAGGTAATTAATAGAAAATGGACATCGATTTTAATTGTAGGTCTACTTAAATATATATTACAAATAAGTAATAAAAACAATCTTATACAAATTTAATATAGCACTTGCTCTTTAAACAATAATTTTAGATATAAAAAACTGAATAAATTTAAATTACCACCATTCTTTGGCAGTAAAAAGATTAAAGTTTATAACTTAATCTTAATTTCACACCCCTAAATTAAATTAAATTGAAATAAAACTCACAAATACAAGTAAACTTTGATTAGATAGCATTGTACTACAGACTATACAAAAATTTTAACGTGAAGCATTTAGATTAATTTAAAGAAATAAAGTACTAAACAATTAAGCAAGTGTATAACTGAGCCAACAATTGTTATACAACCAAATACAAACACTCGCCACATGTTGTGCCATAGGTAGATGTCTTTAGCTTTACTTTGGTCAGTGTGTGTGTTCAATACCATTTTTTATTTCATATTTTCTGAATTTTTGTACACATCATATCAATTCCTAAAAATATAGTTTGTATTTATGAGTTTCCTCCGAAGATGAGTTCCTGGATTGAAGAAAGAATAAATCATATCTATTAAAGAAAAAAAACCACCCTGTTGCAGGAGACCTGCATTCTAAAAGAACAGCCTGAAATAAAGTAAATGAGTGTACAAATACTTTTCATAAGAATAACATGGGAAGAGAGTAAGCAGGTTTGCTGCCACATAAGTGTAATACCCTCATTGCAGCAGAACTAAATACCCAGTTGATTTAAAATTTTTAAATAAGTAATTTATTCAAAGAGTTTTTATTGGAAAAATATTTATTGTTATTACTATTAGGAAATATTTATTATTGTTATTTAATTTATAGATAAATTTGACCCCTCATCATATTACATAAATGAAATCTCAAATACTCAAATAATAAATTCTCCACGACCTGGTAATAAACGCCTCAAAAACTCAACAGCTAATCCACACCCCTACTCAAAACGATCATGAAGGTCTTCCAGAAGTAAATACAATTTTTTTAGGAAAATATCTAGGATTAATTATTATAGACCAAAATCTATCCTGGGAACCCCATGTGAATGAACTTTGCAAAAAATTAAAAAGTAGCCTCTATGTAATAAGAAGAACCAAACAAATTAAAAAACCCTCAAGTAGCATTAACAGCTTACTTCTCGCTATTTGAATCTCACCGGGTGAGGTATGGCCTGATAGCTTGGGGAGGGACAACATCCACAAACCTCCAAAGAGTCCTTATTATTCAAAAAAGAACAATCAGAACTTTAAAAGGACTTGGACCCTTAGATACATGTCGTGCAGCCTTCAAGGAACTTGGAATCCTGACAATCATTAGACTCTACGACTCTACATCCAAGAAACAATAACTCATGCAGTAACAACTGGCCAAAAGAACAGGAGACAGGCATCCTTATAACACCAGATATGGAAGGAATTTCCTTCTTGACCAACACCACCTGAGCCTGACAGAGAAAAAACCTTCATACAGAGGAGCCCTTTTCTTCAACACTTTACCGGACCACATAAGAAGACTGCCAGAAAGAAAAGTCATCCCACAGCTGAAAACCTGGCTTCTACAACGACCGTTCTACTCCATCCAAGAGTTTCTTCAGTGGAGGACTAGATCCCCACACCACACTCCTACACCATTATGTAACATTAACATTTGACCTTTAATCTGTTCTTCAAGAATATGATTAATAAACGAAAAGAAAAGAAAAAAGAGAAGACTCTGCTCATAAATAAACAGTTCTACATTTCAATCCTGAGGTCTCAAATTAACAGTTTCAGATTTTGATTACTCTGCTAATTAAAATAATAACAGTTACAGATCAATCACTCCTTCCTTCCTCCTTCAGCTGCCGGGGAGAGGGGGGGGGGGGGGGAGATTGTGATATCAATCAAATAGCCATCACTCCAGCTTATTTAAAGTCCCCAGCCCTGCCAAGTCTACATGTTCGTAAGGTCAAGGTTCAAAGTGCAGAGGGGACACCAACCGACTGAGGTAAGGAATCGCTCTCTCGCCTGCCGACCGTTGTCCGATCAATATCGTCCACCACTAGGGAGGAGTAGCCCTTTTCAGCTCGGTCATGGGGTGAGAGTGGGGAGCTGGAGCTGGTATGTGAACTAATTGGTTGTTAAATTCGGCCCTAATCGAACCCTCCAAATTCCAAATTACAACATTATTATTATTACACCTTTATAGAAGATAATTATTAAGAACTGTGCCTGTCGGAGCCAGATCCTTGTGATTGCAAAATGTGAACAGTCTAGTTAAAATAAATTAGGGGGTCAAATATTTTATTTCCTGCTAGTGTTACTATTTCTTAACAAATCAGTTATCGTCAAAAATGGCTCTCCGGGGGAAAATATAATTCATGGGTAAGATCCTCATAATTACGCTCGGAGGAATCAAGTTAGAAACCGAACCGTACGGTAGTGAATTATAATATCGGCCCAATATGCTACAAAATGGTAGGTATTTTAGATGAAGCCTCATATCAAGTACGTCTAAAAATGTGCATGAAAAAATATTCCGCATAAGAGTTACATGAGAAGTCAGTATGCAGGTCTGCCATCGCTCCTCAGCAATGGGAAATTAGGGTGTTTTCGCTATAATCAGTATAACTCAACAAGACATAGGGGACATGTACCAAGTTTCATCACAATGACTTGAGAAATAAGTCAACTACACAATTGTTTTATCACAATGTTGAAAAATAACCAAACAACACAATTGTTTTTATTTCCCCTAAGGTTAATATGGGAGGTGAGTGTGCAGGTTTGCTGCCATGGATATATAAAAAAAGGGGATTTTAGACCATGATCCAGTAGATCTGAACTAGATGAAGCCATATACTAAGTTTTAGCGAATTTCCCCGAGAGGGCAAAAGCTGCTGCCGTAGGTGTCACGATAAGACCTGATCCCAGGACCATCATACCTCTTTGTTTTGAAGTCCTCAGATGCCAAAAACACCGTTGATTGCTTTTCATATATAAATATATCTAGTGCTTGATTTGTAAAAATTGAGGTACCGGAACTGTAATTAGCCAATTTGTACATAAACCCCCCCTTCATCATTCTTCCCCTCAATAAAGTATTATTTGTCCATGTGAATAATTAGGTTGATTTAAAAAGTCACATTTTATCCAACTTAAATTTTTTAATAAGTAAATTAAAAACTAACAAAGCATTAATTTACTAAAAAACAAATTTACAAGAGAAATTCTAGATTTTTTATGACACCTTTTGCGAGTATTTAGGTCTTTTTAGCGTTTTCAACATTCGGCTTAGCTCAAGATGAGATAAAAGAGCTCTAATTATTGGCTGAAACTCCGCGCGTAATTTCCATACATTTAAAGCGATCGTTATTTTCGGTAAGATTAATCCGGTCCAGTTCACGTGATCGTGTCTTCCGACAAATACTCTGGCCGGTTACAGATGATTCTCTCTAATACCGAATTCTCTGGCCGAACATACGCAATCGTCTTTAGTGGCAAATTCTGCGGCCGATTACAAGCGATTGCCTTGTGCGGCAAATTCTCCGGCCGATCATAAGCGATCGTCTTTTGCAGCAAATCCTCCAACTGATTACTCGCAATTGTCTTGTGCGGCCAAGTGTCCAGCCGATTACACTCGATCCTCTGGCGTGGAAAATTCTCCGGGGGATTGTACGCGATTGTATTTTGCGGCAAATTATCCGTCTGATTACACCCGATCGACCCTTGCAAAAAATACTCCGGCCGATTACACACGATCGACTCTTGCGGCAGAAAGAAGTCCCGGAACGCTGTTCTGCCGCAAATCAAGCACTGAATATATCTTTAAGCACGATAACTCGCATAAAATGAGTTAAATTCGATAGTTCGATCTGAGTTATATTCAGCACAGACTAAAGTAGTAATTATTTGGACAATTTCGAAAACCAGCCTAATCAGACCATCTGAATGTGGGGGGGGGGGTTATGGGGTATATACCCTTCCAAAATGTTTTTTTTACATAGAAAAATAATAATTATAAAATTTTGGTTTGGACTACTGAACCCAGCTTAAAAAACAAATATTTAGAATTTTGAATTTTTGCTCTAAGTTCATTAGTTACTGAGATAAAGCTAGTGACAAACACTGGAGGTGGATGGAAAGATTGTTCAGGAGCCTCTCGAGGTAGCAAATGATTTCAATAACTTTTTTTTAAATGCTGGCAAAACCTACCTCTCACTCACACCTCTGGCTGCCTCTGGACTAACAAGTCCGGTTAAATTGATGTTTCTCACTGAGGTTAATGAGCATGAAGTATCGGAGGAGATTTGCGATCTAAGGCAAAGAATTCAGCTGATGTCAACGGCATGTCTACGTAGCTTTTGAAACATGGGCGAACCAGCATCATGGGTCACCTTAATCAATCAATCTTTCATTCAAAACAGGTGTTTACCCAAATTCTCTCAAGGTTGCAAGTGTGATTTTTATTTTCAAAAAAGGAAATTCACAACACACAAACAAATTTAGGCCTATATCAATCCTGCCGGTGCTAAGTGAAGTTTTTGAAAATATTTTCATGTACAGTAAAGGGCTCAAGTTTTGGAACAGTGGCACCATTCATCGACATTTGATCAAGCTTAGTTAACTTTGTTTACAACTGAACATAATGTGGTCATGCTTAGTAATAGTTATGCAAACACAGACTGCGGTGTGTTCGAGGGAAGCTCCAAATGAGTAATCTATTTTTTTCTTAACCTCTAAATATTTCTTTTTTTGGTGGTTGAAATATCCCATTAAAGGACTTCACCGTAAAAGCTTTTGAAATGAATGCATTCTGTTCATAATCTTGTAAACTACTTCATATTTAATACGTATATTAGAAAATTTTGATTTGAAATAATTCTTTGGTACATTTTGCCTCCAAATGACCTATTAGCTGTTTTTTTGTTTTTGTTTTTCTTTACTTTATTCTATGTTAAAACCATGTTATCATTTCATTACTTTACAATGAATTTAACCGGACAGATAAAGTCATTTTATATCCACGTCATGGCTTAAATTTCTAGAAATAGGGGTGTTTTTGTTAATAATAATGACAGTAATAAACCAGATATAAAGGTGTTAAACTTTAATAATAAATATATTAAAAAGAGATCACAGCAGCCAACATCCAACATTACTTTTTAAATCAAAGGTAAAAGCAATTCTTATATATGATAATATTAAGTAGTTGGAACTGAGGAAGATTTTTCAATTTCACTGTCTTTTTTCCCGTCTTTCTTCTCTTCAGGTTCTGTTTTCTTTTGGGGGATTTTCTTTTCATTTTTTTCTTTTGCCTTTTCTTCATCAATTTTCTTGTGTTCTGCTTTAACCATTTCTTTCAATTCATCCTGAAAACAAGAGTAACATTTTGGTAGCTAGACAAGTAAAGAAAGAACAAATTTTTAAAAACAAATAGGTTGAAATATTATATTATATTACAAAGCCGGAAATTTCTGTTTTATCGGACGAGCGTGATAGTTCCCGTGCGAGCCACAAGGATTTTCATGCAAGTACGGTAAAACTTACCGGCCGTGTAACATTTGATACTTTTCATCATACTACTAGAAAATAACATGTTTTTGATCATAACCTATTCCTTGCATTAACCACTACATATCTCAATCCTTCAAACCTAACATAAAATAAACAAAGAAACATTTGTTACTGCTGACAGTGCTGCCACGACATTCCTCTAAAAAGTAATCTATAAACAAGGATTAAACGTTGGTTTGCTGCAAATCAGCTGATTGTTTACTCGCGTTTCCTGTAATCGTAGTCTGTTTTTGCCAAGGCCGGAAAGTTTTCTGAACTGTTATTGGCAAAGGGTAACTTAAAAGCCAACGAAAAGGATCAGAAAACATGTTTCTGAGTCAGTATATTAAAAGTAAATTTACAGCGAATTCTGCCCATTTTAGCAGAAGAAACCCTTGTTAATTGATGTCTAATTAAATTGTTTTTCAGAAACCTTTTAAATCGTAATAATCGGTACACAGTGCTGTACAGATACCAGCTTTGTGTCTAGAATCGAGGGGAAAAATTTTATTGAACCTAACCATACCGAACTTAAATTTCTGGTACCACAGTCCCCTAGTTTAAATGTGAAAACTCATACTACCATTATATTTTTAATCATTATTAAGTTTTCCCAGACCACATCCTTAGTCGGAGTCTATCGCCAGCTAGCACATGTACAGTTTTTCAAAGTGTGTTTGTAAAAGTGTCTGTACAAAACTTAACTTCATTATTTTTAAAATGTAAAATAATTTTAATATTTGAAAAGTTATGTGTTATTGTTTTTGTGTAACCTGAAGATAGAATTTTACATCCCGAAACGTACATAGTTTTTTCAAACTTAATAGAACTGTGTGACTGAAAGGTATTTAACCTAGAATTATTATGTGTTTTTCTATACAATAAGGTATTTAGGCATTGTGTGTTTTTAGTAAGATAGTAAATAATGTAGATGAAAAAACAAGAAAAACTGTTAAAAAAGGATACTCATTAGGGTATCAATTGAATTTGGAAGTTTTCAAAACTGTCTTGTCTTGGTAAATGAAACAAAGAAATCCTCTGCATACCTAATTTGAGGACTAATAGGTATCTCAGGCCTCTTATAATGTGTGCTCTGAGATGAAGCTGCTGACAGCTGAGCAATGTAATGCCAGTGGCACTCACTGACCCTTATCTCTTCAGAATCATTGTTATATGTAAGGAATTCAAATTATAGCAAATGGGCTAGGAAGACACGATAGGAAGATACACCAGGAACTTGGTATGTCCATTCTGAAATGGAATGCAACATGTTTCAAACATTTGGATTATATTTCGAGGTCACCTCACAATTGCACAAACAGAATTGAACTAAGAGCACACCTAGCTAAGGCCACTTTTAATTTACAAGTAAAACGAATGTCAAGCTTCAAGCGCCAATTCTTCATTCGATCTATGGCTCAAACTCTTATTTAGTTTACTAATCAGATTTAGTTTGCTGCTCAATTATTTATTTGAGCAGTAAATAATAATAACTAATAGACGGTGGTTTGATATTTCTTCATGAGCTCTAGAACATTTGACATTAGCTTGAGTCAGAAATGAAGATGATATTCGTCCGCCGCGGAGCAACAACGATATTCTTCGGCCACTAAACAACGACGATTTTTGGCGGCTGCTGAAAGATAATGATATCTGACGGCCGCGGAACGCGAATGCTTTTTATTTTTCGTCCACAGATCGAAGACGGGATTTTTTACCACAAGGCAAAGATGAGTTTGTTTACCACGAGATTTATCGTCTAGACAACCATGTTATCGTCTACTGACTATGTCATTGTCTACGTCAACCTGGTTGATAGCGACAAGTAGAGTATATCCTAATCAAATTAGTGTCTATCACTTGAAGAGGAGCAGATATCCCTCCACTATGACATCTTAAATCATAGTGTTTAACTAACAACTAAGAATGCTATATTTCGGGATTCTAAATTTGATCTTTAAAGTTTTAGTTTCCAAATTCTCGTTTCAACCATCACTAGTGGTCAGTAACTGTTAAAATAAAATACACAATTTTCTCTGAGTTTGATTCATGTTGCATGCCATCAACAAGGAAAAATCATAATGTACTTTTGGTTTGGTTTCTTTAAATAGTTCTTTTCACGTTTAGTGCACTGACAGACACAATAAGTTTAATGTAGTTCTTTTTAAGTATCTTTTCAGAATAAAACTGTGTTTGTTGAAAATATCCATTAAGTTTCATGCTTGCAACAATGAATGATGAAAATATATTTTTTTTTATTTACATACCTTGACAAAAGGCTCAATGTTTTTGATTTTCAAATCGACAAATGTCTTGAAGCTGTAACTATTTTCAATATATTATTTAGTTATTCATTAGTGTAAAACTTAACTTTCTTATTGAAAGCCAGTTTATACCATCAATAGCCTGAGAGATTTTTAACTAAGGAACTTATAATATAAACTTTGAACTCTGTATTGATTTTCCTAGTTGCTAATACTTAACCCTTTAAGTGCCGAGATTGCGGATCGCGACTTCAAACAATCACGTGAAACTTGCCGAAGTCACACTCCGGACTATTCGTATTTTATATAGTATGGCCATATATTTTGATGTTATTGGATGTAATTCTCCATGACATGTAGTGAGAGGAATGCAGATATACAACCAACCCATTTTCAAGCATACAACCGGCCTGTCTGGGCAAAAAATTGCAACCTCTCAACTGATTACTTGTGACTAATGTTGACATGGCTGGTCTGTTTATCTCTTTACTTTTTTAGGTTACCCATAAAGTTATTATTATATCAGGCATGAGTAATATATAATTACATTTATTTAGTTTCAGTGTAGTACTACAAAGTAAAACAGTTAATTGTACCGTTCATTTTGGAATGTAAACAATAAAACATCCTGATTTCTAAGGTTAATGAAAATGATTGACAAAATTAGCGACTAATGGTTGGCCTATACTTAGGTTACTTGTTTATAGCAGTAATATTGATTAATGCTAAGTATCAACGCTCTTTTTTAGAAATACAAATAACAAATTAGAAGGCGGCTTTCAAACATACTAAAATGATTAATTGTATAATTATAGTCATAGAACTAACTATTTCATAATGCGAAAAATAAAAAAAATGTGGTATTATTGTAATTTAGTTTTTCCAACGTGTGTTTGAATAGAATATTCTTATACCTGATTTCTGCTTATTTTTTCATGCTCTATCAGATGATAATAACAATAATAATATGTGACTACAAACATGTTTTGACTTATTAAAATAAATTCAAATATTGAAAATAATTTTTGTTTTTCATTATGCACTATTTTTGTTTTTAATGGAAAAAATTCAAATGAAACTATACTATTTTAGTTCTGTACTTGTAGAGAATTTTAATCTGTGTTAAACAAAAAAAATTACAAATGTAAATGTAATAAATACACTATTTATGAATTCTTTCCCAAAACGCTGCTAGGAGGATGAAAAATGTTCGGCATTTCTCATGTGCACAACAAAAATATTTTTGGCACTTAAGCGCATCAAACAAAAATTTATTGTGGCACTGAAAGGGTTATATGTTTTTATAGTTTTTCTAATAGTTGCTAAAAAAGTTATTTAGTTACTTTTTGAATGCAGCTTTTCATGTTAAGAAAGTGATACCCTATTGTTTATGATTAAACCCTCCCTGTTAAATAATTATGTTATGTTGTCAAACATTACCAATATTTACCCCTCTAAAACTTTTCTCACGAGATATTGATAGACTAAAATTGAAATAACAATAAAAAACTAAAATTAAAATAACAATAAAATATTGCATTATATCAATATTTTTTGTGATCGATTAACAATAAAATTTAACCTGAGAATGATATAATAAGTTTTAACCCTTTTAGTGCCAGGATTTCGTAGCGAGACGCGCACACTAACTACCGCTAGTGCCGGGATCTCTTAGCGAGATCCTGTCTCTAGCTGCATAGTATGCCAGGATCTCGTAGCGAGACGTTTACATTTTTATACATATAAAATATATTTTTTCGTTTTCACTGGCTGGAATTCGTGCCAAATGCCTTTCTATAATCAAATCTTTCGTTTCATGTGACTTTTCTCCTGAACTGTCTTTATGGTTAGCTGAAATAACATACTGAAAGCAAACAGCTGTTGGCAGACAAATAACCATGCATTTCATATGGCGGTGATGCAACTTCGTTTGTGTAATTTTTAGGCTATGTTTTTGTTTTATCTATAGGGTTATAATTGAAATATAGTTTGTATTTTGTTATTTTGGATCTTTTTAAATGTTAAATGATGTTTCTAGTGTAAATATGGAATACGAATACTGTTTTAAGTAGGTTGCTTAGTGACGTTGTTCATCTCTGCATTGTTGCAAGGTTATCGTTTTATTTTGTTAATTCATAACCTATTACAGTACATTGATGTTTTATACATGATTTTTACTTGTTTTTTTACGTAGTTTCACATAAAACTAATAAAAATTGCTTCAGAGTAAAACCTAAATATGTCTTTTTAGTGTAAACATAAAAAATGAGTATGATTCAAAATTTTTTAAAAATTTATTAACATTTATTTTTATCAGAAACTTGAAATTTGTCTTTCTTCTTGTCATTTATAAATAATAGAAGTATTTAGAAACAAATAAAAAAAATATCTGTTAAAAAATGTTAATAAATAAATTTTTAGTGATTTTTTTTCCAAACCCTTACATTTTTGGTAAAAAAGGCCTGGCACTTCTTGCAGGTAACAATGAAAAAATATCCGGCACTTCTTGCACCAACATTACATTTTTTTCCGGCACTAAAAGGGTTAATCGAAATTATTCCAAAGTTCAACCAGTTGATATTCACTCATAAAACAAACATATCCGTCCTCAACACTGAACTAATCATGTCACAACGATGGTAAGCTACTCACGCCCCATCCCAGCTTGTCGGCCAGCAGTTGGCAGCCCTGGTCGCAGTCGCCAAGCCACGCCACATCGCGGGTGTTGGCGGCCGAGTCAAAGTCCAGCCCGCCACCCATCCCGAGCATCTGCATCAGGCGGTCCGGCGCCCCCACCTTCTCCCGGTTGATCAGCAGCCGCGGGCAGTCCCTCCTCACCCTGCGACCAAACACCTGAGTGAGGGGAGTGTTGAACAAAGACTGTGTCAGTCATTATCTATGAGCAGGGTTTCAGAAATAAATAGTGCAGTTACAACATTAAATAAAAAAAACGCTCACGTTACTAGGCCAGAAAGTACTGTTTTGGAGGAAGAGCTGATTGTTTACTTCCGTTTCCTTCCGCAGTCCGGAAAAAACTTTCCATTACGAAAAAAAGTCCATTACTTTTCATGAACACCCTGTTTATATAAATGCTTCCCAAAGTTGGCACCTCCCAAACCTGCTGCACTAGACGGCATATAACCTACTCAGCCTATTTAAAATAAGCCTTGTGCATCATCTAGGCCCTAAGTCAAAGTTAAATGTGCATTAATAAGATGCCATAGCCCAGAAAATAACATAAGGGATCTGAGTTAGTAAGAGCTGGTCGCTTGAAAGCACACTGAAATTTTGGCCATCTGCAGTTGCATGAAGTCATGTTTCAAAATTATTAACCACAATATGAATTGTTATGAACTATAGTATCTTTTCATCTCATAAATAAATAAACAAATGCATTTCATTTTTAACCAAAACTTCAAAATATTTAGAAACAATATGTTAAAATGAGAAAACCTTAAACAGTGAGGGGAACAACAAACTATTTTTTGCAATTTTGTAGCAAAAAATCATGTTAGACATTTTTAATGTTTTGGTTATTTAACTAATTCAAATTTAATTTAATAGGCCAGTAACGCCTTTTTCAGAAGAGCGTCGCCACTTTTAAAATTTCTCTAACAAATAATATAACCAAACCGAACGTATTTTTATTGGGAAACATTTCACAATATTTACAGGTCATAATGTTATTTTTACTATTAAATTTTTTTTTTATGAGCAGAGGCTGATAATAACCAATTTATTATTTTCTGTATCACGAAGTTCACTAAACCTAGGCTTTAGCCTCTTGCAGATTTTACTACATGCAGCTGTAGTTACGGTTTTAGAATGTTTTAACTGCCAATAATTTTTGTCCCACAACACTGGTCGTTCTTCAATTAGAGTAATTAAAACATCCACATCTCAGTTATATTCATCCTCCTGCAGTGTGGCCGTCTTTTTTAGTCTCCAAAATCCAAAAAACCAGTTAACTGTGGGATTTACTACTGTACCAGATCTCATTTGCGCATGTGCAAAACTGAGTTGGGACGGTGTCGCGTCGATCTGTATGAACACGCTCATAAAGCGCCATTGTAATCAACAGGTCGAGATCGACACGACGTCGCGTCATAGCTTGATTGAGGCGCCGTGGACTGTGCAGCGCCATGGTCACTCTCTGTGAACACTTACGCCAATGTAATTGAATTTCCACAACGTCGTGCCAGACACGGCGCACGGCGCGAGGTCGATGTGTGTGAACTAGGCTTAAGACTTACTTATCAACCAAAGATGCAAAAGGTTGCACTGCCAATGAAGATCCCATAATGATAAGTAGATCAGCATTTGGTAAATCCTTGGGGAAGTTGTTGTAAAACGACATTGGAAGATTCTCTCCAAAAAACACAATATCCGGCTTGACAACACCATTGCAACTGATGCATGTTGGCACACTGTCTTGGAAAATGATCTCTGGAACAGGAATCATAGATGAACACGTTCTGTGGAATGTATAATTGGTTCTATTTGCCCAAAAATAATCACAATTTTTCTAATTACTATACCAATATACTATGCAACAACATTAATTAAAAATTTAAAAATTATTTCTGTTATCCTTGTTGAGTTTTTGAACAATAATTTGACTCAATGAAAAGAACTATAAACAGAGTTAAAAAAATTTATAAATCATTTCTGTCATCCTTGATTGAACAATAATTTGAAGGGGTCCCACCAGTAGCGTTGTAAACGTAAACTTTTTCAAAATTGAGATTTCTATGCAGTAAGGTTATAAACGACATCCTGCATCAGTGCAGGGTATTTTTTCATTGATATCTCGTGTTGGCAGCACTACCACAGGTTGAAAACCAAGCGCTGTTGGTCCCGCAGTTGCAGCAACGTTGTAACCGCCAAAAATGGCAACATCACAGCGCACCGTTCTGTCGCCGTCAGATGTTAATCGGCTAAATCGTAGTAAAAAACGCCCTGTTAAGTTAGAAAGTTGGACCAGAAATGTACGTAAGCAGGGAAGAAATGCTGGGGAACCGTACATAAATGAAAATAAGAAACCAACACCCGGGAAAGAACAACCACATGAGGTACGTGCAACAACGTTGTATCTACCAAGTGCAACGATTTTCTGTACAACTTAAAATTTTATTGTTATGAAATATTAGCGTTTAAATATTTATTTTAATTAAATCAAGAATGTCTTATACAAACGTAACGAGTGCAACTTCATAAATACGTATTTTAATATTGTAATAATATTTTCTTCACTACATATACGATGTTTGTTTTACCATGCAATAACGTTGCAAGCGCCAAAGTCGGCAACAACGTTGCATACAACTGTCATTTACAATGTTATTGCAATTTCAAAATCCCTTTTTGTTGTAATAACTTTTTTACTACGAGCGATAACATTGTAATATTTTATAGTTTGGCTAGTTTTATGATATTATAATTATATATATAACAAATAAAACATGTTTACATCATTACATTCCAAATTATATGTTTTTTCCATTTCCTGAAAAATTTACTCTATGTCGCTTACAATGTTACTGGCGGGACCCCTTCATTTGACTCGAAGAAAAGAACTTTAAACAAAGTTATCATCATTAAGCTAACAGCAATCATTGAGTTAAGATAATCATAATAATGTACAGATAACTCTTACCAACTTTTTACTCCAATTCAAAGCTTTTTTTTTACTAGTTTAACTATTTTTTGTAATTGAAGGGCAGGCTTGCCAATGCTTCTTCTGAGATGTTATTTTATGTGACATAAACATGGAAAATTTTAGTTTTGAACAAAAAGTGTACTAGTACTGTGCCTACATGTATTTTGGAAGTTCGAATTCAGCAATGCTGTTATAGCCTAAAACACTTAATTTTATCATTCCTACTTTTTAATCAATAACAAAAAGTCTCACGCTGGCTCCTCGACCGTCCCTACCAAACAGTGGAAGAATTCAAAAACTGGAGGAGGGACCCACAACCGTGGACTGACTAAAAGTCATCAGAGACTCAATATCACAAAAACAACACTTACACTATTATAACTACACTATTTTTGACTTTTAATTTGTTCTCGAGGAATATGACTAATAAATGATTTCTGATTCTGATAACCTTACCTGTGTACTTTCAATGTTGTTGAAATTTTCTTTAACTGAATTTATCATACAGAATTTTTGCAGAAATTGATATTTTTTTAATTAAAGGCTTAGCATTTCAGATAAAGGGAAGATTCTGTTCCTTAAATCCTTATCCACATTAAGATATTCAATTTTAATCTAACTACCATAGCTAACCTTTCATCCACTCCATGGAGTATTCTTTTTTACATTCCAGACAGTGAGAAGTGTAAAAAGTACCATGTGCCTCGATGATTTTATCTCCAGGCAAGCCCGCTACCCTCTCTAGTGTATCAATGTTCTATGAAACAAAGAAAAGGATTTTATCAATCGTTCTTATTCTTAATTTGATCTGAGACAATTTTCAGGCCATTAAAATCTACATGCCTTAAACTGCCTGTGAGTCTCTTTATTGATTACATCTTGTCTTCAAACATCATGTAATTCTGCTGACTAAATGTGTTTTCTTTCATCTCTGTGAAGTGAAGCAACAGTGGGTAAAGTACGGCTTAAGATGATCCGTTTTTCTTGAGGTATCAGTTAGTGACCTTTATTTCCCAATAGAGCAAGGGTGTTTCTCAACTCAGTTTTCAAAAAGGCATTGCTTGACCTTAACACAATCTTGACTGAACTGCTGCTGAACTGAATATAGAAACTAGATAGGAGATGAAATGTGCTCGGGAGAAACTGAATTTAAAATTACTTGAATACATACATCCACAACCTATCCTATAATTACCCAAGTCCTATTGGTTTCCGTTATTGGTAGCTTGAGCCCCTTGCTGAACTGTCAATGCAGCAAACTAGTTAAATGTAAAACTTATTTATCAAGTGTTTTGCACAATCAGTCAACTATTGATACAAAGTATGAGTATTCTCTCTCCACTTTTAAGTATTATATTGAAATTAATTTTCCAAAAGTATATGTGACCAAACAACTTTTGAAACCAAAACATTGGATTAGTAATTAGGTAAAAGCCAAAAAGAATTATTTAATTAATTTAGAATCTCAGTTCAGAAAATCAAAAGATGTAAATTTAAAACATATTATTAAAACAAAGAAATCAGAACTGAAGCAAAACATAACTGCTAATACAGTTAACTCTCGCTAACACGAACCTTGATATCACGAAATCCTCAATATCACGAATTATTTTTAATCCCCTTGGAAAAACCTGTATAATACGAAGAAATTACTATACATAACACAAACTAATTTTCATAACACGAACCAATTTTTCGGGTATATTTTACCTCTATAACTCGAAGAGACACAAAAATTACCTCTATAACACGAAGTTCAGTAAATAAGACGAATTCTATTCACGCTTTACCTCCATAACTCGAAGTTTACCTCCATACCACGAAGTTTTCAGAATGGCCCTCTGTAATTCGAAATCCCGGCATTCTGAACCGTTTACTCTATTTTATTTCACACATTTTTTTATTTTGTATACCGTACTGTAAGCATTACTAGGCCTACAGTAATATTCAAAGCTATAAGTTTATTTTTGTAGCTGTAGGGGATACAGTAAAGTTTCTTTATATTATTGTTTTAATAAAAATTATGATCGATACTGTAATAATTGTTTTTACATGTTAAGCAGAGATAGATAAGACTTTTTAATCAGAATTGTTATGATCTTATCTGTTTTTGTGTTTTACAGGTTATTATATTATAAATACTGTATTTTTCATTTATATATAATATTTAAATAAGTTGAAAGCTTGGATTTGTCGAAGATGTAGGGTATAAACTACATTTTTCTTTACCTCTATATTACGAATTTTAATTTAGTTTACCTCTATAACTCGAACTATGCCTACGACGAACTATACGTAACACGAAGAAAAATCGCAGTTCCGTGGACTTTCGAGTTAGTGAGAGTCGACTGTAAAAAGAAGTTTTTTGAGAACAAACTTTTGAACTCAAACAATAAAACTAAAACTACTTGGAATTTGCTTAATTCAGAGTTTGGTAAGCAGTCAAATTGTAACAGGAATATGAAACTGATTCATGAGGGTAGCTTAATAGATGATCCTGTGATTATAAGCAATACTTTCAATAGTTTTTTTGTAAATGCTGTTGAGGAATTAGTTGTACCCAATATTACATCCCTATCACTTAACTACAGTTCGACAAATGACGCCTCAGTCAATCACATTTTTAAGTTTTCAGTTGTGACTGAAAATGATATCTACAAAATTGTGTTATCTTTTGATAATAAATACTCAACAGGAGCGGACGCAAGTCGGCCCTAAACTTTATAATAGGCCCATTAACTCATATTGTAAATTACTCACTGATGTCAGGAACATTTCCAAATCAACTCAAAATTGCTAAAGTAATTCCTATATTTAAAAAAGGCAGTTTAGAAGATGTTACCTGTTTTAGACCAGTATCTCTGCTTTCAGCATTTTCAAAAATTTTATAAAAGGTAGTATATAATCAGTTTTATAATTATCTAGAGTCTAATAAATTGTTTGATGATCAACAACATGGTTTTCGATCAAATAAATCTACTATCTCAGTCGGTATTGAATTCATCGAATCAGTTATAAATTCCATAGACAAAGGAGACAAAGTTATTGGCACATTTCTAGATTTATCTAGAGCCTTTGACAGTGTTGAACATAATAAATTAATTTATTCACTTTTATCTTTAGGAATAAAAAATACGGAATTGGCATGGTTCAAATCATATCTTAAGGACAGAAAACAGTTTGTTGAAATTGATCAATTCATTGAACACAAAAATATTACCTATAAAGAAACTTTTAAATCACAAATACTGTCAATGAAATACGGAGTCCCACAGGGATCAATCCTGGGTCCCCTACTATTCCTCTCCTATTTAAAGGGTCTACCCGGATTAGTTGCAGATATAAATAAGAACATATGTCTTTATGCTGATGACACAAACTTAAACATCACTGGAAATTCTGAGGATAGTGTCGAGGTAACATCTTTTATTGCTTTATCCCTGATTAAAGAATATTTAGACAGTATAAACCTGCTTTTGAATTCAAATAAATCCAACTTTGTTGCTTTTTCGACAAATCAAATAAAAAATAAACTAAGTCCGACGATATTTGTTGAGAATGATTTAATTGATCAAGTTCAGGAGACAACATTTTTGGGATTAATTATTGATGAAAATTTATCCTGGGATGGACATGAGGATCGTGTACTAAAGAAAATTTCTAGTGGCATTTTTGCTCTAAGAAAAATGAAAAAAAACTTGTAATTTAGATACCTTAAAAACTATTTACTTTGCGCTAGTTCATTCACACATAGCTTATGGTATAAGTATATATGGGAACACAACTAAGAAAAACTTGGATAGAATTTTACTACAACAAAAAGGGGCACTTAGAATAATATTAAATTTAAAACAAACTGACTCTGTCAAAAAATGTTTTTCAGAACTAAACATATTAACAGTTTTTAGCTTGGTAATTTATGAAACCATTAAATATACATTTTTAAATAACAAAATCGTCATTGGAAATTCTACTCACACTTATAACACCCGATCACACCGCTTTGTTGAAAAACACAACCTTGAATTTTTTAATAAAAAACCACTTTTGCAGGAAACACATTTTTTGACTGTTTACCAAGACAAATAAAATCAGAAAAAAATTGCAATAAATCTCTCAAATTGTTAAAGGAATTTTTGATGAAATCATCTTTGTGTTCATTGGAAGAATTGAATCATAATTAGGATATTTTACATAATTAATTAATATTTACATTTAAGTGACAAATATTGTATTTATTATGGTAATTGTTGACTCTGATCCTTGTATGTGAACTGATGTACATTTATTATTTGGAATAAAGAAGTTTTGAATTGAATTGAATTGAATCCAGTTTACAAATCCAGCGGGGGTCATGAGGGTACTATGTTGGAACCCTCACAGAGTACAACACATTTCTCTCGTAATAAAATTCAAATAAATCTCCAAATAAGTTAAATAAAGATAAAAAATATTTATTCAAACATATTATTTTATAAATATATTTTGCAATACTACCTGTGTATAATGCCTCAGGAGGATACCCTTTTCATTAAGAAGCTTTATAAAGTAGTGACATACAGTGGGCTTAAAGCTTCCAGGATACAATTCTTTGGCTAAAGTGAAGAATGGTTGAGGGTTTTCACGGAAAAACCCTATCTCAAATATAGCTTGAGGATTGGGCAGGTTATATTTCTGTAAATTGTGGTAAAGACCAGAACCAGGTGAACGGAAGTCTGGAATGCCAGCAGCTGCAAAAAATGAGTCAACTTTCTTAACTTGTTCATTTTTTTGTTCATCCACTAAATTACCCATATATCGTACCTGACTAAACCACTAAAGATGACATTTGTTTTACATGCATAGGAAAATGTATACAGCAAACTGATCATGAAAGAAAGTATAAGTTTTAGTTTAGTATCTGAACACTGATTCACATGAGCAATCAAAGTCAATCTGTAAACTTGATGCAAAGTCAAACATACTGTTTAGTTATTGTTTTTAACGTAACTCGTTAAAAGATTTAGAATTGAAAAGTACATAAGGCTATAGGTACTACAAGACAGTCTCATGATCTTTCAACTGTTATAAGAAATACTGCATTTATCCTAAAAAGTAGGTACTTCTAGTTCAGTTTAGTTAGTTTATTTGCTTTTTTGTGCTAAGCAAAAAGTTGTAGAAAATGTAGTAAATGAATAAAAATTTTAAATACTTGCATGTTGATATTCCTGCACCAGCCATCGTGACAATTTTCTTACACTTCCCTTCCTTGATAAGTTTTACTATTCCATCGAGAGATACATCATCTAGTACCTTGAAAATTATAAAAATAAATGTTAATCAATAATAAAGTAAATATTAAAAAAATAAACTTCATAAACGAAGACATAGTTTTATAGGAGGTTTTGAAATCATACCTGGTGACTCATTCGGACATTACTAGGTGGACCCGTTAGAAATTTCAAGTCCAAAAAAGAGTATTTGGGTAAAAGGGGACTTTTTAAATCATAGCAACTAAATTAATAGGTTACCGACATTATGGATTCCAGGATAGGTAAGATATTACATTTTATTCATTTTTACTGTAACTGACGAGGACATGTAGTCTGATATAAAAGAGAGGGATTAAATTGGTCCCACCTGCAGTAGTCTAACATGAGATTCAATTCAAGAGTTAGTTTTTAACATTCATGTTTGTTTAAAATATTAACTGTGGCTAATTCAGATCACATTTGGAGCCCTCAGAATTGAAAGTTAAAAAAAATGTTTAACTTCATTAATATTTAGCCATTATATAAAAGACATAGGCAACGTAATTGTAACTAACTAGTGGCTTGAAGGGGCTAAAAGCCCCTAATGAGGGAAAATTATAACAATCCTTCTTTATTATAGTACAAAATACCTTCATAGCAAACTGAATCTACCTTATATTGATACCTAGCGTACCACATGGTTTTCAATCAAGTATCATCATCACATGTTTTATGTAAACAAAACAGACGTTTTTAGATCTCAATGCATTTTAAATGGCGGATATTTTACGTTATTTCTCGTTTTCTAGTGAGTTTCAAGCAATTTCATTATTTTTCCCGCCATCACGGAATAGAGGCCTTTATTTTGAGCCCTTTCCCATCTTTCTACGACTTGCCAGACGCCCACAATTTTGACGCAAAGAATCGCCTTACGAAATTAAATATACTAGATACACTTCATCAATGAACAGTTTTTTTTCTTAATTTATCCTTTTCAAATGTTTAAACTCAAAATACGTTTAAATATATTACCCCAAAATATATTCTATAAGCCCTGTAAAGTAAAAATTAACCTTGACCTTTTGAGTAAGAGAGTAAAATTAATTTTGTATAGTGGGATTCCATTAGACCAAAATGATTGGCAACTACTTTTTTCAAAATTATCAAATGTTTCAGATTTAGCAGGTTTATTATTCAAGTTGTAATAAACATTAAATACAATGAGTAGGCCTAGTATTACTTAAAACTAGCATCCCGCTAATAAGCCATAATCAATATACTGTATAAGGTAAACAGCCCGAATTACGGTTACTCGCCTAATACCGGTCGTCTATCGCCACTTCTCAATTAATTATCCAAACATAAAAACATCCCTTTCAGCCCTATACCCTACTATCTGGTATCAACGTAAACTGCGATCATCGAACTACCATAATGAAGCAAAAACACTTTTGAAATAATCTGACAAATCAATTTATTTAAAAAGGATGTGAACAGTCGATTTGGTCAGTTCTAGCGGTCGTCTGCTGCTTTCTTGTCTAAATGGCTTAGAAGTGAGGCGGTGTAAATTGGATTTAAAATTATCAAATATTACTAAATTGTGTTTCCAAAAGTGTTTCTTCTTTATAAAGAATGATTTTCTATGAAAATTCACAAATTACAGTGAGATTCTATAATGTTTTAACCTTAAATTTTAGCGACCGTAATTAAGGTGGTAAATTTTAAGTATTTCCTAATTACGGTTGATTATAATGACGCGATGGCAATTATGGTTTTTTTTAACTGTCCAAATTATCTTTTTATAACTTCAAAGTTTATTCTTATTTTAACGTATACATTATTGGTCGAGCATTTCAATTTAGTCTTTGAACAAAAACATAAATACATTAAAAAATATTTATGTGGTTTGCAAAGACAATGCAAAAACTAAAATATTTACGTTTTATCAGATGAAGAACTAATAAGTTTTTGTTGAAACGATTTTAGTATCGTTTAACGTTCGTAGGAGCAGGAATGAATATACAAAGTAGAAGTTTCGAATCATATAGAACTTCAAAATAACATCATTCTACCACAGTAAGCCGACAGTTATAGGCTTATAGTGTTTACATCGAAAGCAATTTAGCAAAATATTTCTCTCAAAGTTGTTTCTCTTAGGTGACGTAAGTTGGTGCTTGTTTATCATCACCAATTAAGAAATATGTCTGTCAATATTAAATTTAATTTTAACTTAGTTAATTTAAAAAAAACACGTTATAGTGTCGTCTTGACAATCACGACCGTAAATAGGCTTGCAAAAACAGGCATTGGGAAGGTGACGACCCGTGTTAGGGATTTAGGTTAGATTAATAGGTCTAAAATAACATTGCATTTTACAAATAAAATATGATTTATTTATGCTGCATTACTTATTTTTTGGAACTTAAATTTATTTATAATATATAATTAATCAAAATTAGCAAGTTTGTTCAGTAATTTCAATTTCATAAGCAGTACTAACTCTGAATTACCTTAACCGACCGGAATTTGGGCTATTTACTTTATGCAGGATTAAATTTTATACATAATTTGCATAATTTTCAAAAATATTTGCAGAGTTACTTCTGTAAGCCATCCAAAACTGATACAAACGTGTTGAACTGTCTCTTGCTCAGTGTCTTCTAACACCTCCATGCGTTGCACCCACAAACGCTAAATATGCACAATCAAATTTAACACCTGTATTTTGTATGGGTCTTGGACAAAATTATTCCCATAATGAGTAAACACGCACAATTGAATTTCCCAGCCATTCTCTTCTTTTGTCAAGTTATTTCTACTATTTGCCTGTGATCTGTGATTCTGTATATCTGGGATAGTCTTTTACGAATAGATAGACATGCATGATCATCTTTTGTAAAATTAATCCTGTTTTTTGTGCCATAAAATTTAAGGACGATTATGCCTTCAGCAAATTTACACAAGTTTTTTACCCGCAATCGGTAAAAATTTCCCATCCCGATAGCTGTCTGTCTTAATTGGATTTTCAGATTACCTAAGTAAAGATTATACGGATTTTTTAAAATAAACTTGTAACCATGATTTCAATTTTGACATCTGCTTAGCCTGTTGTGAGTTTTTATGATTTTGTTATCCATGCTTATAGCCCCTGAGCTGTGTGATTAATGTAAAACTGAATTACTTACTTGAAATCCGTCAGACAGCTCAAAAATTAAAATTATTATCATATACTTGTTCAGGACATGTTTCGACACAATAGTGTCATCTTCAGCTGGGAGTTAGTGAAGTTCATAATCCACCAATTGGCTTCATCAATAAATTATAAAATACAAACACAAAACTGTCATACATTTACACGGACACGGACACATTTAAAAATTGTTAAAAACAAACAGGCCTGTACTAAATGTATCCGTGTCCGTGTAAATGTATGACAGTTTTGTGTTTGTATTTTATAATTTATTGATGAAGCCAATTGGTGGATTATGAACTTCACTAACTCCCAGCTGAAGATGACACTATTGTGTCGAAACATGTCCTGAACAAGTATATGATAATAATTTTTGAGCTGTCTGACGGATTTCAAGTAAGTAATTCAGTCTTACATTTATGATTTTGATTCAAACTAATAATAGCAAAAAATTATTCAACTAAAACAAGTTTAACCTTTGGCAATTCTTCTTCTTCTTTATCTTCTTTGTAAAATCCCAGTTTTTCAGCAAGGTATCGTCGTACCAACTCGACAGTTCCCTCATCACCGTGACTTGGTCCTTCATGACTCGGCTCCCTAAGGTCAGAGCCGCCTGACGCTCCCTCACTACCTACACAGACAAACAAGAAACAGTTAATATATTAAGGCAGAAATTTTACTAATCGAATCACATTTTTAAGACATACAAAACTTGGTATTACCTTGGTATTGTCTTAAAATATCAACAAATCATAAAGATATAGGTTTATTTAAGTAAGTATGTCAAAGACATGAATCAAGATCAATTTTTGAGACTGAAAATATAAAGTTTAAACATGAAAAACAATAAAAAAAATTAATATATTTATCTTATAAATTTGTATTCAGATAACATTTTAATCAGCTAGAGGTGGAATAAAGGCAAGGTAATCCTGTAAAAGGTCTCATAAACTGAACTGTCATTCATAACAGCTGTTTAATTCAATGTCGAATTCGGACCTCACGCAACCACATTAATAAGCATCACGGGCCACAGGCCTCAAGGGAATGAGGCAGCCTTTGTTATGCCTCAAAACATGACAAATATGTTTGATAGATGGGAGTACAAAAAAAAGCCAGCTGCAGTTTTATAAATGTTTAATGGAAGGTAACCAAGACGTTTTTCCTTACATCTCATATTTCAATAAGAAATTAAATTGTAGAGCTTTTACTACAAAAGTCTGAGTACATTTAGATTTGAAAGAGCAGATAGCATTTATAAGTTTGATTTGTTACAGTTAGTACCACGAATGGTTAATGTAACAGGTTAGTTCCTAGGTTTATTTCAACAAGATACAATAAATTCAAAACGGCTTTAAAACGGTTTCTACTTGAAAATCTGTTAAACAATAAAGTTCAAGAATTTTATGACCTAACTGCTTACCCCCATCTGACCCAGAAACCAAACCAAACCTAGCTTAACCTAGTTAACCTAACCTGGAGCCTAGACTCCTATGTTTGTCCTGACGATCCCCCGGTCTTAAGGACAGTGGTGGTGAACAGGAAGCGTAAGTGTAAGTTACCAAATTTGGTTATAAGTTAGTTTCAGAAATTATTCCATAAAATACAATTTTTTCTTTTTCAAAACTTATAACCTGATTAAATATTTAAAATTTAATGGACATCTCATAATGTCAATTATAAAATTACGTAATCACTTTAGTTTGCCTCTCGGCAAACTGAAGTGGAAGATACCACAGAGAGGGAAAAATTGGCAACGTCTAGGAGACTCCGGTATGTAGTTAAAGCTTAAATTTTAATACTGTCATCTTCTGTTTATTTCAAATATGGCTAAATTGGTCCTTTCAATACATCATGAAGGTGCGGTGTTATCATTATATTTAATTTCATATGGCGATTCTTTGCGTCAAAATTGTGGGTGTCTGGGAAGTCATAGAAAGATGGAAGGGGTTTCAAATTAAAGGTCTCTATTACGTGATGGCGGCAAAAGTATTGAAATTGCTTGAAATTCAACAGAAAATAAGAAATTGCGTAAAATATCTGCCATCTAAAAAAAATTGGTATTCAAAACCATATGCTTTGTTTACATAAAACATGTGATGCTGTTACTTAATTGAAAACCAAGTGCTTTATACATTCTGTATTAAAGATCTAAATATCTATATTCTGTATTAGATTATAATACATTCTGTATTAAAGATCTAAAAGCCATTTTTCTATTAAAGTACTTTGTACTGTAATAAATAAGGATTGTTTGAATTTAACCTTCTTAGGGGCTTTTAGCCCCTTCAAGCCCCTAATAGCCTAAAATCTCATAGTCTATATTTGAAAAATTGTGTTATAGTCTATAAAAAACAAACTTTGTTTCTAGTATATAATGAAAATGTAAAAAGTGTGTCATAACCTAATATGGCAACTGTCTCATCATAGCACATAATGAATTTCACAAATCGTTGCATAACCTATAATGGTACGGTAATTGTAGAGTTTACGGTACTCCATCCGAAACAAAAAATTTCAAAATGTAGAAAATGTTGCGCTGATTCCGGAAATGATAGTCGTTTTTTGCGGAAAACGTTGGAAAATGCCAGAAAATCGGAAAAACAGGAAAAAACTTTTTTATGGAGGAAAGTTAAAATGAAAGAATTTTTAAGATCCGATGGATATTAACGGAGATATGGCTGGAAAAGTGTTGGAAAAGCTGAAGAGAACTTTGTCAAAAACATATCATGTGGGTACTCAAATTAAAGGAAACTAGTGGCTTGAAGGGGCTAAAAGCCCCTAATGAGGGAAAATTAAAACAATCCTTATTTATTATAGTACAAAACACCTTCATAGCAAACTGAATCTACCTTTATTGATATCTAGCCAACCACATGGTTTTCGATTAAGTATCAGCATCACATGTTTAATGTAAACAAAGCAGACGTTTTTAGATCCCAATGCTTTTTAAATGGCAGATATTTTACGTTATTTCTCGTTTTCTCGGAAATTTTGACGCAAAGAATCGCCTTATTAAATTAAAATATGATTGCACGCTGAACAACATTCTGTAATAATTTTCATGATGTGACGTACAATAGTCGAGATAGAGCCAAAATACCCCCATTGCAGCAGACCTGCATACTTAGCGAATTTCAATGCAAAACAACATATTTCAATCCAACAAAGCGAGATTTGACATGTTTTTGTATGCTCCATAAGAATAACATGGGGAATGAGTATGCAGGTTTGCTGCTACAGGTATATTAAAACTGGGTGGTTTTAATTCAATATTTAGTAGATCTGAACTGGATGAAGCCATATACCAAGTTTTATTGAGATATGTTGAGAAATAACTGAGATATAGAATTTTACTTATTTACCATAAGGTTAACATTGGGACAACGTGCTGTGTTTACCATCAATATCTCGGTAACCAATGTACATAGAGCAGTGATTCAGATACTAAATTGTTTGTTTTTTTTAGCTGAATTCAATGGTGTCAACAAAAGTTGGTTTATTTTTATTTTTCTATGTAAAAAACTCAAAAAATCCATTTTTGAGGGGTTTCACCCCCCTTTAACCCCCTTTCCGGTGATCCGATTATGCTGGTTTACGAACTCGTCCGAGTAATTACCACTTTACACATCTGTACCAAATTTCATTTAGATCGGACCATATTTATGGCCACTATCGTGCTAACAAGACACATACATATATATATGTATAGATATATAGATACAAGTAATTAAAATTAACATGAGTACCCTGTTTAGTAAATGATTTTATTCGCACTAAGTGTTTCAACTATAACAGTCATGATCACAGTGTTACATTTTTTACATAACCTTTTTCTATCAACTATTTATATATGTATATAAATTCAAATGAATGGTGTTTTTTGCTTCTGGTGGCTCCAAAACGAAAAGTTATCATGGTCTCGGGCTTAGGTCTTATCATGAGACCTACGGTAATAGCTTCTTCCCTATAGGAGATATTCGCTAAAATTGATAAACCGACTCTTGTTTAAGTTGTATGAAGATGGATTTGGCTGGAATTAATTAGATAAGGATTGGTTAAGTTAGTTTAGGTTGTATTTGGTTTGGTTAGGTTTTGTTAGGTTGCGATAAGTTGCATTATTTTAGGTTATATTGGGATTGGTATAAAATGTTTAGTTAGGTTGAGAATAAGTTTGGTAAAGAAAGACTATGATATTATAATGCTAATCTAACAATACCAGGGTCATTCCGTGTCAAACCAACAAGGTACTCACCCTGACCATTCCAGATTTGGTTGAAACATTGATTATTGCCTTTATACTTTTGAACATCCTGAACACAAATATATATTTTTTTTAATTCTATCTCTCATAGTTTTTTGGTTAAAAATTTTCAAAAATCACAAAATGCCCCAATTTTTAACGTGCGCCTAAATCTAAAATCTGCTACAACTATAGTTCTATTAGTACTAGAGAGCTGAGAAACAGCTCATTTTAAAGAAGGTGTCATGGGCTTTAATTTGATACCCAACTTAAATACTTTGGGTCAAAAATTTTTTTTGGTAAAACTCAAAAAAAGTTTTTGAAAAATTTTTGAGATGGCGTTTTTTGATTTTTAAAAAATTTGTACAAGTTTTAAGGCATTATTTTGTGAGTACACCATAATAATTTCAGAATGGGACCATTATGAGATCAGGAGATATGTTAAAAAAATACATGAATGGGTCAATACATTTTCAGGACTAATACCCTGGTGCTGATATATACAGGGTTAGGCAAAAGTGTGGATACTCCCACCTAACTTTTTAATGCATCATAGTAGGAAAACCAAACTCAGCATACCTTACAGCATTAAAAACTGCACTCTATAACGTGAGTCCCATTTTCGCCCCCACCCCTAAATGGGGTACTTTGGGGGCAGCCCCAAATTTTTAAATGTAAACCCCTATTGAGTGACCCCTCATTTTAAAGGGTTTGTCAAAAGAAATACAATGGCGCAAACTGGAAGTCGATATTAACCCTCTAATCAAAATGACAGTCATTTCAAAATTTGGGATCGGTAAACAAGCTTAAGTGTGGACCCCCCTCCCTTAACTATTAAATGGGTTGAAGTAGGTAAACAAAACAGCTGTACCTTAAAAATACAGTACAAAACAGTACAAAACAGTCGTACCTTATACGACATAAAACTCTACTTTTTTGTTACAAAAACAACTCTATCCTAACCCCCAAAATGTAGCCCTTAGGGGGCAGTCCCAAATTTTTAAATTCAAACCCTATCGAGTGACCCCTCATTTTAAAGGGTTTGTCAATAGAAATAAAATGGTGCAAACCGGGGGTCAATATGACACCCCTAACCAGAATGGCATGCATTTTAAAATTTAAAAGTTTACAAGAGCACTATTATGAAGCCTTCTCCTCACTTCCAAATTTTGAAATGGCCGCCATTTCGATCAGGGGTGTAATATTGACCCCTGGTTTGACCATTTTGTTTGTTTTGGAGAACCCTATAAAATGAGGGGTCACTTGATAGGGGTCTACATTTAAACATTTGGGGCTGCCCCCAAAGGGCCCCATTTTGGGGCTGAGGCAAAGTCGTTTTAGTTATTAAAAAATTTGGTTTTATGTTGTATAAAGTGGTGAGCTGAGTTTCATTTACCTACTTCAACCCGTTTAATAGTTAAGGGAGGGGGGTTCCACACAAGCTTGTTTACCGATCCCAAATTTTTAAATGACTGCCATTTTGGTTAGAGGGTTGATATCGACCACCGGTTTACGCCATTGTATTTCTTTTGACAAACCCTTTAAACCCTATTTGAGGGGTCACTCAATAGGGGTTTACATTTAAAAATTTGGGGCTGCCCCCAAAGTGCCAGCCCAAGGGGGTACACTTTGGGGGCGGTGGGGGCGAAAATGGGACTCTCCTTAAAAAAGTGCAGTTTTTAATGCTGAGAAGTTGTGTGCTAGTTTGGTTTTCCTACTATGATGCATTAAAAAGTTAGGTGGGGATATCCACACTTTTGCCTAACCCTGTATATATCGCGACCAGGATATTAGTGCTGAAATAGTAGTTTATGCAACGATTGTATAATGAATGTCTTTAAGCCACGAGTGAGATGTAAGTTAGAACACGAGCGAAGCGAGTGTTCTAAATATCTCACGAGTGGCTTAAAGGCATAATACAATCGTTGCATACACTATTTTATCTACGACCAACAATATACAACAAAATTTCCCCGAAGTTAAACAAAACTCATGACTTTTAATAATGATGGAATAGGTCAACTAAAATTTGAGGTTAGGCAAATAAGCAGACATCGTTGTGGAACAATCAGCTGATGGGATAAGTAAACTCAAACATGAATCGTAATGCAACAATCAGCTGATGTGCGAATTGCGTAATTGTTATTATGACACTACTTCCGTCAAATGCCGAGCTCTCATTGGTCTAGAACCAGTACTCTAAAGTGACTCCAGTACTCTAAAGTCGTCATTAGAGTACTGCTTGGTTTTTGGTGTTTTAATGTATATCATTATAATGTTTATTGTAATACCATAATTGGTGCTTATTGCAATGGTCGTAGATAAATGTTATTAACCCATTCATGTATTTTTTAACATATCTCCTGATCTCATAATGGTCCCACTCTGAAATTTTTATGGTGTACTCACAAAGTAATGCCTTAAAACTTATACAAATTTTTTTTAAATCAAAAACACCAACTCAAAAATTTTTTAAAAACAATTTTTTGAGTTTTTCCAAAAAAATAATTTTTTGGCCCAAAGTGTTCAAGTTGGGTTTCAAATTAAAGCCCATGGTAGGCCTACCCTCTTTAAAATGAGCAATCTCTTCGCTCTCTAGTACTAATAGAACTATAGTTTTAACAGATTTTAGGTTTAGGCGCATGTTAAAAATTGAGGCTTTTTGTGATTTTTGAAAATTTATAACTAAAAAACTATGAGAGAAAGAATTTTTTTAACTATATTTGTGTTCAGGATGTTCAAAAGTATAAATAAACAAATTTTCAACCGAATCTGAAATGGTCAAGTTGAAAACTATTTTTTATTGGTTGATTTCATATGGAATGATCCACCAAACCTAATTTAACATAACCAAAGCTAATATATCCTAACCAAAGCCAATATAACTTAACCAAAGCCAATCTAACTTAATCAAACCAAACCTAACATAGTCTAACATAACCTAACTAGACCTAACATAGTCTAACCTAACCTAAACTAACCTAACCTAACCAAACCAAAACTAACCCTAGATCCCACAGTTTAGCGTAACTCACCTAAAACTAACCCATTTTGTGAAAATCTATGACTTTCCCGGCACTTTTCCGGCCATAACAACGTTAATCCACATCTGATCTTGAAAATTCTTGCATAATCTTCTTTATCTCAACCTTCTGATTAATTTGACTGCCCATTCCGAGCCAAAAATTATTTTTCTGTTTTTCAGATTTCCCAACGTTTTCCGCGGAATTTTTGACTATAATTTTCAGAATAAGTTATTTCCTACATTGCGAAAAAAATTTCAATTTTGGATGGATTGCCGTAAACTTGACAATTACCCCTATAATTTTTGTTGCGGGAGTGTGTTATAGTCGATCATCTCATAAGTGTTTTATAGCATATAATGGTCGATTTGTGTCATAGTCTATGAGAAGATTTTGTTGCATAACATATACTGCCCATTAAGTTATAGGGTATAACACATAATCACAATATCGTTATAGGCTATGAAACAATTTGTCAAAAGCTTTATATGCTATAACACAGTTTTGTTGCATAACCTATAATCGTAAAATTATGATATAATCGTTAATAATTTGCTGCAAGTTTATTATAGCCTATAAATTCGAAATTGTGTTATAATCTATAATCGGCAAAATGTGTTTTAGTACACAATGAAATACAAGAAAGTGTATCATAGCATAATAGTGAATCTGTGGTACAGCCTAGAAAGACGAGTTACCTGAATAACATATAATGGGGAGGAGAGGCACGCAGCAAGTTATAGTCTATACCACACATCGCCTTTCTAGACTATGCAACAAAATCGTATTTATAGGTTATAACACAAAATCTATTTTTATAGGATATGCCACAAATCAATATTACAGTAGAACCTCGCTAGTCCGACCTCCGATAGTCCGACTCCTCGGTTAATCCGACCATGCCGACGCGTCGGGGAAAATAGGCCTACGCTTGTCGCCCTCAGTGGGGTTTTCTCATCGGTTAGTCCGACCACGCAATCGGAAATTGATGTTTGTTTACATTTCCGGGGCATTCCTCCGTTCGCGTTGGCTCCTGTCGATGACGTATTACTCATTAGGAGTGCGTATATCGTTCAGTAGAGCAATAAAATTTGGTGCGGTTAGTTTTTTTGGTCCTAATGTCGTTTTTTTCAGTACGGTAGCTTGTTAAACACTCTTAATGCACTTTTTTCTGATCGAAATGCAGTTTTTGTACGTTTTCATGTCAATAAAATGAGTTCATCCGATAATCCGACCTTTTTGCTGTTCCGACCATGCCCCCGGTCCCGTAGGTGACGGATTAGCGAGGTTCTACTGTATATACAACCGCTGGTGTAACTCAGGTATACGAACTGACAACTGTTATATTTCCATCATATGCTATAACACAGTTTGCTTTTTACAGACTATAATACGTTTTCCACGTTATGGGTTATAGTACAGTATGTTTTTAGAAATTATATTAGAATTATTTAACTATAATAGTTTATAAAATAAAACTGTGTTATAGCATATAATGTTTTTGACAAAGTGTTTCAGAGCCTATAAAGAAATGTGATTACAGGCTTATACGCTATAATGGACGTTATGCAACAAAATCGTCTTTTTGGGCTATGCCACAAAATTGTCCGTTATATGCTATGAGATTATAGACTATGAAACGCCCTGATCGTGAAAACCCTGTCAATATTTTGATCTCAATTCGGTACGAGTTTCATATAAGATCTTCTGCCGTTCATTCCTATAGCAGACGATTTAACATCTGTATCTAAGAATAACAATTTTGAACGATCTACCGATAGTCAAAGTTTAATGTATTGTTTGTTGGATAGAACTTGACATCCGATTTCATTGTCCCTATTTCAAATCGATTGTTTCTTTACTCTGTGAAAATATATTTAGCAATAATACAAGATAGTAATATATTTAGTACGAGATGGTGGATGATGAGAAATAAGGTAAGTTGTTTAGTTAGTTGATAATGGTAACGTTTTAATTTAGTTTTTGGCCAGCTTCATATGTTTAATTTAATTCTGTTTTATTATATTTACGTTTTGAGAGTTTTATTATTCGTAGGAGAATCAAATGATATAATTGACAAGGGTTTCGGTTGTAGTTTGTTATCGATATTTCTTCATTACGACGATTGTTAAAACAGTACACATCGATTGATTGAGTTAAACACGATAGGTTGATAGGTAGTTTATATCGAATTAACGGAACCTAAACTGAGTACCAAAAACAAAACTGATTTGCCCATGTTAAATCACATTGAGAAGTTCAGATACTCAACCTAGACAAAATGTATAAACAATAAGCAGTAAAAAAACAACCTGTAAAGGTAGAAGATCAGATATGAAACTCGTACCCTCAATCCAGACTTATTTTATATAAGGTTTCGATATATATCCAATGTATTTTGATCCAAGGTAGTTAATATTTCTCAAAGATTTGCCATCACTAGCCTTAACTTATTACAGAAAATAAGAGGTTATCAGGTTAATTATGGATGATAGGCAAAACATGAACTGCAATTAATTGCCAGCAACAGTAAGAAAGGATTAAGTGTAGTAGCTTACCTTCCTTGGAATCCATTTAACATATAAATTTAGTAGATCTGCTTTAAATCCTTCCTTATGCCTAATTTTTAACGAATCTTTCCAAAAGGTGATTATAAACAACGTATGCAGCTGATAAACAAATATTACTCAAATAGTACTGATTGTCGGCCACTGATTGATGCTAGATGCTGACAGCAACTCTAACCTGAAACTGACAGATGACAGAGAATGACAGACTGTTCCCAGATGTACGATAATTATCGTATTTGTGCGATAGTTTCTCTGGATTGTACGGTGTACGATGGTACTTCCTACCGTACGCGAAAATATACGATAATTTTGAATAGGTGCAACTGCTAAATACCCCCGTTGCAGCAGACCTGCATACTCAGCGAATTTCAAATGCAAAACAACATTATTTCAATCCAACATACCTAGATTCAACATGTTTTTGGAAGCCCATAAGAATAACATGGGGAATGAGTATGCAGGTTTGCTGCTACGGGTATATTAAAACTGGGTGGTTTTAATTCAATATTTAGTTGAGTTGAACTAGAAGAAGCCATTTACCAAGTTTCATCAAGATATGTTGAGAAATAAGCGAGATATAGAATTTTCTTTATTTCCCATAAGGTTAACATTGGGACAACGTACTGTGTTTACCACTTTCAATATCTCGGAAACCAATGGACATAGAGCAGTGATTCAAAATACTAAATTGTTTGTTTTTTTGAGCTGAATTCAATAATGCTAGCAAAAATTGGATAATTTTTAATTTTCTATGCAAAAAACTCAAAAAACCCATTTTTGGGGGGGTTTACCCCCCTTTACCCCCCCTTCCGGTGGTCCGATCGGGCTGGTTCATAAACTCGTCCGAGTGATTACCATTTTTCACGTCTGTACCAAATTTCATTAAGATCGGACCATATTTACGGCCGCTATCGTGTTAACAGACATATATATATATAGTTATAGATATATAGATATATAGATATATATATATATGTAAAAAAATTCAAACGAATTGTGTTTTTTGCTTCTGGGGGCCCCAAAATAAAAAGTTAACATGGTCTCGGGCTTAGGTCTTACCATGAGACCTACGGTAATAGCTTATTCCTTTAAGGAAATTCGCTAAAAGAAAATAAGATTTATAATATGAAAACAATGCTTATTTTTGATACCAGCTATTTTGGATTGCAATTTAACAAAATCATCCTTTAGTAGTCTCGTCTTTCTGTTGTCTGTTACTAGTTACTAGTTGTCATATTTATTATGCAGCAAGCGGGTGAATGGTCTTTGTTTATGTGGTTTAGTACGATTCAAGGGAAATGTATATTTTAAGGTAATTTGGGTTTACAATAAATAGTCTTTAATTTATTTTAATACAAAGCTCAGACAACTAAAACCGTCTAATATGTCAACCGTCAACCTACATAGTGCTACCTCCCTTTATGAAAAAAAGCAAAAGGCATTTATTTCTCTTTGAGGATTGAGGATGTGTTAAACCATGGATGGATAAAATAATAGGAATAATAAAATAAAATCGTCTTTATTTTCTACCGTTTTTAATGGAGACATGTTTTACAAAAAAACTCAAGTCAAGACTATAAATTAAATACAAACAAACATGTCATTTTTATTAATAACTAAACAAGGACATTGTTGGATGTTCATCCACTTAATAACTCATTTTGTAACTTTTTTCTTTAAAGTCCTCAGACTTCCCAGCTAATTTCTCATCCCCAACGAGTTCAGGAGCTTTGGAGCGCAAAATATGAGTACCCACCCCTGGCGGACTCATAGCGCACACAAGGCATCCCCAGCATGTCATCCTGCCTAGTGCAGCGGGAATGCACCTCAGAGCGGGTTTTCAGCCTCTCTCTTAGATACTCTGGCTTCCCCAGTTTACTGTATCGTACTCGTTCTACTGTACCGTAAACCGTAATAACGTACTATATAGTTTACTGTAGGTACCAAATATTATTAATACCCTTCTTGCCCCTTAGTATAAAAACCCATACGGTACCTTCCAATTCTTCGGGTATGAGGCCTGCCCAAACACAGACTCTCAGTATACCCCTCTAAGTCTTATCAATATACTATACAGGGTTAGGCAAAAGTGTGGATACCCCTAGCAAGGCCACACTTAGTGTGGCCTTGCCCCTAGCTAACTACCGGTTTTACCTAACTTAATAACGCATCATAGTAGGAAAACAAAACTCAGCATACCTTCATAACATTAAAAATTGCACTTTTTAACGAGAGTCCCATTTCCGCCTCCACCCCCAAAATGGGGTACTTTGGGGGCAGCCTCAAATTTTTAAATGTAAACCCCTGTCGAATGACCCCTCATTTTGAAGGGTTTGTCAAAAGAAATACAATGGCGCAAACCAGAGGTCAATATCACCCCCCTAACCAAAATGGCGGCTATTTCAAAATTTGAGATGGGTAACAAGCTAAAGTGTGGATACCCCACCTTATTAAACGGGTTGCAGTTGGTAAACTAAACTCAGCTCGATTTTATATGGCATAAAACTAATTTTTTGTCGCAAAAACAATTTTACCTCGGTCCCCCCAATGGGGCCATTTGGGGGTAGCCCCAAATTTTTAAATGTAGACCGCTATCAAGTGACCCCTCATTTTGAAGTGTTTGTCAAAAGAAATACAATGGCGCATACTGGAGGTCAATATCACCCCCTAACCAAAATGGCACCATTTCAAAAGTTGGTAGGGAGGAGAAGGCCTGATAATAGTGCTGCTCTTGTAAACTTTTAAATTTTGAAATGCATGCCATTCTGGTTAGGGGGTTGAAAGTTGTTTTTGCGACAAAAAAGTACAGTTTTATGTCATATAAAATTGAGCTGAGTTTAGTTTACCAACTGTAATATTTAAGGTGGGGTATCCACACTTTAGCTTGTTACCCATCTCAAATTTTGAAATAGCCACCATTTTGGTTATGGGGGTGATATTGACCTCCTGTTTGTGCCATTGTATTTCTTTTAACAAACCCTTCAAAATGAGGGGTCACTCAACAGGGGTTTACATTTTAAAATTTGAGGCTGCCCCCAAAGTGCCCCATTTTGGTGGTGGAGGCGGAAATGGGACTCTCGTTAAAAAGTGCAATTTTTAATGTTGTGAGGGTATGCTGAGTTTGGTTTTCTTACTATGACGCGTCATTAAGTTAGGTATAGGGGTATCCACACTTTTGCCTAAACCTGTATACTAATTAATTATTCTGTAGACTTTAATTATTGACTTAAAACACAGAAGTTCTGTATTTAAAGTCGATGCTATAAACTATTCTTTATAGACTACAAACTACAACTTTATATATATATATATATATATATATATATAATTGGTATTTTAAAGATGAATAAACATATGTGTAATTATTTTTTTATTACCTATTTTTGTTTATAAAAAGAAAAATTGTTGTTGTTAGGTTAGGAAATAGATATGAAGTTTCAATCAATATTGTGCACTAACAATCAATTTTATTTTATTATTTTCATAATTACTCTTTTAGGATAAACTTTGTGTTAAGTAAGCATCAAAACCCAATGCTTTAAATGTGCGATTTAGATGGATGAATTATATTTAAAAAATTAACAAAACTCTTTTTGGAGGAAATAAACTATTTTTTGGCCAAGTGGAGAAAGCTCATTTGCAGATTTTTTCCCAAATAGATAGGAATTGCTTGATTATGAACAGCATAATTCAACATAGCCTCACTTTCCCAAGCATCGACAAGTGTGATGAATGCGAGTGTCTAAAATGATTGTCCTCATAGTTATTTATGACTACATATGATTTAAAAGATAAAAATTGTTACAGAGAAAAATTTGGTGGTTGTATCGAAATATTTTGAATGTAAAAATGAAGGGTATGGTACTGATGAATAACAACCTGTTTGAAGATTTACTTTTTCTTTTAAATAACTTCTCTGATGATGGGATGCCCCCTACGGATTACATAGACATGTTTCAAGACAAAATAACGGTGAGTCATTTTTTTTCCATACATATCTTTATATGTATGTATCTTTATATTTATATCTTTTACATACATCAAAGGTCTCTAATCAAGATTTAAATGAATTACTAAGGACAAGAATGAAGATGGAATTCCATAGAACATGAAAAGAAGAAGACGAATCATTCAAACTTGGGTTATAAAAAATATGCTCTAAAGACCATAAACCCATATTTCTTGGTCTATTCTCTGTCAATATTCATTTAATTCCAGCACTGCTTTTCACTATCGTACTAACATCTCATTCATCTCAATATCTTATCTCTCAAAAGGAGAAGGCTAAGATTTGCAATTGAACTAAGTTTTAATATTGATCGATATGTCATACTACAGTTTTAATGGTGTCAACTAGTTGATGGGGTTAACAACTAGTTGACACTACAGTAGAGTCCCGCAAACCCGGACTTCGATAACCCGGAATTCCGGATAACCCGGAAAGCCTGCCAGAGCAATAAAGTGCACTGAGATTCAAGGCCAGAGCACGGCGTGACACATATAAAACAGTTTTGGTTTTTCTTTAAGTTTTTTTAGAACTGTTAGTGTAGTTATTGTATTTTTTATTATGCAATAAATAAATGATTTTTTGTAGAAATAACAGAAAAAAATTCTTATTTCTTCTTATTTTTCTTATTTTTACTAATTTCCCGATAACTCAGAATTTCCACAAACCCGAACATCGTTCGGTCCACAATAGTCCGGGTTTGTGGGACCCTACTGTATTAAAAACTGTATTATGACGTGTCAATATTAAAACTCAGTTAAATTACAAATCTTAGCCTTCTCCTTTTGAGAGTTGATGAGCTGATGAGCTTCACTTGTGGAAATCTTTTCATTCTTTTATTACATTTTTCACAGGTGAAACATTAAAAATAATAGGCCAACTGTCCAAAACTAATTTGGCTACTAATGAACGACCCGCCTTTGGCTGTTGATCATATATTACTTGTACTACTTGTAACAGATCAGTGTGAGCAATCAAATTGACAAAAATTGGCAATCAAAGAACAAGGGAAACCAAAAATTCAAAATGCACTGATATGAATCTGGGTTAACTTATATAATACCCCAGTTATGCAGCATACTCAGTAAGCATTTTGCATGCTCAGCAAATTTCTAATATGCTTTGTAAAGTAACTTTTCCTTTTTACTCTTTTTTTTATTTACCTTTGTTTGTTATGAATTTCTCAGTAGGTCAGGCCTGGGTTCAGTGACAACTTCATATGTGGTAACAATAAAGGTTATTGAACACTTTTAATATATGGTATGTACACTTTATACAGTAGAGTCCCGCAAACCCGGACTTCGATAACCCGGAATTCTCGATAACTCGGAAAGCCTGCCAGAGCAATAAAGTGCATTGAGATTCAAGGCCAGAGCACGGTGTGACACATATTAAA